>OZ010796.1:496503516-497754610 GCA_963932465.1 Maratus speciosus
GGGTTAGGGGAATTCCCCCCCCCCCCTTAAGGAATTTAGATTGTAGCAGGCATAACAAGTCAGACAAAAAAAATCATTTTCTTTTATATTACTCCTTATAGAATGAGTTTATAAAATGTATTACAATAGGTCACTAATTTTTAAAATGGAAAAGAAAACTAGTGTTTTGGGACATTCAAAGTTTTCTTATGTGTAAAATATACCTCTTTTCAAAATTATTTGAAAAATTAAAAGCTAAGTATACTAAATAATACAGGAAGGGGGGGGGGGGGACATAAAGACTGTATTTTGTTACTAAAAATTAAAAAATAGGCTTCCAGATTCTAAAATGTAAAATCGGAAATTAAATCGCGATTTAGCACTAAATCGCGATGTTAGATGGATGATAAATCGATTTAAGAAATTTCTACATCGCCCAGTCCTAATAAGCTGACGATATTTAGAAAAGTACAGATATTTAGACTGGAAAATGAAATTATCTGAAATTAACCACACGCGCAGACGATATTTACAAAAGTAAAGACATTCAAACCTGAAAAGGAAAATATATGAGTTATTCCATCAATAAATGCCCATAAGTTTGTTTATATCTTCATTATTTTATGAGTTATTAAACATCAAAATGGGTCCGGGACTTTATAAATAGTATATTTAAAAAAATCTATTTACTGAAGATGAATTGAAGCAGTTGCATAAGGCTTTATTTTTCTTTATATATGTAAAAAATTATTTCTCTAAGCAGGACCATGTTTGCAATATTATAAGCCTTTGGCACTGTACTTTTTTAAGATCCCCTACTCCCATATTAGATTGAAAAGCTAATTATAGTTACACTATCGAATGTAAATATATATTACAAGATCTTAATCCTACATAATTGAGTGCACAGAAGCTTTAGGAAAAATTTTTGTGCTAAAACCATTTATGACTTACCATAGTATTCACAATAGGTAAACACAAGCAAAACACAAAAAGGATATGAAAGTAAATTTAAACTATAAATTACATGATATAGAAAAAAAATAGTACCATTAGCAAGGCTGTTGAGATGGTGAGAAAAAGACAAGTAGGGCAGTTTGCACCAGGCTTTCAATTGGTAGATGACTACAGATGATCGCATTGCACTTTTTACTCATACTGTTGAACATTGTTATATCCATAACTCAGATGATATTTTTTTCCCTCTTGCCTTCTGTACATGCAATATATTTGTGTGGAAAGTAACATTCATGAATGTTAATCTGAATTGTATTTCATTTCTTATCTTTAGTTAAAACAGCATATTAGGTTGTCCCAAAAGGTTCTTTCATTTTTTACAGAAAATGAATCATGTGAAATTTTGAAAATGGTGAGAGTTTATTGAACTATTATTTGTGCCATTCTGTTCAAACACAGCCTTCTTCCTATCTCCCTGGAAGTTTCATAATGCCTTCTTTCTAAAACATTTGTGGTTTGCTGGCAAAATACTTATCGAGGTAATTTTTATATCATTCAGAGTCAAATTTTTTGCGTAGTGAGTTTTTGAGAGAAAAAATAACAAATAGTAATCAGACAGAGCAATGTCCAGAGAGTTAGGAGGGTGGGTCAGAACATCTCAATCAAATGCAAGGTGTTTGTTTCTGACAGTCAAAGATATGTAAAGCCTGGCATTGTAATGATGGAAGACAACACCTCATCTGTTTGCTAATATGGGACGCATTGCCTGTCTATTGCTGCCTTCAATTCGCTGAGTTCTGAGAATGTTTTTCAGACTTGATGGTCTGGTTTGGTAGAAGTAGCTCGTAGTAGATAACATCCTTCCAATCCCACCAAAAGACTGCAAAACTTTCTTTGGATGGAAACTGACTTTAGTGACAGGAATAGGACCTTTGTCTTGGCTGGATCAGGATTGTTTGCATCTCACGTTGTCATAAAGTATCCAACTTACATCAAAGAAAGATCTTTTTCACAGATGGAAATGCAGTCTAGAATGCTGCACTTTGTCAGGTCATGGGCAGGGCAGCCAGCCACTGTATGACTATTCATTCATACCAGTATTTTAAAAAGTACATTTTGTTGTCTATTTCTTATGCAGATGTTGTGTATATATATGTGAAAGATTTTTGTTTTCAGAAAGTGGTGCGAGATGAATTAAAAAGTATCACGTGAATTGCAAAAGAAACTTTTGGGACAACCTAATACATGCACAGTATATTCAGCATGTTTGTATGCTTATGCGTAATTTGTTATCATTTCATTTTTGGTTCTATGATTGTCACCTTTTCCTACACCCATCCGCTCCCAACCAAAAATGTGGCTCCAATGTCATAGGATATGATCTTGGAAGGTTTTGATAAAGCAAAAGTATCCTGGGGAAACCTCAGGTTTATGGCCTCAGTCCCAGACTCTTCTTGAGTGGGTAGACCATCTGGCAGAGGTCTGCACCTGCCGGAATTTCCAGGCCTGACCTGATCAACAGCTATCTTGGCCTGGCCCATTGTAAGAATTAAAAGTTCGGCCTATGCCCGGCCCATACAGAAATAAGTGGAAACTTGCTCAGCCAGTGTAAAAATCAATTAAATCGGGCCTAGTCCAGCCTGACTCAATTTCTAGGGGAAAAAATTCAGATTTTTCTCGACGTACAATTAAAATTCTTTGAATGAATACTACATACATATTTATGGAAAATTTTACAGTATATTTTAGATTACTATGTGTTTGCAAAACAGAAAATACACAATAGCAACATTAATGATCATTTGGACACTTAGACTTTTCAAATAAAGATTCATTAAAAAATGAATATAGTTTAGATTAAAAGAAAGATAAAGGGTTAAAAACATCATAACTTTTTTAAGCTGATTAATTAAAAGTAGATTTTTTAAAAATTTTCTCTTATTTATTAAGGCTGCTCTCAAATCCAGAAGAGCTACTTTCTGACACATATCTGAATTCATTTTTGTTCAGAAACTTATAAAATTATACATGTTCTTATTCAGAAACTATGTATTCGAATGGTGTTTTCCATTTTTTGGCAAAGGCAAGAGATCTTTCAGATAATACTGTCCAATGTTGGTGTTCAAATTGAATTTCCAGATAGCATGAGAAAGGAGAAAAACCTGCCTTCATATGGCAAGAGTCGCTTATAATTTGTTAAGTAATTTAATTAAGAAAAATGGGAACAGCTATTAAACTCTAAATCGCTTCAGTAGTTAGGCCCGTCCAATTTATGCCTTTACATTTAGGAATGAGTCTGAAAACATGTCAAAGTTTTGCATTGTTGAGCAGGGAATTTGGGAACAACTTTCCAATGATTCTGTTAACAGGAGTGCATTATCGCTATTACTATTTTTATAACACACTTTGCCTGGCTGACACATCCTAGGGGACATCCACATGACACATCCACATTAAATCAGGCAGTAAAATATCAATATGTAACCCATCATCACAGATTTTAATGAAACTCTGTGTGCTTGTTCTTACTATTAAGATATGATCACCAGTAATTTTTTTTGCTCCTTGGTGAAATAGTTTCTCAGAAAAAAATTGTCAAAATTTTGAAAAACTGCCGTTGGTTGGCATTCTTGACTGCTCGGTTTTCAAATGTAGCATGTCATAAATATAATCATATTTCAATATCTTCTCTACAAATCATCTTCAAATAATTTATGCATAATATATAGGGTACGCAGTTAATGAAAAAAAAAATGCTGTTACAATTATAACATTTTAAGTGTGTCTAAAAATATGTTTAATCTTTGAAGTCGTGAATTTTTATGAAAAATAATGCATTAGCAAAAAAGGTATTATCAACAAAAGGTGGTATTTTTATTAAATTTATTTTTTCTGAGGGATATACTTAAAGGTGCCCTTTACCTGATTCTGAAATAAAAATAGTGGAATTTTGGATGTTTTTAGTAGAATTTTCTATTTAAAAATATGTTGAAGCGCATTTCAAATCAAATCAAGCAGAGTCGTTCCATGTCATTTCCCCTATGCCATTTAATTCACTGTTAAAAATTTCAATGAAATTGGGTATATTTATAGCTCATTTTAAGACGTAATCACCTTTAATTTTCTTGACCCTAAGTAAAATATTTTTTAAGATAAAAAAATATCAAAATTTTTAATTTTTTTAATGACATTTCTATATTCAAAGACAACATTAAAAAAAGTCATTTCAATATAAAATCACTAAATAAGTTTCAAATAATGTATATGTGACAAATAATGTAGGCAGATTATTATTTTTTTGTTTTTTGTCATGTTTAAACACTAAGAGTGTCTTTTATCTTGTGGATTTTTAAAATCAAGAATTTTGTGAAAAATAATGTGTTAATCAAAAATTTATTATTAACCAGGGTGTTATTATTTTTTTAATTGTACATAAAAATTATCAAAGTTTTGAAAAATTGCCACGAGTTGCCATTAATGATTTTTCAATTATCAAAGGCATCATTTTGTATATAAAATCATATTTCAATAACTATTAAAGAAATCTTCTGCAAATAATTTAGGCAAGGTAAATAAAGTATGTAGATTATGAAAAAAATATTTCTGTAATGTTAAAAAATATTTAAATGTATCTAAAAATTGTATAATCTTTGAAATCAGAAATATTTTACAAAAAATAATGAAAATATTAAAAAAGCTTTATCAATCTAAGGTGGAATTTCTATGACTAATTTTTGAAGTTGTACGTAATACTACATTATAACTGGATCTGAAATAAAAATATTGGGATTTTGGTTGGTTTTAGTAGTATTTAAATCATATTTAAAATTATAAATATTTTCAGTTGTAAAATTTATCCAATGTATCACCCCTAGAAATATTCTTATTTATACATTTATTTTATTTTTCAAATTATCTTTTATGTTTGTTTCTTAAGGAAAAAAATAAGCAATATTGTTTTTTAATAAAACCTCTAGGGCGAAGAGCAATTACCCCTTTCCAAAAAAGAGAAAAATCACTTGCTTCTCACCGCCAATAGAAATTTTCAAAATGACACTCCTAATCTTTAAACTCATATTTGGATTACATTGAGCTGCTAATATTGAAAAAATACCAAATTTCACTCTTTTGAAGAAAATTGTGGCATATTGTGCTTTAAAAATATGCAAAAAATGCATAATCCATTATATTTATACCCTTCAAATAACTATATCTAAAAAACTATTTAAAACTAAATGAGATGCGTTTTTGTAATTTTATTCAGTTTCTAATGATATTTAATTTATTTCATCACAATATTGCTGAAAGATTGCTTTTCAATGTATATATATTAGGGTGAAACTTAAGTATTAGGTTAAAAAAAAAAAAAAACTGTTTTAATGTGTAATAGTGAAAACTTTTTACCTTTTTGGATGTCTAAACTATTGGCTGTAAAGGTTTTTAAAAAATAATTTGTTTTCCGGTTCCTCAAGGGCGTCAAAGTTTAAAAATTTCAGTATAAAGTAACTTAAAGTAACCAACGTAGCTGGTAGCTCATATCTGCTTATATTAAGCAATACTACCCAGAAGTCACCACGAAGAGGTGGCTAAATATCGACTTCCATCCTCCTTACCTAGCTTTGTTATGGATTAATTCAGTTGGATATTCAATCTACTGGCTTCTTAGGTAAACTTTGTCATTACATTGCGGGAATTCAACTTTTCCAAGATAAAGCCATCTCTTGCTTAATACCTAAAGACAGTTGATGCAGCTCATGGGACAATTTTGACAAACATTTCACTGTTTGAGTATGACAAGGAAAATCTAAAATTCAGGTGTTTCTCCTGATTGTACTCTTTTTTAAAGTTCTTCATCCGATCAGTCCGTCAAGATCGGATCCATTTTTTTATAGTCTATAATTTCAATATGTTCGCATTTTTTCAAGTTGTTTTCCTATTGGTCCAGAAAATCCTTTAGTACCCATAGTTTTTGCAGCGAGATGTTGAAATAAATATCTAAAAAAAATAGTTCAAGCAAATTGTCCATTGTAAAGTTTTAGTCTTGCTTTCAATGCTTTGACATTCCTGAAATAATGGCGTTTCCGTTTCACCCAATAAATTTCAAACTTGAAATGTTTGTATTATTATTTGAAAATACACCAAAGTCACAGTGGCTATATTAATATAAGATGTCAATGAAATATGACTAATATATTTTGATCCTGGCTTTTGAATTAAGACCATGTGTTATTCTTTAATGATTTTTCGTTATACTTTTTTCCCTTTGCTTCAGTTATCATAATGTTATCCTTTCTGCCATCAAAATACAAATCTTCTAAAATTAACTCATTTTGTCTTTCTTGTTCTTTCAAATTCTTCCTTTACTTTTATCTTTGTCTTCGTGAAGTCCTTCTTTCAGTTACCTTTTCTTTATTATCATCAGAGATACCCATTTTTTCTAGGGTGCAATTTGCAATAATATTTGTAGTTCTGTCTGATACCTAGTTGATTTTCAAATTCAAGTTTAGAAGAACAATCAATTGAACTATTTCCTTCTGAACGATTTTCTTCATTTGACGAGTCATTCAATCAAAACATAACGTTTGTTTTAAAACAACTTTTTCTTTCCTTTATATTTCCTTTTCCAGTCTTGCTACACACTTTTTGTATTTTTTTTATATCTATTGATCCTATTGCCATCACTACCTCTCTTTGATCTTTGAGAAAGTGACGTTCTTGCTCTAATACATGGTAATATTTAGTGCATTTACACAAAGAAAAGTTTTTTGCACGATTATCTAACATTTTGCAATTTTATATTAGATGTGGGATTATTCTTTCCAATTTTAATATTTTTCTTCAAATTTTGACATTTCTCACGATAAACATTTTTTATGATTTGTGTATCAGAAACCGTTTGAATTGAAGGTCTCGGTAATACACTTTTAATTGTATCAGCAACGGCTTTAGATATTTCAGAAAGGATTCCAGATTCCAGATGGCAGATTTTAAGTTAAACTGAACCCATAAATAATGTTTCATGACATGTTCATATGTTCGCAAAAGATGAGTCTAATGTTATTTGTTTTGGTTCGCTAAAATACAAGACACTTCAACAATTTTCCAGATTTAGGTACGTTAGCAGACATTGCCACATTTGACACCGACTGATTAATCTAAGAAGCTGTTAACACATGTTAAATCAGACTAACTTGTTATGAGTCGCAGCCAAATAAATCAGAGACAACGAAAGCCAACGCCCACTCCACTAGCTTCTACAAAAGTCAAATAAATCGATCTTTTTCATGGCACACAAACTAAATTATTCTCTTTATTATAGGACATTAACACTTCATTAATTTAATTTTGCAAAATATAAATTTAACAATAAGCTTAAAACACTTTTCATTGAATTATTGGATTTTATTCATTTTTTATGGAAAATCGGATGCTTTGAGGAACCGGAAAATCTATATATTTAAAACGCTAAGTGTTTTCTTTCGATAGCCCATGAGAAGAAACTACTGCACCAAATTACACCAATCTTTTTTTTAAAATGAAAGATATTTGGCCACAGATTTGTTATCGTACATTCGTTTGTTGAAATATTTTATTAATTAGTCGTAATTTTAAATTAAAATTCTACAGTTGAGCAGTACATAAGTACAAGTCTACCTTTGAAGTGACGCCCTGCACATGCGCAAAGATGCTCGCTCAGTTGAACTATCACGTCACAGGTAGAAGTTGTTTTAAGTTTGTCTGCTAAAGTCGTCTGCATTTATTCGTATGTAAACTAGCTTTTCTTTCTTTCACAAAGTTAATATTATTTGGCTGTTTCAGCATTATTAACAATTTAAAAATTTACTACGTGAGCTAGACACGGTTTATTTTGGGAGTGCCATATTGTGTTGGTCATCTTACAAACAGGAGATAAACACAGTGATTTAAGGCTAAAAGTTATATCTGTCTTATGAATTACTAATAATTACACACCAAGGTTGGGAAATTAGCATATTAAGTTATAGCTGTTTCTTTGAAAAAGTAATGTATAAATATTAAAACGCCAAACTTTTCCTGTAAGATCAAAACTGAAATTCGAGACAATTACGTATGCGTCAACTGTTTTTTAAACCTCTTCAATTTAGAGGAAGAAAAATGAGTTCCAGCTAGCGTAGCAGGTTAACGCAACAGTTTAAAGCTCAGAATTTTTGTAGCAGGTGCAGGTTCGAACCCAAGCCTGGCAAAATGTGTAATATTTTTGTCGATAATTCATTTCAGTAATGACATATTTTATTAAATAGAGAAGTTATAGGATTTTTATTTTATTATTATTATTATGAATGTTTTACAATTAAATAAAATTTAACATTCAATATGTTGAAAAAATAATGATTTTATATTTAAAATATTTAAGCTAAAATATTTTGCATGTAATTATCAATTAAATAAATTGAGTTGATCTACAATTTTCGTTATATTTTCTGACCATTATCAAGAATATATATGTATGTGTTTCAGAAAGAAAAGTTTGTCATTCTTTTCCGTAAAAAATAAAATGGAAAGAAAGAAAAACGTTCGTATAAGAGCTATAAAAGAAATTACCTTGATATCCAGGTTTAATATTTAAAAAATGTGTAAAGATGTAAAATAAAATTCAAGTAATAAAAAATGTATATTATAAATATTAGCCACATCAACTTTCAAATTTAGGTTTTTAGAGAATAAGACAGATAAAAATAAAATTCATGGTAGCTTTTAATCATCATGTAAATTTAAAAAAATAAACAAATTAAAGAAAATAAATATTTTTTTTTTTTTTTTTTTTTTTTTTTTTTTTTTTTTTTTTTGAAAAAATAACAAGAGGCCATAGTAAGTAAAAATAAATTTTCTACCAGGCATTTTTAGGTAAATTTCTGATTAAAAGCAAGCATAATTATAAACTTAAAATTCTTTCACTTCATTGAATAGGTTAGACAGGCAGCACCATCTATCACCTTAAAGAAATACAACTTACGCAATATAGAAATTCATCATTCAATAATTAATTTAAAAGCAACTAATTAAAAATTAGAGAATTTTTCTGATGAAACATTCAAGTTATTTGCCATCAAATTTTGATGGGCACTATCTAGTGTCATTTTAAAATTAAAAGAAAAATATTTTCTTTTTATGGAGCTAAAAAGGAAAAAATAATCACTATTGGAATATAAAATTCGAAACTTCATTTTTTAGTTCCACCCTGTGTATATATATCCCTGTTCCCAAACAAATTATTTAAAAATTATTCATTTATGTTTAATAAAGCATATATATTGTTTATACACTTATAGAGAATACATATGGTAAACTTTATGATATTATGTCAATAAGATCTAAACATAAAAAAAGTTATCTAGCAGAAGGAAAATTTAACATCTGATACATTGGCAACAAAATTTTGAATGAAAAAAGCATACATGTTTATATTTTATTGAAGTATAGGTGAAATTTTCACAAAGATATCTTAACAACAGCTGAGTATGTCACATTCACACTACAGCTGATTTTTTCTTTTTGATCTTTTGGGTTTGATGGCAGATGGTCATGAATTAATTAGTTTTGTTAGAAGTGTCATTGCAGTCAGCATATTTGGTTCATTATTTTTTTTTTATAATTTGTTTTGATTGACTTAATGAACAACAACATTTATAGCGACCATTTCATGTACTTTCAATTAAAAGTTGATTTATAAATTCATTGTTGTTTAGTTATTATTATCATCTTAAGATAATAATTTGGTATTAAGATTTTTAAATGTAGTTTATTTATTATTTGAACAACAAACTTTTTCAATAAGAGTGGGCTGTTGATTTTAAGTTGGCTGTTGAGTAGTAGGGTGGGCCAAAAAAAAAAAAACTTTCGATTTTCGATGATGGGTAGTGCGGAAAAGTGGCCACTGGTGGCACTAAGTTTACACAAAAAATTTGAGATTTTTCAGACAATTCCTTTATTTGCCGCAAATGCCTTGAAGTTATGCTCAAATGCTGATTTTTGAACTTTAAGAAATTTTTTAAAATTGTTAAATAAAATTTATTTTCCCAGAATTTACTTGAAGTGTCATGTTTAGTGTACGAAATGTTTAAATAAGCTCTGATTATCTATTATTTATTAGTTATGTGTATTTTGAATTAGGCGAATTTTATAGCCTTTTCATGTATAATTGAGTAAATATTCTAAGTATTGTTCGATTCGTTTGTTGGTTTCTCTCATTTGTCTTTATTATGCTCCTCGCTTTTCCTTCTGTTTTTCAATTCATTCAGAGTCATATATTTGAATGCCAGACCACAACATTTCTTGACAGCAATTCTGGAAGTACCAGAGAATGTGGAGTAGAAATCAATGAAAATGCAATCAGTCATCATGAGGATGAGGTAGGTAATAGAAGATGGGAGTAACTGCGAGATGGCTTGTTAATTATTTTCCTGCTTTAAAATACAGCTATTATCAGAAGACTAGAAAAGGGGGAACTTTGAAGCACACATTTCATCTGAATCGGAATTTGAACCAGGGCTTTCAAAAGCAGACACTCCCAAACGCATATCCCTTTCTCACACAGCACTCGCCAGATTTAGAATTGGTATATCATATAGGTAAATTGCATTAAGAGCTTCATCAGTGCTTCAGGATGCAAGAATAGTGACAACCAGGATCAAGGATCTCTTCATCGATAAAGACTTGGTCAGGAGACAGAAAAAGAAACTTGAAAAGAAGATACAGGAGGAGGAATATCTTGGATGATGTAAAATTACAACCATATGTTTTGATGGTATAACTAATAACACGATCTTCATAGAAAAGAGGTAACAAGCAGCACTGTCAAGAGAAATACGAAGCACATATCACTAATGCCGTGCGAAAATGTACGTGTCCATTTCTACGAGCCTATTCTGTTTCATGGACATCAGAAATGCAAAAAGCTGAAGATTTGAGTGCTCTGTTAATCTAGCTCTGTTTCAGTTGGTAAAGGTCTTAGATCACGTGGTTCTACCCTCTAGTTTAGACAGTTAATATCACTGTCAGGGGGAACGCTCGTTCGTATGAAGAATGCATATCAAATGTTGCAATTCTCTTCTTTATTTTTCCCAAAGCAGATTTTATTATGGCTTAGAAAATTATATAATGATTTTGCTATTTCTCCGCGGTGACCAGAAGGAGATGTCAAGTGACCCAAATATTCCAAACCACATTCAGACAACATGCTGATATTCATTTCGTCTTTCTGTCGATGGTGCTACTTGTCCCTTTTTTTCTATGAAGATCATTTTATTTTTTCTACTGTCAAGAAAGATCCTTGTAATTTTTATTCCTCCAAGATCATCCTCCTCCTGTATCTTCTTTCCATGCTTCTTTTTCTGCCTCCTGACCAAATCTTTATTCCCTGTTGTCACAATTCCTTCAATTTTTGCTCACTTATACGCGAAAAAGCTATAAAAGTCACCTAATTCAAAATGCACATAACTATTAAATAATACATAATCAGAGCTTTTTTAAACATTTTGTACACTAAACATGACATTTCAAGTAAATTCAGCTAAAATAACTTAAATTTAACATTTTTTAAATTTTTGTTAAAGTTAAAAAATCAACATTTGAGGTAAACTTCAAGCCATTTGCGGCAAATGAAGGAATTGTCCGAAAAATTGCAATTTTTTTGTGTGAACTTAGTGCCACCAGTGGCCACTTTTCCACACTACCCATCATCGAAAATCGAAAAAAGTTTTTTTTCGGCCCACCCTATTGAGCAGTGTAATGTAAAGGGACTGTGAGACTATGTGTCATAAAACTAGCTGTACACGAGAGGTTAAAATAAGCACAAAAGAATCCATTGCAATTATTGAAAAACAGACTTTTCCTCTAAGGGTAGTGTTTTTAAATTTTAAGGGTTAAAATTGGTATTTTACTGGAACTTATTAAAGGAAAGCTATGTCGTATGTTCGCGTGACAATAGCTTTATTGAGTGGTTGGTAATTTCAAAAGATGAAGAAGAGTAAAAATAAGTAAAATTTGTGCATCCATAAGATCCTGCAAGAATATTTACTGATTCCCAGAAAAGAAAGAAGATGCATTGCATATATCTTTATCTCAATTGATTTCTTGTGTTAGCCATTCCTACATCTAAAAAAAAAGGGAAAATGTATTAGTTTAATGGAAAGAAAATACTTTCTGCCCATAAACAATTTAATTTGACATGTTTAGAAAGGGAATTTTCATACATTTATTATTTTTACTGTAACAAAGAGTAAGCCTTTTAAATACTATTTAATTTTTATTGCTGTAAATATTTGTTATTTTATTATTGTATATATTAGTATATCTTAGCATGAAAAGCTTCAATATTTATGGTTAAAAATTTACATTTTATGAAAATTTTGTTAAAATTGCTCATATTTTTCAGTATTTTTATTTTTAACCATTTAAAAATGTAATAACACCCTGCCTTCGGTTAATAATAAATTTTCAACAGATTATTTTTCACAAAATTCTTGATTTTAAAAATTCACAAGATTAGACACTCTTAGTGTTTAAACATGACAAAAAAACAAAAAATAATAATCTGCCTACATTATTTGTCACATATACATTATTTGTCACATATACATTATTTGAATCTTATTTAGCGATTTTATATTGAAATGACTTTTTTTATGCAGTCTATGAATATCATGGAAGATGGTAGTATTCCGAGTGACGCAGCCTTAAGCCTAAAATCGTATCATAGAATTCGTAGATGGCGGAACTCATATATACGGCTAACTCGACATCAAAGAAAACGCGAAAAGCCGCCTTTTAATTACTCAGCAGATATAGGTCCTATTGTTCTGATTTTTCTAGAACAGTCTTATATCTGCAGTCTAATCGTATACTGAAATTTTTACATTTCTACGTGCAGTATATTTTGAGATCTAAATAGCCATTTTTAAAGCGAAAGTGTTCATACGGTATGTAAGAAGTTCCTAATTTCAAAATCTTGAAAACGGTGCTAACGATTTTTTTAAAATTGATATATAATATAAATCTGATTAAGACGAGGTGAATAACACTTTTCTTTTTTCTGGGAAAACTCTAATTTTATTTTTAATTCAAATTTTCTTCCTCCGAAAATGATCTTATTAAAATTAATATATAATATAAATCTATTTTAGGTGAACCGAATAAGACCATGTGTGTTTCCAGGAAGACTCTTATTTGTTTTATAATAAGCATGAAAAATCGGACTATATTTTTCCACCATTTATGGGAATTTCACCGAAGCTACGTCTACTGTATTCATGCGCTTAATTTCTTCTGATCAACGTTTAGTGTAAAGTTTATGATCCTTCCGTAGCTCAGTCGGTTAAGTGCGGGCCTCGCAATACATAGGTCGCGAGGTCTGTCCTCTTTGAAGCAGTAAGCATTTTTTTAAGCATATATATTTATTTATTTTGTAAATGCAATATATTGCACCTCAGTGCATTATTTATAAGAAATATTTTAAATGAGTTGCATTAATTGCATTACTTTTATAAAAATCATTCATTTGATTTTGTAAGCTTTTCAATGCTGAAGTTTAAATCTAGAATTTTATTAACAAAAAATAATAAAATATAGAACCTAGATTAAAATTATTACAAGTGTTTTAAATGAATTGCTTTACTTTTATAAAAATCATTTCATACTTCAGTAAGATTTGTAAAGCTGAAAACTAATCAAGGGATAATGAAGTATAAAAAATTATTTTAAGTCTTTATTAACCAAAAATATAGAAGAATTTTTCATTATCGCTGAACTTTTATTGCATTTTAATAATTTGCGAATCATAACAAATAATATATATACATACATTATTTTTTTGTGAAATAATTAATTTTTAAATAATTAAAAATCACTTATCAGGCAGAAATTTGTTGTTAATTCGCTGATTAGTCATTTGAAGACAACCGCTTAAGAGCTTAAGACGTTTATTTAAAAAACCATCTGGTAGACAAAATCTAGTGAATTTTGGAACGTCAATTCCGATTTAACGTGAACTAAAATTATGAATAATATTATAAAAAATGAGATATTGGGGTGGGAATGGATAGTAATTAATTTTGTCTTTGCATTTTCTTATTCATAATTTTACTTTAAAAAAATGATGAGAATGCTAAAAAATATTTTTTAAGGTAACGAAATTAATGCAATAAAATCTGTTTAAAATCTAAGAACACAGGCTTTTGACGTTTATTTTAATAAATTTTCTGATAGGCAAAATCTAATGAATTTAGAAATGTCAATTTTGATTTAATGTGATATAAAATTAATAATAATAAAAGGTATTTTGAGAGGGGGGGGGGGGATAATAATTAATTTTGTCATTAAATTTTATTATTCTTAATTTTTTTTATATATAAGAATACTTAACACTAATGAAATTAATGCCAAAAAAAAAAAAAAAAAACACCTAGCTCAAGATCTGGAAATTTAACTCTAAAGTAAATAAATGATGGAGAAATATTGTGCTTATTACTGAGTAAAACTGAAGTATTTTAGTACTTCAGAGTCAGTGTACACATTTTTCTCGAGTATTTCAGTATCATTTAATTCTAGCATATTTTTTAAACATTTTTACTGTTAAAGATTTTTTTATTCAACTTCATCAAGTTTGGTTCAACAGATGGCAGCAGCAGCAATCTAGACAGTTAATATTTTTACTCTTTCAGATTTTCAAGTAAGGATTTCCTCAATAAATATTAAATAAAAGTTGAGAAATCTCTTGAAATTAATAGTATTACTCATAAATGAAAACAGGAATAATCGAGAACTCTTTGGATTGCATACATGTTAATTTATTTTTAATAATCACTAATTTGAGTTTCACTGCTCTCGCACTGGATGCCATATTGGAAGGGTCAGAAAACGTCCTTAGATCACGCTCTCAGTTACTTCATTCGTTAACATAGGCTGAATTGGTGTTTAACAATAAATGGGAAATGTATTCACAGAAAAAATTAAGTGAAATAAATCCTCAAATTAAATAATTCAGTTGGCTAACTAAATTATTAAACCGTTGAATAGCATTAAAAATTTCAAGGTACAAAATATTATTAAAATCTGTTTTTGAAGTATTTTACGTTGCTTGTTACAGGATTAGTTAAATACATCAATAATTAAATGCTTCTCTGCATGGTATTGCCATCTATTGCCTAAATTCAGCATTAACAATAAATGGGAGGAGGGGGATCACAATAAAACTTTCTTTTCAATAATGGGAGCAATAATAATGTATTTTATGCATTTTATACAGTTGTATCCAGTAAATCTATTATCCTACCACCCCAATACAACTATAGATAAAAAACTTACATGATGGGAAATTATTTCTTAAAAAATAAAAAATCAGTAATTTCCAAATAAATTTTATTTGAAAGTATTTTTTTGCTTACAATTTTATTGTATTTTAAATAAAAAGGTTTAAAGAGTAATTTCTTTATATTTTTCTTAAGAAAGTAAACTTTTTAGATAGTAAGTTTTAACAAAGCTTTCTATATCTGTGAAACAAACCATAACCCCCCCCCCCCCACACACACATTTTGTATATTACTTCCATATCTTACTAAAAAGTACTTAAAAAAAATCAAATAACACAGCACTCTTTACAATATAAGTATCAGATATGCTTTTTTTGAAGGGGGAAGGGGGAATTAAAGGTGAATGGAAATCACGATTATGAGTTTCTATCATTAGACTCTAAATTTTTTTAAATCTTTTTATTATTAACTTGAAAAAAGTAATGATATCAATTTAAAAAACCCTTAATGGGTTAAAAGTTTGTGATGCAGCACTTTATCTTATTGCTATAAGAATATTAAATATGGAACTTAAAAATAATGATATCAAATTTTAAGTGACGCTATATTTATTTTATCATTTTATTTTTGTTTTATTTATAATCGCATGTGTAAGAATTATGTTAAATTTAAAAGGATGTATAAAAATTTATTCATTGATGCGTTATCATTCACATTTTTCATAAATTCAAACTATGAGTTTTAAAAGATATGATATCAAAATTTAAGTGACGCCTTGATGTAGCCTTAAACAATTTGTTTTAAAATTCAATTTTAATTATTTTTGATTTGGCTAAATATATTTACACATCTAACCAAAACTTTTAATTTTCCAATACACTGTTAAAAATACCACTTTCACTGAACCTGTACAATGCACTGTAATGTATTTATATGAATAAATTGATTTATCTTTTGTACCACACTATCCAAAATCAAAAGTAAAATTTATGTAAGTTATTTCTTTGCGTCATTGTATCCAAACTAAGCGAAATATATGCAAATGGATATTATGACGTAAAGAAATCACTTACATAAATTTTACTTTTGATTTTGGATAGCGTGGTACAAAAGATAAATCAATTTATTCATATAAATACATTACAGTGCATTGTACAGGTTCAGTGAAAGTGGTATTTTTAACAGTGTATTGGAAAATTAAAAGTTTTGGTTAGATGTGTAAATATATTTAGCCAAATCAAAAATAATTAAAATTGAATTTTAAAACAAATTGTTTAAGGCTACATCAAGGCGTCACTTAAATTTTGATATCATATCTTTTAAAACTCATAGTTTGAATTTATGAAAAAATGTGAATGATAACGCATCAATGAATAAATTTTTATACATCCTTTTAAATTTAACATAATTCTTACACATGCGATTATAAATAAAACAAAAATAAAATGATAAAATAAATATAGCGTCACTTAAAATTTGATATCATTATTTTTAAGTTCCATATTTAATATTCTTATAGCAATAAGATAAAGTGCTGCCTCACAAACTTTTAACCCGTTAAGGGTTTTTTTAATTGATAGAACTGTCATTAAAAAATTTTAATTTTTTTTTCAAAATTTTGATATTTTTTTATCTTAAAAAATATTTTACTTAGGAGCAAGAAAATTAAAGGTGATTACGTCTTGAAATGAGCTATAAACATACCCAGTTTCATTGAAATTAGTGACAGTGAATTAAATGACTTAGGGGAACTGACATGGAATGACTATGCTTGATTTGATTTAAAATGCACCTCAACATATTTTTTAATAGAAAATACTACTAAAAACACCCAAAATCCCACTATTTTTATTTCAGAATCAGGTAAAGGGCACCTTTAAGTATATCCCCCACAAAAAGTAAATTTAATAAAAATACCGCCTTTTGTTGATAAAGTTTTTTTTGCCAATGCACTATTTGTCATAAATTCACGACTTCAAAGATTTAACATTTTTTAGACACACTTAAAATGTTATAATTGTAATAGTATTTTTTTTTTTCATAAACTGTGTACCCTATATATTATGCATAAATTATTTGAAGATGATTTGTAGAGTAGATATTGAAATATGATTATATTTATGACATGCTACATTTGAAAATCGAGCAGTCAAGAATGTGAACTGATGGCAGTTTTTCAAAATTTTGACAATTTTTTTTCTCAAACTATTTCACCGAGGAGTAAAAAAAAAAAAATACTGGTGATCATATCTTAATAATAGGAACAAACACATGCAGTTTCATCAAAATCTGTGATGGTGGGTTACATGCCTGCCTGTACTGGCATGGAATGACTCCCTAGGAACAATTAAATCTAGTTACAGCCCATTTGGATTATGTAGTGAAAAAAATCTAAGCCTGATCCCGCCACAGCTGCCCAGGCTCAGACATGATGTAACTGTCTGATGCCGATCTCTATGCTGGACTTCTTTATATTTCTGTACTTACATTGTCAAACACACATCAGCTCATGCAGCACATTTATACTGTAAATGGTTCATATTTTATTGATTTCGTTTAAATTTTTATAACGACCGACTGGTCTGCTTAATTTTTTTTATCAGGCCAGTGGGGTGTTTTTTTTGCCACCCGTTAGAAAATTTTTTTAATTCTGCCACCCACGCTCATTTGAAAGTTTGCCTTCATGTTGCTGACCTATCCCACAAGTCAGGCTGTGTATGGGCCAAGCCCGGGCTTGTGCAGACCTTTACAACCTGGGGTTCTTGCAGCAAAGTGACCCCAAAGCGGTGAAAATAACCCTTTTAGAGCTGGGAGTTTTTCTCATCATGATGGCCAGACATTATAATGGTTTGGGGCTCAGGCCTTGTAGCATGCGATGAGCAGTGGTTGGATATGGCGGCTATACATGGCCAGTTTGTGGGACGAAAGTCCTGGCAGGTGCACGCTGACCATCCTGTCAGTCCTCTCATGCATTTATGGGCTCCTCAGAGCCTATGAAGACTTTGCTGCATTGCAAGGAGAGTTAGTTTTATTATTTCATTTTTATAAAATGTATTATGTTAGGACATAGAATAAAAAAAAATGAATTTTTTTTATTTTATCATAAATTAAAAATTTTATAACATCTCAAAATTCAATCATGGATAAATATGTAGAGGAAAAGATTTATTTTTATTGCATATGTTTAAATGTGTTGCAATGTCAATATTTTAATTATTTAGCTTATAAAGATGAATGCAAATAAATTTCTTACATAACGAATAAAAGTATCTTTCTGAATTTTTAAAATAGGTTGCATAAGAGATGTCATTATTTTTATATTGTATGGGAAACACCATACGGTAAAGGCAGCATTGCATATGAGATTATGAGTGTAGTATAGAATAGTTTTCATATTTTGTGGTATTTTATTGCTAGTATACAATGTAGTTAATAAGTAGTTTTTTTCATTTCTCATGTGTTATTTCTGATAGTCTGACTGCATCCTGATTCACTGTAAAACTATATAATTTCATTTTAGACTCAGTCTAAAGGAGCTTCAACCAAACTTAGATTAGGAAGTCATCAAAGCAGTTCTCAAGGAAGTACTGAAAGTTCTTCTGTATCAGGATTATCAAGAGGTATTCTATGTTCTTTTGACATAATAAATGTGATGTATGTGGCAGAACATAAGTGATGCCGAAAAATAAATGTTAAAAGTATATCCAAGATTTGTGTGTTTATGTGTGACAGGAATAACAAATGTAAAAGAACAAATGATCTTTATTAAACAAAAAAATAACACTTAAAAATTACTAGATAATTCAGCGTTCTCTGTACGAAGTTTCCAATAAAGTAATTGGTAAATGAGGAAATACAAAATCGTTATATATACGTATATCTTGAACTGAGAAAAAATACTCCATACCTCTTTATATATCATAAAGCAATAATTTTCATTAATATCGCTGCTGGAATCTGGAGATATGTACAACAGTCAAATATAAAAGGTTGTTAAAAGCTCATGAAAAGCAATAGAGAAAACACTATGCTTTTGAAACAAATGTAAATATTTATCTGTACAAGAGGTTAAAGATTAAAAGTGTTTAAAATGAAACAGTTTCATTAACTTAAGCTGACTGCTTTAAGTTTATACTAGTACTTAATATTTAATCTTTATATTATAGTGATAGCTTTTAACTAACAAAGTATTTGAAAAATCTCTTAAGTTTTAATAATTTCAAAAATACAAATTGCTTAGTTTAATAAAAAAAAATACTGACAGTCATTAATTTCGAAAGATAATTTAAATGAACTTTAATATCTTAAGTTCTCTTCATTTAGCTATTGCAATTATCATAAGGTTTAACGAATTCAATATCCTTTAATTACAATTTAAGTTACTTTCAAAAGAAGCCAATGGAATATATAAACATGCAGCATTATACTTAAACGAAACTGCAGCACAACATCTATGAAAAACTTGAAATAAAACTTACATACTGTTGAAGACGATACCAAATAAATTAGCCTTACATTAGAAAAACTAATTTGTCGACTGTGAGTTATAGGTGCAGATTCCTAACATTTTTAAGGAGCTACTGTCTCCTAAATCCCAAAAATACAGTCGCCACTTTGGCTCCTAACCAAAATCCAGTGGCCACATTGTGAAACAAACTCATAAAACAATAGTGTTTATATAGAAAAAACTTAACAAAAAAACTCAGGAATTCAAAATGAAAAATAGTTTAATTAATAGATACGCATGTACAAGAAAACACAGACTAATTGCAACAAATGTGTATGTTTAATTTAATCCTAAAATTCTTGAAACTTTGATATTAAAGTATAATATAAACCTGGAAAAATCAGAAGATAGTTTGACAAGATACAATTGAATAATAAAGCATGTATAAGCTAAGCGGTCATGATGATAAATATATTAGGAAAACTTTATTTCTTATTTTGATTTTGTCATACAAAAGTATACACATAAAAAATTTTTGGAATGTGTAAGATTATTTGTACTATAAAAATCTCGCACTTGCAGAAAACATTTCCAGAGCAAAAGTATTTTTTCGTGCAAGTTCCTTTTTCTTTTTGTTATTTCTTCTTCAGAGTTTGGAATCCTCTATCCTTGGGACTCCATGATCCAAAGCCCTTAAATAATCTCCATCGTATCGGGAACTTTGGACTGTCTCGTGAGCAGATCTGCAGTAAAGGAGTATTTATTTCAATTCTGGATTTCGGACAAAATCTTTGAAGAAATGCTTTCTTTTGCTGGTGTCCAAAGGAGAAGCTTTACCATTAGCACGCTCATGTGCCAAGCTTTGCAGTGGAGCAGACATGCGCAGAATTATATTCGAACATAATGTTCGGCAAGAAAGCAGTATATCACAGGGACAGCGTTCACGATGGTAACTGAGATCGCAAAAATTCCCTAACTTTTTATCAAGGCCATACTTGATCTCGGTCAGTGAAAAGAGCAGGTGCTTTTCTATTTGCAAAAGGAAAAAAAATATAAAAATTCCGTGACAGGGATTGGGAACACTGGAAATTGATTTCTGGTGCCTAAGACACTGAAAGTTAGTCGCCACAGCAAAAAAATTTGTCACTATGTGGCAACTGGTGACCGTAAATCTGCATCTATACCATGAGTATGAATGCAACATTATATTATCATGTGGGAACAACCATTGCTCCTATTTTTTACCATGCATTCATTCCTAAGACAAAACACAACTACTGGCCAGCAAAGTTAAGCCTCCGAAACCCTTAAACTATGTTCAGTGAAAAATATCTTCATCCATCTCATATTGATAAGAAGAAAATGAACCACCACTTTCATTCTGTGGGGAAAATTCATCTGGACTCTGTTACAGCATAAGCCTATTGAGAAATTCTAGTTTGCTATGCTATAACATCTTAAATATCCTTTAATATACATTAGAGTATTAAAAGGCCATGGAAGTTTTGTTGTGTCCAATGAATATTAAAGGATAAAAACAATGAGACTAACTTCTCTCCTGAAATCACTGTATAAATACTAGTGATGATGAAATCTTTCTCTCACGTGCCTACACATCGCAGGTAATGCAACCGATCTGCTCTGAAGTAGAGTGCACATCAGCCAGTCTCCTTATACCATCTCATTGAGGTTCGCTGCATACCTGTGTACAGCTTATGATATGGGAGAAACTGACATTGATGTGTATGGAAGTTAAAACTATGTGGATGAACATAATTAAAGGATGAAAAGGTTAAAAATATAATGGATGGAGTGAGATTTAAATCTAGCTAAAAAGGAATGGGTAATTAATAAAAGATAGTTTATTTTAAAAGATTAAAAGTATCCTGTCAAGCAGTAAGACCTATAAATATAGTGGAGTAAGGCATTCATAAGGAATTAGAATTTACTGAAATATGCCAACAATATAAATGAATGCATAAATGAAAGTTTCAATTAATATTATTTATAGTTGAACAATTTTAATATTTTGGAGTACCGTAAAATCCCATTAATCCGCCCTTCCCAATTAAACACCCCCGTCCCACTTTGTAAACAAATTCGAAAGTTCAAGAAATCCCGAGAAAGCACCCTCCCCGCAAAAAAATTTCGGTGCGCACGTCAAGATCAATACCAAAAATTTTATCTTGATGATCAGAAAGGTATAATTCTTTAATATATCGCAAATGTAAATAATATATTTGCACTTACCTTTTGTTTTCATATCGTCCTAAACCTCAGAGGAAGCCATAAACGCTGTTCAGTTATTCGTTTTATGATCCGATTAAGAATCTATTCACGTCATCAAACTTTTCACTACCGATCAGTACTTCCGTTCTGTACAGCTATGTAACTTCATATTTATACGAATAATTAATATTTTTCATAATACTATTGTCCTTGTATATTATTATAACTAAATATTTAAAATAATAGTGATAATAACAATTTATAGCCTTTTTTTGGTAACTTTCAGAATTAATTTTATATCGTGTTGATTTTCTTTCTTCTAAGTTATGGTAGATGGCACCAAAATAAAGTGAAATCGGATTTATTGGTATTACTTATTTTATTATTATTATTATTATTAAGTATTGAATTGGTGATTTAATTTGATATTCAGGGTTCGCACAGACTCCTTGGAAACTCCTTAGAAATGAAACATTCCCAAGTAGTACTTAGAACTACTTAGATAAGCAAACCACTACTTAGAAACTCCTTATTGTATTGCGGCTCCGGATGCAAGCGATATTGCTGCTGAGGGGAAAAAAATCGTGATTGAAAAACGCACGGTAAATCCTTTATGCACGTCATTCATCTGAAGCATAACATTGATTGGGTAGGGTAATCTTAATAGCAAGGCTCCCACTAGGTCCGTAAAGTCCGTTTTTTGACACTGTTAGCCGACCTTTATTTTAAATTTTATCGATATTTAGCATTTAGTCAAGAAAATCGGAAAAATCGCGTTTTTCACAAATATGTTTCAAAAAATACCGTCGAATTTCGTCAATCGATCGCGGAAAAAATTCTTAAATTTTGTCAAAGTATCGTGAAAAAACGCGAATTTCTCCAAGAGATCGCGGGAAAACTTTGGATTTCTTAAACAGACGCGAATTTCTTAAAAGACAGCGAAAAAACGCGAATTTACTCAAAGGATCACGAAAAAACGCGAATTTCGTTAAAGATCGCAAAAAAAATCAGATTTCCTCAAAGATCGCGAAAAACACACGAATTTCCCCAAAGGATCGCGAAAAAGACATGGTTCCATCAAAAGATCGCGAAAAAAATGTTAGTTTTGTCAAACGATCGAAATAAAACGCGAATTCCATTAGAAGATCGCGAATTTCCCCAGAATATCGCGAAAAACACGTGAATTTCACCAGAGGATCGCGAAAAACACGCGAATTTTGTCAAAGGATCGCAAAAAGCACGCAAATTTCGTCAAAGGATCGCGGGAAACATCCAGTTTCCATCAAAAGATCGCGAAAAAACGTCTTATTCGTTAAACAATCGAAATAAAACGCTAGTTCCATTAAAAGATCACGAAAAAAGCGAATTTCATCATAAGATCGCAAAAAAATGCGAATTCGTCAAAATTGCACCTTCAAAGAAAGCGATTACCGTTGTTCTAAAAGAATAAATTCAAAACTTGTTATTTTTTTTCTTGTATGTTGCATTAGCATTTTTTTTTTTTTTTTTTTTTGCCTTTTAAAATTTTCTTTAAAATGTTGCATTTAGCATTCTTTTTTTTATTTTTTTTTTCCCTTTCAAAATTTTCTTGAAGATGTACTATCATGTATGTGATATACGTAATAAGTGTTTGGGGTTTGACTAATCTCTATTTATATGACATGGGGTGATTCTAGTCCGAATTTTCCGAAAATGTAAGGCATTCATTTCCGGAAATTTAAAAAAATCGGTCACCAATCCGAAAATTTGGACATATGGTCGCCGAAGAAAATAAATTTTGTCAATCGTTTGCAGAAAAATCGCCGATTTTGTCAAAGGATCGCGGGGAAAATGCAAATTTCGTCAAATAATCGTGAAAAACCTCGCAAATCTCGTCGAAAGATCGCGAAAAAAACACGAATTTCATCAAAAAATCGCGAAAAAAACCGCAAATTTCGTCGAAAGATCGCGAAAAAAACACGAATTTCATCAAAAAATCGCGAAAAAAACCACAAATTTCGTCGAAAGATCGCAAAAACCCAAAAATTTCGAAAAAAACGGCGAATTTCGTCAAAAGATCGCGAAAAAACACAAAATTTCGTCAAAAGAGCGCGAAACTCACAAATTTCATCAAAAGATCGCGAAAAAACTCGCACATTTCGTCAAAAGAGCGCATAAAAACTCAAATTTCGTCAAAAGAGCGCGTAAAAAATCACAAATTTCGTCAAAAGATCGCGAAAAAACCCACAAATTTTGTCAAAAGATCGCGATAAAACCACAAATATCGTCAAAGAGCCGCCGAGAAAACACTTGTGTTGGGAGTGGATTCCCCCCCCCCCCCCCTCTCTCTGGTGTAACTTTTCAGAAGATTTGCCATGAATTTCAGAATTTTTTTTTTTACTCAGAAGCACCCCTGTGATATGACCATTGGTCACTACATAAAAAAGTAGATTGTCAATTTTGTATTTAAACTTACGAAATCAATAAGCAATATATTGTGAATACCGTGCAATTTCAGCACTAACAATTAGATTCTAATAGAGTAAAACTTGTTTTTGAAATGTTTTTCTCTCCAAATTGGGCATTAAAAATTGGAGTGTGCATACTACATAACGATGCAGCACATAAAAACATCGACAAAAGAAAAAAAAAATGGCAAATCCTTAAAATTTTTTGGACTCCTTGGATTTTTTGGGTACTCCTTGGATTTTTTCTTCCCAACTCTGCATGAACCCTGGATATTTGAAGGTGATATACATAATATTTACTTTATATATCACTATTTAAAATAAGTTAATGTAGTGATAGTTATTTTTAAAAATTAATTCTATATCAGTCTGCTTTAAATTTACCATTATAACACATTTCTCCTTTTTTTAAAAAAAAAAAATTAGTTTCATTTGCAATATTTTTCATTTTATTATTGTTATTTTTTTTATTTGTATTATTTATTTAGCCTTTATAGATAAGAAATAATGAGTTAAAAGAAAAAATATGGTTATTTAATTTCCCTGATTTACAACAGATGGCGACACTGCATAAAATGTTACTAGTTTTAGAATGAATTTTAGGACATTTTCAAACGCAATTTCTTGGTGTTTTTTAATTAATTTAAATTATTAAGTTCCTTTTATTTTTCTGTTACCGTATGAATGACAAATATTAGTGTTGTTATTTATCTTATGACAGATATTAGTGTTATTATTTATCTAAATGCATTCCAGTTTCAAAGCTTTTGAAATTCAGAATTTTCTATAATTTGAAGTTGCCGTTAATCGCAAAGTTATACTGTTTTTCTATTTTGTTTATATATTTTTTTCAAAATGTTTTTCTTTTCTCACTTTATTAAAATAATGCATATTTTGCGACAATCGGCCATTACCATCCCCCACCCATAGATAACATTACTACAATCTTAATACCGTGTAAGTGCCCCCCTCCAATTTTTTTTTTTTTACGATTTTCCATCGTGTTTGAGGGGGTGGATTAATGGTATTTTACGGTAATGCAATACTTATTTTACCTTCAGCATGTTCAGCATACAGTATATTGTTAGACAGAGAGCTTTTTAAAATGCACCTTGAAAAGTCAAAAAATTTCATTTGCCTGTATGAGTAGCAACCATGAGTAGGTCTATATGAACACCATCTTTTTTTGTGACAAAAAGTGCCGTAACATCATATTCTGCATATATTTACAACGCATTGCTTGGTTGATCGTTGCACTGGCTCATCATCGATAATCATTGATAACATCACTAATCATCGATATCATCACTAATCATTGCTGCTGATCACTGATATATTTTCCAGTATATTTTTTTTTAAGGCAAAGTTACAGATTTTATAATTATTCTGTTGCATGAAAAATATATATATATATACTGCAGCTGATCATTTAACTTCATAAATGAAGATATAAAGTAGGTTGTAAAAAGTTTGTAAGGTGTATCATAAAGTTTAATTACTTATTAAATTATTTTGCTTTTTTTGTGTGTAAAATTTCATTTACAAGGTTGTCAAAAATTACATTTGTTCTTTACTGCATAATCTAGTGAGCTTCTTTTAGCCTTGTGATGAAACATTATAAGAAGAAAGGAAGGAAAATTCCTTGCAGAATCTTTCTTCAAAATCCAATCTGTGTTTGAATGGTCCAAGACAAGGGCCAGATACAGAATATTTACATCTAGGATAAAAGCATAGATGTCTTTTTGCTAAATCGCACACTGATGACCTCAGAAAATTCCATCCTTATTTTTAATTCATGAGAGGAAATTTCCAATGTTTACTTTCAAGATGGAAAATTAATGACTGACAGTTTCACAGTGAAATCTTGATTTTGTTGGAAAGATTAAATTTTTTTTCTGGGATATGATTTTGATAGTTTCTAACATTCAAAAGATGACAAGATGCAAATAGAAAGCAAAAATTTATTAGTTTTTCTTAATTTTGTAAAAAGAAAAGGCTTGCATTCTGTATAAGATTCCTAATTTTCCTAAAAATTATTTATGTATATATTAGGGATACATCAAATATTCGGCTTAAAAGCCGAATATTCGGTTTGGCCAAATACTAAAACAAAATTATTTATATTTACAATAAATATCAATTGATATATTTAAATAACATACCTATAGGTTTATATTTGTGTTACATGTTAAGGAAATTTAAATTTTATTAAATTTATAATACAATTTTATTTCAAATATTAAATATATATTTAATAATCATTTGAATTTTCTTAATGTACAATACATGAAAAATATTTAAAAATTTAAGGTAAATTTAATTGTTTGAATTTTATGCATTATGAAAATGATTTAATTATGCTTAAGTATTACACATTCAATAAAATTTGCTTTTCACCAGTTTAGTGGACATTCATTTTTATCTAAGAGTGATTTATCAAAATAACTGCTGCTCATCATTTGTAAGGGCTGAAATTAACGGTTTTGTTTTTGTTAGTAGTTGAAATCTGCATGAAGCAATCCCAAAATGTGGTATTTTACTCATTATGAACAACATCTTTACTTGTTTCTGCCACATTTGCATTTGTTTCAGTTTCAGAAATCTCATTGTTTGAGATACACAGGGGTTGTACTTGTCCTGAAATTTCACGACCAGGAAATTCTTCAGTACCACTATTTTTTTTATAGAAAATCTCTTTGTAAATAAAGCGATATATTTCGCATTTAACCTAGATTTATTTTTCTTTAAACAAATACTGATAATTGTCCAGAAATTTTTCATGTAGAGTATGACCCCTGGATGCATAAGTAGAATCAGTCGAGATTTTAACTTCAGATGATTTTCTTCATTTTTATATAAAAAATGTAAGTTTAAACCTGGGGTCTAGCAAAGTTGAAATGCAAAAATGTCCATTATCATGAATATGTTCAAAGTGTGCATTCATGTTTTGAGCCAGGCAGCCTTTAAATATTCCAATACCAAAAAATTCATTCCCTTCTCCAGGCTTTGACGAATAAAGTCTCCAACATTGGAATAACTTCTGTAATAAGTGATGTTGTTGAACTAATTTTTACTATAGCTTGTTCAAAAGGTTTCAATAAACTTACACTTCTCTAAGAGCAACCATTGCTTTAAATTACAATTAATTAGAATATTGTTTTTAATTACATTTAAGTCTGAATATGTTTAATAAAAATTGTATGAAGGTATCAATATATCGGACATTCTCACAATCTTTTGACTTTCGGGAATAAAACTCTGGTGAAATTAAACTTGTTAAAATAACATTTTAATCTGATAGACGAATGCCTTGATGATTCAAAATAAAGAAAAATTGGTCAGCAGCGAAATTTTTTTTATTTAACTGAGGTTTAAGTTAAACTTGCGAGTTTAATTTTCCTTACCATTTTACCATTAAAACTTTCTATTTTCTTCTAAAATTTTACTTATAATGTATTTGCATAGTACCCACAGGACATTCAAATAAGAAATAATAACAATGTAGTATTTTTAGTACAAAATTTTGGTATAACATTGTCTTAAAGAGGTGTTAAAGAAGGGATGGTAAGGTAAAAAAAAAGGGGGGATGGTATAGGAAAAAAGGGACGGTAATGGGGAAAAAAAGGAAATTTTACCACTATTTTTAGGCAAATCATGTTAAGACTAAGTGATAGCCACAATGTTCATTGATTTTTAGAAAGTTATTTACATTAGATTGAGGTAAATTACTTTTTTTTTTATTTATTTAAAGTGCAGGAATAAACCTTGGGGACAGTAAATAAAGCCATGATGCTTGAAATTGATATTTAAATGCTGGTTTAAATTCTGCAGTAAATTTCCTGTCAAAGAATTTTAGACATTCTTTCTCTAGCATACTTCTGCATGAGAAAAAAGTTAAAAAATATTCTGTGGCTGCATAAAGAATAATCTTCATGTATTCCACAAAATTTCACGTTATCACAATTCAAGATATTTTTATTGGGAGAGCTTAGTTATAGACTTCACGATTCATGTAAAATCACATTAAAATAATAAAGCATATTTCACAGCTGAAAGTGGCTCAGGTGTAGTTCAATAAAAGAGCACATAATGATAAAAAACTTGAAAATTCTATTTACACTTTTAAATATTTACAATATATATACAACGAAAACATTTGGATAATATTTGTTAAATAAATTCCACACTGGGAATTCAAGATGATCATATTAAAATTTCAGGAATTATGTTCTTCTAAAAAGAAGCCACGAAAATAGCATTTCCCTTTTTAAAATCAAAACATTTCTTCGATTTGAAAATCATGACAAAAAACATACGCAGACTACCTGCTGCGTTCAAGATTCACATTCACACAAAAAAAAACTAAACTAAAAAAGAAAGAGTAAAAAATGTTTTCAAATATCAATTCTCTCGTAGGTCACGTGATCCTTCGCGGTGCCTAAGCAGTCTGGCTGACTGCTCGAGAGAGGGTTGCAAAATATTCCACACTGCATCTGAAGTGATTTTCTGTGTAAGTTTAGCAAGAGGGATGGTAAGGAATCTAAAACCCAAGGACAGAGTTAAAAAATAATATCAACTGTAAAAATCTGTGCAAGTTATTTTTTTGCTACATATTTATATAAAACAACTGTCCCAGCTTCGGAAAAAAATTAAATTGAATTACTTTTATTGAAACAATTTTATACAGGCAGCTCCAAACTTAAAAATCAGCATCAGGGACACGGGATGGTATAGGAGTTTTCCTGGTATTTGGACCCCCAACATCATCCAAAACTTATTTATCTCATTAATATTGTTATGCAATCATGCAATGGGATTTTCCCCAGTATATGAAATTAAAAAAACACAAGAATATGTACTAAAATAAAAATTATTATTCAGGGTCTTAAAAGTCAAAAGATTGTAAGAATGTCCCATATATTATGTTGATTTAAATCTGAATTTATGAATTAATATTCGGCGGCCGAATAGGCTGAATATTTGGGTGTAACTTGGCCGAATATTTGATATTCGGCCAAACCACTATTCGTTGTATCACTAGTATATATAAATATATATAGCGAGTGTTTCAAAAGTTCAGTGCGAAAGTAAAATATGATAAAAAAAAATCTATGGGCCAGAGAGAGATCTGCTGTTTGCAGATAAATATTCAGCGTAGTATGGGATTTCATGAGACACTAACAAAAAATTAGTTCAAGATCTCGATAACAGAGGGTGCTGCTGCAGATAATTCCATGGAATAATACCATATTGCTCAGATAACGCAAGGTTTGAGTACAAAAATGTGTACATGCAGTATTTTGTTTTTGTATCCAAATCTTGCATTATGTGAGCAATATGGAATTATTTCATGGAATTATCTGCAGCAGCACCCTCTGTTGTCGAGATTTTGAACTAATATTTTGTTGGTGCCATACAAAATCCCTTACTACATTGAATATTTATCTGCAAACCACATGTCTCTCCAACCCATGGATCTTTTTTTATCACATTTTACTTTTGCACCGAACTTTTGAAACACCTGGTGTGTATATATATGTGTGTGTGTGTGTGTATATATATATATATAACCATTAAAATCATTTACAAATTACCACAAAGAAACAAAGTAAAAAAAGAATTAAAGAAATGAAATGAAAATTTGTAGAACCAAGGTAGAATCCTCAGGCCCCAAATACCTAGGTACTACAAATAAAGTGTGTGGCTTCATCTTCATATTAGCCATAAAAAAGCTCAATAATATGAATTTTGGTCTACCAACACACAATAAAGCCAAAAAAAAAATTGGAAAAAGTTATTTGAAAAGATAAATATGGATGTAAATAAATTGGCCAAAAAAAAAAAAAAAAAAAAAAAAAAAATGGAAAAAAAGAAAAAAAAAAAACTCCCCTGTAACCAGCAATGAGGTATAATAAAAACAAGGGTAAGATTATTTGTAACTGTTGCCAAAAAAAAGTTTTTTAAGGATAATGGACCATGGAGTAATAATGCACAGTGTAGTCAGGTACAAACTGCAAAATATTGGACCAGCTCCCTCTATAGTACATCTAAAAATGAATTCCACTTTGTCCAAGGAATTACTGATAGTGCTGTCATCTGTTGAGTTGATTATTAAATTGTTTTGGAATAAAATGTCATATGTAATTAATTAAATATTTATAACTATTATTGGATGATGCTTTAAAGCATATACTTTCTAGAGACATTTAAGTGATAATTAAAAATATTTTAATAAATTAATAACATTATAAGAAAGAATATGTAATTGATTTATTAAATATTAATCATATGTAAAATGTGACATTGATGATTCATTAATTAATGTTTCACATAATTAAATGTACCAGACTATAAAATATCAATATTTAAATCTCTGTTGCATCATATCCTAATCAGTTAAATAAACATATAATATAATGATAATAAAATAAATAACCAAAATTATAATTATTAGGTATTTAAAATAAAAAAAAGATTTAAATTTTAAAATTAATTATATTTAATTTTTTTTATTATATTTAATTTTTATTTTCCACAAATGTTCTTAAAATTTAATATAAATAATATAGTAGGAGAGGATAAAGCCAAGAATAAAATTATAATTAATACATACACTTTCTACACTTAAAATATAATATACTATATATGAGATATTGTCCACATTGGGCCAAAAGTTAAATACAGGTTAAACATTAACAATAACATTATCAAAGAGAAAAAAAATAGATTTAATTTAAATTAATAAATATAGAAATATAACTATACAATTATTCATACACGTGTGCCAATTCAACATCCGTTATAAACATTATAAAATATATTGCAATGTAATATCTATCAGATGCCCCCCCTTTTTTTTTAAACAACCATTGCATATTATCCAGACAACACTGCCCCCCTCCGTATTCTAACATCTGCCCACCTATCCGTCCTATTATATTTTATATTTTTATTTTGTATTTTTTAATTTTTAATTTTATGTTTTTATATTTTTTTTATACATTTTTTACACAATGTGTTAATTGGTTTTTAAGGTCATATATATAGAGATATTCTTGATAAGTTGAATTTGAAAGGACCGGCAAAAATATTAGTTATTGTAAGTTTGACGTATCAAAAATCCTTAAATACATACAGAAAGTATATGAAAAATCATTCCATCATATAGATAGGAATTGCAATTATACTGTAATAATGGAGTCTGGCAAAATGACCATTAAAGAAAAATATAATTTAATAGTACATAAAAAGTACTTAAACTCAATTTTTGAAAAAAACTTGTTAATGATGACTGTTTGTTTGAAACAACGCGTTGAACAAAGGGAAAGAGACCACCATCCACACCGTCCCTACTTATATTGTTGCAGTGTCATCATTGCTGCATGCAACAACCTTGATTGTTTGGAGGTGAAATGCAATTTACTTCCTCATCTTCAGATTCAGGATCATTCTCCACCCTTTTTATTGCTTCAACTATATCGGTATCACTAAGTTCTCCGCAAATTTCAACATTTTTGTCAATATTCAAAAACTTAGTATCGTCATCTTCAGAAATAACTTGATCTTTTAGATTTTCATTTGCAACACTTGAGTCCACATTACTTGCAATAAAGCCACATCTACTGAAGCAATTTTTGATAGTGATTTGTTTCACATCGTTCTTCCATGCACTCAAAATCAGTCTAATTGCTTCTAACACACCACACTTTTGATTTATTACATTTTCATCATTCTTTATTTGCCTTCTGCATTACAGTTTTTCTGTCAGAATGTATTAAACATTTAATAATTCCCTCGTCAGCTGGCTGTAGTTTAGAAGTTATGTTAAAAGGGAAAAATTCTAACTTGATAGATTGATAAACTTCAAAAGTTCATCATGAGCTGTACATGTACACTGATCAACGTAGATCTTACACTTTTATGTATGAAACATTACATCTAAATTTCTGATGTTCTTTTTGAACAATATCAGTCATCCAAGCCTTTTTATATGATCTGTACTATATGGGAAGTGACTTTATATTTTTGAAAGAGCAGGGATTATTGTATTTACCAATGACCAGTAAAGGTAATTTTCTGTTCTAAAAGCATTTGCTCTGACAAACACAGTTAAATCTTCTTTGCTCAACTTTCCACCAGAAAATGTTTCCTCCTTAAACATTATTGTGTTGTTAAGACAACATTTATAAGAAAGTCCCATGTCCCAAGAAGTTTGGGTAATGAAACTGTCTTCCATTTATCACACAGTGTATCAGACACATCTTTTGCTTCACTGTATAATGTTCAAAACACAATTTTGCATCTGGCTTTCAATTTTTCAAGCCATCCCTTGCTTGTAACGAATCCTCCCACATTGAATAATTTTGTGAAATCAAATGTTTTTTCATGTAACAGCATACCACTTAAAGGAATTACTTTCTTCTTTGTCCTGTAATATGTAAACCATTTTACAGGACTGTTTTGATATCTGGGAAGGCACACACATCTTCATCCTTTTGCACTTTGGTTTGACACTTATGTCTTTTGAAAATACTTTCTTTATCTTCAAGTAGTGCAGATAGCGTGTTAGGAAGTATACCATATTTCAGGCTTAGATATTTTTTCTTAAATTTAGGATTGTTGTAAATATATTTTATCAAATTTACTTTTTGTTCTAAAGTTAGTTTGACATTTTAAAAGCCCCAATTAAAAACATATCATGATATGAAAGCAATAAACTCTAAAATGACAAGACACAACATTAGAGCATAGAAACGCAATAAAAGCTCAACAGAATCGAAAGATTGAAAAAAAAAAATCCTTCCATAAAAGCATAGTAAATTTGATCCGTTAAAATACACTTAGCCACCTGCTTTGTTTCAAAAGAATACATGTTGAGAAAAGGAGATAAAGAGAAATGAATGAAGGAGGGAGAACGATTGCCGAAGAAATCCAAACTCGCAGATGCTCCACACTGACCAAGGTGAGAAGTAAAAAAGGCCCTTCAAAGCTGGCGAAGGAGTACAGAAAAGTTTTAATTAACGAAGTGCTGATTTTTCCCTGTCAGAAAAATTGACTTAAAAGATGTAAACTTCGACAGAATGAGAAAGTTTCATATTGAATTGTTATAAAGGGGTCAGGACTTCATGTAATCTTTAACTTAAATAAATATTCAACTTATCGAGAATTCACCGTATATATATATATATATATATATATATTTGTACAAAATACAATCTTTATTGAGAGAAGCGGCAGATTTCTATTGTTTTAAAATTTCCCACATAAACTCCAGCCTTCTCCTCTCTCTCTCTCTCTGAAATTTTCACTCCTTCATTTGCTCCTCCAGCTTTCAAACTTTTATTTAAAAAAAATAACAAACTTACCTAATTCTTACTTTGTAGAAAGAATAGTAAAATCAATCAACTAAATTCTTTCTAAAATTCTGTATCATCTAGCCTTGTGGCTCCCTATCCTGTCGAAATTACTGTTCTCCCTCCCCTTCCTTTGGGGCTATCAACGTACAAAGTTTAAAGTCACTCTTTAATTTTTAAATTTTTCTACCCTATTTGTTACTTTATAGTAACAATAAGTTAATAATAAATCATTTGAGTTCTTCCTCTAAATGTCTGCTTCCCCTCTTTGTTCCCCCACAAGTTTCGCTACCAAAATCTTTAAAACCTTATAATAATAAAAAAAATTACCTTATAGTCTACCTTTAGTCTAGCCTACCTTTATCATCTAAATTCCTCCAAATGTTTCCCCATTTTTGTCCAGTTTCTAAAATTAAAATAAATTTTTAATTTTTTTTCTCTAATCCTTTTGTTGCAATTGCAATATAAAAGCAAAGTTCAAATGATTTCCATCACCCAAATCACCTTCACTCCCGAATTTTTGCTTCCCCAGCACAGAAAGTTACAAATTTTTAGTCATTTTTTTTAAACTCTCTTCCTTATTTGTTACTTTGTAGTACAAATAATCATGTAACCCTTCCACACCACCACCACCATCAATACAGTTCATGATCTTTAAAATATTTTAATATTTGTGTGTGTTTTTTTGTTAGTTTGCAATAATAAGTAATCATCTAAAACAAAAAAAAAGGTTCAATGATAGCAATATTACATTGATTGGTGACCTGGATCGCACAATATGAACAACAATAATAATATAAAAAATTGGAGTGCAATGGTTTATTTTTTATATTTAAAAATGACTAACAAAATTCATACATTACATGCCATATCATATGGCTGAATGTCTAAAATAAAGATGGTTACATTTATTCTTAAAATTGTATCTATTGCAACTTATAAACTGTGTCCTTATAATTAGGACCATTAAAAAGTATAATTTTTCTTTTTTCACATTTTTTTTTAAATGTTAGTGTCCTTATAATTTTTGTCAGGGATATAAAACATTTATAAAACCAAAAATTTTCGATAATAAACTGTAACTTATTCCTATGTGATACTTATTTGACTTGATTTATTTAGCAAGATTTCTCATTAAAAATGTTTAATTGAAATCAAGATATTTAAAACTGGTATATGTGTTTGTTTTTCAAAAATAGTTTTATGTATTTCATTTCTTGAATGTTCATGTTTAATTTTGTTATAGTCACAGCCTTAAATGTGTATTTTATTTTATAAATAAATTATAATTCTTCTAAATAAGCAATATAAAACACAAGTTTAATATTTCTTTATTTATTCCTTCAGATTCCAGTACTGAAACATATACTGACTCTTCTGGAGTTGATTTACAACAATTCATAGTTGACACTCTTCACAAAAATCAAAAAGACCGGCTTATGCTTTTAAAAGTTGAACAGGAGTTAATCCTTTTAATTAAAGATAGCAAGTAAGTGTTTTTAAAATTCAAAAATATAATTTAATTATTATGTATATATTATAAAATTTGGGAAAATTCCAAATGCACATTAGTTCTGCATCTGGTCGAGTCGCCCACTTTCACCCAACCTGACCTGCAGTTTGGGTCAGTTTGGGTTGGTGCTATATTTTCTGGCATCAAGTGGTGTTGACTTCAATTTTTTTTTTTGTTGCATGTCAGGTTGGCTTTCATTGTTTCGGGTTCGAGTTGGTTTCAGATTGGCTTTTTGACTCTTGCAGATCAGTTTCATGTTGACCCGATTTTTTAAAAGAATGTCCAAAATATTTTTTTCACGTTAAAGTCTATTAAACTGCAGATCAAACAAAATGCGTCTAGACTTAGAATTCGTTTCTGGAAGTTAATATAAACATACTTTCTCAACTAATGGTATGATAAGGATTATAATGAATGCCATTTGCATTGCTAAATAATTTTTCCTGAATAGTTACAATTCTAATGTTCTAGTCTTGATACTTCTAACGTGGTTATAACAAAAATCTACTGTGTGATAGACAAAAAGAATCATTTAGCGTTTTGTTGCGTATTGTATTTTTTAAGCACAATAAGGCAGAATGCTAATTGTATAATACAAGGTGTACTGTTATTAGTGAAACTTTTGAAACCGCAACAAATTTTAAAGCATATTTAAAGATTAGATTTTTAATTTTATATGGTTATGTATAGATTGAAACATTATTTTTCTACCCTCTTTGTTTTCATTTTATCAAAGTGCAGGTATAATTGATCATATCCGTGATATTCATTTAATTGAGTTGTATATGTGGCATGGCTCAGGTACAACCTGACACGTGCAGGACTCTAATTCAAATACGTATTTTTTTTTCATCTGAAACATATTTGTGCTCAAACTTTTTGTGAAAATCCCAACAATCTGAGTGGCAAAAAACTTATATATGACCCACAAGAATTTTTCTAGTGTGAACTCAACCTGCAGAAAGAAAATTAGATTCATTTTGAGCCATAGAAAAACAAAATTCTTGATAACCCAACCCGATGTTTGACTCTGCCACTATTCAATGATTCCGAAGTGTCCACTATTCAAGGTTTTACAATATTTGAATGGTAAAGAATATAGATTGTTTAATTCTTCTATGGAAAATATAAAAATAGTATTAGAGATAAGATACAATTGTGGAAATTTTCATAATGGCATTAAAACATGATTTACTTTTCTTTCATGGCAAGTTTGGGTCGGGTTGCGGGTTGTCAAAAATTATTTTTGCAGGTTCGTGTCAGGTTGCAGGTCGAGGAATTTAAATATTTTTTGTCCAGGTCGGGTTGTGGGTTTGAGTTGGATACAACCGACCCATGCAGGACTCTAGTACACATAATTAATATGGATAGCGTGTGATAATTTTCAATATAAAAAGTTTGCCTAGCACTAAAATATTATTAGGGTTGGAATAACATATCTTAAGAGTGTCTCATAAACTTTTTAAAAATCTATTCGAATTCTGTAATATCACCTCGTAAAAAAATTCAGTAAAAGTTAATGACGTTGAGTTTTGTATGATTTTCAATTTCTAATCTTTGAAAGAATTATTGCTATATAGCTTATTTTTTTAATATTAAATATGTGTTTATATTTATTAAATGTGCATATTAATTTTTTTTTAAATATTCCTCATATTGTATATAGTTTACATGTACTTGTTAAAATTTTTATATGCTATCCCCCACCCCACCCCAAAATTCGGAATTTTCAAAAACATAAAAATAACTGAATTTTGAACAATCCCATGTAGAATATGAATAAAACTTATCTTTTGCGTTTTTAAAATTATTTAAACAAAAATTCCTACACTACTCAGTGGTAACAATTAATAAATAAAAAAAATTGGTTAGCTAATATTATTTTATCGACAAGCTTTACCCTTTAGGAAGGGCACAAGCAAATAAATAGGACTCTTATATTATTATGGTGTATTCAAGTAACACGATGGTATAGCCATAATATTTTTTCAGTGTGAGAAGGAAAAAGCCAAATATCTGATGATTTTTTCATAATATAAAATAACTAAAATTTTACAGAAAAATGTTTTTTTCTAATTTCAGGGGGGAGGGGGGGGGGGGACTGTGTTGCAGTGCCACTAAAGTAATATATTTTAGTGGTTATGCATTGAAACAATGGATTGAAAAAAAAATTAGAAATCTGTGAATTTTTCAGAAATTGCAAAATTTTGTAAATTTAAATTTTTTTTTTCTGTATTTCGGGTCTATTTTGTATATTTCCGTGCTAAAAAGAGTATTATGTAAACTATTCTAATAATTGCAGTAGGGTGTCAATGATTTTAATCAGTTGATTTAAATCATAATTTTAATCGACTGATTTTTTTTCTAAATCATTGATTAAAATTATAAATTTTCTAAATGTTTAAAATGACATAAAAGTATTAACCTAAGATTGATATAATATAAAAAGTTTCTACAGGTATTTTGCCTTATGAATAAATGAAAAAAAAATCTTTAAATAATTATTTCTATGCTTAATTCCTGAGTTTTGTAAAAAAATTAAAGTACAGTAAGTTTGTAAAAGCATTTCATTTTAAAATGATATTTAAATCTAATATAATTTGCAATGTCATAAGTTCCTTTAAGTAATCAAGTTATTCATTCTTTTATATAAAATAAGCATAGTAAATCTTATAAATTTCTTCAAAGTAAAAGAATAAACAGTCAGAATCTTATTTTCTCATTCTACTTTTGCAATAATATATTTATATCAATTATTGGAGCTAAAGAAGTATAAAAGTTTGACATTTGCTGAACAGCTATTGTAAAAGAATGTGTAATAAAAAAAAGAACTAATTGGTATAAAAATGTTAAGCACAGCAAGAGATCTCCACTGAGAGGTAATAGTGCTGTTATTTAGTATTTTGAGAATTTCAGATATATCTTGCTATTCTTGTATTTACTCTGTATGTGTGTATGGATGGGTGTAACTCCTTTTCATAATTGTTTTGGTTAGCATACACATACATGATGTAAGTTAAAACTAAGATAATTAACAGTAATATTTGTTAGTTTTGTTAGTTGTGCTACTAATGAAATTACTAATTTGTAGTTTTTTTAATTCTCTAAGTACTTACTGTTTCTTCTAGGCCATTTTTTAAGGGTGCCTCACCTTACCCCTTTTAAAATTGACAAAATGTACAAATTATACCCTGCTTTTTTTTAAAAATTGTGAAATTCACCTGTAGTTGTAGTTGGATATCTTTTGTAAAAAACTTCTCCATACCACAGTATTTCTAAATCTGTGTGGCTAAGACCTTACAAAAATGATAGAACTTTACATTGATGACACTTTAGTTCTTGAGGAAAAAACAAGAACTTTTGATAAGAACATGTTGTTATTTAATTGTATTTTTCAATTTGTAATTTATAAAATTGTTAATAATGAATGACACTTTTTTTCTTATTGTTACTAAACACATTACTAATATATTTTCTCATGAAATGGTGCCCTTTTTTGGAACTCCTCTGCCCCTTTTTCCTACTATAATGAATATTAAATTATAAATAATCAGATTTAGGTGATTAAATTATAAAAATATATATTATATTCTTAATTAGAGATTGTTTAATAATTATTTATTTTAAGTAGTATTAACTATTTAATATTAAATGCAGTTACTGATAATTTTAATAAATGTAAATATCAGTAGTATTTAATATAGTTTTACATAATTATTACAAAATATTAATGTATATAAAGTTATTGTATGCTACTAACTAATGAAACTACTAATTTGAAGTTTGTATAATTTCTGTAATTACTAATTAAATTTTAGTAATTAAAGTGTAAAAACATAGAATATGTTAGCAATTAGAGGTTTAATTCTTTTGGAAACCTAAAACTCTTAGTACCTATTCAGTATTTTAATGCTGGGAAAAAGACGTAATTAACCCTATTTTTTTCATTCTAAATTGCAGGGATGTCACTTTTCAACCTTTCGGTTGATTTCTGCTTTTCTTGATTTTTTTTTTTTTTTTTTTTTTTTTTTTAAATTACCAGCCACAGAATAATTTTTAAAAAATTGTGTTCATATGCACTGCGAAAAAAAAATGAAAAGTTCATCAAATGATCTACAAATAAAATCGCAAATTTTGGTCAGTCGCTCAAACAAAAGACTTATGAATTTCATTAATTGGTCAAGGGAAAAAAACCCTAAAAATTTGTCAGTCATTCATGAAAAAAAAAAAAAAATTGAACATGGCATCAAACAATTGCAGAGAGAAATCATGAATTTTGTCAGTCGCTTGCAGAATAAAATTACAAATTTCACTAATCGATCGAGAAAAAAAGCACAAATTTAGCCAGTGGGTTGTGGAAAAAAATACTAAATTTCATTGAACAATCACAGAAGAAAAGTCGTGAATTTCTTCAAGGACTCGTGTAAAAACCACAAATTTTGTCAAACAATTGCAGAAATTAATTGCAAATTTCATCAAATGTTTGTGGAATAAAATCACAAATTTTATCAATGTCAATTAAAAATCTATTTCGTCAGTAGGTTGCGGGAAAAAAAATCATAAATTTCGTTAATCAGTCGTGGAAATAAAATCATGAATTTCATCTGATAATTGCAGAAATTAATCGTAAATTTTGTTGAACAATCTATGAAAAAAAATCACAATTTGCCCAGAGGTCGCAAAAAAATAAATCTCAAATTTGTCAAACAAGTGCAGAAATTAATCATACATTCTGTCAAAATGATCACAGAATAAAATTTCAAATTTTGCCGAATTATGGATGAATAAAATTGCAAATTTTGTTAACTGCTCTAGAAAAAAAATTGCACTTCATCAATCTGTCATGGAAAAAAATTTAATGTAGTCAATCAGCCATTGAAAAAAAAAATCATGAATTTCATGAAACAATTGAAGAAATGAATTGTGAATTGCATCAAACAATTACAAAATAAAATCATGAATTTCACCGAACGATCACAAAAAAAATTTCTGAATTTTGTCAAGAATTTGCATAAAAACTCTTATTTTCATAGTCTGTTGTGGAAAAAATTGTAAATTTAAAGTAAATTTTAGTTTTCTGTACATATAAAAATGATAGTTAACTAATTAATATTCATGTTATTTGCAGACTTTATGATATTACATATTGATTGGAATACATGAAAGCAAACTCTTCATTTATATGAAAGAATGTGAATGTAGTATAAAACTGTACATGTTGACAGGTAGTTGTTTTTTTCAACTGAGAAAATACAATATATTTATTACAGAAAATACTTTAAAACATTTTAACTTAAGAAATTTATCAATATATTTATGCAATACAATGTAGTTCACAAAATTAATGTACAAATCTTGTGAAAAATATCAAAAATTTTGCTTTATGTAATTTCTTCTTTATTATTTTCTGAGTGGCATCTCTGAATAATTGGTATAATCCCATAAATTGATCCAAAAAAAAAAAAAAAAAAAAATTGCAGAAATTGATAGTAATTCACTTGAAATATGTCGGTAAAGTTATGGATAATGACCTGATAGTCAAAGTTTGAACTTAAACATGGAGGGGGGAAAATGTTTAAGATAATGAAAGTCAGCTCTATATATTTAAAAATAATTTTCTGCAAAACAAAAGTTTCAGAATGTGGCAATAATCATGATAGGCATCATATATATATATAAAAGTTTCTTTAAAATTCTTGCCATAGATCTGATTTGACAGAAAGGCATTTGTTAATTCTTTTTTTTTTTTCAGTTTTAATATATAAATACTGAAAATAAAAGTTTTAAGAGTTTATTAAGTATCTTTATTTTTAAAGAAATCTTTTTTAGTTTTGTTCAGCTACAAATTCTTTAACAAAGGAGGGAGGGGTCAATCCAGGTTTCTTTTTAGGGCTCATTTTTGTGAATTTAAAAAAAAAAAATAAATTTCTATTTTTTGTGAATACTTTGTTATGTAAAAGCATCAGTTTTAACAGTCACTATATTTTACGTTCAATAACAAGAATATTCTATTAAACTATGCAAATGCAGTAATTTGATATAATAAATAACTCATATACTTTGTGTGGTTGAACACTTCTTTTAAAAAAGAATTCACATAAAACAATGGTTTAATATTAAAAGCATGTTGAAGTATGGGTATATTCTGTTAACAAAACAATTCGATTATGCATAAATGTTTAGTTACTTGTAAATAAGTCGATTTAATATAGAACAGAATACTGAAACCTCAAAATGAACAAAATTATAGAACTGATACATTGTAGGAACAAAAAATTGTACAGCAGATTAAAAATTGACTTTAACTAGATTCTTCTCATAAAAGATGTTAAAACTGAAACAACTAAAAATAAAACAATATTGATTAAGTTCTGAAAACAAAAACACTTCTTCTATTTATTTCAAATGACTTCGGGTTTGTTGATAAGTTTTGCTTTCAAGTGCAAGAAGGCAATATTACTGTTGAATGCATCATGTAACAATAAGCTGTTATTAAATACTGTCTGTTTTAGATGTTTGATATAAATTTATTTGATGTATAATAGTGATATTTTATTGACTTTTCTTCATTTGAATCTATTAAGTATGTGTCTAATACATGTAAAACCCTATCTGTATATCACTGCAAACATATAAAAAAATTGTTAAAATAAAAAATTTTTTGACATTGATAACAATATCATCGGGAAGAGAGAGTTCAACGAATGATAAGATATGATGACGTAAGGGAGCAGGGGGTGCAAAATTACCGAAAGGTTCATAACATTATATATGTACAGCTCTTACATAAAAATAGAATTTTCATGAAATTTGGATATAGTATCCAGTTTTTGGTGCCTTCTTAGAATTTTTTGTAAGTCATTTGGACTAATCTTGCTTACCATAGCTTTCTTAGCTTCTTCCTTCTTGCTTTAATACAAAAGTTGTTGAGCTATTTTTGTTTTTTCTATTTCAAAAGTAATTTTGGCAATAAAATTTCTTTTTTGAAACTTTTCTCAGGGTAATCTAGCCACCTGGAAACCATGAAAAAGTCAGGGAAATTTATATGGACTGGAAAAGTAAAAGAAATTTACCATTCCTGAGAAAAAGTCAGGGAAATTTGAAAGTTCTGAGAAAGAGTTACAAAAATTTGAAACTTTCAAGAAAAAAATTAGGAAAAAATTTCTTATTATAAAACTAAGGATTTGAAATTGCAGCGCCAGGAGCCAAACAAAATTTTGCTCCTTTTGTAAGTACTGTAAAGAGTATTTCAACTTGTTTTCAAATAATTTTGTCTATCTCTTTTTAAAAATGTCTTGTAACTCTGAGATTTTCAACTCCAGCTTCACTGAAACTTTCTACTGAATGTTTAGGATTGATTAGATGTTTCAGTCTGATTACTTATCTTTATTTTGGAACTGAACATTGGTTAGCTTAATTTATTGAATATTTATTATTTGTATTAAAATATGTCAAAGCAGTCTGAATTTAACTGCGACTGATGTGACAAAGAGTTTTATCCTGATTGGGCAAAAGGGATATAACCTGATGCTAACCTGTTTTCTGTTTCAATAGCCATTTTATCAATAATAGGTTTCAATACAGTCACAACATCTTGAAAACTGACCTTTTTTCTTCGTCATAATAGGAAATCGAAGGTTGTAAGCATGAATCAAAATCTAACCATTTATCGTCATCTGTTTTTTCATTTATATTCATATTGCTAAAGGTATCAAAACCTTTAAAATTGCTGCTATTGGAAGACAAATCAAAAGCTAAATTTAACTCATTCTTGAAATCATTTTAAAAGTTTTTCACAAACTGTTCTTTAAATTCATCCAGAATATCTTTTTTAGATTGTCATCACCTTCAAGCTTTCATATTTAACCCCTTGGTACGGATTTATTTCAAGGTTGCCACTGGCTTTTTTTAATTCTATCTTGCACCACTTTCTGAAAACAAAAATCTTTCATATACACTTTGACAGTATGTGCAAGAGAAAAATACTACAAAAATATTTTCCTTTAAATAGTGTTATGAATAGAATATAAAAATAGGCACCAGTGGTCAAATGCATGAGTCTCAGTCATCATATGTACCCAAGGGGTTAAAGATGTATATTCATTTGCTATGTTTAATAAATTCTTACTCATTTGAAAACAATGCCTTGTTTCTAAGTTTTCACAGTAAACTTTTACCCTCTTCTTCAAATTATCTACTTTTGTGTTAACTGAGCTAAAAGTAATATCTGTATATTCAAGCCATAAATTCAAGACATCAACCTTTTTCAAGAAATCTGCCAAAAATATTTTCAAAAGATTTTTTGGACCTAGATTTATTCCTGTAAACCTTTCAGTTCAATTGTCATGTTTCAATGAAAAGAGAATAAAAAGCTTCTAAAAGTTCCTCATAGCATAATGCAACTCTTTCACAGGCACAACCATGGTACAGCCAACAAGTGATACACTCATTATCTTTAGCTCATCAATACAATATACATTTTGCTATATATCTCTTTGAAAACTAGTTTTTTCTAGGCTGTAGTGGAACAATTTGTTTCTTACAGTTTATATAACTGCAATGAGGATAAAGATGTTTAACCCTTCATTAGACCCCAAAATGTTTAGCACTCATGACATTTACTCAATCTAGAGCAATCAATGTGCTTTTGGATAGCTCAATTTTTTTGGCAATACATATTTTTTCTATTTCACTTTCAAGTCTTTTTCTGTGCTTTTTATTAAGTTAATAAGGCTGAAATATTTTTCTTGTGCATTGATATCTCCTGAAAGTCTGTATGTGTTCTTGCTGGTATTCATCAGTGCATTCATCTGCCATTATAGCAAAAAAGATTTGCAGAAGCTAGTTTTGTAAACCCTGCTCCAAAAAAGTTGAAATTGACTTAATACTTACAACTGGCATGTGAGACAGGACATTGCAGTTTCCATACAACTTTAGTGCTTTTTAGTTTAATCATCATCCAAATGCTCTATCAAAATTCTTATGAGTGACTCGAAATTCTCTGATACTATATACTGCTTCTTAATGCAGAAATATAAAATCTTTACAAACTTATTTTCTTTTGATGTTTTTTCTTGATAGATTTTGAAGCTTCTGTACCTTCAGATATGCACTTCATAATTCTATATTTTTTAATTTACTTCTTGAGTCATAACAGCTTGCTTATGCTTCTTGTTGATTTTGTGCTTATTATAAATTCTGTTAGTGACCTTTTTTTAAAAAGTATCTACATCTGTCTTCCATGGTTTTATCCAATCCACTGTTGCTTATCATAGCATACTTTGCATAAAATTCCAGCAGCTGAATGTATAATAAAGCCAATGTATAGGCTTTTTCATAATTTGTAATATATTTTGTTATTCATTTGTAATATTTATTATATGTAATTGTATTGATTATATGCTTATCTTCCACATCAACTTTAAATTCTGAATATTGCTTTCATTTTCAATTATTTTTCATTATGGGCACATTTTTATTATTCACTTTGTTTATACTTTTTAATGTATCATCTTTTAATGGAATGATCGCATCTCTTTTATCTGTAGTCAAGCAAATCTTCATATTACTGCTAGTTGAAGGTTACAATGTTTTTTTACATAAATGCGATATTAAAGCATTTTCATTGGCTTCTCTATTGGTTACAGTTGATGAATGATCGTCTGTTAGACAATCAATTTTATCAGAGCTGCTGTTTGAAGATTTAAAATAATTTATAATGCTTGTACCACCACTCTTTGAAGGGCAATTTTATTTTTAATATAGAATCCAAATATCTAATTACTGTGTTTACTAGGTGATGTCTGCATTTCATATTTAAAAAAATACATTTAAAATTGATTGTGATTACTTAACAATTTAATAATAAAAATTTAAAGTAAGAAAACTATCACATGGAAAAAGCGCACAAAAGCTAAACAACATTCAACCAGCCACAAAGATATCTGCTCTGTTGCCAATCTTAAAGAGCAAAACTAATGATCAGATTATTGCATGTCCAAAGAGTAAATATCATAACACTTTTCTATGGAGGCCAAACCACTGAGATCTTATTCTTTCTATCAGGGGGAGATTGCTTGCATCAAATGTCCCATGCATGCATTGGTTTTGTTCAGTCAATTACAGAGATGAAGGCTTGGAGGAATGTTTCTTGCTAACACTTTCTTTTCTTGCAAGTTATTTCAGGAATGAGCTCAATCTATAGATTTGAGAATCAAGTTTGGCCATGGAATTTTTTTTTTAAACAGGGCCCTTTTTAAATCAAAAAGAATTGTGAAGGGTCTCATTTTTTTCTTAATATTAGAAGCATTTTTTCAAACTTTTCTGTGTACTTGTTATCAGTTTTGTTTATTTCTGCAGCTTATGAGCAACACTTAATATATATATATTTTTTTTGATCTGACATGAAGTTTCGTTTTTAATTAATGTCAAATTGAAAATGCGCAATGAATTTAAATAAAATCTATTGTTTTCCAATACATATATAGGTAAAAATTGTAGCAACATCGCCATATTTAAAAAGATAATCCAATTGGGAAATGTTCACCCCATGCTACTCTATGGGAGGAAATCTGTTTTGCTGAAAAATTTTCCTCAGAAAATTTTTGTATTGAAGTTATGGGCAGACTACTGAAATCAATGTATCAAAATAGGGAGTTTGCCCTCCATACTATTGCGAACCTCAGTGGTTAGAATATTATGAAAGGGTCATTTTTATAAATTGGAATTTTGTGAATGAGCCATTTTTGTAATTTGGAATTTTGTTAAGGGGTTATTTTTATTAATTAGAATTTTGTAAAGAATCTGCAAAACATCTTCAATTTTTGCCTGGATTCATCCCTGTTAACACAAAATATAGGGTTTCATAATCAGACAGATGTGCCCTGTAACTATTTTTAATGCTTCTATAATGAATTGATAAAAGATTAACTTTGATAAAGCTTTACAAGTGACCCCTATGACATTCATGAAAATTATAACATATATCCTGGAACAATTATTAATTAACAATATATAATTAAAATTATTTAAAAAAATTCTAAATATTTATTATATAATGAGTATTGAAAATGGCATAATATAAATTATTGCAGTAAAATAATTTATAAGTACTACAGAAATATATTTTTTGATATTGCAGATGATACGATATTAGTTTTAATCAATGGAAATTTAGATAATAAACATGTAAACAAAAGTTTTTTGTATAAGCAAATTGCAGTACCATTTTAGATAGATTTCGTATGAAATACTACCTATTACATTCTCCCCTATGTTGGAATTTCTGAAAAATTTTTGCAGATGTATACCGATCATGACCCCTAGACCCAAAACCACACTCAGTAAGAAAGTTATATATATATCACTTTTTTATGGACAAAATAACTTCCACAATTCTGCACAAATCTCTTCCAAACTGATACATAAAATCAAGGGGCATAAAATCTCGGTCCAATTCATCAATGGGCAAAATCGGGCTAAGGGGGTGGAAATAGGGAGGGGTTTTGTGAAACAGAAAAACTCTAAAACTTCTTAATTTTTACATATATCAAATCAGTTTAAAGTTTTTATTACTTCTAAAAAAAAGGTTCAAAAATACATCTAAAATTGATTGTGATTACTTAAAAATTTAATAATAAAAATTTAAATTAAGAAAACTATCACATGGAAAAAGCGCACAAAAGCCAAACAACATTCAACCAGCCACAAAGATATCTGCTCTGTTGCCAATCTTAAAGAGCAAAACTAATGATCAGATTATTGCATTACAAAGAGTAAATATCATAACACTTTTCTATGGAGGCCAAACCACTGAGATCTTATTCTTTCTATCAGTGGAAGATTGCTTGCATCAAATGTCCCATGCATGCATTGGTTTTGTTCAGTCAATTACAGAGATAAAGGCTTGGAAGAATGTTCCTTGCTAACACTTTCTTTTCTTGCAAGTTATTTCTTGACTGAGCTCAATCTATAGATTTGAGAATCAAGTTTGGCTATGGAATTTTTTTTTTTAAACAGGGCCCTTTTTAAATCAAAAAGAATTGTCACAGATTTTCATTCACATATTTTTGATAAAATTAAAAATGGTCTCAAGGGGTGCAAAAAATAGGGTTTTAGGAAGAAGAAAAAATTCATAACTTTGTCAATTCTCAAGATATCAAATCCAATTAAATTTGTTATAAATCTTCTTAATACTATCTACAACTTTTATATTGACAAGTTTTTGATAGGACCAATTTGTACCGCAAAAAAAGGGGTGGGGTGGGGGTTGAAGACGAAAAAAAATTCATAAATTTGTCAATTCACAAGATATAAAATCTGCATGAATTTATTATATATCTTCTTAATATTATCTACAACATTTATACTGACAAGCTTTTGTTAGGACCAATTCTTACAGCAAAAACAAATTAAAAATACATAGCGGGTTGAAGAAGAAAAATCAACGTATTGAGGGTGTACTCAAATCCAAACTGCTTACTTTCTAGCTCATTTTTAAATTCATTTTTGCTCTCAAACACATCCAATTGGTAGATTCTCTTTTTCAGAAACTATATAACGTACCATAATGGTCGTTTTTTTATAGAGGCAGAATATATTTTTAAAAAATGGTGTCAAAGTGGATATTTTGAGCCGAATTTCCCGAAGCGATTGTGTTGGGAAAAAAAAACATTGTCCTACTGAGAATATAGTTGTGTATTACTGTTAATAAATCAAGTTTTAATTAACAAAAAATAAAAACACAGGTCGCTTATAAATATCTTCAAAAATCACATCAGCAAGTTTCATATTTTTTCTTTTAAAAATGAATCTGAAAATGTGCCAGAAAATTTCGGTTGTTGAGCATGGAAAAGTATTTTTTTTTAATACTCCCTTAACATGATTCTGATAAAACCAGCTCTTATATCAAAATAAAATAAAAACTTGTCAAAAGCGGCCAGATAAAATTGTTAAAGTGGGTTTATCTCTAATCATGGTTTAGTTTTTGTTGTTGAAATTAGCACTTAACTTCGAAATCTACCTGTGCCGCTAGGCCGAGCTGGCAGGGATTTTTATTTTAATGTTTCATAAATCCTTATACCCTTAACATAAACATATCAAAATCAAAATGGTAAGACAATTAAGAAGTTGGGGGCAGTCTCAGCTGTCAATATATTAAATGCTCTAGCCCTCCCAAGCAAGCTCTTTATCTTTTAATTATTGAATTTTGTTTTAAATTTTCCTGGTGAGATCTTCCTTAGACGAATTACCTTCCTAGCAGTCTTAAAGGAGCTGTTTTGTGATGTATCTCTTTGTGAGGAATAAATAGGTAAAAGATTTACAAAATAATTAAGCTTGGCCACCATAAAGATCTCTTTAACAACTGCAGTTAAATATTTTATAATATTGAATAGATGTAATGAACAATTTAAAAATGAATAATTTTTAGAAGAATGTTTTATGTTTACCATTGAAATGGGTCACTTTCATAGTCCTTTCTCAATGATACCACTAGATTTTTATAAACTTAGTCCCTGGGACCCTAAACTTTTTTTTTTTCATTTTTAGAAAAGTAGATCCTCTATTTAGTAGTAAAATCATTTTAACATATTAATTCAAAATATGCCTTTAAAGCTACCAAAATGTTTCTACCTGTCAGGAAGAAATTTATTCATCCAAATTAACTATACAGTTACTTTCATACATACCTTCTCCAATTTTTTGCATAATTGATGGACTATAGTTCTTTCATGGCATTGCTGATTTCTAATAATACATTCCTTAAGGGTGTATTCTGATCCAAACTGCTTATTTTCTGATTCATTTTAAAATTCATTTTTGCTCTCAAATGCATCAAACTGGGAAATTCTCTTATTTAGACACTACATAATGTGCCGTGCTTAATAATTTTTTGATAAATGCAGAAAATACTGTAAAAAACGCTGTCAAAGTTGGCGTTTTGAACTGATTTTTCCGAAGCGGGCGATCTGGGAATGAAAAAAAATGGTCATACTGAGAAAATAATTGCTTAAAAATCAAATTCTAATTAATTGAGCTGAAAATGAAATCACACGGCATGTTAACCATATCTTCAGAAATCACCCCAGCAAGTTTCATGTTTTTACTTTTAAAAATGAGTCTGAAAATGTATCGGAAAATTTCGAGCTGTTGAGGGTGGAAAAATATTTTTTCGAATACACCCTTAAAGTAGAAATCGGGCTAATCTTTTAAATATGCCTTACATTGCATATTTGTTTTTACTGCTGTTATGTGCTATAATATTAATGTTGACCCCATATAAATTGACTTTATTTAAAATGTTTAACATTTATTATGTAGCCTATGAATTAAGAAAATTTTTATTTTGCAGACGACAGTCATTAAAATTCCCACAAATGAGTTCTTATAACCGTATGCTAGTCCATAGAGTTGCTGCCTATTTTGGTCTAGATCATTATGTTGATGGAAATGGAACAGCTGTAATTGTTAATAAAACCAAAACAACTCGCATGTAAGTTTTTTATTTATTCTTTTGATGTTATCTGTTAATCACATAATTAATTCTTGGTACAATGCCCAAATATTTTTCATAAGTGAATTTATAGTTTGTAATACTGTAATTTTCTAGTTGGTTCAACTTTTCATCATTGATATATTTACATTTGTATATGTACAACAATTATCAGATTTATTATACTTAATAATTTATTGAATCTTCTCTAAAGTCAGAGATAAAACAATTATGCCTTGCAGCAAGTTGACTTGCCAGTCTAAGCTCTCCATAGCCCTTTTGCACATGCATCAGGTGGGCCTGGTTTACCCAGGGTGTTGCACCACTAGTATGTGCTACTGGTCAAGGAAGAGTACCACCCAGTGTGCATCACTCTCCATGTACCTGGCACCATTGTATGCTTGGTCGCCATAACAACAAAACCATGAACTAAGGAAACCATGAACTAGCTGCTTCATTTGAGGTTCACCAAGAGCATCTGGTATTCCAGACATTCGAGTATCAGGTCCTTTGCCTTAGTCCTGAGTTTCTGGATGTGCTTTTGCTTTACTAACACTACTGGACATGAAAATCTATTATGATAAACATAAGATAAGCAAAATTTTGTGAACATTTTGCCAACCTTTCAGACTTCATGGACAACTAAATTCATAATTTTAAATCTCTGACCACTATGTTTTTTAATAGGAAATTGTTTATTTAATCATATCAAATATCTTTAATGGTTGTTTAATCAGAATAAAATATAGTGAAATATGTTTAACAGAAAACTGAGGGGACCGAAATTTTTTTTATAAATAAGCAAAGCTGTCTCTAAATCTTCTGCTTAGCAGTTCTCATACATTTTCTCTCAGGCTTAAACATACTGCGCTCAAACATTAACATGATGGGATCCCTGTTTTTTATTGATGATAATGTAAAATTGGCAATGCAAAACTTTTTGCAGATTTCTGTTTTCATCCTTCTGTTTCATTAACTGCATTAAGCAGCTTCATCTTCATTTGAAGCAAAATAGCAATTTGTTTTTGCACTGATTTCTCAGCAAATGTGCTTATAAAACATAAATTATTTTAAAAAAACCTGAAATTCACCGATTTCCACCCAAAATTCAGTAGTTTTAACACAATTCACCAATTTCAACTCAAACTTACTAGTTCGAAAGCGAATTTTTTTCATGTTAAACGATTTTTGTTTCATGTTAAAGGAATAAAAATACATTAAATTGCATTGTATACTGTTCGGACCGCTATATCAATTCATGTTACCTGATTTTTCCTGTTAAACATTTTCGTGTTAAACGTATTTCACTGTAATTGAAACCTGTTTAAATATTGCACGTATTTAGTTTTAATTGAAGTGACACAATCAAAATATCTTTTTGCACAAACATTGCTGTATTGAGAAATAATACATTTTTATTGCTTTTTTACTCAACAATGATTTTTCACTTTTTATGGAGTTAGTAACAGGTAAATTAAAAATTACCTGTTTTGCAAATAAAATTTTATAAATATAAGAATTTCTTAATGTAATTTTTGTTTTATTATTAATAAAACTAAAAAAAAAAAAATGCAAATGTCCCAATTCTTTTGTAGATCACCGGTGGTTTATGGACAGTTTGATTGCTGAATTAAACTACAGTTTAAAAAGTCTCAAAATGAATTTTATAGAAAAGCATTTTGGTATAATCATTCATTTGAAAAATGATTAAGATGTATATTTTCAAACTTAAATTGCATTTCCAATATTTTGTTGAGCTGCTAAAAATTAATTTAAGGCTATAATTTATGGGACTAATAGAGAGTAGGGAAGATAATTACTAGAATTTGAACAGGATGAATAATCATTCTGCTTGAAGGAAGATTTTCTTGCAAAATTCTAACTTGTACAGCTTGCATCCTTGTAATGACTACTTGGCAGTGATGAAACTTTAAAACCAATGTAATAAAGGAAATTGTGCAATTGTTATATCAGTATGGCAGATACCTCAGCATGAAAGTGATAAACTGTGCAGTTTTATCTTAGTAGTTGGGAAAACATTAAAGCTCTGCTACAAATACAACAGTGTTGACTGAATTAACCTTTACAGTTGTAAGAAGCATGCTCATTAGACAATGCTAGACATTAGACAATGCTAGGTTCTGCATGCTCTGATGTTAATGCCTTAGTTCTTCCTCTGTCCACACAAAAGTTGCATTTTGTAAATGTTGCCATATACTGGTACAAGTGCTGCTTCCCCCAATCTAGGAATTGCCAGCAAGTTCAGAAAAGACTCTGCTGCACTCCAGATTTTATACTTGCATACTTTTATGCAGGACTCCCAGATACAAAACCTTAGATATGTTTGGCTGTAGTGAATTCATCAGCACAAACAATGATATGCTGATTGGTAACAAATTGTCTTTTTTTGTCTGGAGTCTCGAACACGAAAACCCACAGTAGCCTACTGCCTTAATGAGGAACTGGCTGTGGTCTCACGGGGGAATTATTTACAATTCCGCAGGGCTTGCAAGTGTCACTTACACTTCTATGTCATTCCTTATAGGTTTCAATCTCCAGACGCTTTTTGATAGAGTAAAAGCATCTCTGTAAACCTCAAGATTAGTCTTGAGCATGACGCTCTCGGGGGATGTTACTTAGTGCCACTGGGGTATGAACCCCGAATGGTGCAGGTTACACCCTGCAATAGCTGAAAGTGTTTCTGTATGTGGCCAGCAGACATCATAGTTATTAAGTGTGCAGGCTGAGTGACATGTGTTGGGTGACGCTCTTTCTTGAACAATAACAGGTGTCATGATGGTGTCATACAGGCTCACATCTGTCCTGTTTAACATCTTGAAAGCTTAGGTTGTGGAAAAGATAACTTGCCATAAGACTTCTTCATTTTATACTATTAGATATTCATACTTATTATGAGTCAGAATGACAGTGGAAAAAATATATAAAACACTAAATACCACTGGTGTCAATTATTTTACAAAATCGCAAGTATTAATATTTTATTTATTTTTTTAATTAGTATAAGATTTTACACTGTTTCCAGTTAAGAATATTGCCCTGTAATTTTTTTTATAAGGGCTATAATAATATTAATTGATGAATACACATTAAATATTCACCTGTTACCTACTAATAGAGTTGCTATGTTATGTTTTCTCCTTAAATTGTCTGTTTTTCAAGTTTATTGTACATTATGCACTCAAACCTTTCTTGTACGATGATTTCTACTGTTAAAAAAGTAAGACTCTTACAAGTTCAAAAATTTTTATCAGTTTACTTTCAATTCGCTTTGAAAACTTCATTTTTTATGCACTTTTTTCCACAAAAATATGACTGGAAAATTAATTAAACAATGTTTTTAGAATAATATAATACAAATGCAATTGAAAATTAATGATATTTTTTTAAAATAAAATTCTTTAAGGAAGGTATTATTTACACATTCAACATAGTTCAGTTGGATGTGGAAAATGGTGGTAGTTCAATGTAACAAAAATGATGACAACAAACTAGTGTTAATAAGAAGCTTATGCTTTTTAAGTAACAAAACTGGCAACCCTACCCAGTGAGCATATGTTGGATTTAGCCAGTTGACAACTTGCTCCCAAGGCTTGTGAAGCTACAAATATGTATAAACTTTAGGCTTATAAGGAAGGTCTCCTTAAAGTGCACACTCAGAATATTTTGAAAAAAAAATATTAAAGTAAAAAGTAAGTCTTTATAAACTAAGTCTTTATATAGTCTTTATGTAAGTCTTTAAAGGCTTTTGAAAAAAAAACTACTTATATATGTAATAAAGGATTGGCCAAATTTAGCAGTAGAATTCCAGTAGAACGTCTGTAAAAAAAAAAAAAAATACTTTAGAATATTTGGTGTGAAAAGATGAATGCGATTGTTTGATGAAATTAGAGATTTTTTTCTTCCGTGATTGTTTGACAAAATTTGAGATTTTTTTCCATGATCATTCGAAGAAATTAAAGATTTTTTTTTTTTTTTTTGCGTTTGTTTGACGAAATTCGATTTTTTTTCTCCACGATCGTTCAATGAAATTTGAGATTTTTTTCCCGTGATTGTTTGACGAAATTCAAGATTTTTTCAAGTGATGTTTGGTGAAATTCACAATTAATTTCTGCAATTGTCTGACAAAATTTGCAATTTTTTTCTGTGACCGATTAACAAAATTTGTTTTTTTTCCATGAAAGATTCACGAAATTCGTGATTTTACTTGATGATTGCTCGATGAAATTCACTGTTTTATTACGTGATTGCTTGACAAAATTCGCGATTAACCCGGCAGTAGTTGCGTGTCTGTTTTTTTTGCCTCCCATATAAGTTATCTTCTTCTAACTCATATACTCTTACAAATATAATTGAGAACTGCCATATAGCTGATTTTAAATGTTTCTCTACCACCATAGTAAAATAACATCTGTTTTTCCAAGCAAAGTTAAATTTGGTGGAAAAGTCTACGCAACAATCTCTTATGTCAGTTCATTTTTACTTTTTCCCATTATTCAAATCTCATGAATAAAATCTATAATTTAAGTAAATTGTAAATTTATAACTTCAATATAATGTAATATTCGAATATTAAGTGAAAAATATTTCTTATTTTGTCTTTTCTGTATGCAGGGATTTGGCAGCAAAAAGACCAAGTGCAACTAATAACATTCTGAAAAAAAGTGCAACTCTCTTGGGTTAATTTCTGTACTTGTTTGACAAAATTTGTGTTTTTTTATGGATCGCTTGACGAAATTCGCTATTTTATTCTGTGATCATTTGACAAAATTTGCGATTAAAATCTGTAATTGTTTGATGAAACTCGTGATTTTTTTTCCCCAAGCAACTGACGAAATTATAGATTTTATTCCGTGATTGTCTGATGAAATACATCATTTTATTCTGTGATCGTCTGATGAAATACATCATTTTATTCTGTGATCGTCTGATGAAATACATCATTTTTATTCTGCGATCGTCTGATGAAATACATCATTTTTATTCTGCGATCGTCTGATGAAATACATCATTTTTATTCTGCGATCGTCTGATGAAATACATCATTTTTATTCTGCGATCGTCTGATGAAATACGTCATTTTTATTCTGCGATCGTCTGATGAAATACGTCATTTTTATTCTGCGATCGTCTGATGAAATACGTCATTTTTATTCTGCGATCGTCTGATGAAATACGTCATTTTTATTCTGCGATCGTCTGATGAAATACGTCATTTTTATTCTGCAATCGTCTGATGAAATACGTCATTTTTATTCTGCGATCGTCTGATGAAATACGTCATTTTTATTCTGCGATCGTCTGATGAAATACGTCATTTTTATTCTGCAATCGTCTGATGAAATACGTCATTTTTATTCTGCGATCGTCTGATGAAATACGTCATTTTTATTCTGCGATCGTCCGATGAAATGCGTCTTTTTTATTCTGCGATCGTCCGATGAAATACGTCATTTTTATTCTGCGATCGTCTGATGAAATATGTTATTTTATTCTGTGATCGTCTGATGAAATACGTCATTTTATTCCACGATTGTCCAATGAAATATGTCATTTTAAAAGTAATTACCAAATGTAATTACTAGAAAAAACTGAATCAGCAGAGCAAAAATAAATATGCAATTGGAGTGTATATTGCTGAGAAGTTTTGCCCAAACTTATTAGAACAGAATTGCTAAATTATTTAAAAATTCAAATTAATTTAAATAGCTGAAAAAGAAAAATACAATGTTTGTAAAAGGAAAACTAACTAAATTTAAAATAACTAATTTTTATTTAACAAAAATAACGAGAGTAAAAGAGATTAAAAACTTTAAAATAAAAACCAGGAAAGTATGTGACATGAGTCCAGAGTTTAACAACATGGACACTTCAGCTTATCAGACATATGAAGATCCAAATTAAACGTAAAACAGCTCTTCAATTAACACAGATAGTTTGAAAAGAACCAAAATGACCTCTATATCGACTGAAGCACCAAAGAGCCTCCAAAAATTAAATGTGTATTTACTTCAAAACACCTCCAATCACTTTTAACCTTGTATAAAACTCAAATTAACTTTTTAAAGAAAAGTTATTACACATTAATTTTTAATTTATATCAAGTATAGAAAAACAATGGTCAGTTAAATAGATTTTACAATATATCAAACTTGAAAAAACTTTAAAACTTTATAAATCTATTATAGAAACTTTAATGTTCAAATTGATTTCCTCCCTCCATCACTCTCCAAGCAATTCATTTCCAAATGATATTAAATTCAATTTCCATTACATACCTTCTATCATGGAATACCGCTGACACTAGACGCGAAAAACCAGCAATAAAGTATCGTTAGTAACCAAGCAACTGTAATTAATTTCCATTTTCTACCCTGCAACATGGAAAAAACCTCCAACATTAGACACTAAAACCAGCAATAAAACATGGTTGGTATCCAAGCAAGTGTCAAACATATCCTGGTGAATGCATACAGTAACTTTACCCAAACCTTTGAAAAAGTGAAGTCCAGTAACATCTAACCTAATGACATGTATGACCTTATAAGTAAGAAATAGAAATTGGAAAAACAAAAGCTTTCATTCTAAATGAAAAAGGGGTAAAGACAACCTCAAAGTAATTAAACATTAAACTATGTACAATACCACTAATGAAGAGCAGGACATCAGTGTGTGTTATTTAAGTAAACTGCTGTGAAATATTTTTAAGATGAAACCACTTTAAAATCTTCTTTCCATATTCACGTCTTTGTTGACATTAGCACTGCAGCACATTATCACTAGAGAAATGCAACTTGATGAAAAAGGTGAAATCATTCCTTGAAGAATATTTATTCTTAAAAACCCTATATATAAAAACACTTCTTGCAAAAACAATTAAAAATTATAAGCAATTGATAACAAATTGACATTCATGGCCAGCCATCACATGAGAAACAACAAATGAAACTGATGAACATGCGGCTGCTCACAATATAAATACCGCATGCCGATCACCGAACTAATTAATAATTTAGGGCATACAACTTGTGCTGATATGCCATTAAAGAATGGGAAACTATTAAAAGAGCAGATTAACGCTGTGGATGTCTAGCTGGCAAGAGTGAACTGAAGAGTACATCGTGACGTCAGTGAAATATGAAAGATATTCTTCTAACTGCATAAATAAAATGGCTGAGGCCTGATTGAACTTTGGAACACACAGTTTATTTAAAAATATCACAGATCAGGATTACAGTTGATTATACTCACAGACGAGAGCAAGGTTGATGAAATTCATAACAGCAGGAACAGATGTTTAATTGCACATTAATTAACACTAATAAAATATCACAGTTGATTAAAAGCTTAATTAAAACCATATTAAAATAAAACTCATTCAATACTTTCAAACTGAAAAAGCTCCATGAACGCAGTCAAACGAACGTTCAAGATTCTTGAAACTACTTCCCCTCATGGGAGAAGCAAAATGAAAGGCCACGATATCCACAACACGCCAAGGCTGTATACGATCAAAGAAATAGCACGTGATTTCAAGAAGAACCACAGCAACCAATGAGCAACCGATATCATTATTGATATGCAAAAACTAGAAACGATGTATCGATTTATTCGATTTTAAAAGATTCTGTGCTGCCATCTGGTGACAAAGTGAAAGTGATATCGATACGTCTTATCGATCATGAAACGTTCCATGCACGACGTGGCTAATTCACGGTATGGAGAACGGCAAAAATTTAACGATGTTCACGAAGTAAACATCGCATAGAAAACAAATCAAAAGGATTTCCAATTAAGGACCATTACAGAAAAGATAAGTAAGTAATATATTTAAGTAAATAAAGATGAATAAATGTTAACTATTAATGAAACTGTAATAAAGAAAATATGTATAAAAAGTAAACAAAAGACCGGTACTTTAAAATAACAATAAAGATAAGCGATAAGAGACGAAGCAAGGAGAACAAAATTTATTCTGCCATCACTAATCAACTGTGCACTCTCCATCCTAACCGCTCAAGACGTCATCGGAATCTGGAAAGATCTCCTATGCGCTGTGAATGTCATGAGGGAGAAATGCAAATGACGATGGACAGGCAATGCCCTCTATCATCAGTTGTCAACTTTCCCCAGATTACAGAATGACAAGGCCGTAGCGTAAAGATGGAAAGCTGGAGAAAAACAGATCTGATGTTGTTATGTGTGAGCTAAAAACACGATACTGAAAGTCAAAAAGTAAACAGGTGATTGTGATGAAAAGCAAGTAGAAGGGAAAAAGACATTTGAATAATTAAACTAAGTAAGAAATATCCAAAGACATTTTTTAAAAGAATAATACTTTGAGCTATACCTTGAGCTATAACTTTGATGAAATCCTTTTGATTTGTTTTCTATGCGATGTTTACTTCGTGAACATCGTTAAATTTTTGCCGTTCTCCATACCATGAATTAGCCACGTCGTGCATGGAACGTTTCATGATCGATAAGACGTATCGATATCACTTTCACTTTGTCGTCAGATGGCTTTGAATTATATGTGTAAATTTAGACTTAGGCTCATGGAAAAATAAAGAGTAATGACTTCTGTTAAATTAATTGGTTATAAGGTGATAAGACTAGAATATCTGGGAGTTGTATACAGGGATATATAAATATATATACCCAAGAATTTTATTCTGTGATCATCTGATGAAATACGTCATTTTATTCTGTGATCGTCCAATTAAATATGTCATTTTATTATGCGATCATCTGAAATACGTTATTTTATTCCGCGATCGTCTGATGAAATGCGTCATTTTAATCTGCAATTGTTTGATGAAATTTTCTATTTATTTATGCAATCTCTTGATGAAATTCACAATTTTTCTCCCACGATCATTCAACAAAATTCGTGATTCATTTCTGAAATTTTTTGATAAAATTCCGAATTTTTTTTCATGGCCAATTGATGATATTTACGAATTTTTTCCATGACTGATTGACAAAATTCATGATTTTTTCCTTGAGTGATTAACGAAATTCGTGATTTTATTCTCTCTCTCGCTGTGATTGTTAAATGAAATTTGTAGAGTGAGATAATACCTCACAATATATTTAGTCACACTGCTTACCATGAAATTAAAAATAACTATCTGTATGATGAAGGCTCAAAGAATTATAACATCTTCTGAAGAAAACAAAAAGGGTTATTAAAACTGTAGCATATATTAGAAAAACACATCTTCTAGAAGAAACTTATCACAGGCACATCATATTAAATCTAATTTGCAGAAACTTAAATTCATAAATAGTCCACAAATACGATGACTTTATACTGCTACTAAATTAAAACACCCCCAAAATAGAGATTATTTGCTAATGCTACTCACATGCTGAACTGACTTGTAAAAATACAACTTCCCAAATATATACTTCAAAAGCAATACAAAATTTGCAACATAATGTTACCAAATTAATAAACATAAGTCTCAATAAGTGAAAGACGCACCCACTGGAACAAAATGACATCACTGTGTCAAAATGACATCACTTTAAACAACAAATCAGAAAAGGGTTATCTAAAAAGTAACAAAAAATTAACTTCACTACCAACCACCCAACCACCATATGCTGAAAAAGGTAAACAAGCGTGCACTCTTTCTGTAAGTACTCGACTATTGAATTTAAACAGTAAAAATAATTAACTATATAAGTTATTTAGCAAACATATTAAACTTAAAATAGACAAGCTTTTATATGGTAGTAGCTACTAAAAATGAGGGTTTTCTTTTTTCTTCTTTTTTTTTTTTTAAATATACACTACATACACAGAACTGGGAAAAACAAAAATGTATAACTTTAACTGTACAAAATTTGCCATTTTATTCTGTGATTGTTCGATTAAATTAGCGTTTAATTTCTACAATTGTTTGATGAAATTAGAGATTTTTTTCCATAGCTGCTTTACAATTTTTTCTATGGCAGATTGATGGAATTTGATTTTTTTTTTTTTTTATCCTCAAGAGATTGACGAATTTAGCAATTTTATTCCACGATCATTCGACGAAATTTGCGACTTTTTTCATGACCAATTGATGAAATTCAGGATTTTATTCAACAAGCATTAAAAAAAAATTTTTCCCGTGACTGACAGATGAAATTAGCGCCTTTTTTCATGTGAGCTCTTGACGAAGTTTGCGATTTTTTGCTGCAGTGATGGACCGAAATTTGCACTTTTATTCATGGAACATTTGAGGAAATTCTCGTTTTTTTCACACTGCAGGTCATTTTTTTTTTCTTTTGTCTTCAGACATTTTTGCTGTCTTGTTTTGATCCTCACATATTTTCAAAAGACAAAATTCTGTCCTGTGGATGGAAAACTTGCATCCATATATACAAGGTGTATGTTACTGAAGTTATTTAATTTTACATGGTTTCACTGGCTGCATAAATTTAAGTGTATTTTAAAAGTAACTTCTAGATTAAGAACATTCTTTATACATTTTGACATTAAGTAAGTTCTTGTTGCCATGAAAACAATACTTTTCTCTGGTTTTCTCCAATACGAATAATATTGAAGTCAAATTGACAGTGATCAGAATCAGACTTCTATTTTGAGTTTGAAGCAATTTTAATCAATTTAAATTTTGTTCTGAACTATCATTAAATTTCATTATATATACATATAAATGTATATGACAAAACCATAGTTATAAAAGTATACTTAAATCAAACTTACTTTAGCTAGTTCAGTATGAAGAGTAGAAAAAGTTTCTCCTTAAAGAGGATTTACCATAAAAGCATTTTTTAAAAATTTCATTGTGCTGCCAACCAGTGTTATAAATTTTCGAAGAAATGAAAATTTTCATTATTTTTTTTTTACAGACTCTATATGGAAATTCTGACAAATTTTTTAGAAACATATATAACCTCATGATAAGAACATTCTATAATTTGTTCAAATTTTTTTTGAGTATGTGCTTTTGGAGACCTTCCTTTTTAAATTGAACCAGTGTAGAATGTCTATTTCTTAGGTACATGTTCAAAATGTGTTTGATTTCATACAGTCACATGTAAAATTTCTAGTTTGAAAAATATTTGTTTTCCTTTTTTATTTAATAAATTAAATTTACAAATACATTTTGAGTTTAAGCCTTTTTTTGGTGTGTCTCTAAATAATTCATTCTTATAAAAACTGACAATCAAATTATAAATATTATTTTGACTTTGAAAACTATAAAATTTATACATTTTTTATTCAATTTTATAAAGAATATAAGCATTGTATTTGTTTATATATAATATATTAAAGAGCATAAAAATAAAAATTTTAGTTTAAAGATTTATTTTACTGTTGTGGAAAAGTAGAATTTTTTACCCGACTGCCAAGAAGGGTTATGTGTTTCACGCGTATCTGGGTAAGTGGATTTCTTTATACCCTCAAAACATCCCAACGGCTGGATGGATTTTAATGAACAAGGTCTCTATCGATTCGTCTTAACTGTCCGATGGTTATTGGCTAGGTTTTGTTTTTATAAATTCAAAATGGCGGCCATAAAATACAAAATGGCGGTGGAGACGAAAAAAAAATTTACACACCATATTGAGTGGCATATTATTGGATAGGTCTTTCAAAATGAAGACAATGTTTCATTGACTATTTTACAGGCAGAAGCTCCGTTTAAATATGACATCTATAACCCTCATAAAAACAGTGTTTATAGCTGGGAACTAACAATTAAACAGCTTAAAAGTCATCAATACAAGTAAATAAAAAATATAGGTAAGTAATATAAAAAATAGTTTAACATTAAAGAGAAATAATTAGTTCGCTTTTTATGCAGTCAGGTTTTTTGATTTTTAAAATTTTTACTTGTTTCTAAAAGCTGGCAAATAAAATAAAAGTTAAACTTTATTATTATTTATGATAATATCAACTCTCAATTTTCTCAATAAATAATTTTATTCATATGTAACAAAAATTTCTGTGACAATGGTAAGGGTTCAGTTTCAAAAAGTTTGATTTTTTTTTTTTTTAATAATATGAATTTAAATTTCATCTGATATATAAAAATCATTGTTTGTACTGCTAATAAAACTGGAACAGAATTCATTTCAGAATTTAAACACAATTTGGATAATAAACTTTCAGGATGCTAGTTTTGTTTAATGTTTGTATGTAATCAGTTTAATTATGCGTATTGTTATTTTTACCAATTTGTTATTGGTTAGTAATTGCCTTTTTCTTTGACATTTTAGTCCGGATTCTAGATTTCAAGATTTCATTAGAGATGAACTTTTGCCTGAAGAACCCAAAAAATCTATACTAAAGCGTGATAGCATATCATTTGAAGAAGGGAAAGAGGTGTGTTTTTATTATTACCATGACGATTTTTATCTGTTTTATAATTATGTAATTGTATCATTTGTTTCAATAGAAGAGCCCTGAACGACAGTCATCTACTGATAGTAGACGTAGTAAATCTTTTGAAGAAAGGGAAGAAGAATATGAGAAAGCGAGAGCTAGAATATTTAACCAGGATGTAAGATATTCTCGATTTCTTTATATTTTAGTTAGTTTTGTCAGCATAGCATTGTAATAAGTATTTTCTGAAGCATAAAAAGCAACTATAACTAAATAAAACTTTACTAAATTAGGCATGAAGTTTTGAAAATGTTTACTTTTTTTTTTTGCCCTTTTCTTCATTGTTACAGATTCATTCAATTTTTAAATGTAAAATTAACAGCTAATTTTTCTACATGTTATATGGGAAAATATCAAGCTCTGCACTTTGTTTTAAGAATTGTTGTTGACTTTTATCACCATTAAAATAGTCAATACATTCATTCATTTATCTTGCAGATACTAATTTAGTATATCTAATAAATTTTCATAATTTTCATTGATAAATTTAACTTATGTATTGAATTTAAAATAAAGTGTCATGCTGCTTTTAAACACAGAATTTACATGAAATGTATCTCAAATTATAAAAACTTATGAATAATATTACTGAAATTCAAATACTTCACTATTAGTGGGTCAAATTGCAATATAATAGTTTGAAACAAAGTATTTACTTATATTTGATTCTTCTTATTTTCTCAAATACAGTACAGAACCACTTATCTGGAATGCTTGGGTCCATGTGTGTTCCGGATAACTGGTTAGGCATTAAAGCAACATCCATTTGATCAAATTGGTAGAATATATGTGGGTGTGGCATTGATTCTGATTTCTAGATTACACAAATTAAGATTCAGATCCAAAAAAGATCAAAAGTTAATTGGAGTTTGAAAGAAGACAATTTATGGGAATATCTTGGAAACAAAAATTCTTATGTTTCTTTTGCATAAAAATCAAAATGTCAAATATCTAACTAAATGGCTTTATTTCAAATACTAGATATTGGCATCAAGTTATACTATGTATATTCTATTGTTTCAAGCAATACTCATGTGAAACTGGAACTGTATGGCACTTTTTTGTGAAAAGATTCCGAAATCAATCAATTGGAAATATCATTCCGAATAACTGGTTTCCATATAACTGGTTCCATACTGTATTTAATTCTCCTTATTTCTGTACTGAAATGAAATTGTAATTCTAAAATACATGAATAAAATAACTCAAAACAACATTGTTAGCAAATAATAGACAGTATTTCAAAAATCAAGAGAAGATGAACATGCCATCAGATGTAAATAACGTTTAATAATCAGAGTAATATATACATCCGATTATAGCCCAGTGGTAAGGGATGAAAAAAAGTCTGAATTCAGAATTAATTAGGGGAAAGCTGAAAATTATTTTAATCCATTTAGGTCTAGAATGAATGTACTAAGTTTACCACATACTAGGTGAACTTTAGAAAATATGTGCAGATTTATAGTCGAAAAACAGGTTTTTTTATTACCATAACAATATCTAAAAAAAAAACTAACTCTATCAAAATCATTGTCAATACAAATCTTGTAGAGCTTAAAATTCTGAATAAAATGAGCACCCACACTTAATATTTTTGTTGAACACTAAGCTCTCAACTCTACTTCAGAGTTTTGCCTAAATCGCTAATCAAGAGCTTAAAGTTATGATGTTTTTGTAATTATTTTAGGGCATTATATTGGATATTTTGAGGATTATGATCTTATCTCTTGTTTATGGGCTAGGACTGGTAATTTTTGTAATATTCATTCATACCACAATTTTGGAAACGACATATGTCTCAACGCCCGTAATCAAAAGTTTAACAGAGGAAAACATCATGTGAAAAATTCAGCAATGTTTCAGGGGAGAAAACAACATTAAGTAGTACTTATTATTTAACATAATATCTGAAGTAGTATTATATATACAATAAAAACTTTTATATCAATTTAATATTTTTAGATGTTGAAGGTATGTTATCATAAATATCAGTTTGTTCTTACTTTCCTCCACTTGCACCTGCTTGTACTTTACCTCCAATAAGTCAACTTCTTCTGAAATTCCATCCTCCATCATGATATTGATTTACAACTTTTAGTTGGCTGAGTTAGCAGTGATATCATCTGCCGGAGAATTGGTACATGATTGCCCTTTGCACTGATAGCAAATTGTAGAATAATTGACAGCAACTTTCTTACAGCTATAGGTCAAAGTGCACCCCCTTTTTTTTTTTTACACTTGCATGATATACAAAGAAGTGCTGAAGAAGCTTGTGGGTGGTGACTGGAAACAACCCATGTTTGTTCTTTTCAACCCCAATCCAAAGGGTTTTTTGCAAATTACTCTAAAGTTGTATCTGTAGGTATGCAAGGAGAAGGTGTTCACATGTAGATGCTGGAATGTGGTGTAGAGATGCTAATTTTGAAGGTATTTCTATAGTCCAGGCAATAGGAGATTTTACCTGGCAAAATTAATGGTAGTTCTGGAAATTGGCTTACTTTGTTTTTTAGGTCGCTGAATCTAAATTTTTAACTTCCCACCAAAATTTTCCCCAGCAACCTTCCCAAATTTTGGTAAAATGCCCCCCAAAAAGGTTTTTATTAAAAAAATCAATTTTTTTATTGTTTTAGGGAAAAAGTATCTAGAAATTCAGAAAGTAGACAAAATTTGCAACAAACTAGATGTATGACATTATGACTTAAGATGAAGGGGAAGGGGGGGGGGATCTGCCTCGGAACATGTGCCGCAGTGCTGTGTGGACTAAGTTGCGCAATTCCACTTAACCACTCACACGTTTACATTCGCCCTCCAATCTTCCTTCCGAACTTTATAAGGTTTACTTTAAGTTTTTTGGGTCGCTGAATCCGAATTTTTAACTTACCCTCAAAATCCCCCACCCCCCTTCCCGAAACCTACCCAAAATAGTTGTTTTTAAATTAAATTTTTTATTGTTTTAGGGGAAAACTGTGTAGAAATTCTGAAAGTAGACAAAATTTGCAACAAATGGGATATATGACATTATGACATAGGATAAACGGGGAGAGAGGGGGCTGCCTCGGAACATTCCCCACGCGCTGTTCTCAAAAACCAAATTTTTTCAAAAAATTAATTTTTTGGGGGGTTGCCGGGAAGTTACAAATATGGATTCAGCGACCCAAAACACATAAAGTGAGCCGAAATTCAGAACTAGCATTAATTTTGCCAGGTAAAATCCCCTATTACCTGGACTTGCATAACTTGGTACACATAGCACCACAGTGTATGTTTCAAGGCAGCCCTCTCCCTCCCTGTTCATCCTACGTCGTAATGTCATGTATCCTATTTGTTGCAAATTTTGTCTACTTTCTGAATTTCTACATAGTTTTCCCCTAAAACAATATAAAATTTAATTTAAAAACAACTATTTGGGGAGGGGTAGAATTATGGGGGTAAGTTAAAAATTCCGATTCAGCGACCCAAAAATCTTAAAGTAAACCTTATAGAGAAAGTTTGAAGGGGAGATGGAAGGGCGAATGTAAACGTGTGAGCGGTTAAGTGGAATTGCACAACTTAGTCCACACAGCACCATGGTGCATGTTCCCCTTCTCCTTCATCCTAAGTCATAATGTCATGTATCTAATTTGTTGCAAATTTTGTCTACTTTCTGAATTTCTAGATACTTTTCTCCTAAAACAATAAAAAAAATTGATTTTTTTTAATAAAAACCTTTTTTGGGGGGCATTTTATCAAAATTTGGGGGGGTTGCCGGGGGAAATTTTGGTGGGAAGTTAAAAATTTGGATTCAGTGACCCAAAAAACATATAGTAAGCCTTTTTCCAGAACTACCATGAATTTTGCTTTGTAGATCCCCTATACGGTCTCTATTGCCTGGACTACTAACAATGATTTCTGAAAAAGGTGAAATCTCAAATAATCTAATGTTTCTTTGCTGCGCTTTTTTTCTCCACACAAGGCTATTAAAAATGTATGTCCTGCTTCAACAATGTCATCAGGGCAAAAATTTTCATTGCAGTATAGTGGTGTGTGCAGAACTTTGACTTTTTCTTCTTCAACTATCCGAAATGAGCACAAGTGGTATCTTGACCACAGAATATATGGGAAACAAAATATTGTTTCTTATGTCTGGAAAAATGTTCAGAGTTTCTAGCCAATATGAAACATCTTCTGTCTTACCTCTTCCACGCTTCAAGAAAGAAATGTTTTCGAAAGTAGTGGATGTTGCCATTATTACCAAGAGGTTGATTCTTCCCAAACCACCACAGTACATTGTGATCACTTTTCCATTTCCAAAGCACTTCTAATTATCAGATAGTCAGCATCATTATCAGCTTATTTCACAACAAAACCTTCTTTTTTGGAACTGCACACATAACATATTTATAAGCTACTGCTTCTTACTGTTTGATAGATATTTTTCTTGAGACGTTAGTGAATGACATTGACTCATCAAACATTACATGACCATTTATGTTTCTTTGTTCATCAGATACGTTCTGCTGATCTTGTACTTTTTGCTGCAATAGCTTCAGGGTAAACACAAAAAATTGTCGCCCCCACCCCCCCCCCCTCCTGCATTGAAGTGCTTTTTTTAGTGTAATCAAGCAGCATATTTTTGCAGGATGGAGGAAAATGAATCATTTGACTGCCACATCACATGGTACAACAGAAATCCATCACCAATCAGAAGACAGACAGAACTGAAAAGTAAAAAATCAGGTGAAGTAGAAAATAAAATACTGACTGCGGGACTTACGCAGTCCTCTTGCATCAAATTAACAGAAGCAATCAAAATGTAAACATAAATAACATAAGAATGTTTTCTTTGTCTTTTTTCAGTGATTAATTTATAAATTGATCATTTCTGAAAGAAATAAAAATCTATAGTTAAACGATATTGAGTACAAAAAAGTATTGGAATCTCTTCAGTAGTTATCGAGGAAAAGATACATGGATGCCAGCTGTTTTTACATGTAATTTTGCAATTGTTATCAACATCCTAAAACCTTAGTTTAAAAAAAAAAAACCTCTTTTTTTTACATAAAGATTATGGCCCCACCAGTGGCCGAGAGGTTATGCTCTCAAAGCTGGTAGACGGGGAGGTGCTGGGTTCGAACCCAATCGTGCCGGTCGGCCTAATCGTTCAGAGTTTTCGTGGTTTTCTTTGAACCATGGATTTCTATGCATAAATGCAGGTTAGATTCCCTTAGAAAGACCCCCCCCCCCCCCCGAAGGGCACTCCCCACTAGGGCCTTTATACCATGCGTAGATAAACGGCCATAAAAAAACCAACAACGTAAAGATTATGAAGTTCTTTCCATAACATAATCAAATTTAAGGTAATTCTATTTGTTGATCTTGAATTCCTACTAGAAACAACTCTTGCACTCTTATTTGTTCGCTCTTCTGCCTGCACTTGCCCCTCCACCTATCCTGCCACTTTATATTCAACCTCCTTAATCCTGATATGTACATACTTTTATTCACTCTAAACAATGTGTCGTATTAAATACAACTCCATATTTCAAATGCAATATCCGAAATAACAAACAATATTTCCCATCATTTATGAATTATTTTTTAAATGTGCTTACATTTGTGAACAAATGCATTATTTTAGTTATTAATTTGCTCTCTCCAAAAAATAATTACATAAACATTGTGAAGGCATCAATAAATTAAAAAAAATACAAGTATGTGGAAATGGGAGGCAGGGTGGACTGATAACTTGGTGTGTCCTGCCTTCAAGTTCTTAATAGCAATTTAGGGAAAACTTTGAAATAAAGTTGTGAGCTTAATTTTTATCAAAAATATTAAGTGTGGGTACTACTTTTTTTTTTTCAGGTTTTTTCTCTTTTTTATAAGCTTTACAACATTTGTATTGACAATGTTTTCGATAGAATTAGTTATTTTGAGATATTATGCTAATAAAAAAAAACCCTGGTTTTTGACTATAAATCTGTACATATTTTCAAACGTTCAACCTAACACGAGGGGTAAAACTTAGTACATTCATTCTAGACCTGAACTAAAGATATTAAAACAATTTCCAGCTTTCTCCTAATTAATTCTAAAAACATTTAATAAACTTTCTTGCTCTAAAATCTCTAAAGGACACTGAATTTTAAGAAAGAATTAAAATAAAAAGGGAAAAAATTTTAGTGTTGGGAAAAAAGGCCTTAATGTTCAACAGTCTATATTTCTTAAAGATTCAAATACTGGATAGATCTTTTTAAAATTCCAATCACTGTTTTTATTCAGATGAGCATGTTGCTCTATCAGAATTTCACTAAATTTCTGGATAAGGTTATTTTTCATATCTTCAATCAAAACATCATCACCCACTTTTTCTGGTGCATATAAAATTATAAAGTAGGATTTTTCTAAGAATGGGCTGTTTTCAAATCTAGCCAATATTGCTTCTACTTTCATCACTATTGATTTGATATTAAGAATTTATACCTTTTTCTTTAAGAAAATAATATCTTCTTGAATCATCTACAAATACATCAGAAAAGTTAATAAGTTCTTTACCAAAATAAAAATGCACTGAAGTAGGACATGAGGTTTCAAGGAATGCAAGTTGAAAAAATCATCTTCAATTAATAGTAGTAACATTTCTTAACATCTCAATCTTTCAAATTATATTTCACATGCAGCACTCTTTTACTGATTTTACAAGTGGTTTCATAAAATTCTGCCCACAATGCAGCTCTTTCAGTGTTGTTTTTCCAAATTCCTTTTCTTGCTGTGAGATTTTAAAAAATAAGTTGTCAAACATGATGTTGTATAAATTTCTATTTTTCTGTTTAGTTTTCTTTATTGTTTTGGTAGTTTTCTTTATTGTTTTGGTGTTGTCTAAGTAAATAACTTTACAATTTCTTCTTTGTGCTAAGAATTGTCTAAAGGCAACGAAAAAAGATTCTTGTCATATTAGTAATAATTTCTAGCTCTAAAGCTCTAGAAATTCTGCGGATGAACAAAATAATATAGAACTTTTGAATTTAATCAAGCTTTTCTACTTAAATGGTATCATCAAAACTTAAATCACATATCAAAAAATCCCTGTCGGCCGAAGGTAGATTTCTAAGTTAAGTACTAATTTCACCAACAAGAAGTAAATCAAGATTAGAGATAAACCCAGTTTAACAATTTTATCTGGCCACTTTTGACGAGTTTTTAATTTCACTTTTCTGTAAGATCTGGTTTTATCAGAATCATTTTAAGACATATTTAGAAAAATATTTTTTCACGCTCAATAACTTGAAATTTTCAGACTCATTTTTAAAAGTAAAAGCATTAAACTTGCTGATGTGATTTTTTGAAGAGATTTATAAGCGACATATGTTTTTATTTTTCGTTCAATTAATTAGAACTTGATTTACAATTTTCTCACTACTGTTTTTTTTTTTTGTTGTTGTTGTTTCCAGCACTATTCCTTTGAAAAATTCAGTTCAAAATGCCCACTTTGACACCATTTTTTGAAATATATTTTTTTTTATCAAAAAATCGACCAATACAGCACATTATGTAGTTTCTGAATAAGAGAACCTGCCAATTACACGTGTGTTTGAGAGAAAAATGAATTAAAAAATGAGTCAGAAAATAAGCAGTTTGTTTTTGAATACATCCTTAATACCATAATTTATTCTTCAACCTCTATTTTTGTTTGTTTTTGCTGTAAGAGGTTGGTCTTATCAAAAACTTGTAAATATAAAAGTTGTAGGTAATATTAAGAAGATGTATAATAAATTTAAGCGGATTGTGGATATCTTGTGAATTGATGATGTTATGATTTTTTTTTTCTCCCTAAAGCCTTATTTTTTTTCGCCCCTTGAGCCCATTTTTAATTTCATCAAGAATCTGTGATACATAAATTTTTGGCCTTTTTCCTAGAAGTAATAATGACTTTAAACTGATTTGATATGTATTATAATTAAGAAGTTATGGCTTTTTTTCAGTTGTCACAGAATCTCTCCTATTTCCACCCCCTTTGTCCGATTTTGTCCATTGATGAACTTGGCCGAGATTTTCTGTCCCTTGATTTTATGTATAAGTTTGGTAGAGATGTATGCAGAATTATGAAAGTTATCGTGTCCACAGAAAAGTGATATATAAAGATTTGAACTGGGGGATGATTTTGGGTTCTAGGGGTCGTGATCAGTGTAGATCTGCAGATCTGCAAAAATTTTTCAGAAATTCTAACATAAGAGAGAATGATTTCCTACAAAATCTACCTTAAATGGTGGAGCTTCATTTACTCTATCTCTGGGCATTGATGCTGTGGTTTGGTATATTTTCAATGTATGATCAGCTATGTTAACCAGATAATCGGTTTTCTTCTATAGAAAGGTCACCAAATTCCAATCTTTTTTTCTAACTGTATAATTTCAGTTTCATCACTGAATTATCATTTCTAAAGGATTGAAATTCTTTAGAAAATTGTTTTTGCTCATATTGTATCAAATAATTCTCAGCTTCTAACAATTCTTCAGCTGAGAGTGTGCCATTGTTTCAGTAGACTTTTTCAGATTTATTACAAATCTTTCTATCTAAGCAAATTTCTCTAAATTATTAAATTTCATTATCTACTTATATATTTTTAAGTTCTTAGACTATACACTCACACTGAAGTATGTCGTTTTGGTTTCTTTCTATATTCTAATTCATTCTTATCAATTATTTATCTTCAATCACTTGATCAATATTCTGGTTTGAAATTGGGCTGCTTTGACCCCAACAACAAATTTTGGTCATTGATCAGCTTGTGGAGACATTTGCTCCTCTTGAGACAAGGCCTGTGAGATTGTCTGTTCTAGGACAGTGATGCCGATATGAAAAGGAAGTTAGCTTATTAATTTCTTCAACACAATTTTTCACAAAGGATTTAAAATTTGCAGGGAATCTTTTAATCCAAAAATATGTAATTTTTTTTAATTGATCCAGTAGATACATGAAATTTCAAGTTTTATTCCTTTTTAAGTTTTAAAGTGCCTCAAAGTGTTGTAGCTCAATCTAGCAGAATGCATTGCAGCTATCAATTCCAGTCTGTGCAGAGTAAAGGTTTCCAAAGGAGCTACTCTGTTTTTAGAGAGTATAAAGACTGTTTGAATGTCTTAAGGGTTTGTTACAAGCAAATAGGCAGTTGTGCCACAGGCTGTTTTACTTGAGTCAGAAAATAAGTGTAATTGTAAATTGACTATTTTAAGTGGTGTTTTATTGTAGCTGTTGAATGGATTACAATTAATCCCAAATAAACAGCACTCAAAATAGAAAAATCTACAAACCGGAATGCTGTTTCAAAATTGTTCACAAAAATTTAATTTGAAAGTATTGACAAATTTATTTGTTAGAGAAGAATCCGGTTTGGAAGAAATGTCCCTTATTGAGGACAAAATTTAAGTGTCACCAGGAAAAATATTTTGACTCAGGAATAGAGTCCTGCCTCAGGTCTGGTAACCCGATTATACTCGCAGATCATGTTGAGCTGGGTACCGAAATAGTTCATAACAAATGCAGACCAACCTGACCCCATCCACAAATCAGGTCAGGTTAGAACTGATTTTTTTTTTTCACAAGTCATCTAAACTAATTGTTTTAGGTTGAGTTTTGATTATTGTGGTTCAAGTTAACCTAATTTTTCAAAAAAAAAAAAAAAAGTCCAGAATATTGTTTCAGATGAAAAACTACATATCTGAATACAAATGTCTCTTAACATATTTATTTTTCAACATAAAAGATAAATTGACGTTAGTGACATGATTATAGGCTATTTTCCTTTAGTTACATTAAATTGTGAATCTATTTTCTGTTATTGCAAGTTTCTGGTTGGTTTGTGTTGAAATATTTCAGGCTCAAGTTGAAGTATTTTGGTTTGGGTTTGAATGTGGATTAACAAAATTTTCATCAGCTCTAATCTGATTGTGGGTAGAGTCTTGCATTGGCTCAGATAACCTGAACTTGACCTGATCAGACCCTCAGTTCTGGTTGGGTTGCCATTAATTTGTTTTTATTGTTGATTGTGTTTTACTTCTATTTTTTTGTAGGTTGACTTCAAGTCAGGTTAACTTTGTTTTGGGTTTGAGTTGATTTTGGTTTGGGTTTTGACACTTGCATGTCTGGTTTGGGTTGGCTAGATTCCTCAAATAATCTCCAAAATATTTTTTCAGATGGAATTTATATTTTAATATTAATGAGTAGCGTAATATATATATATTGATTTTTTTTTTCTTAGAAGATAAAAATGACATTAGAGACTACTTTTCCATAATTGCATTACAATATGGATAATTTTTTTTTTTTTTTCATTTAGGAATCAGGTTGAAGTGAGTTGGCTTTGGGTTGGATTGTAGGTCAACTAATGTTGTTTTGTTCATATTGGCTTTCAGATTGACTGGTTGTGGAATGTTTGGGTTCAGGGCTGGTATAAACCTGATCTGTGCAACACTTTAGTTGGAGAAAAGTTCACTGAAAGAGTTCACTGAAAACCTGTGATAAGTTATAAGCTGCCACAATTTTTTAGGACACTTCATGCATTTTCGGTAGTTATTGTAAAGTGATTCATTCAGTTACCTTTGGCATAAAAAAAAATGTTGAATCGTCTAGAGACCCACCTATAGAAGAAAATTAGAACCAACAGAACCTGAATATAAAATGGTGTTCGGATCTTGTTTGAGGAACATTGGGTTACTCGACCTTTAATCCAGGACTGTATAGGTTAGTATTTTTTTGGAATGGGGTAAAGGAGGGGATAATCTGCCTTGATCTGATTCATAGCTGAAGGACTTCAATTCCATACTTAGTCTTTGAAACATTGCTATGTATATGTCATATGTACGTATAATCTGAAATATTGAAATCCCTCTTATTGGGAAGTTGATGGATGGAAGAAGAATATAAAATATTCTCCCACTTGGTAATGATCAACATTGTAGGGAAGCTTTTTCTTATATGGATTTGTCTGCTCATAAAGTTTGTCTGACGGATTAAGCATTTTAATATTATCTTTGTAGAGAACTACTTTTTCTCTTCATTTCTTAACAATGATCTTTGAGAGGTTATGAAATTTGTAGATCAAACAAAAATCATTTGGCCTCTGGCAATTAATATCTACATGTAATAATGGAGTACATGAATATCAGAGATCATCTTGGGCAATATTTTAGGCCCATGCCCATCTTATTATAAAAGCTGAAATTTCGACCTGAACATGTCTAGACCTGTTTACTTTTTAGCACTTATGAGCTGACTCATACAAAATTTGGTGAAATTGTGCATGACCCAACACAGTTAAATTTCTGCAAAAAATTCCAGATATTCTTAAGTCACATTATTCTACATATAAAATTCTTCTTAAAATATTTGACATACCTTTCTATGCAAAAACCTAAACAGTAAGATTTTCAGATTTAGCTTTCTCTGCTTTGTTTGCCATTTTATTATAACAATAAGTAGTAATCATCTAATGTATCTCTCCCCCCCCCCTCCCATAATTACTACTTTTTTAAGGCCATTTGTACCAAACTGTCAAAGTTTAAAGTCTTTAAAGCTCTCATTTTTAAATTTATTTCTGTTCTGTTTGTTACTACTAATAAATAAGCATTTAAATTGCCTCTCCACACTAAAGTGTCTGCTTCTCACCCTTTGTCACCCCCCCCTTCTTTTTTACAGTAAATCAGTAAGCATCTAAATCACCTACTTATCTTCAAAATATCTGCTTTCCTGATTGCTTCTTCATTGGGCGACAGAGTTCAAAATATTTAAATTAAATTTTTACTTTCTTCTATCTATAATAAAAGCAAATATTGTAATCAAAATTTTTGTCATCCAATTTTCGATGGATTTACATATTTTTAGGGGTCAGAGATCCCGAAAAACATGATTTTACAAAATGTGTGTATATGTCACCTTTGTATTATCGAAAAGTGTATGAAGTTATATCTAGAATTGAACCAAATTTGAGATGGTTTTGGCTATGACCAGCAGGTCAGGTCTCAGTTGAATTTTGGGAGATTCTGCCAAAAGGGGATCTGGAATAACAATTTTTGTGCCATTTTCATCATTGTATCATCAAAAAGTGTATGAAGTTGTTATGCATTGAATTGAACCAAACTTCATATGTATGGTTTTGACTATAGACATCAGGTCCCTGTTGATAATGGGGATATGTCCCTGGATGGGAGGAAGGGGCACCATAATAGCAATTTTAATGCAATTTTCTTGATTTTTTTAAGTTTAAGTGAAGAATTTATAAATATTTTTCAACAAAATTTTATATTTGGATGTGATAGGTTGAGGTTTGTACAAAATTTTGAAGAAAATCTCTCTGAAGGTGGCATTGTGATAGTGAATTTTGGTCGCTTTTAAGGATGGGATAATGATAGATCAAGCTGCTGTGTTGTGGTATACCAGCTGCTCTGAATTTAATGGCCTTGTGTGAGATGATATAAGATTCAACTAATCTGAGAAGATGGGAGAAAAAAATCATTCTGAATCATGCAGTTGTCTAATCTAGATTTAATTTTTGACTGAGTAGGTTTCATTTCAAGTATTAAAATGTATGAGAAAGAAGAAAATTTTGAAATTGGCTCATCCAATTAGTTTTGAGTTGATTTTCTTTAGAAATTGACCTATTGCAATCAATTCATTTCTCTCTCTGTCTCTATTTATATAGTAGAATCCCTCAAATCTGCAACCCTAAAATCCGCACATCATCGCAGATGTAAACAATGAAATTTCCAGCTCAGATATAGGGACAAAATTACAGAATTTTTTAGTTTTATATCATTTTGTATGCATTTAAATATGTAATTCTCTATAATATGACTGACCATAGTTTTTCATGAAGGAAGTGAAAATTTATTTCTGAAAAAAATCACCATGTTTCTGATATCACTGGTAATCACAATCTTTTTACCAAATATATTTATGTATTAATCAAGCTTTTTTGGTTATTAAGACTGGCTAAACTTGAAATAAAACTTTATTTTATTATTTTGGTGTGAATTAATAGGACCTTTTTACATGAAAATTTCATTGAGTAATTCAAGGAAAATGTCTCATCTTTGTTATGCATATTTAATTACACATTATTATTTACTTGACCTTTACTTTTAATAATTTAATCATTGTTAAAATATCTTACTTTTTATCATATTAGTTCATTACTTAGTTTATTTTAATATTTTACTACATTGCAAGCTTTCAGTATAATTTTGATTGCATTATTGCATTCAAATTACTGTTTAAAAAATGTAAACAAAGCAGTGACCAGAAATCTGCAAAACCTCTGGTCCCAAGCTGCACGGATTTGAGGGAGTGTACTGTATATATAATAAGCCATACAGAACTTATCATTATGTCTGAAATACTTAATTCAAACCTAATTTCAACAATGTATTGATCTTGCCAGTATCATGGACGAGTTTGTTAATCAAATATTATTTTTTTAAAGGTATGCAGAACAAGATTGCAATATCAGGTGTTGTTATGTCATCTTAATAAAATTATTAAATAAAAATAGATAATATATTTTCCTCTTTTATGTATTTTTTTAAACTGTTGCCAATTTTTCCTTTTTTATGTCCAATATATTGTTATTAAAAATCTGTTACATTAATTTCTACTCATATATAATATAATCTTTTTTATTTTATTTCAGGAGGGTTTTGGAGAGTCGCCTCTTAACAGAAGTCAAGAAGGGACATACAGTTCTAGTAGGCGAAGTAGTCAAGAAGATATCAGATGGCCTAGCTCGGAAACCCGGCCATGGAGTAGCACAGATTCAGATAGCTCAGGACGTCCATTAAGAGAGAAATTAGGAAGTAGTTTTGAAACTGATGTAAGTCTTCTTATCTTTTCTTTTTTCATTATCTGATTTTGTCACCTGCAGGGATGCTTTTTCATAGCAATTTCTCCTCATTTCACAAATTCTTACTAAATGTCTTTCCTGTTTTCAGGAATTTTAAAATTGAATTTAAATGATGACTGCAGTAATTCTCATACTTATGTGACCTATCTTAAATTTAAAAAAAAAAATCATTTTACTTATTTTTGAGCCTTTTGGATAAATCTTTCCTACAGAAAAAGAAAACTTTTGCACAAAGCATAAACACAAGAGCAGAAATAGATAATACTAATGTAAAAGTGCAAGTGTCATACAACGAAACCTCTTTTTACTACATGAGGAAAATCCTTGCGTTAATAAATGTATGAAAAATAAAGTTTAAAAGTGAATTTAATGTATGACATTCTCTTTAGTAATCACAGTCAATATCAGGTTTGAATCTTTTTTAGTTTTAGCCTCAAGTTGCTCTCTATACACAGTATATAGAACACTGTCTTTTACCAAAGTTATTTTTCTATACTTTTCACAACATTGACTTTAAAGTTGTAACATATTCTTTGTTATATTTTTGCTTCAGATATTAATTATGCATTTTTTATGGCCTGGCTGATCATTTCCCAGTCTACCAAAACGTTGCCTGCGACTCTGAGAACTGCTGATTTTATAACTACAATATTATACATTTTCCAAAAATAGCTTTATATTAATTGCATTTTTAATATTTATTTTTAGTAAATTTTATTAATTACAATCAGCTGTCTTCAAAAATTTTAATCATACACCCTCCCCTCCAATTTTTTCTTTTTTCCTATAACTTCATTATTTTTTAACAATGAAGCTTTGAATCTTTACCAATTATATTTATTTTGGTAAAGGGCATCTACATTATTTTGATAGCGCTTTAAGTGATTTATTTATTTGGTATTCAGCAGATTAATGTTGATCCATGCTTCATATTTCATTAAACTTATTATAAGCTTTTAATAGTGCTAATTTATTGTTTGTTTAGTTTAAATTTGAAGGAAAAGTTACTTTTCTATCTATTAAATAGTACATCAAGTTTTATTGGTATTAATTTCATAATTATTGATACTTCTCTGATAAATGAACACAGTTTTGCTCCAAATGTGATAAACTGCTTAGTTAACGTCGGCAAGTGTAGTAATTACCTAATTATAAATCACAACTTAATCAATAAAATATGATACATATTTTTTTCTCTCAAAGTTTGTCTATTCAGTGAGTAAGTGATTAAAAATATTTTTTAATATCATTATCCAATTTCTTAATTACCAGATGATGAATGCTCTGCATTTAAATTCTTCCAAGGCAAAGCTATAATTCATATTGTTATATTTGTTCATAAAAATATATGTAAATATATTGTATTCTTGATTTCAAAGCGCCAAAATGGCACTGTGGGCAAAGAAAATGAAGATATGCACACAGAATACTGATTTCAAGATTCTTGCATTCCTTTAACTGTTATTTGAGTTATAATTTTCATATGCATGCATTGATTTCTGTGAATTGAACTTAATTGAATTTATATATCATCACTGGTAGGAAGAAAATGTAAAATTTTCAGAAATGATATATAAATCAACTTTCAGCCAGCTGTGTAATGTATTTTTGTTTGTAATTTTCCTTTTGTATTCAATAAAATACACTTTTCATTGAACTATACATATATCATTTGGACATTTCTTTTTCCTAATTTGGCTTCCACATGTACTTTTCATAATATTTGTGAATGGTATCTGTTAGCTTTCATGCCAGCATTTGCACTTGGCACAAGGTCATGTTAAGTCCAATGAAAAAGTTCTAAATTATTAAATGTGCACTTTTATTAAGTCCTAACATACAGTTTAATGCAATTAAAAGCATATCTTCAAGCAATGATAATAGCTTATGTTCATATTAGTTTTGAAAAAAATGTAAAAATTTCAGGACTTGATTGGAGAGATCACAATCACTCCTGCTCATGTTTTATGGTTTTTAAATTTTTTTTTATATAATGTCATACAAATTAGTATAGTGTTCATTATTTCTGCTTCTGTTTTTACTTTGCTGTCTTTCCCATTTAGTGTTTCTGCTCCAATTTTTCTTTTCCTTCAGCTTTTCTTTAGAATTTTGTAATTAATGTTGAAAACTAATTTTATTTTGCCTTTTCTGAGTCATTGAAGTAAGATTTAGAAGTGTTTAAAAATGGAGTTTTATTTGTAGTTATCAGTACAGTGATGAGGAGAGTTTTAAAATCTATTTAAATGTCGCATAAGGTTCTTTTTGTGGGGGAATTAGTTGGACAAGCTTTATAATAATAATTTAATTTTAGTGGTATATTTTTAAAAATTTAAGTTTATTGGAAATGCAATTTTGATTATCATCAACTAACATGCATGATATTTAAATAATTAAATGTATATTTATCAAATATCATATCTGGAAACATTGTTTTAGTTTATTTTAAAACTGCAAATATTGTTCTTTTCTCACGTGTGTGTTTTGTGTAACTTCCGCATATTTAAAAAATATATATATTCATAATTTGTCCACACTAGTAAATTATTTAACATGATCTAAATGCTTAATTACTTTTAAATGAATTTGCATTATTTTGGCAGAAGTCCATAATACACATATTCAATTTTCTTTGCTATATGCAAGAAAAGTGGATATGATTAAATAACTCTCTTGTATTACCAGCTAAAAAGAAAAAAAAAATTGTTGTGACACTGTTAAATTGTTGTGCTTCAGGCTAAAACTAATTTACTCATTATTCTAATATCAATAAATTATAATTTTTAGAAAAAAAATCAGAAAGGAAGTTGTTGTGAGACATTCATAGTTGGTACATTATTGTTTTTAAACAAAGATGCTTGATTCCATCTACATTCCTTTATTCAAGTGTTTTTATAGATATGAAAATCAGTTTAAAACTAGCATTACCCTAGTCAAAACGATTGATGCACATTTCTCTAAATCTAGATTTGGATGATACCATGTTATTTTGATTGGAGATCCCAGTTTCTTTAGTTTTTCATTAGCATAGAAAAATAATAAAATAAAGAATACTGTAGCATTATATAAATAATCAAACATAAATATAGTTTTTTCCTTTCTGTAAGCTTTATGTTCTCGTGTAAAAATTTTCTTTTGCATGTTTTTCAAAGATATATATGTTCTATGTTTCTAGGCTTCAGGGCATAGTGGGAAAGGTACTCGCTCTTTGCCAAAGGCAGAAAGTGAAAGCAAGACTTTCTTAGTACCAACAAAGCCCAACCGACCAGCTATGACAAAAGCAAGTAGTTTCGGAGGCATTTCTGTATTATCCCGTGAAAGTTCTGGTAGAAGTGTTACTCCTCGGATTACGAAAGCAGGTAAATATACATTTTAGACCTGATCATAAACTTTACAGAACTTTAGTTATGTATTAGCTGTGTAAACAAAATTTGAATGAAATTTTTTTTCAAATATTGTATTGGTAAATATTTGCTTTAATCATACTATTTATTCACTCAAATAACACTTGTTTATAACATTCCAGTTATTTTTACTGTGGATTGAAGTTAACCTAGAGAAGATTTTAGTTGATAACAGGGATATAGACTGTTCTAATTTCTGTAGAATGTAGGGTTTCTTTGAAAAAAATTAGAGGAATTGTGCAACTCTGCAAAAATTGTCTATTGCTTCAGAAAATTGTAATAATCTGAATTTACAAGAATATATAGGGTGGTTGAAAAGTATGGGCACATTGTTGACGTTTATATTGTAGAATTAAAATCGGAGAAAGCATGTTTATTTTTTTCTATTTTTGTAGTATTATTTATTGACTTCTTGTGATACATTATTCATTTACATTCAAGGAGCTTATGAAGCTCTGTGTTCATCACTTAGCATTTGCTCAATGGGGAAGTTGCATTCACTCTAAATTATGCCTTCTTTTATGTTTAATTGATGAAGACGATCTTACATTCTTCGAAACTCAACTCAGAATTGTAAAAATAATTTAAAATAACTATTTATTGCAGTTTTAAACTCTGTTAAAAGCAAAGCAAAACAAAACCATGTTATCTGAAAATGGGAAGGGATTGGTTTGACGTCACTACACATGAAACACGGATTCACTGTAACAGTCTGCATTGTGCATGCAGGCTGTTTTCCATTGCTTTCTGTTTGTTATTTACTATAAACATCTTTTAAAGACTCATTTACACAAAATCAAATTAGAGTCAAAAGATTATTTTAACATATCCAAATATAATGTAGTATTAATTTATACATTTATATTAATTTTCATTTAGTAAAGTGCTGCAGTTTGTTGGATTCGAAAAATATGAAATTATACCTTCTAGAAATATTTTTTCCCCCTCAAATTTGTTTTAAGGGCATAAAAAATGAATTTCATGTGGGTAAAGATACAAGAAAGTAAAGCTAAAATGCACATTAATTTTCAACTTACTCTGATTTACTTAAAAGAATAAAGAATGATAGTTTTATTAATAAATAAATCATAAGTAAACTAAAATTGCCTTTATCTAGTTCTTTAAATGTAAGGTTTCCTTAATTCATTGTAATGCTTAATAATTATTTTTGTTATGAATAAAATTTCGTATTATGCATGTTATATTACAGATAAAAAATTAATGCCAATTTACTATGAGAAAATGAAATTTTGAGAAATAACGCAGTAAACAAGAAAAAATTCTTTAATACTGACTTATGGAATAAAAATTTTAAATTAACTACTGTTGGTAATAAGTGCATATTCGTAGATCTGATACAAATTACTACAATATATGTGAGTAAATTTATACGTATTGCCTTTTATTTATTTTTTTGTGCTTACTTAAAAATAAGTATTAAAGCAAAAACTTACAAAAGTTTTTTTTTTTTTTTTTTTTTTTTAAGTATCCAATGGTTATCTTAATAATCACACCCCATTTTATGATTGCAATTCATGATTTTTATATAAAATGTCTAATATAATATGACAATTTGGCAAGGCTGTCAAATTCAATTATGTAACATTGACCGCTTTTTTTATATTTGATAGAAAATGTAAGCTCGTGAATTTATTTTGAAAAAAATTGATCTTTGCTATATTTCTGTTTGGAAATATGGAAAAAGGAAAGAAAAGAAAAGCATTATTTAAACTATCATTTAGAATTTCTAAATTGATTTTTCAGCATATAATCATTGTTCAATTAATATGAAAGTTTTAATTTATTCAAGCATATTTCTCAAATATATTACTCTTTATTTTTTTGTTATATTTTCTACTTTTTACTGTGTAAACTAATTGCAGCTTCACATCCATTTGACCTTTTTTGGGCAACCATGGTTTAGAGCATAATAAATCCTCGGTTGTTGCAACTTGTAACGACAAAGAATATTTGACGATTTATCAAATGTGATGGGCTAACGGAAAAATCAATTAAAATTAATGTATTAATTTATAATTAACTTCTAAAAATATTAAAATGTTGTATTGTCACTGGAAGCATACCTTTGTGCATAATTTTTATATTTCTTAATTTATCTGAAACTGAGTGAAAGATCAAATACAAAATCCAATCCTTACAAGCAAAAACCAAGTTAAGCTAAATAAAAAAGTGTAAAAATAATTTAATTACCATTTTAGTATTATTTGCTTATGAATAACTTTTGAATGCATATAGTTCTTTTTGCTTGTTTGAAATGTAGTTTCTCAGAATGTCGTCCTACTTAATATTTATCAGGTTCTAAACATGTTATATCAGTCTTTTCCTCAATGCTCTAACTTTCGTAAAAAAGAATAATAATTATAATTAAATTGATTTGAATATCTTGTTAAAGAAAGCAGTATTTTCATTTTAAAAATAAACATTATACTATAGAAAACTGCAAAATTTGAATATGTTGTTCAGGTGGAGGACACTCTTTTCACTTTTGAAAGCAGACATCTCATTATACATAAACTTTTTATTGTGACACATAAATAATTTAGCATATATTATCATTCAAGATTAATTCTTTGTTTGGATAATGTGTTAGTATCATAAGAGCAACGTTAAGAGATGGTAATACTTTGCTATAATGTCACAGATTTCTAAATTCAATTCACAAATAAGACATGAATTTGCATGATTATTATTTTTTTACTTATTTCAAAGGTATGGGTTGAATATTAATTTAGCAATAAAAAATTAACATAAAGTCAAAGAATAAAGCAAGCATTTATTGATCATGAATAAAAATTCAAACATATTATCATTCTTTCAATCTCAGGCATCCCCCGACTTACGTATTATGCGACATATGTATATTCACAAGTATGTAATAAATCTTAAACTTTAGAATTGTGAACATACTAGCATGTTTTATAAACATTTATAATTATCTTATAATAATTATTATTTTATTACTTATGTATATTAATTCTGTAAACCACAAAATATTTATTAGAAAAGTGTCCTTTCAGTTTGCTTTTATATATTTTTTTCATACTACTTTTTATCCAAGTAAGCACTGCTGTATTATTCTTCATTTACAAAATATTTCTGTGTAAATATTACATCTATAATAAATATTACACTTTTTTACAAAATTATGCTTAAACAATTTACAAATTCGACTTATGTGAAGTTCAAGTTACATAATACAGACTGCACTGTTTACAAAATGCATTGCTTACATAAGTTGGGGGATGCCTGAATTTCTCTTTTGGCCCATTTAACTTCTGTTGAAATACTGTTAATTTATAACAAAAATAAAAAATAGATTTCATAAACTAAACAGTGAGTTGTAATCTGCAGTTTTATAAAGCGCAAAATTTTCAATCCCAATGTCTGATGAAGTTCACAAAACTGATAGTATTTAAAATAACTACTTGTTATTTTTTGCCCATGTGAAACATTTTTGAAGATAGCTTACTTAACAATTGAAGAAATAAAACATTTAACAAAAGCAGGTCAAATTCTTATTTCAAATATAAAATACAAATATGAAAACTTTTTTATAAGTGTGCCCCCCCCCCCCCCCCATCGGTAATGAAAGAAATACTATTTGAACCAGTTTATCAAAGCAATTATTGTGGATTATTAATATGAAAAAGAAAAGTACATTATTCTATAAAATACAATTGTAGTATAAACTTGCACTGATATTTTATTTCTACATGAAGATCTCGAGATGAAAATCCTTAGAAAAACAAGGGGAAAAAATCTCACTCGAATTCACAATATTATTTATTCATTACAACAATTTACAATGCTTTTAGTCTGTTCTGCTAATCATTTTTAAGAAAAAAAGAATCATTCAGCATAATCCAGGCTATCCTCATAGGAAAGTACAGGGGGAAATACAGCAAAGATTTGTTTACATGTGCAGTGACATCAAAACCGCTTTCATCACGTGATGCGGCTTTTTCCTGCCAAGACAAAAACTGCATTTTTAAAGTTAATTTAATTAATTTTCAGAGTTATAAAAAACCACATAAAAATAGTATCAAAATGCTTGTACTTTTGTATTCTGTAAAATGCAAGTTAAATTGAAAAACGTGCAATTTCCCCATTGGCGGCAAACAGTAAAGACTTTAAAGGATTGCATCTTGCCTTAAAGTCACACTTCAAACTGTCCAGAAAATCATTAAATAGTCAATCAGTGGGAAATGCTCATGTATTTAAAAAAAAAAAAAAGGCCGGCCACCTTCTGTCAATACCCGAAAAATTCAAAACATTATCAAGAAGATAATTAGCCAAAACAACACCGTAAGCCTGAATTCCATTGCAAAAAGTCTGGATAGTTTTCATCAAAGTGTCCTGTCCCAAACATTTTTAAAAACTCTGACTTAATAGTTATTGTTTGTACTGCGAGCAACATTTGTCAAATGATACCAAGCAAAAAGAAACTAGTGAGATACTCCAAATTTTCAATTTGTGCTGCATGGAAGATGTTTTCTGGTGGGGTGAGGAAATCTCCACCATCGAGAAAAGCACAATCATCAAAATGATTGGCAACTAATAAGTCCAATGCATAGAAACGCAAGAAAAAAAAATATTGTCATGCAATTGCTTTTTCCGAATGGATTAATGATTTGGGCCGGCCACAGAAAAACAACTACCACACTACTACTGCCACAGACCCCCCCCCCCCCCCCCCCAAAAAAAAAAAACTTTTATTGATAAAAAAGTAAAGATTAATGCTAAGACATACCAAGAGAAGTGTTGACTAAGATTGTGGCCCCATGGAAGAAAAATAACCCTAATGGAATATTCCAACTGGATTTTGAGGTCTGCACATTGAGCAAGTGAGACTTTGACTTCAATGCCTATGTGTCTGGATGTTTAACAAAAAATGAATTGCATTGAAATGGTTCAAATCTGAACCCCTTTTGATGTGTCTACTTTAGGCTACTTAGAAGAAAATTTAGAGCAGTAAAATCTCCAATTTGCACTGTCTGTGGTGCAAACTTATGAAGACTCTGGAAGGTTTAGAACAAGGTTATCTGCTGTACACCTTCAATTTGATCCCTTATTTGGAATCTTGTATGAAAACGAATGATGTACATATTGAATAATTTGTTAAATATTATTTGTTGTATTTTTTTTTAAATAAAAAATGGTCATCAGGTAGTGTATATTTTGATAAGATAACATTTTTATTCCCACCCATACTTTTCAGCCATACATATAAAGATGCTTGTTATTTTGCATTCATTCATGCTTTTTTGTTTTAACTACACAGATTATCTGTAGAAACACTAGAGATAAAAAGTAGAAATTTAGAAAGAGTAGAAATTGATGTATAGGCAATCATTTGTTTTTTTACGCACAGTAATTATGGTAATACGAATGCAAGATATTTCATAATACTAATAGTACTAAGAAGTATGTCAGAAGAACAATTATAAATATCAATAGAAAAAAAAAATACTTTTGGCATCATTTGTGGGCATGTCACTGGTTATTTTTTTTCATTAATTCTGTACCACTTTTTCTATACAATGATATCTAACTTGAAGATTAGTAAAAATCTTATCATGGAGATAGTTTTAAAATTGTTGATGCTAAAAAGTAGAACAGGTAGTTGCTTGTGACAGCCCTATATTTGTTAGAACACTGTGCAAGAAAAATTCTATTTGTCATAAAATTTGCAACAGCACATTCACAGAAAGGTTAATAAAATTTCAAGGAAATCTGTAAAATGAAGTTAAAAATATGTTTTGTTACTTAACTTTTTAGAAATTATTAAAAGATAAAGCTATAACAGTTTTGCAATAGTTGTAAAACCATTTTTTAAGGATTTTTCTTTAATTCTTTGAACAATTTCAGTAAAAATATGTATCATGGCTGTACATCTAACAGAAAGTTGTGGGGATGTTGATATGTTGAAGTTGTCATTATGTTTTGCTTTTTTTAAGCATATATAATAATGATATACATATATAATAATGACTTTCTTGATAAAGTGTGGATTTTGATCTTGAGATACCATTTTTAAATTTTTAAGTTGTAGTTTTTGAAGTTAGATACTTTAAGGAAAAAGAACTTCAAAAGTAGCCGTTTTCTACATTAAAAATATTACTTTCTACTTTTTAGTACACAAATAATTTAAATAAGTGTGCTTTTAAAAAATTATTTTATTTTTCCTTGTATCTTTCAGCATACAAATATAAAAAAAACTGCTTATTTGTTGACCAGCCTGCAAACAGTGTTATCAGGAGAAGTTCTTGTATATATTTAATTAAAAAAATTGCCTGCTACTAAAGTTTTTTTTTTTTTTTTTGTATGGGTGCTTATTTTATCTTGCTATAGTGCTTAAGTTTTTTTGCTGTGAAACTTGTTTTCTATCTGCTAAAGTTGGGGGGGGGAGGGGGGTTACAAACTTTGCTGTTATGAAAAAAACATGGGATTCTGCAATCTGCAAAGAGAAAACACAAATCTTTCTGAGTGAAGCCTCTGCATTATTTTTTTCTTTTTTAAGGGTAGAGGAATTTTTATCTGTTCATGTCATTCTGAAACAGATTTTAAAAAATCTGCCTTCTGGTATTTTGTTATAATACTGAATAGTTTTGTGAATAACTTATCAGAAAGGAAGAATCTGTACAACTTCTAGAAATAGTTGGCAAGTATGTCAATATGTACAAACTTAATGTACAAAAATGCAAGCGTTCAGTTTAATTTTTTAAAAGTATGTCTGTAAAACTTGTGTAGTTATGTAATAATAAGAAATAGTTATGATTTGCAGATTCAAGGGATTCTGTATTGTTAGAAATTATTTTATTGTGTTCAGGTGATGTAGCTTCCATGCTTATATATTTTTAATTGATATTATTTTTAAATTTTGAAAACAAAAGATTTTAATGTTTTTAATCAATTGTTTAAAACAAGATTCATTGTATTTATCATACAATCTTTCTCAAATGTTTAGGCTCACAAAAAGAATGATAATAAAGTTGGAAACAGCCACTGTCTCAAAAGTTTGGTCACATTATCAAAAAAATGCAAATTTCGTTGAAAGACCACAGAAACAGTGAAAATTTCATCGAAGGACCGCAAAAAAAGCACACATTTCATTGAAGGACCATGAAAAAAAAATGGTTTCATTAGGACCATGGAAAAGACGTGAATTTCGTCAAAGGATCACGAAAAAGACGCGAATTTCATTAAAGGGTTGTTAAAAAGATGCAAATTTTGTCAAAGGATCGTGGAAAAAATGCGGTTTCATCAAAGAACCACAGGAAAAATGCGAATTTCGGCATTGTGAATAAAAGCAGATTTCGTCAAAGGATTGCAAAATAAAAGCCGATTTTGTCAAAGGATTGGGAAAAGAAAGGCAAAATTTGTCAAAAGATCAGGTGAAAATGCGAATATCATCGAATGATTGTGGGAAAAAATGCAGTTTCATCAAAGGATCCCAGGAAAAAAATGTGAATTTCGTCAAAGGATTGTGCAAAAAAATGCGAATTTTGTCAAAGGATCACGAAAGAACACTAAATTTGACAAAAGATTGCAGATAAAACATGAAATTCATCAAAGGATTGCAGATAAAACATGAAATTCATCAAAAGATTGCAGATAAAGCATGAAATTCATCAAAGGATCGCAGATAAAACATGAAATTCATCAAAGGATTGCAGATAAAACATGAAATTCATCAAGGGATCGCAGATAAAACATGAAATTCATCAAGGGATCGCAGATAAAACGTGAAATTCATCAAAGGGTCTCGAAAAAACAGAAATCTCGTTGAAGGATCGTGAAAAAAAGTGCAAATTTCATCAGAGCTGTGGGGGAAAAAAAACACAAATTTCATCGAAGAATCGCGGAATAAACATGGTTTCATTAAAACCACGGAAAAAAACACTAATTTCATCAAAGGATTGTGAAAAAGATGCAGATTTTGTCACAGGATTGCAAAAAAACACTAATTTCATCAAAGGATCACAGATAAAACGAGAAATTCATCAAAAGACCACAGAAAAAATGCAAATTTAATCCAAGGGCTGCAAAAAAATTTCGTCAAAGGATCAAGAAAAAACAGAAAGATTTCAGAAGAAAAAGAGACGGAAGAAAAGATTTCGCAAGAAAAAACGGAAATTTCGTCGCAAGATCAAGAAAAAATGCGAATTTTGTCAAAGTGTCGCAGAGAAAACTCAGCGGTCTCTTTAGAAAACAGCATACATACAAAAATCTATGTTTATTATTACATGTATTGTTTTTAATCTGAAATAATATACTGAACTAACTTTTGAAATATTGGGTTAGCAAGAATCCAACTTACAGGAATCTATACTCAGCCTGAAATCGAACTGAACCAAAAACGCAGTTAACCAGTAGTGCAACAAAAATAATTAGCACTGGGAGGCTCTCCTTTTCCATAACCTTTCAGAAAATTTGTTGTGAATTTCAGATTTTTTTTTTTAAACATCAAATCACCTCTGGGTTTACTCACGTTTTCAATGGGCATCGAATGAAATGGTCAAACTTGTTGCAAAACTGATGTGAGTCATTGTGAATACAGACTTGTGAGTGTTAAGTTCTCCTAAAACAAATAGAATGTGCCAAATTCAATAGAATACAATAGCTTTGAATAAAGTGGCAATGGTGATTTTTTTTTTTCTTTCCTTTAATCTGCTCTTATTTTATCCCTTCACACTTTTCCTGCAGTTTTTTATTTTATCTTCAGGGAAATTTATTTTCTGCTACAAAAGTAAATGTCTTCTGTGTTGCTTAATTTAGCTTGTTATTAAATGTTTTTCTTCTTGCAAAAACAATTTTTGTCCGAATGAGTGAGGGTACAAAAACTGTTTCTTTACCTGCTACTTTTTTTGCTGCTACAAAATGATTTTTGCCACTCCAAACACTGCTACAAACTATTTTGTGTGAGTGTGACACCCTGAGAGTGTAATAGGTAGTATTTCTTATGAAATCTTCTGTGTCAGTGTCTCAAAGGACGCAATATATAGGCACATTAGCGACTTGAAAATATTATTTTAAAAAAGCTTTGCAAACTGTACTTGCAAACACACCATAAACAGGCCAGGATGGATGGACTGGCTCGAAATTACACATCATATGGAGATAAGTGGTTCACTGTATTATTCATTGATGAGAAGAAGTGGAATTTGGATTATCCAGATAACTGACATTTTTACCTCAGGAAACAGCTACATACGTTTTCAGTACACAACAAGGTACAGTATAGGATCTATTATCTGGCGTCCCGATATCCGGAACGCTCTAAAAACCGGAACGCTAAACGATCCAAAACCGAAACTTAGTGAAAGCTTTCATTTCATAAAAATTTGCATTTTTTTTTTTCATATTTTTTTGAAGAGTTAACATGCTTTATAAATCGATATTTTGATTTTAAACTTATTCTCATACACCTCAAGGTACTGTAATATCCCATTAATATCCCACCCCCCAGCAAACGTGGCAAAAAATCGTAAAGTAATCGAAGAGGCCGCTTACAGGTATTAAAAGTGGCTATCGAAATCTACCACCTGTTGAAATCCGAAAATGTTTATAAGAATAGTCCAAAGCCTCCCCTGATGTTCAGATTTTTCTTTTTTTGTTAACCGAGATAATTAAAAAACAGAACTTAAAAAGCGCAAACTTAAAATTGCGCTCTCCCTACGATCCCACTTATGACTTCTCCCGTGAAAGATAAGAATTGGATGTACGCAATCATCGGACATAAGTTCTCTTTTCGATCATTTTTATGACTTTGCATCGGCGTAACCTTTAGAAATATGGGGAAACTAACTACATATTCTTAAATTTCATATTTTTCTGTTTCAAACACTAAAATCCATTATAAAAAATTTTAATTTTAACCTTTTTGAAAAAAAATATTTTCGAAACATCACTTAGAATTTTAATGCGTTTTCCGCGATCGAAAATCTGTTGGCAAGCTCCGACCTTTGACATCATCTAAAGGTGCGCCCACAATTTGGCCAATTACGAGAATGAGAGAAACATTCATTTTACTGTGATTAGCTGCTTCCATCCATGGAACAGTAGAAAAGCAGAGATCGGGTAAGAAAAAGGTGATACGGCGCTTGGCGTGATTCTTTTTTGTTTGTTTGTTTGGGAAGAGGGGGGGGGGGGGTGCTTTCGCGGGATTTTTTTTTTAAATATCAAATTTATTTACAAAATAGGGGAGTTTGGGTTAATGGAATATTACAGTAATTATGCATTTCTTTATCTCCGCAAATTTGCGGAAGTCTGCATTTTAAGTGTTGATAATTTTACCTCTTGTATTTTTCTGTCCACTTTCCATGCGATAAATTTGGAAACAAAACAAAAATAAATAAAAAGTCCACTTTCAATATATTCCCCTCCCTCCCCAATTATTAGATGAAGATGCAGTTCAAGTTTGTTTCAATATAGACAATAATGCTCCACTAAGTCATCAGATGACATACAGTGAAATTTTTCAAATGATGACTAAAGATGCATCTTATGAAAGTAGTGATGATGATGACAAGAATGAGGAGGTAGAAAAAATATCTAATGAACAAATGATATTTTACACTCAACAATTAATTCAAGGCATGGAACAAAGAAGTTATTTCCATGAACAACAAATAATGTCCTTATATAAAATTTAAGACCAGCTTGTAAAAGAGAAACGTTACAAGCAGCCAACTTTAAAAGGATTTTTCCAAAAAACTAATTCCCAAGCATATGTATCTGAACCCCAAAACTAAATTTTATTTTTGATCTTGTTCATTTGTAAGTTTTATTATAATTTAAAATTATTACTTTAATTTTTATTTACAAAAAAAAAAAAAAAAAAACTTTTCCTTAATTGTGTTTTATTGAATTAATTCAACAAATGTGTAATACAGTATTTTTAATATTATTTATGCTAACCTGCATTTCATATTTATGTACATTAGAAAATATTTGTAATAGTGTTCCGAATTACGGAAAAACCACTTATCCGGAATGCCCCAGGTCCCAAGGATTCCGGATAACGGATCCTATACTGTAGTAAATCTGATGGTTTGGAGGTGATAGACTTTAAAAACAAACCTGCCTTGCATTACTCCATGAGAAACAAAGTTCAACAAAGTAATCAAGTATAATTTTATGTTGTTGTTTAGTAAGCGAAATTTTCTTCTTCTTGTTCTGTAGAAAAAAACTGTACAACTGTTTTATTTTGGAATGAAAGATAAGTAATACAACATAAGAGTAAAATTTCATTACTTATTGTATATAGCTAAATCTGTCAGCAAAAATTACTTGATAGATATGTAAAGTTTTATGTTCTATCTCATAGGAAAAAAAAAAAAAAAAAAAAAAAAAAGTGTGAGCTGTCAAATTTAAAAGTATCAAATTTAAAAATTAAATTTCAATTTAAGTGCCAAATTACTGTGTCAGTTAAAGTTAAAGTATCAAATGCATCAGTTGATATTAATTATGATATCTTAACTGAAAAAATGTTTCAAACTTTGGATCGTTATTTAATTTTTAAAATATGCAGTATGTGGAGTATTTGACTAGATGAGAAAAATTCATATTTTATTACATATTACCAGTTTTATTGTTTAAAATCCCTATTAACTTGCTGTGTAAAAGTCAATCTAGTTTAATATGAAATACTGGACTTGAAAGATTTTACCAGATGTTGGCCTTTTTAATATCTCTTTTGAATGCAGACCATGCTTTTCAGTTTTACCTGCTACAGCAGCTGGCCACCATTTTTTGTAGCCTAGAAATGACATTTTAATACCTTATTTTTGGTTAATAGCTGTCCTTTACAGCCAATTTTTTTGCTTCATATATGTCAATAAATATAAATTTTCTGTTATTGTTAGGTTTTTTCCTGCATAAGTTAAAAGTATGTTCACATTTGTACCTTGAAAAACTGACTATCTTGCATTACTGACAATTTACTGTAGTCTTATACTATTTAGTGCCAGAATGTGTATAAAATAAAATTTCATAAGTTTTTACCAAAAGATATATCTATTCAAAACTGAGTTATTGCTTAACAGCACTTTTTGTATGTATGTTTGAATATTGAGAGGACTTTATAAGCACTGTAATAAGATTTGCAGAAAGCACAGTTCTCAGGTAATTTATCACTTTAAACACACTTTAAAATAACTTATTTTGACGTCCACTGTGTTTTAATTTTATGTTAAGATAGTTTTACTATCCTTGTATGTGAATCTAAATTCTTCTTATTTGATAATATTTAGGATTTCGAATGGCGTATTCAATAACAATTGTATTAATATTGATATTTCCTTTTTTTAGAATCTTTTAATGTGACAACCATTTCAAGCAGTGTGGGAGATAAGTTACTTGAAAGTTCAAAAGATTCTGATAAAGCGTCATCAAGTCCAGCCACTTCAATGTCCTCATCAGTAAGTCAGCCAGTTCTTCCTAGCCAGTTTTCTTCAGCTTCTACTGCTGAACAGACATTCCCTCTTGTTGCTGGTCAACCTATTGATATAAAAATTCCTTGTATTGTTCAGGTATGATATTAATTTATTCATTGTTTCATAAAATTCAAGAAGTTCTACAAATTTTAAGACCCTCTTCTTTATTGTCTGTTATTTATTTTACTCATTTATTGTAGTTCTGCTATAGAAATTCTTAGTTTAATTTAGAGGAATTTAATTTCAGGATGACTATATTGGGAATAATATTCATTATGTTAGTATTAGTGTTATACTCTTTTAGAAGTTAGCAATTTGGAATTCTGAGAGTAAATGAAATCCTTTATGATGTTAGGGCAAATTGTTAGCATTCTACCAGTAGTACAATTTAAAGCCTTTGCCAAACATACTTCTTTTTGTTGTGCTTTTACTGAATGAACAGTGCAGTCGCAACACAAGTCATGTTACAGCTCTGTTAAAATTTAAAAAAACTGATGCCTCCATTGTAATTTTTAAATCAAGATAAAGATGACTTAGAATATGAAGGCATAAGGAAACTTCTACACTTTTAAAATTGTTTATTTTTGTTCTGTTTCTCCCCCCCTCCCTCCCCTGAATAGACTTTTAAATCTCTCGATCAAATGATTTTTGCCAATTTATTTAATAAATTTATTAATTTGCCATTTATTTAAATTAGTTTATTCATTTTTATTAAAACTTGGTAGAGTTAATTGGAGTTAGTCCTGCATCGGGTCGGGTTATCCACTTTTACCTGACCTGACCTGACTTGACCTACAGGTCGGGTTGACTTCTACTTTTTTGCTGCGGGTCGAGGTTTTGTTGAGTTTCGGGTTTGGGTTGGATTTGACGCTTGCAGGTCAACTTCGGGTTGTCCTGATTTTTCAAAATAATGTCCAGGATATTTTTTCAGGTTAAAAATCAGTGTTCAATAAGACCTCCATAATGCACACTCCCGAAAAGCAGACACCTCAATTTAGCAAATGCTTTTTCAGTTCCTAACACTTATATATTCGCATGCTTATACCTCTGAATAGTAGGCATCTCCATATCTACACACACATGCATACACTATCATAAATACGTTACTTTGTCTCAAAAACGAAATATTGGTTATATTTTTTATATTCAGAGACAAGAAAAAAGGATTAGAAAGGAAAATCTATGATCACATTTCTTTATATACATTTTGTTTCTTATGCAGTAAATTGAATATATTACTCATTCATATTCAAAGACGTATTTATTTCCATCTGAAAAATTGTTCTGCTCATTTTTGTGAAAATCCCAAGAACTTGACTTGCAAAACTTCTAAATATGACCCGCAAGATATAGTCTAGGGTGAACCCATCATGCAGAAAAAAAATTAGTCATCCCAATCCGAAAAAAAAAAATGATAATCCAACCTGATGCAGGACTCTTGAAAGATCCTGAGGTGTCTGCTATTCAGAGGTTTTACTATATTTGAATGTTAAAGTGTATATACTTGTCCATTTTTCTATATAAAACAAAACTGGTATTAGAGATACAACTGTAGATTACTTTTCATAAATGCATTAAAACATGATTTACTTTCCTGTCATTGCAAGTTCGGGTTGAAATATGTTGGGTTGCGGGTTGCTGAAAATTATTTTGTATTGCTCGGGTTGGATTGCAGGTTAAAGAATTTTTTGCCTGGGTTGGGTTGTGGTTGATTTATGGAATTTTTGGGTTGGGGCCGGGTACAATCCGACCAGCACAGGACTCTAATAGGAGTCAAATTAAGTGATGCTAAAGTTAATTAAATCACCTTGACGAATTTTACTGTATATTTCTAAAAATCATTTAACTGAAATTCTTTTTTAAAGTTTACAATCCAAAAATTTCAAGCATTTCTTAAGGTCAAGAAAAAATTTTTAATTATAAAAATTATTAATCCATACTTAAAAAAATATGAATTATAACTTGCATCAATATTAACATAAAAAGCAATGTCAAAACATCGTTATATCAACATTGTAAATAACAAATTGGCATAGCTGCAAACTTTTACGCTTTCTTCTTACCACTAAAATTTTATAGTAAATGTTGTCTTATTTAATCATCAAAATATTCCAACTAAACAAGATGAAAATCTCTATTAAATTTTAGTGGCAGCAAAAAAGCATAAAAGTTGGCAGCTATGAATTGGTGTGTAAATTTATAGCTAATTCTTCAGTAGCTTTCTAGATACAAAGAAAATTATTCTTAAGACGCTATTTCTTGTTGACATATGCATTATCTGAAATGTAATTCTTTTTAGAAATGTGATAAAATGTGGTGCTTGAATAAAGAATCTATCATTATATACATTGCACTATTAATCTACATAAATTCATTCAAACTTAGTGTAATTGATCATATTTATGGGGATTTTAAAACTATACTTTTCAGGTTTCTGATCAAAATATGAAAAATGTAGGAAAAGAAATAGCTAAAAAGATGAAAAATTAAAAAATATTTTAAAACACTTAAACTGCTTGGTCAAATTTTTTTAAAGCTGAGAATGCATTTTTAGTTATAAACAGTATTTATGCACACTTAAACAAAATATGAATTATATCCTACATTAGTGCATAAATAAGAATCTTTCAAAGTGTACAATAAAGGAACATCTTGCAAATAAGAAAGCCAGTCAAATTTAAGCTTATTATGGACACAAATTTTCGCTTGTTCTTGAAGGATATGCTCTGATATATCCAAAATATTTTTATTATTAATATAGAGTAAGTAATGAAAAAAATTAAATTTTTATTGTAAAATGCTAATGAAATATTAATTTGACCATCAAATAATCACGTTTCAAAAAAGAAATTTTGATTTAATAGATAAACAATATCAAATATATACGAAGTAGAAACATTTTACTTAATAAATATTCTGGTTCCAAATGTTTATTTCATATGTGTTAAATTTATACTGTTTTTTAGAAGGTTGTCAAGTATGCATGTAATTCTTTATGTGCACATACAGTGTAACATAAGTTTCTGATCAATTGCTCAAGAGTGCATAAGTGAGAAGTCACTTTTTTCTTTTATTGCTTTTGAAACGGTTTTAGATTTGGGACTCTGCTTAATTGGTGCAGCTGTTTAACCTTCTCACCGCCACGAACTGATATATCCGTTCACTACGCTGGAGGTTTCACTGCAGTAGAAGCACTTTTTTAATTAATATAATTCTACAAATATAATGCAGTTTTAAAATATTGTGTTAGGATTAGCACTCTCGGGGCTTAAACTCCAATACGTAATTAAATTTTTTATATCTGGTTAGAAAAAAATTCTTTTCCTAGACTTTAAAAAAAAATTACAGAGAAAACAACATTACAATTCTGCCCTTTTGCTCGGCAGTCAGGGGGTTAATCAGGACAAAAGTTTGAGAATGGAACAAAACACACATTGATCATTATTTTGCTTTGAATAAATGAGTCAGCACAGTTTGTAATTTGGACAAATAGCTGATGCAATTTTTGAAAAAAAAAATGTCAAACTAGAAAGCAGCAGGGGAAAAAAAGAAAATTATATTTTAACTGTGACACATGCTGTTTTCGGTTATAGATTGATTTATTGATAGACTACATTGTTTCTTGAAATACGCATCAATTCTTTCTGAATAATGTCACATGTTTATATTAATTTTGTTTACAGACAGTAACTGTAGACATCAGACAAAAGTACATTGAATGCATTTCTTTCATAGTAAAAATTTTCTTTTTTTGTTGAAAAAATCACATGTATAAAAATAAATGTTTTTATTATATTTAAGTGAAGTTTGTATTTCAAATCACTTTAATATTGATTTATGAGTTATCCATAGCATAATACTTTATTTAAACAAGTCTTATCAGAACTTTAGAGGCAATGTTTTCCAATTTATTTGATTATACTGCACTTTGCTATTTTATTTTGTTATTTTCAGTTAAAAAGCTTTATATTCTGTATTTGCTAATTTTGATTTGTTTTATGTTATTAAAGGATTCAAGCCAGGCTTCAAATTGGCAGTCTGGAGGCCAGGATTCTAATAAAGATTTTGGTACTCAGACAGTTGCAGTTGGACAGCCATTAATGTGGCCTTATTCTACTGGAACTGATGTTTTATTTTCTAGTGGAGTCTTTGTTAATCCTCAATCAGGTTAGTTCATGTCATGTAAATAATAAATAACATCCTTATTGGGATGAAATTCAAGCAGATTGTTACATGAATATTTTTTAAATTGAAATATTGATTGTTTGAGTTGATTTTAAATATTTAAGTTTAGAACTAGAGTTATTTTGTAATACTACTCTACTAAATTCTTTCTGTTAGGCTTTCAAAATATCGACTAATCTATCATCAGTTTGATAAATTTAAATTTTTTTTGTATGGCTTGTATATTTTATCTATACCTGGACCTGTATTATAATTCTTTCTTTTTTGCATTATTTTGCCTAAAATATGTTATATGTAATAATGGTTATATGTTTGCAAATTCTTGTTCCTGTTCAACACCGAACCACATTTTTTTTCTTTTTTAGTTTGAAGCATTTTTCATTCATCTTCATATCTATCTCATTAAGAGATTTTTTTTATTGGTGCTTTTTATTAAAGCTTTTTTTTTATAACTTAACTGAAATTGAAAAAAAAAAAAAAAAAAAAAAAAAAAAAAAAAGAGTTGCTGTAAAATAACAAATTCATAATGTTATGAGTTAGATACAATCAAAGGGAAAGGACCACTTTTTAATTCTCATGTTTATTTTGCATTTTGATTGAGTTAAAATGACAATAAATTTATGCATATGCACTCCATTGTCATTCATGCATGCATGCAGCAGATATGTATGCCAGTATCAGTAAAATTCATTCCTGAAATATGAAACAAAATTTTAAAAATGCTATGTATCACAAGACTGTGTTGAAAAGAAACTTACAGAATATCCTAATTATAAATTTGATGCAATACTTGACAACCATTTTCTTAAATTACCATCCAGAAATTTTATGTACACTAGTGTATGTTTTCGAAGGAAGTAAATCGTTTAAAGAGTGGGAAAATACAGATGTATTGATCAAGCATTCTGTGTATGAATATGTCAAAAATATTGTAAACATTGGCATGAGCTTATCTTTTATTATAACTTCACTTTTTCATGTTTTTTAGGGAACCAAAGGGTGGTTTTCCCACCTTATCAGCCTATTGCAGTATCTGCAGCTGAACAAGTTTCTACTACTGTTGGCCAAGTAGCATCAGGGACATCTCTTTCCCCATCAAGTCAATCATCTCAACGCCAACAACCTCATTCAACATTACAATCATCTGTACAGCAACCACAACCAACTGTAAATACTTCATCATCATCAGCTGTTGTTTATGTACCTTATTTTTCACAAATCCCATACACAGCGGCTCATCAGCCTTCTCTTACTCCGGTACAAAATATCAGACACCCAACACCATCAAGTCAGTTTTTAGGAGACCCGAGACCCATTGTTTTAGTAAGATAAAATATTTTATTTAATAATTCTTAATTGTATTTTCTTTATGAAATTTAGTATTTTTAACCTTTTTGTGCAAATGCCTATATATATATTTTTATTTTTAAGCATTGTTATTTTTGAATAGTAATGTTTGCCTTTATTTGCAGAAATTCTGTGACTAAATAAGACAAATTACTATTTGTAAATAATAGTAATAAAAATTAAGGATTGTATTCACCTTTTCTATATATAATGGTCATTGTAAAGGGGTTAAGATGCAATTCTATAAATGTATTTGATTCATATGTGCTATTCCTCGTTAATGAAATTTCTGTACATAAAAACATTTATAACTATATATTTAGCAATGATTTCTGTTTTTCAACCATTGCTGTTCTGGTATTCAACATAACAATATACGTGGTGGCATGGAGCTAACTGATAATATACCACATTGCATATTTATTTTGACATGTTTGAAATTCCATTTTTGTTTCACTTGATAATATGTCATGATTAGTGGATGAGAAACAAAAGAAGATAAAATGTCATTTAATATGGGTATTTCCAATAGATAAGCATGTTTGCTGTTCATAAAATATTTTTTATTATTTCTGCAATGTTGCTTGGCAAACTAGGCTGTTTGGCAAACAGAAATCAGGCGAATCTATCATCACAAATTTGGCTGTTTATAAACTTCCTGTTATATTTAGTATGTTGATCTAAAACCTTTTTTCTGTTGTTTACCAATCTTACCATAAACATGCAATGCTAATGAAATATTTAATGATAAAAAAAAAATGCTTTATTCTGTGAATAAAAATGTAATTTTTTTATAATTCACAGAGCTCCCACTAGGTCAGTTTTTTAGAAACTGGTCTTTTTTTTTTTTTCCTTCAAGTTCATATTGGTTCGCTTTTTCATTATTAGGTCTGTAAAGTCCGTTTTTCGACACTGTTAACTGACCTTTATTTTAAATTTTATCAATTTTTGGCATTTAGCTGAACATCCCGGAAAAATCATGCTTTTTGCAAATCTGTTCCTAAAAATGCCGTCAAATTTCGTCAATCAATCACAGAAAAAAAAATCTGCTTTTTTGTCAAAGGATCATGAAAAAACTGCGAATTTCATCAAAAGATTGCAAAAAAACCCGCCAATTTCATCAGATTGCAAAAATTCCCATGAATTTTGTCAAAAGATCACAAAAAAAATGTGAATTTCATGAAATAGTTGTGGAAAAATGTGTGACTCATTCATGCTGTAATCAGCACACAAATATCAACAGGGTCTGAAACTTGCAAATGTTTTGCTCTATAAGAATAAGAAAATTTTCATTATTGATTTTTTGTAAATAAAAATTTTCAATAATGATTTTCTGTCTTTCTTTTCAGGCTATGATTTAAAATCCATACAATTCAGAAATATACAGAGCCTTTTGTTTCAGAATCATACATTGGGTAGATTGATGCTGCTTTTTTTCCGTTGTAGGTCAGATCGAACTTGTTTCAAGTTCGTGTTGACGTGATTTGTTTAATGAAGAATTCTTTCTGTTTCAGAAAGAAAATTTCGAAATCACTTTGAGATGCAAAAAATTGTGAAAATTCAATAATCGCAAAGAACAAAATTTACTGCATTGGGAGAACAGATTGAAATCAAGTTCCTTGTATGGATGTCAACAGATCACCAATAAACACTAATAATTGTGTAAAATTCATAAAGGAGAAAGTTTGGGATATTGATCCTAAGGATTGAAGCAGGATTCCTTTTGCAAATGTAAAAAAAAAAAAAAAAATTGCTACAAAACATAAAAAAACTCAGTAGCAGTAAGAATTCAGAATAAACTTTATTTAAAAGAGGACAAAATTTAATATATTGGGCTAAAACATTGAAACCAGATTCTTTTAGCTAATGTGGAAAATTCGCCGTGAAAAAATGCATAAAAAATTAAGAAAATTTAATTTAAAAAATTCAAAAATGGCCTGGAAGTGCATAACTTCAGGCATACAGAGGTACCTTCTTGCCAAATGTTGCAACTCTGCATGCAGAGGTCTCTTCAAAAAATAGCACACACACAAACATCTATTTTTATTATATTTAAAACAATGCTAATATTGAAAAGAGAAGAAGACTGGGGTAAACTTCAGGAGCGGGGATTGCTGTATGTAGTTCAAATAAAGCAGTTAGAAGGTTTAGCTCTGCCAATAGCAATAACTTTAAGATAATGAATTTCAGGATTAAGTTAATTTGAATCAGAGCAAACATTTTCTTTTTTACAATTATACATTAAATATTTATAAATAAGTGACAGATAAGGGATACGGGGATTTTGTGTTTATTTTATTTTGCAATTTGCTGAAATAGGTCCCTAAAGATCCCTTTTTATACAAAATATTTGGTCCCTTTTTTCCATTTTTTTACTACAAAAGTTGAGTAGGAACCCTGGATTCAGTTTATTATTTTTTTTTATTTTGGTCGGAATGTGTAATCTATTTAAAGTACAACAATGAAAATTGATTATGAATTTAATAAAGAAAAGTTATAAAATGTGTAATGAATCTAAGTATATCTCCTAAAAATTATACATTAAAATTTCAGCGTGAAATCGTCATTAATTTACTTATTTTTTATTTAACATTTATAAAATTATCATCATATTCTATTCATTCAAGTAATCCTTTTCTCATGTACTAGCATATATCTCTAACTGAATTGCATTGTATTTTTAAGAATTTTCTTTTTCTTTTACAAACACACAAAATAATGCATTGTTGCAACTAGATTTTTGTGATCCTGGTACACAGACACTTCTAATACTTGTCATTTTTTTGTAAAAGTGGGAACCTACTTTTACAAGAAGTTTTGAATGTCTTTTTAGTAATGACAGTTTCAACTAGGCTCCTGCATTGGGTCGAATAACCAAATTTCACCCTACCCAATATGTGGTCTCTGTTGAATTAACACTTTTTTTATGTTGTGGGTTTGGCTGACTTGAAATGTTTCAGGTTCAGATTGAGGTTTAAATCTTTCGGTTCAGGTTGACCTGATTTTTCAAAAGAATCTTAAATTTTTTTCAATTGAATAAAAACTATGAGTATTAATGAGTGTATATATGTTTAATTTTATGCAAAAAGATAAAATTGATATTAGAGAGAATTGTAGTTTACTTTTCCATAATTGCATTAAATATGGCTTTTCATTCACTTTTGGGTTTGGGTTGAAGTGTGTTGGGTTTCAGGTTAATTTTAAGCAGTTTTTGCATTTGGGTACAGTACAACCTGTCTCGCACAGGACTCTAGTTTCAACATATTAATGTCTCTTTTAGTATTAGGTATCAAACTTTTTAATTCTTTCATGATAAAACTTATGCATTTAGACTAAATATTAGACTAAAAGATTCATTAAAAGTTTTTTTTTTAGTCTTTTCTCCAATTTTTACATAATTGATATGAATGGGTGATTTGATATCTATGGCGGCATTAGGAATAGTTTCAAACTTATGACATTTGTTTGCTAACATTATAGTAAGAAATTAAATAGGAAATTTTTTGAGGGTGTATTTTTTCCTTCAAAGATGTCATTTCAAATAAAATTAATGCATCCCAGAATTATAAAAATTAAAGCATGAAGAGAGATATAATTAATGTGTGTCATAAAAAAGATATCATTGAATTCTGTTTAAATAAATATAATAGTTTCCATTCAAATAAAATGTTTTTCACTAATATTTCATTTAATAAAGCTGCTTATTCTAATACACAGCAAATATTAAATTGATTTTGGTTTTGTTCATATAGATTTTTTTAAAATGATTTCTTTGATTTTTCTATGATTCATATAAACAGAGTGGCTTCTGTATCTTTAAATAATTATTTTTTCACTTGCTGTGGTAATATTTTTATACTAGTGTAGAACTTTTAGAACTATTCCTCCAATGAATTCTCATTGATGTTTTAAGCATCTAATCATTTCGCATATGCTTTTTGATATATAAACGGAAGTATCAATAATTATATTCTGAGTAATTGTTACCATTTAAACAATTTCATTACAGTGCGTTATTACTGAAAATAACTTAAAATCATCTTATTACAGAAAAAAAGCTTTCAAGGTTGGTTCTAGTTCAATTCTATAATTATTGAAAATTCATAACTGTTGTCTTCTCTAAATAAATCTAATCTACGCATTTTATATTTGCTTTAAGTAAACCTGGGCTTAGAATTCACTTTTTAGGAGAGTAACTTCCTTATTAATATTTGTAAGTGGTGGGGGAGTACAAATGTTCTGCAAGGATTGACAACTAGTGTAATCCTTTATTTATTCATTTTAGCATGCTATTTAAATTAAACATAATTATTAACATATGTCAAAGTATCATTGAAAGCAAATACATACCTTAACAATTCACAAAATTTCATGCATATTTTATATGCATTGAGTTTCCTTCAGTTTTTGTGGTCTTAATTTCATAATGGTCATTGCATTGCTTCTTCTACCCTCCTGTAAAATTGTCTTGAGCTTGTTTTTTTAATTTTGAGCATGAATCCCATAATCATCTCATTATGGTAACGATTAAGTTAAGTGTTTTCACACTTGTAGTCAATAAGTTTGTCAAATTTCATATCACTAGCAAGGTATTCATATAAAATACATCTATACTTTTACGGGTGTTTTATTGAAATTCTGATAATTTCTTTCACATATGGAAGGACTGTTGTTATGCTGGCTGATATTTATTGCTGAGTGTTCTTGAAAGTAGGTGAAACAATAAATATTGAGAATTGCTTCTTTTAGCTGAATGAGATTAATCAAAAATAAGGTAGTTTAGAGCAGGTTTTTTCAAACTATGGCATGCATGCCAGTTCTGGTACATGATTGTTTAAGTACTGGCTCACAAACACCATACAAACAATTACTGTAAAGCTGAAACAGCATTTTTTTTAAATTATTGTCTCTACAAAAGTTTACAATACTTAAGGAATAGTCTCTTTTGCTGAGAAGCATATTCATCAGATATATGTTCTGCAGTTTCACCCTTCTAAAATTGAATAGAAATATTGTACATTACAAAACTTTTAAATTGTACATTTTTTTGTAGAACATTTTCAGTTATTGTTGTATTTTTTAAATATTTTATCACAGCTGATATTTTCAAGAATGGACATTGTATTAAATTAAAATTGTGATATTAAGTAGCACTTGTACCTGAAAGTTTGGGAACATCATATTTAGAATGATCAAGAAAAAAAGTTTTAATGTTGTAGGGCAATTTTAATCTTCTTATGGTAAGAACAACACAAGTTACAGTTTACACCTATGCCACTTCTTTGTCCACCGTGCTCATTATATTGCTCATTTACAGTGATCATTTTGAGGCTTTTGGCCTTTTTCAGCAGGAAAACAGTTTTATGAAACAATTACCAAAAATAATTTTTTTTGAAATTTTCTCCTATCAAACCATTAACACCTAAAATTGTGGTATTTATAAGCTATTATTTTGTTTCAAAATGGTATAGCATTAAACAGTATTATTTTTTCTTAATAAACTACAAAGTGTAAATAATAAATCATTCTCTTCCTAAGTTATTGCTTAAAGCTTTTACGCTTAATCTGCTGTGTGTGTGTGTGTGTGTGTGTGTGTGTGTGTGTGTGTGTGTGTGTGTGTGTGTGTGTGTGTGACATGCCAGTGTAATATTTGAAAGACCCACAAGCATGCTTAAAGAAGTTACTAATTTTTCATTATGTAAAATTTTCATTTTAAAATTGTATTTATTTTGCTGCACACAATACAATATTGGATGCATTTTTGCTTACCATGAATTCCTTGATTTGTGTGATCATTGTAAAACTCATGCGTTCAAAGGTATTTTTCTTCTTGGAATAAATGTGTATAAACCAAGTGCATGTAATAAGGAATAATCTTTTTTTGTTTATATGCAGCTTTGCGTGATAGACCTGCATGTGATTACATAAATTCATGTAAAAAGAATTATTACATTCTGTAGCCTAAGAATTGAGTAAATGAATTTATGATAATACAAAGTAATAATTTTATAGCAAAAGTCAAATCATGTTGATGATACATTAGTCCAGGCAATAGGGAATTTTACCTAACAAAATTAATGGTAGTACTGGAAATCGGCTTTCTAGATGTTTTTTGGGTTGCTGAATCCGAATTTGTAATTTCCCACTAAAATGTCTCCCGGCAACCCCCCAAATTTTGGTAAAAAGCCTCCCAAAAAAGGTTTTTATTAAAAAAATCAATATTTTATTGTTTTAGGGGAAAAGTATCGAGAAATTCAGAAAGTAGACAAAATTTCCAACAAATTAGATATATGACATTATGACTTAGGATGAAGGGGAAGGGGGGATCTGCTTCGGAACATGCGTGCGGTGCTGCGTAAACTATCCACTTAACCACTCACACGTTTACATTCGCCCTCCCATCTCCCCTCCGAACTTTCTCTATAAGGTTTACTTTAAGAGTTTTGGGTCGCTGAATCCGAATTTTTAACTTTCCCCCAAAAATTTCCCCCCCGAAATCCCCCCCCCAAATAGTTGTTTTTAACTTAAATTTCTTATTGTTTTAGGGAAAAAGCATTACAAAATTCAGAAACAAGACAAAATTTGCAACAAATAGGATATATGACATTATGAATTAGGATGAACGGGGAGGGTGAGGTCTGCCTCTGAACATGCACTGCGGCGCTACGTGCACTAAATTATGAAGTCCAGGCAATAGGGGATTTTATCTGGCAAAATTAATACTAGTTCTGGATTTCGACTCACTTTATGTTTTTTGGGTCGCTGAATCCGAATTTGTAACTTCCCACCAAAATTTCACCCGGCAACCCCCAAAAAATTGATTTTTTGAAAAAATTTGGTTTTTGAGAAAAGCATGCGGGGAATGTTACGAGGCAGCCCCCTCTCTCCCCGTTTATCCTACGTCATAATGTCATATATCCTATTTGTTGCAAATTTTGTCTAGTTTCTGAATTTCATAATGCTTTTCCCCTAAAACAATAAGAAATTTAAGTTAAAAACAACAATTTGGGTGGGTTTTGGCGGGGGGGGGGGGGATTTTAGGGATAAGTTAAAAATTCAGATTCAGCAACCCAAAAAACTTAAAGTAAACCTTATAGAGAAAGTTCGGAGGGAAGATGGGAGGGCTAATGTAAACGTGTGAGTGGTTAAGTGGAATTGCGCAACTTAGTTCACACAGTACCGCGCGCATGTTCCGAGGCAGATCCCCCCTTCCCCTGCATCCTAAGTCATAATGTCATATATCTAATTTGTTGGAAATTTTGTCTACTTTCTGAATTTCTAGATACTTTTCCTCTAAAACAATTTAAAATTTGATTTTTTTAATAAAAATCTTTTTTGGGGGGCTTTTTACCAAAATGTGGGGGGGTTGCCAGGGGAAATTTTCGTGGGAAGTTACAAATTCGGATTCAGTGACCCAAAAAAACATCTAGAAAGCTGATTTCCAGTACTACCATTAATTTTGCTAGGTAGAGTCCCTATACGGTCTCTATTGCCTGGACTACATACTGATAACAATTATAATTAAGTCAACCACAACCATATTGAGATCTCTATTACATGATGGATATTTTGTTTAGTATTTTTTATTATCCAGTTTTATTTATGCATACAAATATGTTTCTGATTTGTCCAATCATATTGATATTTTAATCATTCAAAATAAAAAAAACTCTTGAATTTGGAGGTTTTTAGGTGTTAGGTATTGCTCTTTTTGTCTAGTTTTGAAAAATAATTTTCCATTTTTTTATTTTTATAGTTTCCTGTTTATGTTCATCAGTCATCAAATGTTCAGCAAGTACGGCATGTATTTCCTTCACCTAATACTGCTCAGAATGTACAAAGTTCAGGAATTCAAGGTCAGAGTATTACTGATATTAAAACACCTGGATCAGCATCTAGTTCTTTTCCTCTGAGTAAGTTATTTCAACAATTTATATTTGCTTGAGATTGTATGTATTTCAATACTTTAGCATTAGGGAAAAGGTCGGAAGTAGTGTGCTACAAGTAGCAGAACTACAGCAGTTTCTACTTTCTCCAGTAGGTTGTAGTGTAGCTCACTACATTTTAAACAGTACAATGTAGTGAGATATAAAAAAAAAATGAGAAGTTTGTAGTGAGCACTGACACTACTTTAATGATATTTCAGAAATTGGAGGGGAGGGAGAGAATGTGCCATTTTATAAATCATATGATTGTAACTTGCTTCTTTGGTGCAAAGTGTGCTTGTTCTCAACAATTTACGAATCTCAGCTGCAAAGTTTAGCAATGCATTGCATAAAGTTAGATACAGTAGAAAATCTTTATAACGCAAACCTAAAAATGCAAGATTGTGCGTTATATAGAATTTTGCGTTATATGGATTGCATCATTAAATTCCCCTTCTGAAGATGGCCAAATGTGTCTGAAACTTATCAAAATACATTAGAATATCTTTATACTGCATTCCTTGTTACCAAGAGTTATCCAAATTATAAATTTTTGCATAATATAGGTCAGACATTGTTAAATTTATTTTATAAACATGATCCAAATATAACTGACACAACCATCCCTTATATTAGACATTTTTTTAAATGTTTATTGTAATAATAGCATTTTTTTTCAGTGAAAAGGTCTTAAATTAGAAGATAAAGTTGAACTAATGTATCAAATTTAGTCCTAGAGAGTAGCAATATTTTCAATGTGAAAATGCAGGTGCTTTTTAACTGAAAAAATCATTGTTTACATCTGAGAAGTTGTGCGTTATATGGAGAATTGCGTTATATAGAATTGCGATATAAAGATCTTCTACTGTATTTCCATTGATACTTTCTGGTAAAACCAAATGCTTGACACACTAAAGAATTTAATTTTCCTGCTGACTGGCAACTTTTGTCTATTTACTTGGTATTAGGTCTTTGTGTTTTGGTAACAGGTTTCTTCTTTTGGAATTACAGTATAGAACCACTTATCTGGAATGGTTGGGGTCAGATGTATTCCAGATAACTGGTTTTTCTGGATAACTGGTTGGGCATTAAAGCAACATCCCTTTGATCAGATTGGCAGAATATATATGGCTGTGGCATTGATTCTGATTTCAAATTGACTATTAGATTACAGAAATTAAGATTCAGTCCAAACAAGATCAAAAGTTAGTTTGAAAGGAGACAATTTATGGGAATATCTTGGAAACAAAAATTCTATTTCCTTTGCATAAAAATCAAAATGCCAAATATATATCTAAGTATGCCTTTATTTCAAGTGCTAGATGTTGGCATCAAGTTATACATAGGCGTAACCAGCCTTTTGAATGGGGGGGGGGGGGGGGTTGCCCAGACTTTTTAACCTGAATATGTTGGATACAAACAATATCTTACATAGTAAAACCTGCTAAAACGGAACCCCATGAAACTGGTCGCATTTCCGTTTTAGACAGGTTTTCCTTTTAGAATTCATAATTGTGTGGTATTTCTTTTAAAAAGGGCTCAAACGCGATTTTTGTTTGCGTGAGGGTGTGTGAGAAGGGGTACAAAACATCAAAACTAAATCTAATGGGAAAAAAAAAAAAAAAAGATATGTTAATCTCCTTGCAGCAGTGAAATAAGACAGTGACTAAGTGTGATCCACAAGTGTAAAACCTTTTGGCACCCTAACTTCTTATAAAGATTTAAAAAGGCCTTTAATCATGCTGGAAACTTCTATAGGCACAGGGGCATTGCGTGAGACCTAACATTATCTATGTCAAAGTCTTGTAGATGAAATTTTGCTGGATGATAAATCTCAGATAATACATGCTGTGCACCAGTACATACCCACTAAAGTTTTTCAGAATGTGACTCCATGACTTCTTAGGGATCACCCGGAGGGGGGGGGGGGACTCAAGAAATTTTGGAGGAAAGTGCATATAAATAATTATAATATTATAAATAATAGCAATATTCATTAATAATTCATGTTTTTACCTCAGAATTAGGGATTACAATCCCAGGATTCCGGGATCCTGCTTTATTTTTAATCCCAAAAATACGGATGTTTTCTGCCAAATACTGGGATTTTTGGGATTGTCTTTTTTTTTATATTCAGCTGAAATTACAAAATATATTTATAGACTTTTGCTTTTGGAAAAAAATGAATGAATTTTTATGAAATTTATATATAATTGAAAAAGAATATATATCCCAAGTATTTTTTACATATATTTCAAAGAGATTAAATCTTTTAACGTGGAAATCTTTTGACTTGCAAACATATGTAACCTGCACAGCTAATAGTCGGGAAAAATTAATTCATTTGTTTATTTCGATTTCGCTGCTTGTTTAGAAAATATCTTTCACTTCAAAAGTCATTTTCGAATTAGAGTTTACTGGTAAGCGTTGCATTTGTGTATGATAGTCATCATTATGTATTACATTCTTTGCTTTTCATGCGTTTATACTTATTTTGCTTTAAGGGCTCAAATCCAAAAGCGCAACTTTCTAACATAAGTTTTAATTTATTTTTGTTCAAAAATGCATGAAACTAGCTGGTGTTGTTCAGATGCTACTGAACTGTTTTTTCTATACGTAATAGATCTTTCAGAAAATAGTGTTAAAATTGAGCGTTTTTAATCGAATTTCCTCGCAAAGGAAGAAATAGTACTCGAGCGGATGAAAAACATGTTTATCACGTGATCAAAATCACTTATAACTCAATAGGTAATTGATTGATCAGAAAATAGAAAAAACAGTTCAATTCCAAATCGCTTCCATGGCCAGGCTATCTAATTTTATAACTTTCCGTTAAAAAATGAATTTGTAAATGTGCCAAAACGTTTTGTGCTTGTTGAGCAGAGCGGTTAAGAACAGCCTTAAAGATGTCTAATGAAAAGGATTTTGTAGCTCAAAAGAAAAATTATACATTTTCAGTATGGTACTACCATTTAACGTCAAAAGGTGGAAAAAGCACTACATGAAAAAGATGTATAAGTGCAGTGCTTAAAACAATAGGTGAATCGACTAAGGATTATCTACAAAACATGGTACTAAAGTTCAGAAAGAATTTAATACAGCCTCTCTTCCTTTCACAAGTCAAGATTGCATAGAAGATACATTGTTTTCTAAAACGGGGAAAATAGAGGATTATTTTAGTAGTGATAAGGAATCATTTGATTTAACTTCATCGCAAATGACAACTAAAGACGTTTTCAGCGGTATCAATTCGAAATCGTGTAGTGAACTGTAGTTTTATAATAACTGAGCTAATTACAAGAGAAATGCAAACTTTAAAAAAAATCGGGGGAAAAATTAGTTTTACTTTTAATGAATGGACATCTGCTGCAAACAAGAGATATTAATAGCCATTCAAGAAAATTTAAATTTGAACAACTTCTAGAATTTAGGCCTTATGCGCATACATGGATCTTAGAACCTGAAACACAAAAGCAAATGGATTTATCAATAAAAATTACTAGAAATAAGGTGTCTCTTTTTGAAAGTGGAGGAGTCCGTGGCCATCATTTAGAATTAGCTTATCAATATTTGCTGACAATTCTTCCTGCGACGATAGAAGCAAAACGAGCATTTTTAGAAGTAGGTTTTATTGAGAATAAAATTAGAAGTCGACTTAGAGATGATACTTTAGATGTTTTGATATTTCTTAGATCATATTTTCAAAGAAAAACCGATTTAGTTAAGAAACAGTGAACTATTCCAGATAATCTTTTTTCTTCTCATGGTATATAATAGTTTTTTATATTACGCAATGTCTTGGAATTTTAAACACTATCTCTATTTAGAAATTTAAACTATACATATATGTAATATTTTGTTGTATGTGTGTATATAAGTTCTTTTATTTAAAGGAAAAAAAGCTTCATGTTAGGGAAAAAAATTGCATTTGCGATATCTTATGATCGTGATCTTTAATTACGTGATAATGAGAATATCCAAATTTCAGTGATATTAATTATCTTTTAATATTGTAAATATCAAGCCCTTCAAAATCTTATTTAACAGGAAATAAAAGAAATTATCTAGAAGATGAAATATAGACATTGCATGTTTTTTGTTACGTTGTTGAACATCAACAGCATATTTGTTTTAATTATATCTTTTCTGTAGTATTATGATATTTAGACATTGTAAAAAATGGTGATATTAGAGAAATTCTAACTTTTGTAATCCCAGGATTACCTCGGGATCCCGGGATTGAATCTAAGCAATCCCGAAATCCCAGGATTGGAAATTTGTCTTGGGATTGTAATCCCTACTCAGAATGTGTCCAATGTATTAGGTAAAGCAGGTCATGATAATAGTAGACGCTTGATTTTACCAGGGCTGCGGAGTCGGTAGGAAAAATGACCGACTCCGACTCCTGGATTTCTGAAACAATCGACTCCGACTCCGGCATACACACAGGGTTTCTCAAAAAGATTGAAATGCGCTTTAATTTTTTACCTTTTGGAGATATATAGATAATGCAAATTGAAAAAGTGTTCAAAATTAAATAGTAATTAAGATTAAGGATCGACTGAAATCAAAACAGAAACCGAATTTCGGTAATATTTCTATTTTCGGCCGAAAATTTCGTGCAATTAGTTCTAAATACAGTAATAAAAACAATTATATTTATTACTTTTTATGGGGTGTCCATTACTGGAATAGAGGGTGCCCATTACTGGAATAGAGGGTGCCCATTACTGGAATAGAGGGTGCCCATTACTGGAATAGAGGGTGTCCATTACTGGAACAAAGGGTGTCCATTACTGGCATTTTAGGGGTTTTGATATATTTCTGCTAAATTTATAATTTAGCTTCATATTGGCAGTTAAATTTTGATTCATAATGGGAAATGAGACTATGGGAATGGTTAAATGTCATTGATAAATTAATGTAATATTGAAAAAACTAGAATATAATACACATGACTATTACTTAAAAAACAATTTTTAGAGAAATTCCTTAAATATGTCCATTACTGGCACATCTACCCTATTTATAGATATATAACCCATATAATCCGACTGGCAGGATTTCCTGCCAAGCATTATAGACAGTTTAGCGCTTAAATTGTTCGGTTGGTACCAGTTTTTTGAAATAATAATTTCCCCCTTACTTGAAGAATGATATATTAGATGAAAGGAATATTACTCTTAAAGTGCCGAGTAATTATCCTCATATTATAAAAATGTAGTTATCTACATTTGAGATTGTAATGCCTGTATTTATAATTTACAGTTTATATACCAATTTCAGACATTAATCATACTTTAAAGACAATTTTAATCACTGTAATATATACAAGTCTGTTTCCATAAAATACATTTAAAAAATATATGTTAAACGCCGCATTAAAAATTCTTTTGGTTTTTTTAAATGTGACGTCTAATATAAATTTTTTAATGTTACATCAAATATATTTTATGGAAACAGACCTGTATATATTACAGGGACTAAAATTGTCTTTAAAGTATGAATTAATGTCTGAAATTGTAATGCCTGTATTTATAATTTACAGTTTATATACCAAACTTCAAATGTAGATAACTACATTTTTATAATGTGAGGATAATTATTCGGCACTTTAAGAGTAATATTCCTTTCATCTAATACATTATTCTTCAAGTAAGGGGAAAATTATTATTTGAAAAAACTGGTGCCAACCGAACAATTTAATTTTTTTTTAAGCGCTAAACTGTCTATAATGCTTGGTAGGAAATCCTGCCAGTCGGATTATATGGGTTATATATCTATATATCTATAAATAGAGTAGATATGCCTGTAATGTACATGTCAATAAACTGAAAAATAACTAAATATTTATTAATGTAGGGTAATTCCGGGATTTATGCCGCACATTTTTTTGAATTTGTATATAAAGTCCCACGCTAGACATAAAATAAAAAAATCATGCTGTGCTATTTAATGGTAAATATACAACGTGTGTAGTGCGATTAAAAAAAATTCAAAAGAGATTATTAATATTTTTTAACAATTTTTTTCTAAAACATTACACTGTGGCGCGTCACCCGTACATTCAGGCTGAGACGCCGCACTTGTGCGGTAGTTATGCCGCGCTTATAATAAGAACAGAACGAAATTATAAATAAAAATATTTAAAAAAATATTCATATCTGGGCTATAATTAACATTGTAATAACTAAATGAGTACAATGAAACGCATTAATAGATTCAAATTAATAATTGTTGACTACTTTCACTATTAAAATTATCGACTTATTATTTTTGCATTAAATTTTAATTGTTATTTCCACAACATAACATCAATGTATTAGAAAGGGAAAAGAAAAAAGTGAAATTGTGTTTACATAATTTATTTGTTAACCCCTTCGGGACCGATGGCTTTTACACACATTTTATTCGGTTGGTACCACTTTTTAAAAAGAAGTTACCTTTACTTGAATAATCATGAAAATACTCTAATTAAACAAAACAAATATTACTTTTTTTTTTTACTGGTGCCATAAATAAATTTTGTAAGCTCTTTATGAAAGTGCTTATATGCACCTATGGTCCTGAATGGGTTAAGGGACCTGTTTTGTCGACTACAATCTACAGAAAAAATGTCGAAAAAGTACAGTCTTTATGTAACTACATTTAAACACATGATGCAACGAAGCCAATTACACTTCCTCTTTTTTGGAGTAGTTTGCAAAGAACGTCTGCGTTACGCGTAATCCAATTTTTCATTATTATCATCTTGACATGCATTTTTCGTGCCCTTCTTACTTTTAATTTTCCCCTTTTTCTCCTTCGGTTTTAGTAAACTTAATAACATGCCTAACATGGTTAGTCTATGCGAAAAGAAAAGGAAAAGTTAATAACACTTAATCATCCCGTACAAAAGAAACTGCGGCATGCATACCAGAACAGCAGTGTGGCATGTATCCCATTTTGCATGGTGCACTTGTCGGCCATCACAGTTACCTGTCATCGCTAAGGGGAATGGCATAAACATACGCACAGTACTCTATACAAACGCTATACTTAGTTTTGACTTCGAAATCATGTTGCATTTAGTAATTAGTGTATGAAAAGTATTTAACATAACGTGTTTAAAATTTTGGACACTGAAATCATGCACTTACATCAAATTAAGGATTGTACTTCTACAAGTAAACATCGAAATGGGATTCACGCAATACACTGGTTAAAATAATCTCATTGCGCACCTATACTGTGCGTCTGACGACCATCTATCGAAAATTACAAGAAATACAAGGGGTGCGGCATCTATCCCGTATGCGGTGACTCCCGGAGTTACCCTATAGAGTTAAAAAAAATAAAATAATAATTCCGTTCATAAATTTAAAATTAAGCGTAATTGGTTTTATTTTTTGTTTCACTTCAAACTGTTCAGCAAAAAGTTTGGAGTCGGAGTCGGCATATTTTTAGCGACTCCGACTCTTTTCACCGAAAAATCACTCCGACTCCAACTCTTCAGCCCTGGATTTTACGAACTCGAGTGGGCTCATATAATGTGTTCGCAAAATCGAAAGTTCGTAAATGGGAATAACATTAGGTCAATGGGAATAACATTAGGTCAATGGGATGCTGGTTGGGACCAGTTCGTAAAAACAAAGAATTCGTAAAAAAGAGGTCTGCAAAATCGAGCATCTACTGTATACACTAAATTTTGTCAAAATGATAAAAATTATATTATCATGATGCGACTGTAATAATAAAGATAGGTGCTTGTCTGTGGTCTGTCTCTGATGGTTGTGTGTGTGTGTGTGTACATGTGTGTGCATGCTGAATTCTGAAAAAGCAATGCAGTTCTCACAGCCACAAGATTTGACAGGAAAGTACCTGTTTGCCTGAAGTCATGCATATTGAAGACAATTTCTGGAATTTTTCAATTAATTTTTTATGTGAATTTTTTCAAATTAGTAAAACAGAATCCAATTTATATATTTTACCCAGTAAACTGTCTTCTTTTCAATAAAGTTTTTTCGAGATTCTTACAGCGATTTTTTTTTAATTTGTAACAATTTTTAATGTTATTTTTAGAGGGTTTTTTTCACGTTCCTAAAAGGAATCTGGTTTAAATATTTTACCCAGTTAGTTAATTTCATTCCCTGCTGCTTTTTAATCTTTTCTGAATTTTTAATAAGATTTTTAGTGGGGTTTTTTGCACTTTGAGGCGATTTTTTTTACTTTTTTTTGAAACAGAAAAAACTCTCCGGTAATTTTTGCAATTTCCGTGATTAAATTCTAATTAGAAGAATGTAAATCAGTTTTTATAAGAGAGCTGAAAATTTAATTTGGCTCAAAAAAAAAAAAAAATCGCGATAATTCAGGATTCGTTTGTTTCGAGACGGAAGTGATCGTAGCTTGGTCAGGGGTACGTTGCCGAAGGCAGCCTCCCCCCCCCCCCCCCAAATCCTAGATTTCTTTAATTGTATGTTCGTTTAAAAAAAAGAAAACAGCGAAACTCCACCAGTAATGAAGTGTTTTTTGAGGGGCAGGGTTTGAAATAATGTGCAGGATCACGTGATTTTTGCAAAGAAAAGGAAAGTCCTGCATAATAAAAAATGCTGTGCAGTATTGACATCCTCAAAATTCTTTCACAGATTTGTGATTCTTCAGTGAGTATTTAAAAATTTTTTTGAAGTCCACGATTTTTATTTCTTTTGTGGAACTTCTCAAAATAAATTCGTGACTTGGTCCCGGAAAAATTTGAGAATTTCTTCAAATGATCGTGAAAAATAGTGTTAATTTCGATAAAAGAGTGCAGAAAGAAATCGCGAATTTCATCAAAGATTGAGCAAAAAAATCACGAATTTCGATAAATGATTGACGAGAAAATGTTGCAAATTTCGTCAAAAAGTCACATAAAAGAGTAGAGGATTTTGATAATTGGTACGGAAAGCTATCAAGAATTTTCCCGATTGGTCACGCAAAAATATCTCGAATTTCGACAAATGATCCTTGTAAAAAAATCAGTTTCATGAATAGGTCGCCAAAAAAACAAACAAATTTTGTCAAAGGATCCCGGTGAAAACGAGAATTTTGTCAAAGAATCGCAGAAAAAAAAGCAAATTTCATCAAAAGATCGTGTAAAGAAAACACAAATTTCATCGAAGGATCGTGCTAAAGAAATCCCAATTTCGTCAAAATATCGCGGTAAAAAATGCAAATTTCATCAAAGGATCGGGTTGAAAAACACTAATTTTGTCAAAGGTTAGTGGTGAAAAGTGCAGATTTTGACAAAAACTTGCATAGAAAGACGTGAATTTTGTCAAAGGATTTTGGGAAAAATTATAAATATCATGAAATGATCGCAGAATAAAAACGTGAATTTCGTCAAAATTTACTGTACTGGGCTAAAAGTTTGAAACCGGGTCCTTTTCCTAGTTTCAAAAGAACTCCGCGAAACAAGAAGAAACTCCAAAAATTGCATAAAAATTTTCAGAAGAAAAAAATTACTAGATTGACTTGAAAGACTGCAACCATATCCCTTTTACGAATGTCAAAATATAGTCATGAAACATGAAATTCAACCAACCAATCAACTCCAGATTAATTTTAATTTTCTGTGCTATTATTTGTCATTTTCAAAGGAGGCAGGGTCTGTGCACCCCCACCTTTTCCCCGGCTAATCGCATTTTACAATTACTGTTTCACATCTGCATTCCCTTTCAAATTTTTTTGCTTCTTCCTAGACTTTAAACTGCAAAATCAAAGAGACAAATAATTTCTGTTTCTATCCTCTTCAAGAACTTGCTTTAATTTCTCATGAAATTGCTGAAACATGCAATAGAAAGAACGGTGTTAAAAAAAAAATCTCCCACAAAAAAAAAAAAAAAGACGTCAAAGTGGGATTATAAAACCTCCTTTTTGACTTATTATGACGAATACAGATTCTCTAAATACAGTCGAGTCTCTCTATAACGAAACTCCATACATCGAATTCCTCTATATAACGAATTTTTAGTAGGAACGGACCCCTTTTCCCATGATCTCATTAAAAACAGTCTCCATATAGCGAAATATCTATCTCCATATAATGAATTTTTTCATAAAATGTTCTTAATTTATTGTTTTAAAAAAGCTTCCAAATCACATGGATTCAATTTTACATCACTGATTAGTGATTTATCATTCAGTGCTGAGTTTTTACTTTTCTACCTTGAATCTCCATGTTTTTTATGCCCAACGAATTCATCTCCCCCCCCCCCCCCCCCTCCTCCCACACATCTTCCAACGTACTTCTTAAAACAGTGTCAATTGGATTGTTACACATATAAGAGCGGGATCAGAGAGGTAATTGAAGTTTAAGGTGAACGAGAATTCAAATGGAGGAAAATGTTCCCGATACAATTTTTCATTCCTTGCTAAAGTGTGAAAATTTTTTCGAGAGTGTAACAGTTTTGAAATCAAAACAGCGAAAAATTACAGATTTCTTCGTCTAAAAATTAATGTAAGTTTTCCTTATGTGATTTTTATTATGCTTTCAAATAAATGTCTGTTCTCTTTTTTGAAACTGTTTAAATAATTAAGAAATACATTATTAGGTTAATATTTATAGTTAAACATTTCAAATTCTTAATTAAACACCTCAAAAGTAATTTTTGTTCAAAATTTACACATTAAGTAGGAATTTTTACTCATTCTCTATATAACGAAATTCTCTATACAACGAATTTTTTACTGGAACAATGGATTTCGTTATATAGAGACTCGACTGTATTCTAGTTTTAAAAAAGATAAAGAACATAATTTAAAAAAAAGAACGGTGAATTCTTTTTTTTTTTTTATCACAGTTCAAAACTTAGGCTGTTAGTTTTCTGAACTAAACTAATTGAACTCTGCTTTCACTTCTTTTTTCTTTTGTAGATTTAGATTTTTTTTTTTTTTTTGCTTGAGTCTGCGTAAGCGGGGGCTGCCCAGGGCACCCCCCTCTGGTTACGCCTATGTTATACTATGCATATTGTATTGTATCAAACAATGCACATGTCAGACTGGCACTGTATGGCACTTTTTTTCTGAAAAGATTCTGATGTCAATAAATTGGAAATATCATTCTGGATAGCTGGTTCCATACTGTATTTTGTTGTTTGCATTTAGTTGTTTTTCTGTAATTTTCTAGATTATAAATTTAGACAACTCAATATAATCTACTCTAAACAAAAGTCAATACAATTAACACATGAAGAGTATATTGAAGACATAAGTATACAAAGTATTGGTAGATACATAAATCTGATATTTAATGTCCCAATGCAATAATTACTGTAAGAGTAGTTAATAAAATTTGTGCAGTGCATGGTTGTACCACAAATATATTATATACAATAGTAGCTCATCATTATGTCACTTTCTCAGATATATGGCTTTATTTTTGTGCCTCCTGAGAAAATAAGCTGTAGTTTAATCATATTCTTGTATATAATATACTTAAATGTTAATTGTATTATATATCTTTCTTTTAATTTTAGTAAGAAAATTGGAATGTGTGTGTATAAGCTTACTTTTTATAGTCACACATTTTTTTTTTCTTATTTTTGAATGTCCTCAGTGTCTTTAATTTTAAATGTAAATTAAACCCTTTGAAAAAATCTGAAAATAGCAAATTAGAGACGACTTTTGAAAAGTAGTTTGTTGTCACTACTTTTTAAAACAGGTAGTTATAGTTAATTATATTTTCAGTAAAGTAGCTGTAGTTTGCTGCAAGATAAGAATAGTTTTTCTGACCAATGGGAGGAATCTAATTTTGCCTGTATTTTCCTATTTCTGCCACTATTATAACATGTTAATTTTTTATGATACGAGTTGCAATACTATACCTTGCACTAGACATGTACTGTCATTGCAATATAGAGCTGTAGAAAGAATGTTCATAAACTTTTTTTGTTTTCTTATCTCATTTATAGCTAGGTAGGATACAGCTAAGGATCTCGAACATGGGGTTTTATAGAAAAATTATTAAGGGGATGGTGGGCAGTAAATATTACTTTTCATTATTTATGTTATTCCAACAAGTAATTTTCCAAAAAAATGTTCTGTATCATAAATTTAATAAGTACCTAAAAAGTTCACCTGGGGGTAAGTTTAAAATAGCCTACCATGTTGTTACCTACAATAAAAAATTGTAGATATTTCACTTAGCAGGGAGTTTTACAATTTGTTTGACTTGATCTTATATATTTCATCACTTAAAGTAATTAAAGTGACTTAAAAATGGCATTTGCAGTAGACTGAACTTGATGCCTAGAATAAATTTCAGAAAGGATGCAAAACTTGTAAAAGCTGAAAAAAAGTTTACTGGTGTTGAACATGATAATTTACAATAGAGGAAATAATTCAATAGTGCATACCTTTTGTACATGAAGAACATTTTATGACTAAATAAACATATCAACTGATGAATAACTTTGCTAAGATATATACAACATTGTGAACTTCACTAAACAAATTTAAAAAAAAACATAAAATTACCTTAAATTATTTCCACCACACACATTTCAGTCTATTTACTTTTTATGTCATAAAAGGCATTTGAAAAAATCACCCAATAGTAGGGTTTTAAACACAACGACCAATCAAAACTGAAAGCGGTTCTCATTTTACAGCTCTTGCTATACATGTTATAAATAAATACATAACCATAAAATAAACTAAATCAAAGTATTAACTTGTGACATTTTACTAGCCAACCTATAAACCTTCTTAACTTGTAAGTTTGCACTAATGGTGCTATGCACTTGAATACACTTAATTGTTATTGCCCTTGAGTTGATCAACCCATAACACCAACCAATCAAGAAGACTATCGAAAACAAACTACATGGGGTGTAGTAAGCAAAAGCCATAGTGTTGTTTAACCCTATTTCCAGGACTGAACCAACAGACAGGATAAATACACTTCTCTATTCCATTTTACTATATGTTATACACACACTATCTGATTTGCCTGTGCCCAGGATGAATGACACTTAAATGAACCTCAAATTTGTATCATTTTATATCTTTAACTCCATTTTGTCAGAATTTATATTTTTAAATGAAAAAATATTGAATTGAAAATATATGGTATTTTATTTTCTGGTTAATTTTATTTTTGGAATCTATGCATACCGAAAGTGAGCAAAACTGCAATGAAACTCTCAGGTCTTTACAATTTTTTTTAAAATTTTCACACATTTTATTTTGTAAAAAAAATTTCTTCCTGTCCGAACATTTCAAAATTTTTGTAGGTGATGTAAATCTGATCTATTGAAATGCTCTAAAAAGATTGTGTTAAAATACGGACGTTTATTTATTTTTAGCATAGAAAAATATAGTCTCCATGAGGTACAAAGTGACCTGTGTTCACCGCTGTATTTAAAACTGGTTAAAATTCATATTTTTAAAAACCGATTGCATCATCGATTAGAAGAAGGTTTAAACTTTGAGAACATATTTTTGATTTGTCGGTACCTCTAAAATTGCATCCTGCAGGTGCATTGCAATAAGGAAGAAAATGTTTTATGGAAAACAATCAATTTTTAATTGTTTCAAATGGTTAACTGCAATAATTTTTTTAATTGATTGTGGCATTTGAGAGGTAAGAGTACAATATTTCAGAATATCTCTTTCAATTTTAACTGTACCAAGCAATTTGGATTAAAACAGTCAATCTAAAAAGGAAATAAAGTCGAAAATTTTTTCTTCCATAGCTCCCGATACGTAAATGGTTTTGAGCACATGTGCAAGTGCTTTCCATGACCGGTGATCAATTAGATTACTTTTTTTTATGAGAGTGAGTTGCGATGTTTAATTAATAACTCAACTAATTATTAGAATTTTTTAATTCTGAGTCTCAAGTGTATCATGAGACACTTTGGGCTAGCCTCTCAAAAATTTTCAGCTTTGTATGTACTGTAGGTTTTGCTAGCCATGGCACAGAGTGAAACTTTCTTTTATTAGTATAGATTAAATGCTTTTTAGTATTTATTTACCAAATTTGTCCACATTTGTGTTCTCACCGATTGCCAATATGACGTGCTACAAGATGCTTATACTAAGTGGTAAAAATGGAGAAACATTTACTAATGTTACTTACAGATAATATATCTTTAAATTTCTTATTATCACTTCATTTATATTTCAGCATTTAATAATAAAACAAAAAATAATGTTCACTATTTGTTTCTTTGTGGTGTTGCTCAGACTTTTATTTGAAACATTGTGATATTCTTTGCACAATTTGAAATTTTTCATCCCTTAAAATAATAAAATGAATAAGACCTGCTTATTTCTTTCTTATATGTAGTTGAGATATCCATAATCGTGACTATGCCTTTGATATAAATAGAAACATGTTTTTTCTGATTCCACAGTTTTTATTTCTTACTTGAGGTAATATTAAACAGAACACACACACATGTTGAAGAGAAGAAATGTATACATATTTACAACATTCTGCATGTATTTTAAGTTTGGCAGATATCACCATTATTATTACATAAAAGGTTGATAAAAAATTACTTGATTTTTCTCTATTTATTATTCACCATACTAATGCTGAAAGTTGACAGAATAAAACTAACCACCTACTGTCCCACTGTTAAAAAATAAACCAATATATATTTTTTAAAAATTAAAACAAAAAAGATGCTATTTTTTTTTTTTTTTTAAACTCAGTTGAGTACTCTCTTATACAATAAAAAAAATAAAGGAAAAACCTTGGCCAAAATCTGCATGCATAAATAAAAATTATCTTCATCAGTTCCTAACATACTCCCACCTTTTAATTTAGGCTGAAGCCAGTGATCACTCGTGATCAACCTAAAACTTTAAAATAAACATAAGTACAATAAAATTACTGTATGCACAAAATAAAAACATTTAGAGTTCAATAAAGTGAAATTAAAATATCAGTTCACAAGTTTCTTATAAGTTCATTTCCCTGGTCGTTTTACCATTCTACCACTCCTAGTGGTTCTGTGTTTCAGAATCTGGATCACAGGATCTTCACTAAAGGTAGAGTTTGTGAAGTGGTCATGCAAGTGTTAATCCTTTCAAGAACGGTGGCTAGATGGTCTAGCCACCTAATTTTAATTCCAAAACTGACAAATAGCACCAAGAATATTTTAATAAAATTTTGCTTTTGTAATGAAAGTGTAAATTAGTGGGTTTTTACTTTCTAAGAAATTTGTTTGAATATTCTAGTGTCAGTGAATTATGTCATCATTTTACGAACAGAATTCTTCTGCCACTGAAAAGTTAATAAACTTTATTTTAGTTCTGCTACTTTAGTAAATCTTTCTCGACTTGGAGAAAATGTTCATTATTTTGCCTATAGGTCAATGAAGTATTTTCTGGTTTAGTTTGATTAAGAAGACTACATTGTCGGACAGTTTGTCCTTTATCATTTGATTTTTTAAATAATTCTGCCAAATATTCCTTTTAAAATCTGTTTCCGAGTTATCAAATATCCTGACAGTGTCTGGAATATCAATTTCTTCAATATCTTGTACAAAATGTTGATAGAGTTAAAAAATTAAATTTGTCCATTTCTTTGAAAATATAGGTTAGTTTTTTTATTGACTGTTTCGACATCACACAGAACAATCGTAAGTTCTTCAAAACTTAGTGTTGAACCTAGGATTCTAAGGAAGTGAATTTTAATACAACACATTAGGCACCCCCACCAAGCTGCTGTTTGGATAGGGGGTGATGGATGAACTTCTAAATATAACAATCCTGCAGAAGAAACTTTTTCCGTCCAATCTAATGATTTTAAGAGGCTAATTCATACCCCTTAACTTGGTATCCTTATCACTGTATATAGTAGGGGAGATGGGGGATGAATGGGACATTTTCACAAAAATATTTATTTTAAATTCTTTTTAAGTTTTTATCAATGTTATATATCACATTTCTTATGGTAGATGTATTTCACTACATCTATGCACAATATTTATTCTAGATTATTATTATTATACAGTAAAATATTATATATTAAAAAAAAGCTCCTCTCTGTCCCAATCATCCCCATAGCAGGGATGAATGGGACACTAATAGGGATGGATGAGACACAAATATTTTGCTCCCTGTATTTCCTCCCAATGTTACCCAATTAAAATTTATAATATGTAATTATATTTGTAATACATGATCTTATAATATGGCTGCTATATCTCAGCATTGGTAATCAATTCTTTTACTGCAGTTTTAACTTGTAATGCAAACTTCGGTTGTCTATCTGTTCCTTTTTCCCACTTAACATGTTAAGGCTGTTGGTCACTTGCAGAAAATATCACGTTCGGCTGAGAGAGTAGTTTGTTCCTACCCCCCTTACAAGCTGTCAAGAAGCATTTATCCTTAATTGCCGTGAAGTCCAACTGTCCAACATCTTATCAGCTGTCTGTTGACAAAAATTTATGACCCAGTGGGGGTAGGGACTTTTCTAGCAGCCCATATTCTAGCAGTCATTTTCGTTAGATAGAAGGGGCACATTACTTCAATTTACAGAATGCTTTGGCAGTTTTTAAAATAGTCGAGATCACTTTGAACAATTTTACTCTTATTATTATTATTATTATTATTATTATTATTATTACAGCGACGCAACCGTCGCTGTTTCATGTAAGTTAAAGTAGAATAATTACGACTTTTATAAATGCATAAATTTTAGCAAATGTTTCATGAAAATGAAATATGACAATAAAAAGTGATTCAGTATAGTTTTTCTGGCTAAAATGATGACATGTTTCACCTTTACTTATTTATAACGTGTTTATTATATTATCATCTTTGCCTTCAAATTTAACCATTGTAAATTTTAAACAATTAAATAATAAACATATTGTTTATGACTCGTTCTGCAAATTTAATTACGTAATATTCAAAGTATCTGAATTTCTTCTTTTGTTTATGTAAAGCAACATTAATTTACTACTGAAAAGTCAAAACACAATCTATTATAATTAATTACTACAATATGTATTTAAATAAAAGACTGTTTATAGATAAAAATATTATTATAGGTCATTATGTAAAGAAAATATGGACAGAGAGTGGCGATTTTATTCTATTAGTTACACACAGTGATATGGGATAGGTAAATACGCAGGTATTACCTGGAGTATGCACCTGGGTATTTATCCGAGCCTTGTGTAAATACCCAAAAATTGGGTATTTTCATAGTTCACTGTAAAAAAATATAATCCTGTAAAATATTTTTAATGACAGGGGAATATGTCGCACATTGGAACATCCCATCAAAATATATTTATTTTACCTGTTTTAATTTCATATTTGTACTCATCAATAGCAGTATTGTAAAGAATACTTTCAACCATAAATCCTGTGCTCAAATCAAAACTTATTCATTATGTTGTGTTTAACAATCAAAAGTATTTTTTTTTTAGCTTAGATATTTTGATAATAATGATAAGAATTAGAGAGGAGAAATTGTTGTAGTGTAAGGCACTCATTTATTGCTAATTTTATTCGAAATATGCCTTTTTATCAGGGCTGGAAATGGAAAAATATACGAACCGAAACACTATTTTCAAAATTATTGTTGACTAATTTTTTTTTTTTTTTTTTGCAAGTACAGTAAAGTTCCGATTTTCCGAGTCCTGCTAACCGAATTTCCGCTTTAGCCGAGTTATTTCCTTCTGATGGACTGATAGCTTCCATTATTATGAAACAGCCATTATAAATGAAGTGTTAGGTGAAGATGAAAGAGCAGCCGTAAAAAGTTAGAACTCTGATTTTCTGGTCAGAATGGGGGAAAAATGGCCATTTTTTTTTTTTTTTTTTTTTTTTATAAATATATTGTAATAACTACTAACCATATCTTCATTGTAAAGAAATTGATGACAATGCAGGTAAAAAATCGAATTTTAAAAGTTTTAGATATAGGAAACCAAAATTACAGCTCCTCGAAGTAGTTTTGAGTTATGTTTAAAAAACTGACCACTTTCAATCTGGTTTGCAACCGTTACAGATTGATTTAACATGAGGAATTCCAAACTTGAAACCTGTCTAACTCCAAAACTACTTTGCTGAATTACTTCTCTTTTGATTTCTAATGTAAATATTACCGAAAAAAAAAATATGTTGACAAAATTATGTGTTCGAATTGAAAATTTTAGAGTTTAGTCCAATTTCACTACTAAGACGACACCAAAACTTATCTTTAAGATATAATTTCCAGATAATGGCTATTTTTCTTTATTTCAGGGACAATTTGATGATTAAAATGCATAAGGTGTTTATCTCACTCACTCATTCTCTCCCTCTTTTTTTTTTTTTTTTTTTTTTTCCGACTGTACATTTTAGAGGCAAGAACTTTGAAATGGATGAATAAAGTAATTCTTCAGTTATTTCTCTATTCAATCAAATGATATAATATTAAATATACTAGATACAACATACATGCAGCAATACATGCGATATATATATGATTCACAAAGACAAAATATCAAAGTATTATTAATACATGTATACAAATGAGGGGGAAAGTATTATCAAATGAATATTAGTATTTCGCATGTTAAGTACACCCCTGCCCTCCCCCTCAACCTTGCTCCCACCAAAAATATTCATAACAATATTAACTGAAAGGGAAATAAAAATAATAATAGGTTTGTGCTGCATATTTAAATTTTCAAATAATATTCATTTTTTAAATTATGTGATTGTAAATTCAGATTAAAAAGATGCAGAATGCTTGTCAAAAAATTATTATTATTATTATTATTTTATGTTTTTCCCCGAAGCTTATTATTACACCTTTCCTTAAGAATATAAAAATTTTGTTATAGAACAAAAAACTATAATTTCTGTATTAATTCTGCATTGACATAGTTACATCTGAATGTAAATATTACCCGATCTGTCTTTTTTCTTACAGATCATTTACACTGGCCTCCAAAAGTTAAGGTACAGGGACTGGATGCTTTCGGTTGCACACGTTTTGTCGAATATCTACAAAAATTATTGGCGAATTGTTCTTGAACTTCTGGGATGAAAAGAACATGTTTGATTTTATATTTCCCGGTGAATATTTAGTTGGGGATACCATTAGAGGGCTAATAATAAATTTAATAATAAAATAATATTTGCGATCCCCTATGTAACAGGAAAGGTTCGAAATGGTTTGTCACTGTGGTAAATGACTATTTGGGTCCTGTTCAATGTTTGTATGCATTTGTGTAAGCATAGCACTCATATTCGTGAAGATGTTAACGTTTTTGTGAAAAATTCAAAAGGTTTTTGTTTATAGCATTCAGAGTTTTCAACCAAATTTAACACCACTTTCCAAAAACCTGACAAAGAGTAGTAGAAACATTATACTGCAATTAAAACATGAATATATTGAATATTTGATGAGATTATGTGCATTTTTATGAGATAATTTTTAACTGCGCATGCGCGGAAGATTTCAAAATTTTTATTTCATAATTTGGTAGTCAGTATTTTGGGGCAACTTCAAAAAAAAGTTCAATCAAATATTGTGAAAACTTAGAAAGATATAGCGAGCTGATTGAAAAGTTGTGGAAAATCCCTTATAATAAAGCTATTTCTAGGAAGCAACTCACTATATCGACCCTATCTTTGTGAATTTTCGCGATATTTGACTGGACTTTTTATATAAGTTGACTTAAATAGCTTACTACCAAATTATGAAATAAAAATTTTGAAATCTTCCGCGCATGCACAGTTAAAAATTATCTCGTAAAAATGCCCATATCTCATCAAATATTCAATATATTCATGTTTTAATTGCAGTATAATGTTTCTACTACTCTTTGTCAGGTTTTTGGAAAGTTGCGTTAAATTTGGTTGAAAACTCTGTATGCTATAAGCAAAAACCCTTTGAATTTTTCACAAAAACGTTAACATCTTCACGAATATGAGTGTTATGCTTACACAAATGCATACAAACATTGAACAGGACCCAATTAGCCATTTACCACAGTGACAAACCATTTCCAGCCTTTCCTGTTACATAGGTGATCGCAAATATTATTTTATTATTAAATTTATTATTAGCCCCCTAATTGTACCCCCCGACTAAATCTTCACCGATAAATATAAAATCAAACATGTTCTTTTCATCCCAGAAGTTCAAGAACAATTCGCCAATATTTTTTGTAGATATTCGACAAAACGTGTGCAATCGAAAGCATCCAGTCCCTGTACCTTAACTTTTGGAGGCCAGTGTATATAAAGCACATTTTTTTATGTAGATTAAAACTTAGGATTAAAAGTTATTTAAAAAGCATTAATTACTCAAGATATACCATAGTAGAGTTTTCTCATCCATTAGGAAGATTCATAGATATCTTTCACATATTTTATCAAATTCTTTTCTTTTCTTTTTTTAATTTTGATGATCTTTCAATAAAATTTACACTATTAACAAATATCCAAAATTGCTAAGCTCAATACATATAATTAATTTTCAGTTCATTCTGGCATTGTCATCTATTCAATTTAAAGATACAATATTCAATATAGATCAATATACATGCTGCATAATATATAACTGCAAAAACTTTGCGCAAATTACAAAATTTCAGGAAAAATACATGGGTGATTAAAAAAAAAGGTATCATCTCAGAATTTCATGGCCTTATTTACACATAACAAACATTTTTATAATTTTCTCGCAGAAATTTTTTCCGAAAGATTGCATGAAAAGCAAAACTGATTTATTTGTAATGGTGTACAACAATACATAACGGAATCCATTTATTTATCTTTTTTTATTTATTCATTCTCTATTTTTTTTTAGAATTTCATTTATTGTTAAAACTATGCTTTGGAATAAAATTTGTCAAGAATATCATAATTGAAATATACTTGGATACATTGAATGATTGCATAATGTTTATTTATACCTACTTTCTAATAAAATAAAGCTCACTTTTTATTACCATACAATTTTCGATCATTGAAATTTTTTCTGTAAAACATGAAAGAAAAACAAAATCTTGATTTAAAAATAATAATAATAAATATCACTGAAAAATGCAGTATTATGTACAAATAAATCCTAGATTATGTATATTATAAATTAAATATTAAATTCAGCATATATCTATCTATATATAATGCTCTTCAAACAATTAAAATACCAGGAATAATGTACTATATATTATAATACTATATTATAATAATTAGATATTACAAGTTTAGTTTAAACTAAATAATTTATAGTAATATTACCACATAAAAGCTGCAAAAGTATTATTCAAAATACTTCACAAATTCATAAACAAATTTTACAACAAAGAATTTGTTTGTAAAGGGCTGTACATATATAACGTTATCAAATTTAGGGGAATTGTGGACCTCTTGCCCCCTTCACAATATCATACGTTATCATTCCTCGAGCCCCCCCTCCTCCCAATCGTTATCAATGTCTAAGAATTCTTTATATTTTTACAATTTTTTCTTCCTTTTTCTTTTCATACGTTTGCAGCGATATTATACATTTATTATTCACATATTTTTCTGATTTTAATGAAGAAAAGTCAATAAAGTACTATTAAACATGAAATAGCTTTATACCAAAAAACATTTTAAGGAAATATTACATAAAAGTGTTTAATAATAGCTTTTTATTACATAATACATTTTCCTGCACTTGCTTCCTGTATGGGAAAAGAGTAAGCAGAAGTAAGTTCTTATCAACAAAACAACTGGCCAGTATTCTTCCCCATTTTTTTACGAGTAAAAAAACAAGTATAATTTCGAACCTGGTTACTCTAACAACGCATTATATGCTCATATGGCAGAAGAGTAGGAATGCCAATTTTAGCAGTAGTTTAAGTTACTAATATTTTATGTTGTGCATACAAATCAAGTTCAATATTGTTCAAATTCAATGTGTAAAATAAACATACATCTAAAATAATGGACAAACTGAAGAATTGTGATCATGTGGTTTAAACTACTGGTGTATTATGTATATGAAAAATTAATGTGTTATGAAAGATATTTTCATGAAACACTTATTAATACACACACGCGCGCATTACAAACACACACACATATATATATATATATATATACAATTTTTGAATGGAATTAATTTAATATAACATTTGGGGCCTCAGTTTTCTCAGTTTCGAATTCTGTTTTCTCAATTTCGAGTCCCTTCAAAATTTTCTGAGGGAAGCAGAAGCTAAACGTGCCTGTTCGGTAATCAAGGCCTGCTAAATTGACTTTGAAAACTTCCATATCTCTTACCTGTTTCTACCCCCTTTAACTATTTCCCCGACCCAACTTTTATTACCCCGGAGTCCGAGCAAACGCGGCGGGGTGTCCCTCCCCATGGAGTGATGGATTGTGTCGAGGGGGTAGGCAATGGACTGATCAGAATATACATATATGCATTTTGTTTTAATTATAGCTCCCTCCCTAATTAATTGAAATGAAATATCTTTATATCAATGGATAAATTAGAAACTGTACATTTTTTCGTGTTTTTTTAAATTTCCAAACGACCTAATAGAACTGCCAGAATTTACAGTTTAATGAGAGCTAGAAAATTTTTTGGTCATGCTCCGAGTATTTCACGTAAAATCAAATATTTAAAATTATTTTTAATCTAAAATGAAAACTAGGATGAATAGTGGCAAGTTTTAAGAATTGCATACAGAAAACAAAATTCAAAAATCTTAATTTTTTCATGAGATATCCTTAGAAAAGTGAGAAAAAATATTCCCATAGGTTTACATGGAGAATGAAAAACGGGATTGTAAGTGATCAGCACCCTTAAGCATCGCATCAGTCACTGGTGACCGACACTGAACTTTCCATTTAGAACGCATCATTCACCAATGACTGTCGGTCTAAAATATGATATAAAACTAAAAAAATATATATTGTTTTAAGTAATTACTTTAAATTTATTTAAGATTTACTCACCTTTTATTTATTATAGGATTATACTTTCTTAAAAATTACTTAAAACATTGCAAATTTTTCAGCTTCAGTGTCAGTCATCGTGGCACTCAACGTGTTAAGAGACATTTTAGATATGAAATGAAAGTAAGAAGTTTCATTAAAATATGGCATAGCTAATAATTTTCATCCACAACTTATTAATTATATGTATCTTAGATATCATGCACAACTGAAATTATGTTAGGGGGGGTGCTAGTAGAGATTTATTTAAGCAGAAGTTCAAAATTCAATATAATTTCTCCCATTTGATCAATAAACATATACTATTTTTAACAATTTTATCTATTTTGATAAAGTTTCAATAGCAATTTTTTGATAATCTATTTAACCGTTATTACAATACAATAATTAAGATTCAATATAATTTTCAATAATAAACAACCTATATAATACAAGTACTGTTTAATACTAATAATTAACATAAATTATTAGTTTATCAACCTATATAATATTATTTAGTTAATAAATTTTTCAAGATCTTTAAGGATGAATGAGACAGTCCCATTCATCCCCATGATGCATATATTCAATTGTCAGCCATTTTGCCTCAGAAATTATTTTGTCACAATGATTAATATTCATTTTAATTACCAATATTGAACATTTAAAATAAATAACTACAATTTATCTTAATAGTTTATATTGTATAAGATATTTGACAACTTCAAATAAAAAAAAAAAAAAAAAAAAAATTACTTTTAAGCAAATAGTCAGGAAATGCAACTTTGAAGAAAAATGAAAACAGCCATGTGGTTTTGCTTTTGGTTCTGAAGCACACTATGGTAGTGCCATACACAAGAAAGAAAGTCACTAATAAATTGTTTATTGCTTGAAATATTGAGAATGTCCCATCCATCCCTTGTCTGATTCATCACCAGAGTGTTTGAATGAAACCTTCACTTGCAAGACGGGATACAAGTTCCAAATGTACTGTTCTGCAATCTCACATGTGAAGAGTAGAATCTGCACTTTGGATCTATGTTTTATGAAAAGAAGACCACATAGATCAGTTCCTACAACTTCAAATACTTAGTTACTCTGACCCAATCTAAGGGTACATTTAATAGGAAGAAGTGTGGTATATGGTTTTGTGGAATATCTTTAATGCTTGAAAAACAGATAATCTGCTTCTAATGTTGCACTTGGACAAAAACGATCAAATACTTTTGTCTTAAAATAGATCTGATACTTAGAAGTCCAGCACGAGTTTTTAAAATGACTTTCTTGATTCAGGCAATTGAATACATGATGTTTTGATAGTATGTTTGAATGAAAATTCGTCATCTCTATCTAATATCTTTTATTTTTACTAATCCTTCTTGGTCTTTCATAAGTTTCAATCATTTTATGGTATCTATTGTGACATCTCCAAAGCCTGCCAATTGTATTCTAGACCAAAGTAACTTCTCCGCATCTTCTTTCTCTTCAGAAGACAATTCAATTCTGGTGGAAAAGATTTATTTTTATTTTTGCACTTGAATATGAATCTTTTCACCCTACATATGATATTTATGAATCTACCAAATTTTAAAATTCTACTATATCTCACAAATTCATAAGAATTTAAACATTTAACAGTAGAACTGTAATTTTCCCCTCTTCTGTCATTACTAATTCTTCGTTCATGGTTATTTCTGATTCTGGCCAATTTACTTCAAAGTGCAAGATTCCATACATATTTTTTTTTTCTTTTTTGCATTATGATCAAAACTTAGATCTGTTAATTCTTGAATACATGAAAAATCTGTCATCCAATACTTGTTAAAAAATGAAACATTATAATATATATTAATTTATTATTATATATTATATATTATTATAATATATTAATTTACTATTCAAATCGCATTCAGTTTAAACAAATTTAGGACAGTTTTGCACTTTTAGAAAATCAATATAAATCTAAAATTTTCTGCATTTTTACATTTAAAAAAAAACACTTTTTTTACATTCTTTAACTTGACATAATCAGAATTATCAAAAGTTTTTACATTATAAAATTAAATAGTTCAAAGTCTCAAATCTCTGCATCTGAAATTCAAAATTCCGAGAATTCCAGATTTTTTGGTGACTGGCACTTTTTTAATCACAGCAGAGTGCCCCCCCCCCCAATCCAAAAAAATAGCCCACTAAAAAGATCGCTAAAGTTTCAGAAATTGCAGCGGACAAAATTTTACTGTATTAAGCCAAAAGTTTGAAACCAAATTTCATTATAAATATTAAAAAATTGTTGCAGAATGTGAAAAATCTCTCAAAATCATGAAAAATTAAAAAATCTATGAAGTCTGAATAAACTTTATTAAAAAGTGGACAGCATTTACAATATTGGGCTAAAGGATTTAAAACTAGATTCCTGTTACTAATGCAGAAAAATCACCCTGCAATTACCCCCTCCCTCCCAAAGATTAAAAAAATGCACAAAAAAATTACTATATTGGGCTAAAATAGTGTAACCAGAATTCTTTCATGAATGTCAAAAAAACGTCAAGGAATTCAAAAAGTCTAAAAATTGCATCAAAAAGTTTTTTTAAATGCTATATGAATTCCAAATAAACTGTATTGAAAAAAAAGACAATGTTTACTATGTCAGGCTAAAAGATTAAAATAACATTCCTTTTACTAATGTGAAAAAATTCCCTTAAAGCACAAAAAAAAAAAAAAAAAAACTAAAAATCATTTAAAATTCAAAAATCACTGAGGACAGAATTTAGTAGGCTAAAACATTGTACAAAGAATTCTTTCGTGCATCGGTGCAGAAGACAAAATTTACTATATTATGCTAAAAGATTTAAACTAGATTCCTTTTACTAATGTAGAAAAATAACACGAAATTTGAAAAAACAATGCAAGAAATGTTATAAACAAATTATTATTATATATATTTTTTAACTTAAAAATATATATTCCAATATTAAAATATCTGCTTTAGTGTTATTTTTTTAATAATGGTAATACTCTCCTAGCTTAAATAATTCACAGGGTAAGAGAAGGGGCGGGTTAGTTTTTTCTTTTTTGACAAACAAATGATCCAAAATTCGGAATTGCTGAGGTCTCAAGGATATTGAATTTAGGATTTTGTAGTGTACTAAAACATAGTTACATAATAACATACATAATAACATTAGTAATTACATAATTCTGTCAACCGCAATTATATTTGCAACAGTCAGACAATAATACTTTTCTATTGATACTATCACTGGTGCAACAAAATGGTCATTTAGAAGTTAAAATACTTCTTAGAGCAATTTAAAAATTGATAAGATGCAACAATACAATTGTTCATTTAGTGTATAATAATAATTGAAATTATTTAATATTCATTAAAAAACATACTCTAAAGATTCAACTTAATATTTGATAGTATTTGCATTTAGCTTTTGCTGATTTTTGTGTTACACATATTTTCTTTTCAAAATAAGAACACCAAATGAATGTTATTCTCAGCAAAGTGGCCAATTTGTATCTTTCTTTCACAGTTGGTGGTCAGAGGAAGTAATTCTGCTCATGATTTTCCTCCTAAAGATAGAAAATCATAAATAGGATGCTAATTACATAAGTAGTATACTAATTATAAGTTATTCCTTGATTAACATAAAAGTCTGGGACCTGAATTAATTTTTATAAGCCATAATCACCTTATACAAAATGCACACAAATCATGAACCATGTGGTGTTTTTAATAATACATGTGTGATTTCATGCAAATGTAAGTTGCATAAAATTTTTCCAATATATTGAAAATATTGCTTACCATTTTTTTTTCTCTTCCTCAGATCCTCAATATATACCTTGTTTTCCTGCCTTACCGTATACTCAAAGTGCAGAAACTTCTCATGTGACAACTACTACTACTGCACTTTATGCATATGGTAGCATAATTGTTGGAAATACAGGGAGTACATGCACAACATCCATTAAGCAACAGTTTACTAGTCAATCATCTCAACCTCCAGTATGTGTTCAACAATCTGCAGTGCAGTTACAGACTACTCCTGTTACCCTCCCTCCAGTTTATGTGTCTATTACAAGTAGCACACAATCACCAGCAACACGAACTCATGCAGGAGGCCATGTAGCTGCACAGTTTTCATCTTTTCGTTCTCATTCACTTCCAGTTTCATCAAGCTCTGGTTCAGGTGCACTTACTCATCAGTTTAATACTGGAACTCCATTTCTAGGGTACACAGTATATGCGCCTCCTATTCAAAGCATACCTGCACCATCATCCTTAACAGCTGTAACTGTTAATCAAAATACTCATGCTTCAGCATTATCATCCCAGTTTGCTTCAACGTATGTGTCTGCATTTCAGGTGTTACAACCAAATGTGCCATTGATAGCAAACATTGGAAGCAGTTCACCTTCACAGAGTGCTATACGCTCACAGTTTACTACTCCTATATGTACAGTCAGTAATGTGCCTATGAGTTTTCCTCTTGTAAAACAAGCAAGTGATCCTGGTGTCGGTGAACATATAACTTTGTCCAGTGGTAAGTGGAGATTTTCTATTTTAGTCTAAGAATTTTTTTTTTTTTCAATTATTGATATGAATGAAATTGATTGTACTTATACAGGGTGGCTACTAAATACTGTTACAAATATTCAGTCATTTTATTTTACAAATAGAAAATAGAAAATGATAACTACACTAACATGATGAACATCAGAGATGAAAGTTTAACCGGAAATAATTCTAATAAAATTGACCACCATCTTTATGGATTACCAAAGATAATCTCTTATGCCATTGTCCGACTGCAGCACGAATCATTTTAAGAGGTAGTCGGTACCATTCACGCAATATGGAAGCTTTGAGAGAGTCCAAACTTCTGTGTTTGTTGCTATTTACTTTAGCCTCTAAAATCCCCAGACGCAATAATCTAAAGGATTTAGATCCGGTGAAGAAGGTGGCCAATCTTCTTGCATGATAAAGTTTGAACAGGTGACAGGGAGCCAAGCCTGTGTTGATTTATCTCAGTGCAAAGATGTAAAATCTTGCAGAAATATCCAATTCTTTTTGGGATACAACCTGTCAGCATGTGGTAATAAATGTATAGCCAATATGTCCTGTTTGTAATATTCACATTGATTTTTATCCCTTTATCAATGAACTTCAAAGGCAATTTTCCATTGTTTGACACTGCAGCCCAAACCATAACAGAATTCTTGTTCTGAAAGCGTTTAACAATTCGAAAGGTTTCAGGTATCATTTTTAGCATTATAACACTGTTAAGTGCAAAATAGCTTCCCATCGGAAAATATTCTGTCAACACTTTTCCTACCATGCCGCTTCATCAATTTCTTTCTTCTTTGTACCGTATTCCCCCGCATTAGCCGGCATGCCGCTAAATTCGAGGGAGACCAGATTTTTGAATATTAGTTCTTGGTCTTTCCCGGCATGCTGGAAAAAGTGAGGATCTTCGAAAGCAGAAAGGAGTGAGTTTCTTTATCTGTATTCAGTAGCAGCGATTGATGTTGCAGAGAAGGGGTGCAATGTTAGAGTTTGTCCCCACTTTTCTAATTATTTAGTTTATCTTTTTTACAGATTCAAGATAATGAAAATGTGTTTCGTGCGTTTTATACCTTTTCACACAAAGCTCTCTTCCCAGCACCCATCCGATATTTACAATGTAGAAGTGGATTATCTCATAAATTATTACATGAACAGAAATATTCTTACTATATATAAAATAAGAAAAATATAATAATTATGCAAATGTATAACGAGAGAAATATGTGCTTACCTTACATCAAAAAAGTAATTTTATATGATAATTTGAAAAACTGAAATCCAGTGTTTTATTTAATAAAAATTTAAAAAATCGATTTTTAAAAAGACAAAGAACTGCTTTATTGATTAGATAACGTGAGTTTGTTAAAATTCAGAAATTTAACAAGGAGGTCTATTTGAAACTTTGACAGTTTATAACACATAATAAAAATTTTTAAAAAGGCGAGTGCATCAAATTTAGGGGTGAAGAGAGGAGCGCTAACAAACTTTTAAAACCATAGCGTTTTTTATCGTGCCAATCGATTTTTAACTTTCAGATAATTTATATAACATAACAAAGATTTTAAAAAGTAGGGGGCATCAAACTTCAGGGCGAAGGGAAATAAAAAAAAAAATTAGGTGGGAGGGATCAAATATTTAAATATTTGATCCCTCCCCACCTAATTTTTTTATATATACAGTACGATTTTAAAATCGTACTGTTTTCTACCGTTTTAAATGCGGATTTTTGACAGAGCCCTGGCATAAATATTACATAACATAAAATTTCAAAAGTATACTTACCACTATGTTTGAATAGTAATTTCAACAAATATCTTAAATTCTTGCTTAAGTCCACCATCCCCTTGACTAATATAGCTACAGGTAGGTTGTTTAATGGAGTTTCATTCAGAAATATTTTTGTTAAGAATAGAGCTCTCCCCCTGGTGATGGAATGTTGAACTAAAAGATTCGAGATATTTTTTTTTGCAAGATTTTGCAGTGCGTGCACATTATGCCTGCTAAACGGTACTGTAGGCAGCTGGAACCCGGTTCAAGATTAGGTCTTTTTATGAGATTTTGCTGTACAAATTTCAGGTTCATTTTAGAATATTATTACGGACCCGGGCAACGCCGGGCGGCTCAGCGAGTAATATATATAAAATCTGATTAATTTAATATAAATGAATATATATATCGAGAGAGACATAGATAAAAATAAGTATTAATGTTTTTTCCTTAAAATGAAAAATATTATTAGAAAAACCAAAATAAATCAGCCGCCCGTCCTCCAGTAGCAAAACCTTATATTTTCCGGAATGCCGGTAAATATGAGTTTTTACGGCATGCTGGTGTACCTCGATTTTTTTCCAGCATGCCAGCTAATGCGGGGGAATATGGTAATTTTTTTATACTTTGTGCAGCAGTTAATCCTTGAATTTTTCTATTGCGATAAGGGCAATAACCCAGATCTTCATTTATAATAACTTGCATAGTTCTGCAATTCACGTTCTCTTCTGCAGCCATTTTATTTGCAGAATGTTGTGGATTTCTTCACACCTTTTCACGAATTCTTTTGATGCACTCTATTGTGAGAACTGAGCGTGGATGACCAGACCTAGATCGATATTTACTTAGCTATTAGTATCCAATAATCGATTTATAGTATTATATATAAATGTTCCATAAAAGCCAGGGCATTTTAATTGCTTAAAGGTTTTACCTGAGGAAAACCTGCGATCAAAGAGCTGTTTAATCATCATTCTTTTGGCTTCTCTCTTTAAAATAATTTTAAGTATTCGCTTTATAACCAAATTCGTCTGCATTAATAGAAGCTTACCAAACCCTAAATTGTTTTAACCAAACAATTAAAATTAATTCATATTTTTTTGGAGTGTAACAGTATTTAGTAGCCACCCTGTATATGCTTATGTATTTTTATTGTGGTCTCGGATTGCCAGACTTCTCTCTCTCAAGAAACAGAAGATTTTTATTGACACTAAATTGTTTTTGTTTTATCAAGCTGTTGGGATTTTTCACATGCTACTGAACTACATTGAATGTGTCAATATGTCTTCTTTAAAGAATTTTTCTTAAACAAATCATTGTTATATTTGTTATTTTCCAACTGTTGTATTTGTATTTCATTATACTAATAACACACTTTCATTTTTCTGTAACAATTTTGTGGTAAAAAGTGCATGAAAAGAGAAATTTTTAAATAAAATTTTAAAGATAAATTGATAAAAATTCTTAAAATTTTAAGTCAAACATACGTTTTAGAAAAAGGAAGAAATTTTTTGGGAAAGGTTTAAGCATATGTCATATAATAAGCCTGAAAAACATACAACTTACCAAGAGAACATACAATTTGGCACCACAATTGTGGTCCAAACATAATTCTGCATTTAGCTCATAAGGAGAGGTCATCCATTGATTATAGTGTATTTTCTGGTGTTTGGACCCTGCTTCCCATCTCCTATATCAAAGGTTGTTACCCTTATGTGACACTTTCACCCCCTTCCTGCTGTGGCATTGCATTTCTTGTAACTTTTATTTAGATCTGATTTTAATTAACAGCATTGAAATTATAACTGATTTTTTACATGCTATTTGTTGTCTACTGTACAAAAAATGATATAAAACTGCCAAGATCTTGTTTACTTTTATTTCAAAATGTTGTGATTGAAATGAAATGTAAAACTTCCTGATTAAAAATATATAATTTTTAGTAACTTTTTAGTAATTTATGCTGCTTGCAAACAATGTACCTGTGATGTCTATACCACCAATGAAGGGATCCAATGTGTAATTTTAATTAAAATCTTTACTAAAACCACCAACTCCTGTTTACAAAACTGTATACAACTCTCTCTCTTTCCGATTACTTAGAAACAATAATTCTTCCACACAAATCATACTTGCATGATTCCTTAGAACCGAAATATTTCCTTAGATGTCTTTCAGACACCCTACCACTATTGGACACAACCTCTGACCTCCCCCCCCCCTTTCCCCCATATATTTCTTTTCACTTCAATTCACCTTTGATCTTTTTAGTGTTCTGTACTTAAAAAGTAAAAACGGAATCATTATAAGATAACTCCTGTGTCTGTCTGTCTGTCTGTGATGGCCATTTTACTTGTAAATTATGGAACATGGGAAGTTCAAATTGCCTGAATTAATAAAGGCTAGAGGGGCTAATTAAGTTACTTGGGAAAAAAAATATTTTCTTTGCATATCATGTGGGGTATCACATGAAAGCTTTCGTAATGCTGAACTCAAAAATAGATTTCTTTTAATTTTAGGTATTATATTTTCAGAGAGATCATCAAAAATGTAGTACAAAAATATGCCCCCCCCCCCTCTCTATTTCCCAATCGACTCAAACTAAAATTATGAAAAAATTAGGGTTAGTAGAAGCTAACTTGAACCTTGCATGAAAACTATAGCGATTACCCGAGGTCACATTGTTCTTGAGAAAATCGCATTTTTCACTTGCACACAAATTTTGATTTGTGGGTGTTCAACAAAGGAGTTGAGGAGTGTTGGAGGTACCAATCATTGAAGAAGTATAAAAGGATTGTTGATAAAGATTTAAAAAAAAAAATTCAGTAATTAGCCGAGATATTAACCCTTAAAGACATGCACGTTTTGGACATACATAAAGACACTGTCAGTGCGCTGGCTATGCACCATTGCCTTTTAAAGTTTCTATAACAACATTTAATGATATATTTGTGTGATGCAATGTCGAGTTACTAATTCATATATTTATTATACGGAATCCTCTGTGCACGAGTAACACTCTCACTTGACAGGTTGTTTAAAACTTATCTCACTTCAGTTAAATAAAGGTTGGAGGGTTGATGCATGACCCTCCCCCCTTCCTTTAAGATTGTGCTATGCAAAGCAAAATCTGAAATGCGGCAACCATACTATTATAGAGCATATGAAATATGTAATAAAACAATTAACAGTATATGTATAGAAGCCTTGATATATCTATAGTGATACTTAAAGCATATATATACATATATATACAGTGGTGGTCAAAAGTTTCTGGCCAGCATAAAATTTTTTGTTAATTTGTCAGTATACCCATATGAAGAGGAATCGCAAAGTGATACTTATACACTTTATTGACATAACAGTTAAGAACTTATTTATGGAATAAAAAATAAATATGAATAAATTTAATTGACAAAATTAATTGCAAAAGAAAACGGATGTTCTCAAAAGTTTCCGGCCACCTTGGCAAGTTTGGAAAAAAATGGTGTTATAGCAGAAAATAAGTAATCAACAACAATTATAATTAGTATTTTGTATTCATACATTTAGCAATAAGTACTGTGGTGCAGCAATGTGGCATCGATTCAATGAACGGTTGTAGATTATCACTGTTAAGTTTTTTCCATGGTTCTTGCAATTTTTGTGAAAATGCTGCTGAATTAGAATATTTATAATTCCACACACGCTTTCAAGTTAGTTTCAAAGATTTTCTATTGGGTTCAGATCGTTTGATTGGGCTGTCCATTTTAAAAGCGGAATATTTTGTGTGCGAAAACCACTGCTTGATGAGCTTGCATGTATGCTTTTGGTCGTTATCATGATGAAACAAATAGTTGCTACCATAATTTTTCCTCCAATAAGTTAGCAAATGATCTTGCAAGATATCCTTATGCATTGCACTATTCATCTTGCCGCGGATTTCAACTAATGGACAGGCACATTTTCCAGAAAATGCTCCCCACAGCATAATGTGTCTTCCAACATGCTTCATTGTAGGAATAACATATTTCGAATCTTGTCTTTTGTTTTTAAGTCATCAGTTGTAGTGTCTGTTATCAATCCCAAAAAGATTGAATGTCGATTCATCAGAAAATAATACTTTTCTCCAGTTTTCACTTGACCAGTCTTTGTATTCCTTGGCAAATGCCAGTTGGGCCCTTTGATTTTTTTTTACTTATGAAAGGTTTTTTAACACCGACTGTTCCATAAAGTCCTACGTCACATAACCGTCTTGACACAGACTCATTTCAGCAACATTTTAACGCCATAAGTCTCGGGGAATTGCAGCGGCATTTTTATGCGGGCCATCAATTGCTTTTCTCCTGATAATTCTGTCTACTAGATTAGTCATTTTTTGGCAAGTTCCGAAGGCCATGACTATCTTTATATTTTTTAAAACATCATTCGCAGCAAATTTTCCGATCCACAACTTTGCCGCAATCTCACAAAAGGATTGTCCCTTTAGTGACAAACAAATCACTCGTTTAGGAACAATAAATTGTTCAACTTTTCATTTTTGAATTTCGAATACATTATTCACGTTGATTAATTAACAAACAAGGCCAAAAAAACACTTTACTGATAACAAAAACTAACGGATGATGAATGGCCGGATACTTTTGCACACACGAATTTCGAATTCCTCCCCTTTTCATCAAGTATCTTCAGTATCCAATCAAAATGATCACGTGGTCAGAGGTAATTTGCTTATTCCTAACTTTTGGAGTAATTGTGCTTCTTCTTCACTGAAGCTTTCTGTCAAACAAATCAAAGAAACTGGCCGGAAACTTTTGACCGCCACTGTATACATACAGTGTGCCCACATATAACCTGACCGACCTTTATTTTCGCAACCGTTGGTCCTAGATGCATACTTCCAATAACAAAAATTATTTAAATTAGGTAAAGAATTATTTTTAAAGCGATTTGGGTCAAGAAAAACATTTATTAAAAAATTACAAAATTTAAATTTATACGGTCCCCTGGTCCTATAAGTTATATTTAGTAAAATTTTCCTGTTACACTGACAAGTAAGACATAAAAAGTCCTGTTTATTCTACAATTAAAATTGACTGAGTTATAACTGTTTAAAGTTGGAGCATATTTTTTGCTGCAAATTAGATGTCATTCACAAATTTAGTAGAAATATAATTTCATTATATATATTTAAAAAAAATGGTTGAGAGTAAAATTAACATTGCAATATAAATTTGAAATCTTTAATCATTCTGACACATTAATGCAAAATATACAATTTATAATAAACATATAAGAAGAAAAAAACAGAATTTTTGTTAAATAAAATGATGAAAATTAAGTTTTAGCTTTTGATAATTGATTCTAATGTATTCTGTACCACTGAATCCGAAATAGACCCTCATTTTTTACCATCACATAAAGATTTTTTGCAAATCATAAATTTTAAAGTTAGAAAAGAAAAAAATAGCGAAAATTTGATACTATAAAATAGATGTCATTGTTGTGTTTTTAACTTTTGATAATTTATTTTTATGTATTTTTTACTGCTGAATCAATAAATGACCTTCATTTTTAACATGTTGAGTGCCATGGTGACTGACACAGAAGCTGAAAAATTTATAATATTTTGAGTAATTTTTAAGAAAGTATAATCCTGTGATAAATAAAAAGTAAGTAAATTTTAAATAAATTTTCAGTAATTACTTAAAACTATATATATTTTTTTAGTTTTATATCATATTTTAGACTGTAGGTCATTGGTTAATGACGTGTTCTAAATAAAAAATTCAGTGTCAGTCACAAGTGACTGATGTGGTGCTTAACGTGTTAACCATCACATAAGGATTTTTCGCAGATTGTGAATTTCAAAGTTAAAATTAAACCTCCTCCCTCACTTCATCAGACCCCTCAGCTGTTTAGCTGTAAAAATCCCAGTAAAAGCCAAAAAATTGAATAAATTATTGCATTAAATAAAATTAAATAAAATAAAGTTTTATATCTGTTTTATAGTATCAGATTTTTGCTATATTTTAACTTTGACATTTACGATTTGCAAAAAATTTCTAACGTGATGTAATAAATATCATTTTCAGATTCAGTGCTAAAAAGTGCATAAAAATCAATTATTAAAAGTTAAAAAATACAGTCATCTCCTCTATTTTATAGTATTCGATTTTTGTTATTTTTAAACTTTGACAATTTATGATTTGCAAAAAATCTATGGTTAAAAATTAGGGAAATTTTCGGATTCAGTGCTAAAAAACACAACCATCGCAATCTTCTGTTATTTGATCTAAAACTTTTTCTTAAACTGCTTGGCGGCAATCTATCCGAAATTTTTTGTGTTATCATATAAAATAAGTATATACGGTAATCGCCGAAAATTATAATATTAAATTGTCATCAGATTATGTTAGTATGTAAAATTTAATCTCGATCAGATATTTAAAAGTGAGTTAAAGTACAAATTTTGAACTGGAAAAACATACATATGATTGTGGAAGATAAATAAAAACTTATAAAAACAGCATTTTTGTTAAAAAAAATCATGAAAAGAAACAGTCTCATATCTTTACAAAATAAAACATATGTTGAAATACAATTATTTTAGTCAATCTGAAACTTAATAAAAGTTAACTGTTATAAATAACGTAATAAAAGTTAAGGAGATCTGATGATGCAAACATGGTAAAAGCTTACAAAGTATACATAATAAAGAACTTTACCGATGGCAATCGGGCAAAAGTGGATTTGGAACGTATTCGAGCAGGTTTGGAAGAAGAAAAAGAAACAGATGGAATTAAAGTCCAGGAGTTAAGGAATGTCTTAAATACTGAAGTGGATCAAAGAAAACTACAGACCTCAAACTGTATCCCTACACAATCTGGGAAATTCCTAATAACTTGTAACGATGATGAAGAACTTGCACAGATAAGAACCAGCCTCCAAACGAGTAAAAAACTCAACCACATGATAAACATAACAGAGGAACCACCAAAGATGCTACGGGTGATAGTATTTGGAGCGCCAGAAGCCCCGATGAAGTTGAAAATAGACAATAAATCAGAAAATCGAGATAAACAATTAGAAAATGATGAAGCAATTCAAAACTATGAAGAAAACATAATCCCAGCTCTTAATAAATGTCTACGAAAGGATAATGTCTCCTTCAAGCTGCTGAAAGTGATGAAAGGAAGAAGGGGAGAAGCAACCTCACATCTAGTTCTCCAAATGCATGAAAGGGACGCATTGCAACTGCAATCTCTGAAACCGTGCTTTGGTTTTAACAGATGTACAGTAAAGCCATATATTCTAATACCACGTTGCTTCAACTGTCAAAGACTAGGTCACATATCAAGAGACTGTACAAATGAACTAACTTGTGCTTATTGCTCAGAGAAACACCATGTAAACGAATGTACGGCGAAGGAACCAAAGTGTATCAACTGCATACAGGAAAACAGATGTAGGGAAGCTCCAGGAAAGGACATTCCAACAAATCACACATGTTTTGATGGACGCTGCCTGACATATATTAAACAAGAACGAGAAGCAGTAGCACAAAGGACACTAAGATTGCATAAAATCCCGTGCAATACAATGTAGCCTACAGAACAGTAAGTCCAACACAGCAGCATTTATCCGCTTCATAATTCACGAAAAATTCTCACTGGCATGCATCCAGGATGCCTATCTCTTTAACAAACGCCCATCTTCTCTCCCAGTTGATGTTCCCTGTTACAGCTCTAGCTCCAACAATAGCCACATAATAATTTTGGATCAAAATTTAAAGCACTGTATCTCGGCAAAAAACGATCATTCCATCTTTGTAAACCTAGAACTAGAAAATTTTATTCTGAGCATAGGCAGCCTATACAGCCCTCCACGTTCAGATTTTGAGGTGGACGTACAAGACTGGCTGTGATCCGCATGCCAGAGTGAGTACCAGCTAGTCCTGGGTGACTTCAATGCACACGACCAGCTCTGGGGCTATACTCGTGACGATGACAGGACGGCTACTCGTAGATTCTTTGTTAGCAAATAACTTGATTGTCTTAAACTCACCATCCTGTATACCAACCTATGAGTCTGGCAAAAGGGAAGGGCGTCCTGACCTCTCAATTTGTACACAACCACTATTCAGCTACTTTTGAGGATGGGATGTCTTCCCTGAGCTTTTCGGTGACCATTGGCCTATTGTAACAGATCTTTTGCTCCCAATCTAGATCCTTCCGAAACGTCACTTCAGAACTAAAAATGTCCCATCCAACAAATTCATAGGCATGGTTGAAAACTCATGCTACTTAAATTCCGTAATTTTTTCTTCAGTAGACTCGCATCAGGCCTTTGACCTGACCTACAAATCTTTTCAAAATATTATTCAAAATAGTGCAAATGCATCCTTTAAACTAAAACCCCCATTCAGACAGGTCAATTTCTCCTGGTGGTCAACGGACCTTCGTTCTCAAAGAAATAAAGTAAAAGCACTTTATACAAAATCTAAGAAGACGAACTTAGACTCGGTAGAATATCAAAATTACAAAAGAGAGCATGCCAAATATCCGAAATTGATTCAAAGAGTGAAGAAAGACGCCTGGGTAAATTTTTGTAAGAAACAAACTGACCCATTTGGCAAATCTAAAAAGCTGGCTTTTCAACACTTGCAAGACTGACAGATTAGCTATCTGCTAGACTCGTCATTCCCAGCTTCCAGGTCCTCTTCTTTGTTTACATTGACAGAAAAAATATTTGGTGCATCACCGGGATCACCAGCTCAGCCAAATATGGCAACCTCACAACAAACTCATGCAGACCAACCTAACTTTACAATAAAAGAACTGCAAAATGCAATCTATAGCTTTAACCAAAACAAAGCTCCAGGTCCCATCTGAATAGACCATCGGATGATTAGATCTCTCTTTTCTAAAATCCCCTTAACTCTTCTAGACATGTATAACAGTGCACTTCGTTTAAACTATTTCCCGGAGGCCTGGAAGGTGGGCGAGCTTGTCTACTTCAGGAAGGAAGGTAGACCAGCAAATGAACACACCTCTTATAAACCAATAACGCTACTCCCGATATTTGGTAAAATCTATGAAAAAATGTTCTTAAGACTAATTAATCATTCACTAACTCAAAGTAATGCATTAACAGGCCTACAACACGGTTTTACTCAATTAAAATCGACCGAAACAGCATTAGAACAGGCATTATCTTACATAGATATTAACAAATCTAATAAAAATTATACATCTTTTATTTCGCTAGATTTTATGGGGGCTTTTGATAATCTCCCATAACACCTAGCACTACAGGCACTACACCATTTAAACGTATCACCTCAGCTAATAAATGTAATTGCCTCCTTCCTGTCAGGCAGGAGGACTCTGGTGGACTGGCAGCTGCCAGATCTTTTGTATTTTTTCTCAAAGGGTTGTCCTCAGGGCTCCTGTCTGGGGCCATTTTTATGGTTGGCTCTCCTCTAGACTCTGCTGCGGACCTTCCTGTTTGAGTTCTGTGTGATAGTCGCATGCGCGGATGATGTTTTACTTATAGTCTGGGGCCCAACAAGAGCATTACTTGAACAACGAGGGAACAGAGTACTAGACTTTATTCAAAACTGGGCGAAAATTCACAAAATAACAATTTCTTTCGAGAAGTTGCACTCTATAACGTTTGGTAAACCGAAAATTCTCCAACAGGGCCCACTTTTTAAACTACATGGTAAAAATATAAAGTCAGAAAAAACAATTAATTATCTTGGAATCAAAATTGATCAACACCTCTCATTCTTACCCCACCTGGCTTCAAAACGTCAAGAAATAATAAAAATCACGCAAAATTTATACAAATTCTCCTCAGTATCAGGTCGTCTTCCATCATACTTCTTTAAAGTCCGGTACTCTTCCATCTTACAGCGGCAACTGGCATACGCATGTGCAGTCTGGTTTCCGTGAATGTGGAAGTCGCATGGAGTTCGCCATATTCTAGCGGCTCAGAGAAGGGCTCTTCTCCTGATCTCCAGAGCCTATAGGAACACTTCTACCGCAGCACTTCAGGTCCTCACAGGTCTTCCTTCATTGGACATACAATTAGAAGCGGAGGCTGAGTTCGCTCGGATCACACGCCTGGGTGCTTCTAATATTTCTTATTTTGCCCCAATGTATTCAACAAAATGTTCAAAGTATCAGATTTCTTCACTTTCAAACGGTATTAGTATTTGTGCAACAAAAGACTTTAACGGATCAACACACATCTTTACAGACGGGTCTAAAACAGAAGTAGGAACTGCGGCAGCTTTTTGTGTTTATAGGCAAAGCTCACACTTTTTTTCCTGACGTGCAAGGCTTGATCCGGGAAACTCTGTCTTCCAGACGGAGCTCTTTGCAATGAAGGAGGCGATTCGTTGGGCAGAAGAGGTCTCTGACTCCCAATACTTAATTTCATCAGACAGTTTATCAGGTCTAATGGCCCTTTCAAAATTTGATAACAATAATCACTTAGTTCTAGACATAACCTTACTCCTTCAGTCCTCAGAAAAATCGTTCTTCTTTAATTGGGTTACAGGACATTCTGGTATAACGGGCAACGAACTGGCCGATCAGCTGGCGAGGTCGGCAGTCAATGATTTAACTTTATCACTAACATTTCTTCCATTCCCACAATTAACATTGAAATTAGAACTCAAAAAACAAATGCTACACCGATGGCAACAACGTTGGTCTACAGTGCAGGTGGGTCAATACACGCGTGACTTCATACCTAAGGTCTCACAAAACATTTTCATAAGTAACAGATACCTGTATCTCTTTTTCACAAATCATGAACCCTTCCAACAACACTTATATACCATAAATAAATGAGACTCACCTCTTTGCATTTGTGGATCCTTATCAACATCATTACACTATATTTTACATTGCACATTAACGTCCGACTATCACGTAAAAAAGCCACAACAGATGACACTGCCTGACTGGCTAACTTACCTGCTCAACCGTCCAGTTCTCCTGCAATGTATAGCGGATTGTATGAAATTTTTAGAAGACAACGAATTTATATTTACCAATCCCCTCTCTTTCTGAGCTAGCTGAGCAAACTCATTGTTTTCAGCTCCCATTTCAAACAAGAGCCCCTGTTTTGTACATAATGTAAATATTTGTCTTATTTCCTTTGGTTTGTTTATTTAGTATTTTTATTATATTTATCAGCATATGTATTTCACTTAGATTTTCAGCTCTAATATTCAAAAAACATGTCTTGTAATTGTTTATGCATGTATACAATATAGTGCAATTGCTGTCAATGTATGTACTGATGACACTTCTTGTGAGTTTCAGAGTCAAAAACAGCAAACTGAATTTATTTTTCTGTATGTTATTAACTGTTTTAAAAATATTGTCATTGTTAATGTATCTTACCATATGCAGTGGATTTGAGTCTCCTCCTGGGATTGCACTTATACTCTAAAGCGAAAGCTGGGTTCCCGGGGCGGTCATCCCTGTCATCCCTGTTCATTACCCATATGATTATGAGCAAATGAGCAGGCTGAGATTAAATACCATTGACTAGGTAATTATGTAACGGAGAATCTACAAAAGGGGATTTCTTGTTTGATAAAATCTGACTTTGTTGGAGATTTATACTTTTTTAAGAATACAATCAATTAACATTCTTGCTATTAAAAAAAAAAAGAAAAAAAAAAAATGTAGGAAATAGAATATGCAGATATGAGACAGTAATAGGCCAAATGTGGTAAAGCAACATTTGATTTTAATAAAGAAAAAATCTATGTGATCCAACTTAGCCATAATGCCAAGTACAGTGCAGGGAATCGGAGAAGTGCCCAATGCTACATAGTCAAATTTGTAGAGTTAATCTGCAATAACACAGAAGTGCATCAGTTTTTGATGCATTGGCATAGATTAGCCAAACTTGCCAAACATTTTAGCAAAAGAAAATATACAAATTTGGCTTGAGTTAGGAAAGAGCCAATAATAATTAATATAATGACATTGGGTAATAATTGCATCATATCAAATTATAAAATTAATGTTATAACCTTTCAAAATCCATTATAATAAATTAATTTTGACAGCCTTATCAATATATCTTCTGATTAATGAATTTGGTTTTTCCAAGAGAAAATTACATTTAGATTAAAGCATATTACAGAATAAACATATTGCTTTTTACTGGGAGGATTAAGTAGGAATTGAGAATTGTACAGTAAGCAAATAATGATATTTATGAGATAGTACTTTTTAACAAAACAGTACATTATTTATGATAAATGAAATTAATATTATAGCCTATTTAAGAAGTATGAAATCAATTTATAGCGACATACCTTATTTTTTATAATACCTATATTTTTAATAATACCTTCCATGCTTTTAACCAGATGTTTCTTCTTACAACTTAGCTGCAAAATCTGAAAAGCATATTGCTCATATTGTCTGTTAATGTGATATCATTTTAAATGCTGTAAGTGTTAACTACTCTTTAATATGTATTTAGAGCGCATTTAGCAACATGATATATCACTATTAGGCATATCAAATGTATATCTGAACTTTATTAGATTAAGTAAATTTAGACACATAGCACTAATATGTCTAAATACTTAGTAAGCATAGTGAATATTTCCTTGACTGGTTTAAAAATTTGATCTCACTGATTTGAGAATTTCTGATGTGTAAATAGTTATTAGATGATTATCTTCAAAAACCCAAAATAAGATGAACTCTGGGTTCAGTCTAACATTTCAAACTAGACCAGAGTGCCCCAAGACATTATTCAGACATTGCACGGTGGATGGTTTACAGATTCAAGCTGGCCAAGAGTCGATTTTTAAAAGTTTATCCCAGCATAATTTATTTTTTGCCTGTTACAGCTTAATAGTTAGGGCGTTGTACCTTGTTATTGGTTTTGATATAAATATACTTGTATGGTGCATAGACTGGTGCAAAGTTGTTGCTCCTTAGTTGGGAATGAATCTATTTGAGTAAAGTTGTTTAATCTGTTACTTGAAGAGGAATAAAATATACTGATTGGCTAAAGACACTTCAGAACAAAATATAGACTTTATTTTATTGGATTTATGTGCATAAATTGTGCACATATCAGCTGTTATTTCATATTTAATGTTGCAAAAAACTCTTTGTTTACAATTTTTTATTTTTAATATAGAAAATGTTATATGATAAAGTACGATTAAGCTCAATATTTGATACCATTAAATAGTTTTGATTATTATCTTTTTGTTCCAATTTAATTTGTCTACCTTTATTTGCCTCCCCAGTTTTTAGAATTGTTTTTACCTTATTAAGTCTAAATAAATTTGTTTGAAATTCTAGTTCAAGTACCATTTTTCTTTTATCAAAGTCAGCAGTCATATAAGTAAACTTTTGCACCATTATGCAACGGAAACAAGATATAAAATTTAACAAAAATGTGAATTTGGTTGAAAATGTTTTGTTTATAGAGGAAAATTACAATTAAGGGCACATGAAGTTTTGCAAGTGTGAAATGTTTAAACTTATGACCAAATTTGGATAAGTTGCCAGTTGTATGTAGATATCTCAGGACAAATTGATGTAAAATATATTACTTGACTGCAAATTTTGAATGGTTACAAAATTGATCCAGACAAATTCTCCAAATTCAGATTGCATACAATGCAAAACATAATGTAGACCTTTTCCCATGATGTCTTATGATTCCCATTCTTTACATAAGGTTCCACTGTGAAGAGATAAATGTACAATAGAATATACAACACAGCAATTTTCATAAAAGCTGTCTAATGTTTGTCTCATATCTTAAATTTTAACAGAACTTTAGAAAAAATATTTATGATTTTTATTATAATATTACAAAAATACTTTTATCACTTTAGCCTTCCTTACCGTTAAGAAAGTATCATTAAAATTATCAACAAGAACGTAAAATCCTGTGTTAAGTAGATTATGAAACATTTTTCAACATATTCAAACTACTATAATAAAACTTAATAGTTTATTAACATGAAAAACGATGTCTAAGTAATAATTTGTAAAACACATAACACATTTGAAAACACAATTTCAATCAAAGTCGAAAAAATAACTGACAATTTTATACATCCCTGTATATGAATTATAGAGTTATCATATAATGCATGATATACTAAAATTTAGAACAGTTAGGGAATGCATAACACAGTTGAAAATTCCTCTTCAAAAATTTCTGTCAAAAAATGGAAATGTACTTCAGGTGTTTTGTGCACCCTTGTATATGATTTATAGCACTTGTGGGGCATTCTCGCAATCTTTTAACTTTCATGTCCCTGAATATTAATTTTTTATTTAATACACTTTTTTGTGTTTTTTTATTTCATATACTTGGGAACATCCCGTTGCATGATTGCACAACAATATTAACGAGATAAATAAGTTTTGGATGATGTTGGGGGTCCAAACACATGGAAAACTCATCTACCGTCCCATGTCCCTGATGCTGATTTTGAAGTTTGGAGCTGCCTGGATAAAATTGTTTCAATAAAAATAATTCAATGTCATTTTTTTCTGAAACTGGAACTATTGTTTTATATAAATATGTAGCTAAAAATCAACCTGCACACATTTTTAGGGTTGATATTATTTTTTAAACTCTGTCCCTGGGTTTTAGATTTTTTACCATTTCTCTTCTAAAATTATACAGAAAATCACTTCAGATGCAGCGACAGAATTTTTTTCAAGTTTTTGCTCATCATGCAAAAGTATACTAGACAAAGAATATCTAAAATTCTTTGACAGGAAATTTACTGCAGAATATAAATCAGAATTTAAATATCAATTTCAAGCACTGTGGCTTTATTGGTAGTCTTACTGTCCCGAAGGTTTATTCCTGCACTTTTCAAGGTAAATTAAAAAAATTAATTAATTTAATCCAATGTTAACAACTGTTTCGAAAAATCAATGAACATTGTGGCTATTACTTAGGCTTAACATGATTTTCCTAAAAATAGGTGGTAATTTTCCTTACCGTTCCATCCTTACCGTCCCTTTTTTTACCATTTCATCCCTTTTTTACCTTACCGTCCCTTCTTTAACACCGCTTTAAGACAATGTTATACAAAAATTCTGCATTAAAAGTACTACATTTGTATTATTTCTTATTTTAATGTCCTGTGGGTACTATGCAAATTCATTATAAGTAAAAATTTAGAAGAAAATAAAAAGTTATAGGGGTGAAATGGTAAGGAAAATTAAACTTGCAAGTTTAACCTAAACCTCAGTTAAATAAAAAAATTTTCGCTGCTGACCATTTTTTCTTTATTTTGAATCATTAAGGCATTCGTCTATCAGATTAAAATGTTGTTTTAGCAAGTTTAATTTCGCCAGATTTTTTTCCCCAAAAGTCAAAAGATTGTGAGAATGCCCCTTATACACACTAAATAGTATGCAATATCTTTTTAAATTAAAAAGGCATTCCACAACTGACAAGCCACTTCCAGCCATGGGTGCAAGACCTTCCGTCTCAGGACTGATTTCAGTCTTGAAGAAATTTTTGACTGATAGTAAATTCTGCTTTATATACTTGAAAAATAGCAATTTTACCATCAATTACTTTTAATTACTTTCTTATATTGCAAGAGATCAACTTTTTAGCCATAATATAAGACATAGAAATCTTCTAGCTCATTTCCATTTTGTTATCCTTAATACTAAGAAAAATTTTCAGTCTTGGCTTAAATGGACTTTTTGCACCCATGCTTCCAGCAGTTATTGTTCATAGAGAGAAACAGGGTTTCAAGTTCTGCGCATTTTGCACATATCTGCCCAGAAATAGCATTTTTCCATAAATTTGCACCAAACCTGCGCCAAAACGTACTTAGTATCTTAATGAAACTGATTTCATCGATCCGAAAAACAAAGAAAAATTTCATTTTTAACTTTTTCCAAATAACTAATTTTGTCAAAAAATGAAAAAACTGCGGTCAAAAGATCGTGAAAAATATGTGAATTTTGCAAAAAATCACGAAAAACATGCGAATTTTATCAAAAGATTGAGAAAAATATGCCATGTTCGTCAAAGGGTTGCAAAACAATGTGAATTTTGTCAGAAGATTACAAAAAAAGCTAATTTTGCCAAAAGATCACAGAAAACTCGCAACTTTCGTCAAAATACCACGAAAAACATGCAAAGTTCGTCAAAAGATTGCGAAAAATACACGAATTATGTCAAAAGATCGCAGAAAAAACCTGAATTTAATCTAATTATTGCTAGTTTCATGAAAAAAAAAAGAACAAAACGCGGTCAAAAGATAGAAAAAAAACCCTTACATTTTTTTCAAAACAGTGCCAATTTTCTCAGAAGCTAGCGAGAAAACGTGAATTTCGTCTTAAGATTGCGAAAAACATGCGAATTTTCTCCAAAGATCGTGTAAAAATGCAAATTTCGTCCAAAGATCCCAAATTTATATGCGAATGTATTCAAAAGATTGCGAAAAAATGCAAATTTTGTCATAAGATCGCAAAAAGCACTCTAATTTTGGTAAAAGATCACGTAAAGCACTTGAATTTCGGTGAAAAATCGTTCAAAAAAACAAAAAAACTCAAATTTTGGAAAGAGATCCTAAAATCACACAAATTTTGGTAAAAGATCGTGTAAAAAATGTGAATTTTGCCAAATTATCCCTAGTTTCATCAAAAAACTAACAAAAATATAGAAAAAAACTCGTAAATTTCTTCAGAAGATTGTGAAGAAATGCAAATTTTGTCAAAAAGTCACGAAAAACAAGCAAATTTTGTCAAAAAGTCGCGAAAAACAAGGAAATTTTGTCAAAAAGTCGCAAAAAACAAGCAAATTTTGTCCAAATATCGCGAAAAACAAGCAAATTTTGTCCAAATATCGCGAAAAACAAGCAAATTTTGTCCAAATATCGCGAAAAACAAGCAAATTTTGTCCAAATATCGCAAAAAACAAGCAAATTTTGTCCAAATATCACAAAAAACAAGCAAATTTTGTCCAAATATCGCGAAAAACAAGCAAATTTTGTCCAAAGATCATAGAAAACAAGCAAATTTCACCTAAAGATCCCCAAAAGTATGCGAATTTAGTCAAAAGATTATGGAAAAAACACATTTTGTCAAAAGATTGCGAAAAACACTCGAATTTTGGTAAAAAAATGCGAAAAGCACTCAAATTTTGGTAAAAGATCGCGAAAAGCATTCGAATTTCGGTAAAAGTACATGAAAAACACTCGAATTTTGGTAAGAAATTGTGAAATTACGCGAGTTTTGGTAAAAGATCGTGAAAAACATTCAAATTTTGGTAAGAGATCGTTAAATCAAAATGAAGTTCATCAAAAGATCTTGAAAAACACGCTAATTTTGTGAAATGGTCGCAGAGATTTTGTGTTCATTTTGTTGAAATGAGTCCCTAAAGATTCTTTTTTATACAAAATATATGGTCTTTTTTGGTCCCTTTTTTTGAAAAAAATGAATTCCTTTTACCATTTTTTAGTACAAAAGTTGAGTGGGAGTCCTGTATGTTGTATTCATATGTTTTTCTGTGATTAGTTAAAATTACTGCTCTAAAATAATATTTTTTAAAACCAAATAAACAGATTTGTTTTCTTCCTGCTGCTAATTTTTCATTATTGCAATCTGTACCCAAATGTCATTTAGAATGTACTGAGTTAGCAAAATGTGTGGAGAAATTTTATCTGAGTAATTCTTTCAAATGTCAATATTTTTCAAGATAGCAATCATTTTAATTTTTATGAGTTTATTAGCATATTTCAATCTGCTCTAAAAACAGCTTTTTTTTGTTACAAAATTAGATTTTTGCTGTTACAAAAATGGATTTTACACTGCTACAGAAATGGATTTTACTGTTCCAAAATCCGATTTTTGCTGCTCCAAAATGGATTTTATTGCTCCAAAATAAGATTTTTGCTGCTCCAAAATGGCTTTTAGCGCACTTTCATCCCTGGAGAAATATAACTGATTTATTTTGTGTGCCCCTGTATATGAAAGATGAATGCTATGCATTTCATGTTCAATAGTAAGCATTTTATAGAACACTTCGGGGATATACATCTATTTCAATACGACTGAAATAGTGTAACATTAACAAAATACACTACAAATGATTTTTCTTCATAGACCATAATGTAACATCTTTTTAGTGTCCCTGTAAATGATCGATACATGCTATTCATACCATATTCTATAGCAAGCATCTTGTTGTACACTTCATAGATATGTATAAAAATTTCAATGTGTTTTAAATTATGAAACAACATTAAAAACCACCACAAACAATTTTTCCCCATAGGCCATAATGTAATGGAATTCTTTTGAATGTTCCTGTAACGAAATTATGATTACTGCATGCTTCATTTCACAATGCTGAACATGCCATAATGAATATCAATAACATTTTTCAATTTCATGGTGATGCAACTATATTGACGCCACAAATAATTTTGGCCCGCTAGAATCGGTAAATCTTCTACCATGCATTGGCTGAGTTAATGATACTTCAGGGTCTGCAGTATATTGTATAGAAGACCAGATTTTTTTCATTGTACTGTGTTTTGAAACACTGGAATCTACTTTGTATGTAAAAAGTAAACAATTTATCTGCTAATCTGTGCATGCTCTTTTGGTCATGCCTTATTGATGTGGCATTCTCTATGCCAAGCAATGCATTTATGAAGGTATGAAATCTATGTAATATTAATATAAAAATATCAAACACATATCTTTCTTGAGTTATAAAACATTTTATTTTATAATAAAAAATGTCTTTCTGTATATATTAGATTTAAATTGTGCCATACACTAGCGTACAAAAGTCTTTGGTCAAATGTATATATTAACAATAAAGAACAAACTATAGTGAAATAGTAATGAATTTAATATAGAACAATCTTATATATGATATAATAACAAAATATAGATGAATATTTTAAATATTTAACATTAAAAATATAATTTAACTCATATTTTGCTTTCATCGATGTGTCTTCCTTTAGTGCACATTACAACTTTGAACAATTTTGGCATTCGTGACACCAATTTTCCCGTGTTTCGGGCTTGTGTTCCTACAGGTATCATGCAAACTCTCCCAAAGACTTTGAAGATTTGTTTTAGGCCATCATACGTACTCTACTTTTCATTTCATTCCACAATTTCTTAATAGGATTGAGATCAAGCAATTGTGATAGCCATATCATAATTTTGAAGCTATTTGACTCTCCTTTGTTTTCAAATAATTTAAACTTAGATGTGTGTTTTGGGTCGTTGTCTTGATGAAATGTGAAATCTTTAGCCAATATTTCAAGTATCATATGGAACTGCATGATGTACATACCATGATACATTTTCTTATCCACTTGTTGTTTTAACCCCTTTGAGACTGGCATCTCTTACACAATTTAATTCATTTAGCACCACTTTTTTAAAAGTTGCCTTCAATTACAAGATTTTAAAAATGCTGTAATTAAATAAGGCAAATATTATTTTTCTTTATTACTGATGCGTAGTTATTTTATTATTTGTATGCACCTTTTACAGGTGCATATATGCACACCTGGTCCCGAATGGGTTAACTTGTGTCAAATCTCCAACTTTTCATTTCCCAAACAACCCCATATCATGAGGTCACCACCTCAATGTTTCACCATGTGATTTAGACAATTTTCACTTGCACAGTCTCTAATCATTCTTCGAATGTCTTTTGGTTCTGAACAATTCAAACTTAGGTTCATCAGTCCAAAACACTGTTTCCCATTAACTCAGTGCCACTAAAGACATTTTGTTTTATTTATACATCACAAAAAGGTTTTCAACAAGCTATTCGACCATTCAAACATATAGTATGCAGACGACTCTAAACTGTATCATCATATATTGGAAATTCTCTACTTTTATTTAACTCTTCTTTAATTGCACATGCTGTAAGTCTTCTGTTTCATTTACTCATGATCACAATATGTTTGTCTTCTCTATTTGATGTACAGTCATGGAAAAAAAAAGTAAACACCCCCTACTAACTTCTCAACAAATTAGCATAGAAGAAAGTTACTGGTACCAAAAGATTGGAAATAAAGTCTACTTTTAAATGAGGTATATAAAATTTGCTTAGGGGGCCATCTACATATTAAAACGAACCATAACATTGTTTTTTTCAATAGCAGTACACAATTTTGACAGCATAAATGAACTCTACACCCTTCAATTAGTCTAAAAACAAATTTTTATGCATTTCATACCATAAGTTTCCGAGAAATTAATTATTTTAAAATGAGCGTATTTTAAGGGCTGTATGCAAAAGTTCGGTACTCGATTGTTGACCGAGAGAGCCCCCTTCTTGATCAAGGCACCTTAAGCACCACTCAAGCAGTCAATAAAGTCTGCTAGATTACAGGATAGCATAAGAAATTTCAAACTATCTAGTTACTTCTATCATAAACCATCATTAAACCATCATTTTGTCTTTTTTTAAGCATAATTTGAAAACTAGTTGGAAGAAAAATGTAAAATTTTGGATTTCCATAAAGCAGGACTTAATAAATCTGAATCCATCAAAATAATTGTAGGTTGCAATTCATAATTTTTTCGAATATTAATTTCATAATTCATATCATAATTATAAAAATTGCAAATTCAACGTATTTATGTTTGGGTATATTAGTATTACTGCTACACAAAAAATTAGCACATCAGGAGCATAATTTCAAGAATTATAAATTAAAATATGAAAATGTAATTTAACATTAGAAGCACTAAATTTTGAATGTTTATAATTCAAAAACTTATCATTGAAATGACTTGGAATTTGGTGTCTAGGCATAGTTTGAACCAAAGATTTGAAATATCTTGTTAAAATTGGGTATTGCCATTGAAAAGAATCAAGTTTGGTTTCGTTTTAATATGTAGATGGCCCTCTAAGCAAATTTTATATACGTTTAAAAGTAGACTTTATTGCCAATTATTCAGTATCATTAACTTTCTTCTATAATAATTTGTTGAGGAGTTAGTAAGGGGTGTTTACATTTTATTCCACGACTATACATTTAGGCCATCCACAACGTTTTCTAGTTGAATTTGTAGCTGTTTTTTTTTCAATTGAGCTAATGTGCATGTTATGTTTGATTTTGTGATTCTTAATTGTTTTGTAATTTTCTCATGGTTATAACTTTCTTGAGACAGAATTTCGATTTTACCATGTATTTCAATTGAATATTCACATTTTCTTTCTTTTTTTTTTTTTCAAGTTATTTACAAACAGTCAATATTACCTGCAATAGAGAATAATATTAATTAATCTCTAAATAGATTAAATATTAGAATTCAAAATATACATAAATATTAAGTAATCATTATAAAATTAGTATACTTAATTTATCAGTACAGTATACATACCAAACTTGATGTGAAGCAACAAAAAATGGAAATTTCTGTAGGTAACTAATGTTGTTACAATATGCAATTGCTATAAGATCTGTGTTTCTAATAGATATAAAAATTTGAGGATACGAAATTAAGAATTCTGCTTTATGAACTTTTTCATAAACACAAAATTCAATTTGAGAAATAACTAAAATATTTATATGAAGACATCAGAAGCCAAGCTGTACAAGTGACAAAATTTCGATTTGGAGTAAATTGAGTTCAAAGATAATTGACGTTAAAGCTGGACATCTATAATAATTGACTGAATTGAAATAGGAAACTGCTGCTGGTTTGACAGTGGTCTTTGAACTCTTATTTCAGTAAATGTGGAAAAAGTAGAGTACAGTTTTCTTTAAATTTATAATTAATCAATATTGATCATCATTCGGCAAAAGTGGTTGATCTCTAAAACGCAATACATAATTAGAAAATTGCTTATATTTCTTTATCTGAAAAGAATTAAGCATATTTCCAGGTTGTCTGTGCACTTAGTGAATTTTTTTCAATTTTGTCACTTATAAGGACCCCAGAAGCCAAGGGGTATATGTATTGTGCAGTCAAAATCAGTTTATTGTGTTTGACCAAAGATTTTTGCACGCTAGTGTATATCTATTTGGACTTTGGTGTTTCATAATTAAAAAAAAGTTGACTCAGTTTAGCACATCTTTCAAACCAAGATAATGTGTAGAATTTATCCAGTCTTTTTCCTTCTAAAACATTTGCTAATATTTCATTATACTGTTGTTACCCATGTACTTTTCCTTTAGCTTTGTAAGTCTATATTGAAATCTTTTAGAATGAAAATAAAGCATCTGATGCAAAGTTTAAAAAAAATCATTTAACCTGTCAATGTAGATAAATTGGTTTTGGTGTATTTTTTGTGGCCATAATGCACAGTAATGAATTGGGCCTTTTAAATATATATATCGCTATTAGTAAAATGTCAATTTTTCCTGGATTCAATGTTTTTCTATTTAACTGTGTAAAAGTATTTCTTTATGTCAAATTTTCATGTATGTTTCTTTTATATATCACTGAAACATTGCTGTGTGTGCCCAAGAAAAGCCATTTCTCGTTTTATTGCCAAAAATTGTTTGTATTTTAAATTTTTGTGTATTTAATTTTGTTATTCTAACTAACACAGATGCAATTAGTCATAAAAAAACTCTTATGTTTGCCTAGTACTGAATCTAACTTCAATTGCACGGTATAGTATTAACCCTTTCGAGGGCGGTGTTCTTAAAAAAGGACACCTAATTTTAATTCCAAAACTGACAAATGGCATCAAGAATATTTAATTAAAATTTTCCTTTTATAATGTATGTGAAAATAAGCAAGTTCGTATTTTCTAATAAATTCGTTTATAAATTCTGGTGTCAGGCCATTATTTCATCAGTAAAACAGAATTACTCCACACCAGAAAGGGTTAAATTAGTAACAGCATAGCATAGGTTTGCCGAAGCTAGCCTTTTAATGGGCAATTTTTGCTCCCTAAATGAAAAATAAAAGGGTTGATGTTATTGCATGGAGCAATTTGTAAACCTGTAAGGAATATGTGAATTTTGATGCAGATTTACCCGTGTCAAAAATGGCACCTTTATATGAATTAATTGCATCTGGAGAAGTAGATAATGCATGGATAACATTATTAAACAAATTTATGTGAACTTGAAATCCCAATGAAGCTTTTTAAATGCATGGATGCTGCCCAAAGTTATTCTGTCTGTCAAAATATTAAACAAAAATTTTGATTCTTGAGATACTATACAAAATATATTGTCAACTGCCATCATTCATTATATTTTTTGTTATTTCTGTTATTAATTTTGTTTTATACTTTTATTCTTCTGTCAGTGATGTGTAAAAGTAGCTTTTCTGTATACTTTTCTATTTCAAAGAATGTTTTTACAGTTTCCAGTGTTGTGTTTAAATGTGTTCATTTCACTAATTTGGGAAAGCCAATATTTCAGATGACTGTATGAAACTTTGAAAACAAATTTATGAATGTACAGGAAAAAAAGTTAAATTTGTTCATAATATTTTAATCTTAAGAAAATTGCATATTATAGGTGAGGTGGCTTAAAATTTTGTTATCAGATAGTGTGGCTTAAGCCAAAAATGAATACCACTACCAGTGTACTTTTAGATGCTTATCCTAAGTTATGCCATACAAGACCAACAAAATATGGAAAATGTTGCCTTCATCTTGAACTATATTATCCTGGTCTGCTTTGTTGCAACCATAGACAAAATACATGATAGAATAAGTTTCATTGTAATTATTTTTAAGATTTACCTATATTATCAAACACAAGGATATTTTGTACTTTAAAATTAAGTTTAAATAGTCTTATAATGGAAAATCAAGGTCTGACAATTTTCAGCTGTAGACATACTTTTGGCAGAATGAGTTATAAAGTGTGCATTTATATCTTTTTGTATCAATTTCAATGAAGACAGTTATGCCATCTGAGAAACTTTACATCACTTTCTTAGCACTTGCATTGTTCTGGGTATATTTGTAGAAATCTGTTGCTTAACATAGTCTTGTCATATTGAAGAGTGATGTTTGCTACCATGAAAACTATAGAGACACATTTTTGTGTCTCTGAAATTATTCAAAGGCCTGATTCTAAATGCTTTTGCTATATATTTTGATATTGAATTAGTTGTCATCAACATGACAACGATACTTTTCTGCATTGTCTCCAACATAAAGATACTGAAATCGCACTGATAGCATTTGGAATCGAGCACATAATGGAGAGCTTTACACCTAAGCATGGCAACTACACAGAATGCATGTTTAAGTCTTTGGTCTAAAATATGGCAACCCACATTCCGGCATTAGGTGATATTCTATTGGACAAGTTAGATTAGATAAGTGAAACCAGTGTATAAACATTTGCTTTTCAATAATGGTAAATTCACCAAGTTGTTTGGCGATTCATTTGAGTTCAAAACCACTCTCGCCAACCAAATTTTTTTTCTCGTATCCTAGGCCATAATTTTGATATTGAAGAAAGACATTAGTTTCCATAACAATCCTGATAATACAGCATACAGTCTTTTGTTTCCACAGTCAACAAGGCTTTTTGACTTTGGAGCAAACAAAATTTTCCATTTATATAAATGTATATCACAATGAAGTTGATTATGATTGAAGTTCATATTAGATCCTACACACAAGATTTAACATGGCAGCAAATGAAATTACTGTCGTTGATCATATACAAGTTTCATAAAATCTATTGATCTGAAAATCAGTATAAATATATTTTGTTTGTTGATATTTTTCATTCCTTGAACATTTATGTAATTTATTATTTTTAAAGAAACATTCAGTTAATATTTTTTGTCATTACATAATACATTTTTCTTTTTTAGCATTCAACTTATATAGTTTTCTTCTGCTTTTTTGTTTAGTTTTTATGAAAATATATTTATTCAATTATTAAAATTAGGACAGCAGGGCTTACACTTTTCATCTAGTTATGCTTTGAGTAGCTTATGTGATGTCAACTAACATAACAAAATAGTGGAGCAGAACCGAAATCTGCTTCACTGACATTTTATGGCATTTCATCATTTTGATGTCGGATATCAAAAGCATGAGATTTAACTGGGTGCATTATCCTTAGGGGGTGTCTATATGAGAATGGTAATATATGCACATGCATGGCACATGCTTAGGCTATGCTTAAACAGGGCCTGATTAATGCACGGGCCTCCAGGGCCCACCAATTTCAGGGGCCCACAAATTTGTGTGTATTTTCTCACAATTTAAGTTTTTCCACTGTTTGCATTTAAAATTTTGGTCCCTGACGAAAAAATAAAGTTTTACTGTAATAAAAAACCTCCATATTTAATTTTTCTGTAAAAGTCCTTTTCAATTTGAGAGTACCTATAATTTTCAAAACTTGCCGTATCCAGAAAATCAAATTCGGGGAAAATACCAAACACTGCATACTGTGTCTATTTGTTTCAATATAAACCAGGATTTTAATTTTACAGTGTCGGAATTATAGTTTAAAATGATTACTTGACTGTTAGGAAAAACACAATTTTTATGATTTTGAAAAAGACGTCCTCATTTATTCTTCCACAATAAACTGTGGATCATAGATGTTTGTGAATTATACAAATGCTTATTTGAGAAAGTGGATGGTAATTCATTTTCTTGATTATTCTTGTAAGTTAAATTTTTTTGTAAACTTGAAACTTTCACCCAAACAACTTTGTCAACTCATCAAATAAACCTACTTTTTTTCTGAAAGTGTCACCGGGAATGGGGGGGGGGGGGGGGGTAGGGGGCCCAACTTTTTAACAGGCCCTGGGCCCAACTTCAGCTTGATCGGGGTCTGTGCTTAAATGCTTTTGTGAAAACTATGACAAACCTACATTCCAGAATTTTGACGATCCTCAACTGAACAAGTTCAATTAGGCAGGTTAATAATCCTTAGCTTGGTGATAATGGCAGTCTTGCCAAGATCCTTGTTGATTTGCTTTTGTCCAAAATTATGTCAACCAATCAAATTTTAGATCCTGTATGTTACCACTCTCATATAAAGGCACCTTACATATTTCAGTTCTTTATATTAGTAAAATTGATCTTGTTCTATCTTATCAATTATTGCTGATGAATCATAAACAAATTCTTGAGATTAACTAAATGAATCAGAATGTGTGTGTGTAGAAATGAACTAAACAGAGACACAGAACAGATTGTTATGGTGACCAAAATTGTTCTTCGATATGGAAATGCAAGATTGTGTTCCGTGTCAAGCATTCCAAATCATTCCTGGTGTTAAGGAAGTGAAACAAATCTTTTTCAATGGTGTTGTTTTGTTTGAGGAACTCAATACAAAATACAGTAAAAACTCTATAAGGCAGACTCTGTGTAAGACGGAAATCTGTCTAACTTGTAAAGATTTTCAAGTCCCTACGAATCCATATATATATAGAGTAAAATTTGTCTAAGCCCGGAAATTTTCTTGGTCCCAATAGATTCCGCCTTGGACAAAGTTTACTGTATAGGAACACATTATATATATCGTTCTGACAAAGGTTTTACCACAACTGAACATTCTCTGTCCTCTATTTTCCCTTATAAGACTACTTAAATTTAATTTTAAAATAAAAATTATCTTGTGTTCTATAACATAGGTAAAATTTTAAAATAATTACAATAAATTTTATTCTGTCATGCGTTCGGCCACAGTTGTGACAAGACAGACCAGGATAATATTATAGTACTAGATGAAAGTAACATTTTCTATATTTTGTTATTCTTGTATGACATAACTTAGGATAATCATCTGAAAGTACAGCAGAAGTGGTATTAAGTTTTGGCTTAGGCCACAATCAAACTTCAGTAGACCTTTACCATTTGAATCCCTTATTACAACTCTTAAAGCATAAAATTCTTTCTAGTAACTGATAGCATTGGGCTTCATATGATTGCCTTCTGGTCCATTAAGACAGTGTTAAAAAACACTGGTCAACAAATTTGAACTTTTGCTCTGTCCTAAAACAGAAATTAGTTGTTTTTCATGTGGTTTTTTGTGCTGATTCTGAATCTAGTTTTAGATTTACTCCAGCACGTCAAGTTTGAGAGATATTTGCATATTTTAATTTATGCAAAATTAGTAAATTTTATACAATTTTTGCAAATTTAAGGTATAAAGCAATATGAGACACTGTTTTTTGTTTTATGTTATGATTACTACCTAATTTACTTCACAAAAACGTTGTTTCTGAGATTATACTGACATGTGACTGTGTACTAATTGCATATTTGTCATGTTTTTCTAATAATGTTTCTTGACGTTCAAATATTTCTGCCGCACAAGCACGCTAATATGTTTCTAAACCAGTTTTTTGAGCTGATTTTCAAATCTTGTATCCGTTTTCTTCTAACATGTGTAGTTTTTGAAAAAAGTGAAATTTATTTTTTGGTCAAAAAAGCCAGAAATAGCTTTTTATGGTATTTTGTATGAAAAACTTCAACTAGTTAGTTCTAGTTAGTTCTACTACTTTTTTGTGATTATATAAATTTTTGTTTGTCTCTGATATTAATCTGACCCTGTTCACTTTCTTGTCAATGAATTACACACCCTTAATAAGCATCTTATATCAAACCTGTGTTAATGTGTTAACCTGTAACCCTAATGTGTAACCTGTGTTAACCTGTGTCAAAAGTAGAAATTCATCTTAGTCAAAAACTAAACATGACATATGAAAACAGACTGCAGATTTGAAATCAGCATAAAAATCTAGTCTAGAAAAACATTACATCAATTCTATGGCAACTATTTTAAAGTTGATAGTGATGTAAACATTACACCACTGAAAAATATGCAAATTAGGTTTAATAACTGATAAATAAATGTTAAGAATATGCAAATCATGACATTTATCTGAAGCAAATAGTCAAGTAGTCATTATCTAGAAAATGTAATTAGATGTGACATATATTGTATCTAAAATTTGCATAAAATAACACAAAAAAGCTTAAATTTGCATAAATTTAAATATGCAAATTTCTCAAAACCTGAACCACCTAGAGATAAACAGAAAGCATATTCGGAATCAATGCCAAAAACTGATCTCAAATCAACTAATTTTAGTTCTAGGATAAAACCACTGTTGTCCAGTGAAATTTGGCCATAAAGCATGAGGACTTTCATTAGCGTTGTACCTCAGTGTATAATATGTTTAAAATATTCATATCAAAGTTTTCACATTATAGAATTACTTAGTGTATCAAATTAATTGATATAAACTAGTAAAACAATATTCAATGAATGTATGTAAACTGAAGGCTCATCTTTTATATGCCTATAATACATATTCATATGTTCAATATTGTTAAAGTTTTTAAACTTATGTGAAATGTATTCAGCCGTAACTAAAGAAACTAGTTGGATGTGCCAATCCCAAAACTTTCTTCTCTATCTCATGTCAATATTTCATTATAATTAGTTTTATTAGTATTTTTATTAGAATTAAGCATAACTTCATACACTTTTCGATGGTACAATATTGAAAATTGCTATTACAGTGCCCCCTTCTAGTGGAATTTTTCCAAATTCAGGGAGGACCTTGCCATGGTCAAAAACATACACAAAAAATTTGGTTCAATTCTATGCATAACTTCATACACATTTCGATGGTACAATATTTAAAATGCACAAAAATCGCTATTACATCGCTCCCTATCGGCAGAATTTTTCTAAATTTTAGGAGGACCTTCTTGCTATTGCCACATACATAAAAAATTTGGTAAAATGGCGACAGACACAGATATTTTGTATAAACATGTTTTTTGTGATCTCTGACCCCTAAAACGTGTAAATCTGTCGAAAACCGGAAGTCGAAAAAAATTTAGATTACAATACTTTCTTCTATTGAAGATAGGTTGAATATTTTTACTTTCTTCTATGTAGATTTAAGGTAATTAGGTAAATTTAATAAATCTTTTCTGAAATGTGTCACACATGTTATCTTTTAGTTGATTAGTGTAAGATGTATGAAGAATACAAGGTGATTATGAAAATGAAATACGAGGTGGCCATAATTAACCTAACAGTACTCAGTGTGTTCTGTAGCTCGATCTAATTGAGATAATGATGCCAAATTTTGTAAGAAGATTAAACAAGATGGGGGACGAAGGATTCCACAAAAAAAATTAGTTCCAAAAGTCTCTGCTAGGGGAATATGTGACGCTATGTAACAGAAAAGAGAGTTTTAAAAAATGCAGAATCAATACAGAAATAAAATTGCCTTTAATTTAGCACATTTAACAATTTTAGTATTGATTCTGCATTTTTTAAAACTCTCTGTTGCACAGTGCCACATATTCCCCTAGCAGTTACTTTTGAAATTAATTTTTTTTTCATGGAATCCTTTGTCCCCTATCTTATTTAACCTTCTTACATCATTTGGCATCATTCTCTCTATTAGATCACACTACAGAATACTCGGAGTACTGTCAGTTTAATTATGGCCACCTTGTACTTCATTTTTATTTGCTATAGCATAGCTTATTTATGTTCCTTCTTATTCAGTTTTCTATCAGCTAATATTGGACTCCTCGTATATTTTAAATTTAAATTTTCTTTTTTTATATAAAAAAGAAATAGTGTTATAATATTTTGAAATGTTACTTGGGTTCTGTTTTAGGGTGTCTACAAAATCTGGAAATCAGGGAGGTTTATCAATCTGGAAAAATCAGGGAAAAGTCAGGGAACTTTGTAAAAATACTTGAAAATCAGGGGAATTTGTCTGTATGCATATTTTCACCTTGCCAACGAGACTGATTACTCTATTCTATATACCATATTTTTTCACATGCTGATTAGTCTTTCCCAATATTTTTAAAAAGATGCACACATGGTATGAGTTTTTTATATTTAATGCAAGTTAAGGTGATTAGATGCCCTCATTTTCTGTAGATAGTGCTTGTATTGAAGGCAATTTACCCATTTTTTAAAATTTTAAATGTGATACATTAGCATAACCTGACCTGGCCACCTTGACCAGGTGGCCAGCTTCATCCAATTAGCTATCCTGTCAGATGTAGATAAGTCTTAGAACTGAATATATTTCAGAAAATGAGGAAATTTTCTGGTCACTATATATCCATCGGCCAGTATATGAAGTTGTTGGACTAAATTTTGAGTTCGGATTTATAAAACTGTCAACCAATACGTAATGAATATTAGGCAATTTTTATGCTTTTCTCCCAAATGTGATATTAGCAAGCTGGATAAGTGTGTTATACGAGGAATCGGTATACATGAAAAAATACCATATGTGTATTATTAATAATGGAAATCGGGGAAGTCTGATAAAGATAGTCAGGGAAATCATGGAAAAATCGGGGAACTTTTTTTTTTTTTTTTTTGCAATTTCTGTAGACACCCTGAAGAAACAAGTGAAATATAGTCTGACAATTTACATCAATTTTGATTTACATTGGTTTTTTGCATTTTGTATTTATTATAAAAAAATATTGAGGAAAATATTAATGTTCATTTTTGTATTATATAAAAAAAAAAATTATGTAAATTCTTTTGCAACTCCCAAATTAAATGTAATATAAGCTTTGTTTATTATACTTAGCAGATTTCTGTTTAGTTGGTTCTCCTCTACAACATCATCTTGGACCCTTACTTTTGCCGCAACAGCCATCAATAGCCAGGTTTCCACGTGCTTCCATTTCTCACCATTCTCCTGCCACTCGCCCACCCAAAACCAGAAAACATCGCTCTAAAGGGAGTACTTCTCAAGCTGCTGCACAGTCATCTCAATCTATTTTTGAAGTAGGAGGTAATAGACCTATTCTTTATTTCTCTATTTTGTGGCATATTTTGATATTATTTTTCTGTGAAAATGAAACCTAATCATAGCCCCTAGCAATTTTGTCTCGAATACTTATAATTTTAAGCCAAACTTTGAAAATAAACTCATCTTATTTTCTTAAAATAGTAGTCGCTTTCTAAAATGCATTATTAGCTTTAAAAATACATGGAGTCATTATGAGATGTTAAGTGTTACACCTAGTCATGTGGTAGAAAAGAATGGTATTTTTCATAAGGCAATTATTTTTTTTAATTAATTTTTTTAAGTACAATACTTAGATAATTTTGTAAAATTTTGTTAAAAAAATTAAATATTTGAAGTTACTGCCATTTTTTTATGAGTCTTTTTTATCTGTGCATGTGTGCCTTGTGATCTCTAAAAATGGACAGACAATTTTTTGTGTTAGAAAGCTCTAATTTTTTATAAAATTCAATGTATAATTCTGAATTTTGGTCATAGAAGAATGAAATGTTCGCTTTTGCACTTGTCAGATCATGGATAAATTTTTTTCTAAATATAACTATGACCCAAGGACCATATTGTATAAAACATTAAAAAGTGTAACTTTTTGAAAATTAGTGGCAGGACTATTTCATGAAAATAATCTTGGTTCTTACTTCATTTTGAACACTTTTCTTATTACATTATTGCGTACATATCTCCAAAGAATTAAAATATGTTTCAAACTTTTTTGGGACACCCTGCATCATATAATATGTTCTGAAAAAAAAAAAAATCAGGTACTGTTGTTGAATGCAAAATGGTTTGGTGCTAAAAATTTCTAAATTATTTTCATGTTCTTAACTTTTCTTTGTATTGTAGCTCAGAGTTTGCCTTTTGCAATTTGTTTATGTACAGGGTGTCTTAAAATGGATTCGATGTTATACTTGAAGGAGGTTAATGTATGAATGTACTAGACTTCCGTAGTTGCCAACCTCCCAATTTTTTGAATACCAGTAAATTCTTACAAAAATGTTAGCTTTATTTAATTTCAGAAATTGTGTGATTGTATAAAACAGGTATTTCTGCATAAAAAATATTGGTGTTACAGGCATGTAAGAGTTCCTCTTAAAGGAGGAGTTCCACCTTTTTAAAAGCGATTTTGGACATTATCTTAATTGATGCAAAAATTCAAAGAAAATATTGAAAGCATGTAAGGGAGGAGGTGAGGGATGAAAGTTTAATAATCAGTCATTTTATCTACTCAAAACCTTAGAGTTTGTTTCAAAATTGCTGTGCAAAAAAGAACCATCAAATCAAAGGTGAGTTTTTATTTTAAGCTTCACAAAGTCATGTAAAATGAAGTTGTTTAACCCTTTAAGCATCCTAACCGGGGTTTTCTGTCACACAGTCTTTGAAATTAAGGGCTGATTTAATACAAAACTGATATTAATGTTATTTTTTTGCAGTGCATAAGACAATTAAATAGCTAAGGTAATCATAAGCAAATCCCCATACAAATAGTTTTCATAAGTATTATTTTATGAATCATTAAACATAAAGTAAAAAATAGGCTGGACGCTTAAAGGATTAAAGTGTCTTTCCAGAGTGAATTTTTTTTTAACTAAGGGAAAGGAAGCTTCTGTAAGGTTGTTTTTGGAATAGAATATTGTCTTATTTATTCAACACTTTTGGGTAAAAGATCAATCTGATGTGCATATACCGTAAAATCTAGTATATAATATGCACTTTTAATACCAAAAATAAGATCAAAATTTACAGGAGCACGTTATATATATAATATTGCTTATGCTATTTTTATATTGCTCCAAATATAAAAGATAGATTTAAAAATAAGGAAAAGATGAGCATTAAAAAAAATTAGATTTCTACATGTACCACAAATATTGTTTATTTAACCCTTCACTGCATGATTTTTCTTTTCTTTATGAAAAAAATAATTTGATTACTTTAGGTAGTCACAAATACAGGAAAAAAAAATTCAGACTTCATATATTTATTTTAAATATGGATTTTTGTGGTATGTGCCATATGTGTCCCAAAGCACACAATTATATATTTACTGTTTTGTACTAAATGTGGCACAAAACCCACAATACTTATGTATTAGATATACAAAAAGAGTTTAATATGTATTAAAATTTTATAGCAGATATTTAACCCTTTGAAGAGCAAGCAATTGTGTCTCTGTAATGCTGAATTCACACTTTAATATTCGAAAAATTTATATTAAAATAAGGAAAAGCAATTTTGCAACTTTTTTTTCTCCAAAATTAGAAATATCAAATTTAATTAAAAGTTTCTGCTGCGAATCTTGATTAAATTTAGTGCGATATAATATATCCCACCACCCCTCATGGGGTTAAAATGTGCAAAAAGTAAAAATCAATGTTACAAATTTCAAAATACAGATTGTAAAAACACATGAAAGGAAAAAATGTACAGAAAATTATTTTACAATAACATATCATAAAAAAGCAAATCAAAAGAAAAAGGAGTGTAAAAAAGAGCTTTAAGAGCAAAAAAGTGTCAAATGTTCATTTCAGATGAAACGCAGAGTAACAGTTTCTATCTCTTTATATATAACCACATTTTGATTCATTTAACCATTCATTCTATCCCACATTTTGAACACTTCATGAAAGTTTTGCGAGTGCAGTTTGGAATTCTATATAATCTGGCCAATGGCATACACCATCTAATCTTATATCTTTGTCTGGCATTGCAGATACAGGACCTTTTTATGTTTCTTGGTTATAATTCCCCTTTCTACTTCAGACATTCTTGGGCTTCCTCTTTTAGCATTTGGTGTTTCGCTTCCAATCTTACAAAGGCAGATTACAACCTCTTCCCTGAATTTAGCCAAAGTCATTTTTGTTAAGGAATTATTTTTGTTCACTTTTTTATATAAGATCCATGAATTTATCATAACAACATCCAGTAGATGGTAGAGAACTCAAATTTTTTAGATTTCATTTTATTTCTATATCTTTCTAAATGGCTATCTAGTAAGTCTATCCCACCCATGTGTTTATTGTATTGTTTTACCACAAAAGGACAAGCTATATCAATCTTTTGATTCACCTTTTTATCTAATCGAGAAATATTTTCTATAGAGAGACTCACAGCAAATGTTGACAAGAAATTATCTGGCTTATTATCTAACCATGTAACACATGATATTTGTATACTGTTAATGCATGCTACTTGTTCTAAACTATATCCTCTCTTTTCTTTTTTTTATCTCTGATTCCAAAGGAAGCTTACAATTAGGAATTCTATTACGTTTCACTGTGGCCAATGAAAGTATTCCGTTCTATGATAAAAATTCAAGTAATGGTAATGAATTGAAGTAATTATCAAAAAACAACTTATGGTTTTGATTTCGCAGAATTAACCTACTGAGACGCACAGCAACATTTGATGCAAACCCTAAATCTAGCTCATTTGGCGGTCGTATGTCAAAATTTCCCTGGCACTATATAATTCAAAATCATAGGCAAAACCACTTATACCACATAAAACGAAGAATTTAAAGCCCCATTTATGTGGTTTATTGGGAAAATACTGTTTCAAAATGCTTTGAGACTTTGTTGCCTTAATTTGTTCATCTATTGACAAACACTCTTCCATAGCAACTTCCATATAGTGATTTCTGATGCACTCTATTAGAGGCCTTACTTTGAATAGTCTATCAAGGCCCTTCAGCTCTCTAGCAAATTCTTTCGTATTGTCCTTAAAAAGTAAAAATTGTCAGATTTTTTTCAAATTCTTTGACAGACATTTTCTCTTTATTGTTTGGTTACCTAAAATATCACTCCAGTAATCTCTTGCAGATGGTAAATGTATAAGTGACATTAGATAACAAATTCCCATATAACGTTGAATATCCATAATGAAAACTTGTAAAGGTTGAGAAGGATCCTTTTGTATGCTGTATCTATGTGTCTCTTCTGAAATAAGATTCAAAAGTTCATGGTTCAAAGAAAAGGAGAAAAATTGATAGAGAGTCTCCACAGCCACAATTTCTGTACTTAAGGAGTTACTTCCTCTATATTTTATTTACGCTTTAGGAATTTTGAGATTTTTATTCTTCCAAATTAGTTTTTTATATTCGTCTTTCGTTTTTGACATTTTTATCTCAACACTGGGTCCAGCAGGAGTATCTGCAGCATCTGAAAGAATAAAGCAATCTTTCTCTAAATTGATGCTTCTCAATCTATACATTCAGTGTTGAATTCAGAGGGGGGAACATTCGACAGGAACATTCAGATGTACCCCCTAGATAATTTGAAAATTTGTATCATTTAGAAATTCAGTCCCCCCCCCCCCTCACACACACACACACAGACACACTCCCGGCACATAAAAATGTCCCACCTATGATAAAATGCCTGAATTCAACACTGTTGAATTTTATTTGTTGTTTTTAATTTTTATGTAGTACTTTTAGTAAAATTTAATTACTTTAATATTAAATATAAAAACTTACCTCCTGTGTCAGTTGAATCAATTTCTTGGGTCACATTTGTCGTTATCCTGCAAGTCAAGTCTGATTCAGATGAAAAAATAGCATTTTCAGTTCTATTTTTCACTGGATTATATGTTGAATCTTCCCAATTATCATCAGAAAGTCCAAAAGATTCATCATCAGTATCAGGTGCAAATAATATTGCATTGATTTCATCTTGCATTAGCCCTTTGCGAGCCATTTTTCATTTGAATGTAATATGAGCTTTATGCTCTATGTTCCATATCTGGCATAAAGACAAAAACAAGATTTCAAGCTGAAGTACTGAAAAATTTTAGTTTTAAGCAGCCTAAATAACAAATATGTGATATACTTTAATGTCAAAAATTTTATCTTGCGATATTTTTAGGATTTTTCAGTGAAAAAGTTGAAGCAAATTCTACTGTTGTTTACGATGCAGACTGATTTTTAAATCTAACAGATAGCTATCTAGTACTGCCATCTAGTGAAAAAAAAGGTACAAAATTCTTTGTTTAAATGTTCTATATATGGCACAAAGCTCAGATAACCTATATTTAGGATCCATAGGAAAATAAAAGGTTATTGATATGTGCCAGATATGGCACACCGTACAGTGAAGGGTTAAAAAAAATGACATTACCTTATGAATTTAAAAATTTTCATTATCTGGTAACAAGAAAAGTTCATCATATTAGTCTTCTGTTATATCTTCAGGCATATCATTGGATTCTGTTTCATCTGTACCATCACTGTTAAATCTGATCCATATATAAGTAATCATCTTCCTTACTGTCAAGATTGTTAGATATAAACTACATCTTTTAAATGACTTTTGAATTAGGTCAGATTTGATTTCATTCCATGCTTTATTATCCACTTGCATACTATTTCTAAACTGGCATGACGCATTTGGCTTCCTTTTGTTAATGTTTTGTCACCTTCTAACATCCACATATTGCTTGTCACTTCAGTATATACCGTTGTTCGAAAGCCTATGAAAATCCTTGAAATGAATGGCTGCAAAAGATAAGAGCATCGCATGTTTGCATACATTTCAGGTTTCTTTGTAAAGAAAAGGATGCATGTTATATGGCAAATAAACCTAAAAATAGAAAAACACAAATAGAAAAACAGTCTTAAATCATAGGTGCATGTTATATACTGGTGCACGTTATACACTGAATTTTATGGTATTCAGAATGGATAATTTTTTTTTTCTTTTGAAAGAAGGGGAAAAGTCTTAAACAGCCAAACCATCCTGAATAATATTTGTTTTGAAAAATTTATCACTGTACTTTGCATAAGTTCATCACATATATTTGAATTTACACCTTTTAACAAACTGTCTTCCATTTCCTTTTTTGATGCAATAAACCTATACATTTATCATTAGTTTAAATTTGTTTCTTATTTTTGTAACTTCGAAAGTATATTTAAAATAAAGTAACCATTGTAGTAACCATTATATGTACTGTTATGTTTTATTTTATTACAGGGTTGTTTGGTTTAAAACATCCTGGGTTTTTGTGATTGGGGAGATTATCTTTTAAGAATAAAAAGGAAACTCAAGATATGAAGTCAAATAAGAGGACATTGAAAAATTGGGTGCTAGCAAAGCACCTGTAAGATTTATCGAACCCACTATTTAGATCTGACAAGAAAAAGGGGGAAAATCAAGATAAGGTTCGCTTGAGACATAATAGAAAAAAGTCTCATAAAAATGCCTAAAAAGATATATTAATTTTTAGTTTAGACATTTAAATGTAATACATAATATAACATAGCTTAGAAAAAAAGCCTGTGTATTAAGTCTGGTGTCTGTTTAAATGTTTTAGTGGAGAAGAACTTTTATAGATCTACTTTCCATTTTAACATCAATGTTTTCAGTAGTCTAAAAAGCTGGTAAATAGGTATTTCTGTTTATTTTACTATGGCTTTTTTTTAAACTTGGCAGTTTCAGAGAAGAAGTGTCGAATGACAATATACAATACTTCTTGAAATGTGTAAAGATTCTACTACTAAATTCAAATCATTCCAGGAATTCTTTATAATAAGATTTACTTTCAATAAAAGATCATGTAGTGTTTTAACAAAAAAATCAGACATCTCAGATAACAAGTATTTCAAAGGAATTATTTTGAATAGCCATGAGAAAGTATATTATATTTATGAAACTACATCATATATTTATTTATAGTACTAGTAATCAAAAGATTGTTTATTAAGATTTTCAAGGTATCACTGTTTCATTATGTAGAGTATTTTATTCATGGAACATAAGACATAGCTTTTGCTAAAAATGTTTAAATTTTTAATATATTTAAAATATATTTTTAAAAACCCAGTTTCGACCAAAAAAAAAAAAAAAAAAAAAAAAAAAGGGTTTAAACAAAAAAATGTTTTTTTTCCCAACCCTGTTTTATTGTATAAATGTGTCTAAATTATATAAGTTTGGTGCCTTTGTATACATGGAAAAAAAAAATTCCATCTTTTTTCCTATTTGCCATTTTTATGATGTTAAAAAAATCAGGAGGTTGGCAACTATGGACTTCCTTGTTTCAGCTAAAAATATCACCAATAGATGGTGCTGTTAAGTCTCAAACTGTTAGAACACTCAAATTAATGTATATAGAGGAATCTTGGTTAACTCTGCTTTTATTCTTCATTCTGTTTAGCTGTTGAAATGCGAAGAAAATGTTAACATTCTGAAATTGCAAGGCTATTTTTAACAGAGTTACAGTTTCAGGCATTTCAGTGTCATCTATCTGTGATATTTAGAACTAAATCAAGGCAACATTATAAAAAAATTCTAACTCCACAGATTAGTCTCCTACAAGAATAACTTCAATAGTTGTCTCTGTTATTGAATTTTAAAACCATTCAACCCATTTTAGGACACCCCTTTAAAAATATTAAAATTTGATTATGGAAATTTAGCTGAATATTATGAAGAGTAGTAAAACTTTCAATTTTTATTGATTTCCCCTTTATTTCTTAGTTATACTTAAATTACCAGTGAATTATACCTATATTGGTATTAAATAACATTGGGTAAAAATAAAGTATTCAATGTATACAGTTTCCTTCAAGAGCAATACAGTTATTCCAATGGCCCTGCAACATTTGGATACCTTCCATATAGTATGATTTCTACTCCAAAATATGTACCAGTTTCACATTTGACACGCATCTTTTCCTCTGGAGCCACCTATTCAAGTTAAGAAATAAATAATAGTCACTGGGAGGGGGGGGGGGGGCATATCTGGAGAATACTAGAGGTGGTGGAAAAATTCATAGTTCATTTCATTCAATCATTCAATTTGGCCATTGCTTTCATGCATGTGTCAGCCGGTGCATTGTTTTGATGAACAAGCACTTTTTTCTCTGCATATATGGTGATTTCTTTTTGGTTTCTTTGTGCAAATGATCCAATAATACTGTATATCTCTTATGACTGTTTTTTCTTTCTCAAGATAGTAGATAAATATTATTAGATAATATTAATAGATAATTATAAGGTTTTTTAGTAATGTTGATTTCTCAAATGAAGTTCATAGTTTATTTTTTAGTTTTTTGTCCAATTGGACTGAAAGAGAAATATTGCTTTATTAATAAACTAAAGCTTAAAAAATCACGAGCTTCAATAATGCACTTTACAAGATTTCTCTTCAGAAATCATAAAAAAGTCACTTCTGCAAATTCTGATAACCTATTTATGGTAATATAAAATAAAAGCAGTTCAGTTATCCTGGACTTTAAAAGGTAATTGTGTTGTGCCGTCACTTCGTTTCTGAACGTTCTCCTCTACATAAGTTTAATAATATTTTAAGTTCATCAGATGACCAACAAACTCTTTATTCTTGTTATAGCCTTAACAGATATAACAAATTACAGAAATTATGAAAAACAAAATGATAGCAATGACAAAAAAAAAAAAGATAAAAATAAATAACACTTAAAATTTATGACTAAAACACCAACATGCCATTGAAATACATAAGCAATTCCAGCAAGCGTAGTGTTGAGTTTGTTTATGTGAAAAAGATTCTGTGTAAAAGAAGTCTTCTTGTCCTAGTAGCTTGCAGGTCAGACTTCACGAATAAAATTACCTAGGCTGGGTTCTCTTCCAAATCAGCTCGTAGGTTCTGGACAGTGTCAGGAATAAAATAACCATACTGAGGCACGTTGAAAAGAGGATTCGGGTGTAGCTCTAAATGGTGCTTATTTTAATTTGCATAAATAATAGTGCCAACCTTGTATGCAGACTTAAGTTTTTTAGATATTAATTTTATTATGATGTCTCTTTCTTGCTTGAAATTTAAACATTGAAATGCTTTTACAACCTAAAAGTATATTAGCATATTCTGCCTTTATACAAGTTTTTGTGTTTTCAGGAAATCATATACTAGAAATTGAAGGATTACCAAATGATATGAAGAGGCATGATGCTGAAAGGTATTTGGAAGCAGTTACAGAGCTTGGTGCGAAGATTTATTTCTTAAATGCTGACACCTTGGAAGTTGATGAAAGCAACGATTTTCTAGCTAGTAGCAAGCATATAGTCCTTGCAGTGTTTGAAAGTGATACTGCTGCACAAAATGCTCTTTTAAGCATCAAAACTACTAAATTTCAGTTACGTCGTTGGGTACGATCACAGGACAGTTCAAAGACAAAAACTTAGCTTTTCATCTTGTATGTAAAGCAGTGAGACTATTTTTTTATAAAGTATAACAAAACATAAAAAAAGCATATTTATGAGTCAGAGCAAAATGTATAAATTTTTCAGAGACCTTTTTAAAATTTCACTGTCACAAAGTCTGTTTATAAAAAAGGGACTGTTATTAAATATTATCTGAGAGAAATATTCTCAAAGATGTTAAAATATGCTATACTTTTATTTAAATGCTTCTTTTATTATCAAAATTTTAACATCTTTTGTTCCATTTTCCCCCCCTCAATACTCAACGCTTTTTTGTAAGGTAAATCTTACAATGGAAAATGTTTTGATGTTTTCCCAACTTAACACACAAAGCTTACCATTTTAGAGTTAAACTTATGCCTTACAAAAATGTTATTGGGTGTCAGAGTTTGCTAGTCATAGACATATCAGTGAAATGGATTTAGTCATTCAAAAGTCATTTTTCTTTTTTCTTTTATTTAGCTGTTATTGGAATAAATGTGTATAAATTTTACTATTAAATGTATATTATACCTCCATTTTTTTTCTTATATTAAATAATTTCACATATAATAGACCCTCTTTTATTTTTGTTTTTATATAGTTTATTGTTGTTGATTTTTTTTTTTTCAGTTTTCCAGAATGATTGATGTATTATTTTTTTAACTGACAAGTGATTAAAAATATTCTTATTACTGATTTATGAATTTATGTTATTTTCGTAATATTGTTTATGTAATAAGTTTATTTAAATTTTATTTTTGTTTAATATATTTCTGTTATTTTCTGTGGCATCTTAAAAATATTAACATTCAACTGCAACTTCAAGTTGTATATTTTACATTTATATTTATTAGATCTTAAAAAGATGTAGATTTCATGCATGTTCAATATTGAAACTTGTACTTCCTTTAATATACAACCAGTTTTTTCAGCTTGGTGCTGTTAGCTACTTTGGGTGTTTGAAAGAAGCTTATTTAATTTTAAGGAGCACATGTTGAATAATTATTTAAATGAGTACAAGTTTAATGTATATTTTAAAACAAATTGGTGTCATGTTTTTTCAGTTCATGGAAATGACTTTTCTGATGTGTGCTTTTAAATTTTATCAGTCTCAAGGATTAAAGTAAATTTAAAATTTTAATATATTTTACATATTTTGTTAATATTTATAAGGCTATTGTGTATGAAAATTTACTTTATTCCTGTGAAATTTTAGTGTTTCATTCGATATTTGCTTCTAAGAATGCAAGTAATGTACAATCTTTGTTATGTTTTTTATGTGATTTGTTAATTGTGATTAGTATGTCAGCATTTGTTTAATATTAAAGAAAATTTATTTTAATATTGATGCTCTTGAGCTATAAAACTGGAGCTTTGTCAAACTCGTTGACACATATTAACATGTTTAAAAAGAACCACTTCAATATGCAAACAGGTTTAAATCCTTTATTATTATTATTTTTTTAAATAATGTTTATGCCGAGAAATAAATTAGCACATTAATCCCTTCATGACTAGCGACCAGTATATAATTTTTAATATTTGTGCACTACTATTTCTGAATAGCAATCTGTCTTACTTAATTGTAGAAATTCTGTAATTAAATAATTAAAAAATTGCTGTCTGGAAATTGTGGTCATCAAAATTAAGTATTATATTAATCTTATATGGCACATATACATAATGCTCATTGCAAGTTTGTTAAACAAAAATCTTGAATGTTTATCATGCATTAAGAGTTATTCTTTTATCAAAAGGAATATCTCTTTATGAGAAAACGTTTTGTTGATTTTGAAAGTTCTGCCTGTCATCTAAACTATTCTCATTAAAAATTTTAAAAATAATCTGCATTTAGTTTGTTTTCAGAGGTTATCTAGATATCAGAAAAGTTTTAATACCATTGTAACAAAAATAAAACAAACAGTTCTGTGTTACCAGTTATGGACCCATCCCCTGTTAAATTTTTATAATTTTCAATTAAATGAATTATTTTTGAATATTTTTTTTAACTGCACAATAATTGCAGACTGAAAGCAAATTCTTTAGTGATAAAGGCTATAAGTAATAGAAAGAATGAATTTTGTTTGAGTTATTTGCACTTCTGCTATATGTGAATAGTCACTTATAGCTGAATGTCAGGAGGTTAAAAATTTGTTGATAATATACAGGGTTATTCTGAAATGATGGACCCATTTTCAAAAAATTGTATTTATTAAAGTACAAAATGAACAATCTTTATACCAATGAAAGAGGAAGTTTCAAGGTTTGTTTTAAGACATTATAAATGTTCAATGTGTCCACCGTTAATACCAAATTTGGTACGAAATGACCGCTGCACTGTAATTTGCAACTCTCTCCTTGCAAACTCAAGAACACAGAAAACCTTGTGCTCCACAGTAGCCATCTCACTCACAACTGACAGTGAAATGAAATCGTGGCCTATTGCTTCTACCGGCCGCTTTTGAACCATCACTGCTTTGAAAGCTGTGTAATCAGTAACAACAGATATGCTTTCTCGTGTGTGGGACGAGTTTGGCTATCACATAGATGTTTGACATGCAGCAAATGGTGGACACATTGAACATTTATAATGTCTTAAAAAAATCTTTGAAACTTCCTCTTTTCATTGGTTTAAAGATTGTTCATTTTGGATTTGTACTTTAATACAATTTTTTGAAAATGGGTCCATCCTTTAAAATAACCCTGTATAATCAAAATGTAAAATTTTGACAATATGCAGCCCCATCTCCCAATGATTCTCCCCAAGATGACCCCTCTCCTTCCCTCTCAAATCTTTACCTTGAATTTTTTAGAGAAGTAATGTTGCAGTATCAGGTGATAGATATTTTTTAAAACTTCATTAAATTTTTAAATGTCTGCAGAATTTTTTTCTAAATTTTATTGATAATTTTATCTGCATAATCTGACTGCATTTAAAATTTTCTTTTCTTTCTCTTGATTTTTGATACAGCCTGTGAAATGAAATAATGTTATTTATTTTCCTCATCTTGCTTTAAATATATATATAGAGAATGATGCTGAACTTAAAAACATCTTAAAACAAACTTGTTGTAAATGATTGTTCAAATTTGTGGATTTTTAAGGCGTGTAAGAGCTATGTCTGTTTTCATTTTATTGGATCATGATCAGAGAATTTTGAGAAATAGTTAAATATTCCAGGCAAAATATTGAAATTTTGTTTTATTTTTCATTTTGATGAAATCTGCTGCTTAATAGGCTTAAATTTTCTACTCTCAGAAAGATATTTTCAGTGTTACCTTCTGTGGTTTTCAGTTTGCTTCATGTATATGCATCTTTTCATTACAATGAGCATCCAAAAAACATTCATTTTTAAACTATTTATTTTCTTACTATAATATTTTGCAAGATGTTTGCTTAATGTTGATATGTTTGGTAACTTGCTCGACTGGGATATCTTTTCTTTATATTTTTAACTTACACTATTGTGTGTGTGATATTGCCATTCAAATTTGAAATGCTTTTGAGGATAGTTTTTGGCAGTTGCAGACTTTGTATAACATACTTTATGTTCTCAATAAACATTAGAGCAGGGTTGTCTACCTGCAAACTGAAAAGCTACCACTATTTCAGAATAGGTGATAGGCAAAGTTTACAAGTCTTAATTAGTGGTGGCATGCAACATGCAAGCAGGTAGATTGGACATCCCTGTTTTCTTGACAAAATACAGGAAAACCTGGTTTTCAAAGCAGCATTAAATATTTTTTGAATAAATTTCTTTGAAATTGGAGTGTACTTTATTTTGTTGACATTTTTTAAAAAAATTATTATTATTATTGTACCTTTGAATGTTCATCTGTATTTTTTAATGCATCTATGGAAGAGAGCTACTACTATATTGTTAATTTGGAAGAAAAATTTACAGAGACTTCAGAGGTACATAAAAATGTGCATTAAAAAGCCTTTCTCTAATTTTTTATTCTAAAATTAACTACATTTTAGAGAATGGATATGATTGTATGTAAATATTTTTGTTTTTAAGTACAATGACTTATTTAGTCTGTTATTGGTGGCATTAAAGATATTTTTGAGTTAATTTTTTTTATTGCTAAAACATACAAACTCTAAAATTCAGTAGTTAAATGAGAGTTAAAAGAAATTTGAGAATTAGACCTGATGTTTACTTTGAGGGAAAATAGTTTTGAGCATATCAAAATAATTTTTTGGTGTGTAGCCTGAAAAAATCACAAGCAGTTATAACTTCTTTTAACTGAATTTGATAAATAATAATAATAATAAACTATTTTTAACTTTCATTTAAAAGAAAAAAAACATTCATTGGTGTTTTAGAATTTGAAATTGAATGCTATTATCCCTCCCTGATGTATTCATTAATAAAATGTGTGTAATGTTTTATTTGTACTTAATTTTATTTCAAAATTAGCTCATTCTTTTTTTTTTTCTTTGTGCAGTTGTGTACTTAAATGTGTGCAACTTCTTATTCTGTATTAAAAGTTAAATTCATTAATGTATCATTGTTTATATAAAAATTGTGATAGAAGTCATTTCAATATTGATATCATAAATTAACACTTTCTCATCCAAATGAATTGACTTGCTAAAACAAGTGTCATATACAAAATTTTATCTTTACAAATTCTGCTTTAATAGATTTTATTATTCAGAGTTTCATATAATAAAACTATTTATTAAGTATGTATATGGATTTTGATATCATAATTGCCTTTTTTTTTTCTTATAAAAATGAATTGACTTGCTAAAACAAGTCTCATATGCAAAATTTTATCCTTTCAAATTGTGCTTTAATAAACTTTATTATTTAGAGTTTCATATTATAAAATTCTTTATTAAGTATTATACATATACACACACAGTGTGACCTCAAAAAATCCGGCATCAAAGTCATCTCCCTCCCCTTCTTTTTTTTACACTTCCAACTTATGACAGAAAGAAAAATAGCAATTGTTTATGTATTAAAAACAATGAACATTTAGTAGACAGTGAGATCGCTGATGCTGTGCTGAATGGAACTACTGATAACGCTAGTAGCAGCTCAGCAGATGCGGGCAAGGGACCAGCAGAAGAAAATGTGTCAATGGAAATGTGCATAAATTTGACTGGAGAATTAATATCTTCTTTAGAGAAACAAGACTATCGTTCCAAAGTAGATATTCTTCATTTGCGTAAAATACAGGAAAAACTTGTTAAAGAATGGCAAAAAAAAATTGACTATTGATATTTTAGAAATTCCTGGGGAGAAATGACTTCCCTATTTATTACATTTCTTTTGTAACATGGAAAATATCAATCAAAGTAAGTTTTTTAATTATTTAATTTTCTCTTTTTCTCTCATATTATCACTTGGTTATGAATTAAATTATGACTAAATACATCATTAAGAATATCAGAAGCACTTTCGATATTCTTTCAGAAATCAGGAATTTATAAAAACCCGGTTTAGTCTTTGTCCTGATGATGCCAGATTTTTGAGGTATATTGTGTGTTATACATGTATATATATATACAGTATGGAACCATTTATCCGGAAACCAGTTAACTGGAAAACCAGTTATCCGGAATGATATTTCTGATAGACTGATTTCAGAATCTTCGTAGAAAAAGGTGTCATATACTGCCAGTTTGACATAGGCTTTGCTTGAAACAATTGTATAATTTGATGACAACATCTAGTATTTGAAACAGAGCATATTTTAAGGAATTTTTACTGGGCGACAAACGGTTTAGTCTGTTGTTCCAAATAAATGTTCATAAATCAACCCCTACCCCAGATAACAGCAAACCAAATACTAAGAATATTGATTGGCTGACAAAGTTTTATATCTTATTAATTATAGCAAATAAGTTAGAACAGGTGTGAATCAATAAGTATTAAAATAACTTCTTAAAAACACCATCAAAAATTTATAAATGCCCTAGGCCTTTCGAAAGATCTGAGTCTTTCTTCGTCAGGCGCAAAGAAGACGTGCTTCTACTATGAAAGCAGCAGCAAGACAAGCGCATTTATAAATTTTTTATGGTGTTTTTAAGGAGTTCTTTTAATACTTATTAATTATGTCTATTGTACTTCTCTTGTTGCTGGTTAGTAAACTACAAAATCGTCATTGAAACATCTAAACCGCCTTATTTATACTTAGGTAAAATTAAAGAGGCTACACATTCTCGTTTCATACTAATTTTTAATTGTTATGTTAGTAAAGGACCAAACACAACATCTAACCTACCAAGTTCGTATGCCTATTTAAAACTTTATATAAGAAAATTATCAATTAAATTCACGTTAAAATATTGTTTACCTTTTATTAGTTTGTACACTTTGCTTTTGTTCATAACCATAATATATCAGACTAATTAGGTAATTGGAGCCTAGAATAAATTCTGAAATTCAAAAATAAGTTTGACTTGTATCGTTAAATAGTTCGTGAAGTAGTACCTTAACTATAATTTTAAACCCAATGTTGAACTAATCAAGAAAACATACTTCCCTCTTGATGGATGAAAATCATCAAATTTAAAAATAATATAAAATTACTATGTTAAATTTTATAACATGTTTCCAAAATGTAAAATGAATAATAATTGTAGTGGTTAAACATATTTTGACTTTTACAAGTATTTTGCACAGACTGGAACTAAACAAGGAATCAGATTTTACTCTTTATGCATTAAAAAATCATGCTGTATCAATAAAATATTTCCAAAATGCTACAATGCTACAATTATAACAGTTACAATGGTTTAAAATTTTAATACAAAGGATTGTCCAGACTTGTATAATATAGATGCACGCTTTGCGCGGAAAGTTTTCCGCGATTTTTAGAAAGAAAAACGTAATTTTTGTTCTTTTAACTTTTTTTTTTAACTATCGAAAAATTTAAAATATTCCCCAATTTTATGTACGATTTATTTATTGTCTGGCAGGGGTGATTCTGTTTCGAAAATTTAAAAAAATCGGATATAAGTCCGAAAATTCAGACATAAAAAAATAGCACTAAAAAAATATTGGGAATTTCAACAAATGGTCATTGAAAGAAAAGCCAATTTCGTCAATAGTTCGCAGAAATAATCACCAATTTCGTCAAATCATTGCGAAAAAAAAGCGAATTTTATCAAAGGATCGTAAAAAAAAGATAATTTTGTCAAAGAATAGCAAAATTTTGTCTGATTTATTTATTGTTTGCCAGAGGAGATTCTGTTCTGAAAATTTAAGGCGTTCGGTTCCGAAAATTTAAAAAAAAAAACGGCCATCAGTCCGAAAATTCAGACATAAAAAAATATCACTGATAAATATTGCGATTTTCAACAAATGGTCATCGAAAAAAAAACAATTTCGTCAATCGTTTGCAGAAAAAATCACGAATTTCATCAAAGGACCGCGGAAGAAACGCGATTTTCTTCAAAGAATCGTAAAAAATAATTTCATCAAAGAATCGCAGAAAAAAAACGCAAATTTCGTGAAAGGAATGCAGGAAAAAAACAAATTTCTTAAAAGCGTAGCGGAAAAAGGCCGAATTTTGTGATGGGATCGCGAAAAAAATGCAAATTTCGTAAAAGAACAACGGCAAAAAACTAATCCCTCTAAGGATCCCACAAAACAACAGGAATTTCATCAAGGGGCCGCAGAAAAGCGAAAATTTCGTCAAAAGACAGCAAAAAACGCAAATTTTACCAAAGGATCGCGAAAAAAAGCAAATTTCGTCAAATCGCACAAAAAACGCAAATTTCGTCAAAGGAGCGCAGGAAAAAAACTAATTTCGTAAAAACATAGCGGGAATTCTGTCAAAAGATTGCCCAAAAAAATGCAAATTTCGCCAAAGAATCGCGAAAAAAAACCCTCAAATTTCTTCAAAACGCCGTGAGAAAGTCGCAAATTTCGTTAAAGGATTGCGAGGAAAAAACGGATTTCATCAAAGGATTGCAGAAAAAACGCAAATTTCGTCAAAAGATCGCGGAAAAAACGGAAATTTCGTCAAAGGGTCGCGGTAAAAACTCATCGGTCTCTTTAATGATAATACCTATGAATGGACGTCTCCCTACAAAATGTGATTCAGTTGTTTCAGAAGCAATGTCACATTATTTCTGTGATCAGAGTGACTGGCATTTTGTGCGAAGAGGTCACAATATTAAGGATTGGGCTGTTTCTAAAAGCATTGACAAAATAATTGATAGGAATTCACCCTTCTTACCATGGATTTTTAAGTTTATTATTTTTTAACCAAAATAATTATTCGTTAATTAATATTAATTTTTTATTTAAATGGTAATTATTTTAAAACTACTGATTTTAATTCATATCGTCAAAATAATAAAACGCGTTACTTTATTAAACGTTAAATTAATTTGAAGAATTTTTTTGACCCAATATTTATGTGCGCAGAAAGTTTTTGGTTTTATACAAGATACAAGTCTGGGACTGTCTTATGAAAATGGTAGAATTAAGCAGGTAGAGAGAACGATTTTGTTCGTGTTTTAAATTTTTTATTAGCAAAGTATTTTTTGACAAACTCGTGTTTCTCATAGGTTTCTTTATCTGGAAATGTTCTACTTTTTTCTTTGCTTTCTAGGAAACTTGTAATAACGGGCCTTGGATCATAAAACGTTGATCCAATTCCATTAAGAGCAATGAACATCCTTCAGTTTAAGGCTTCTCTTTATACTAGTTCCGACTGTTTTTTCGATTTAAGCGTTGTATGTATGGAAACAACTTTATGTGCCAACATTGTGAGGTGTCAAAGAAACCTATGACAGCACCAATTTGTTTAAAACAGAGTGAGTTTGAGACGCCTTAAAGTAGAAATAGTCTTGCTGTCAATGAGAAGGACGCAGATTTTCAGCTGCACAACAAAGCCATCACATCATCATTTAAATAGGCGACTTCGTCTTTACCAAAAAAGTTTTCAACATCAAGGTGAGCTGCACTAGCAAACTCTGTTGCTTTTCGTGCATTTAACAAAGCACCTATCCTGTAGGAGATGCTCACTTTATCCTCTTTCAATCTTTGAGAAACAAATTCTGTACAACTCAATATCGTTTCATTTCTCACTGCAGACCAGCATCTCTTGGTAGAAACTAACGAGTTGTTTTTACATCTCTGAGGATTTTCTTCAATTTACTAATCACTTTCAGCTTCCTAAATGCCTTCATTTATTTCCATCAACTGTTATTCGTATCACTCAGGACTTACCCATTTTTGATAAGCGTCAAAGAATTTGTAAAAATTTTTCTTTGACAAATTCTATATCGATTCTTTATCAGGCAGTGTAATGAAAGACCTTTGACTGTCTGTCTCAAGGTTTTCAAAGTGTATCGGAACATCTAGCATTAGGCAAGCCAGATGTTGTTCACTTTTTTAAAATCTATTTATAATCGAATAAACCCGCAAGCAGAAGTTTGTTCAGTTTTTGATGAGTAGGTTTGATGGTTCACATTGTTTTCTCAATGTTTTTGCATGAGAGAAAAATTGTGCCGCACTGATTTTGCCAAGTTTTTTAACCCCTTGGGGACGAGCAACACGTATACGTGCCGGAAATAGGCCTAAGGATCCTCGTTTATCCTCACCAATAAAATTTTACTGTAAAATTTGCCTTACTTAATCCGAGTATTTTCCCGATTTGAATAGGCACAAACTTTTGTTTTTTAAAACCAGTAGCAAAGTAATAAACATTTCGTAAAAGGCTCCCGTCGCGAAGGGGTTAAGTGTTTCACGAGTACTTCATAATATGCAGAGAAACAAAAGGCACTTTGATTTTCTGTTCCAGATATTTCTTCAAGCTCTTTAACGCGTAGAGCAGAAACTCGATAAAATGTTGCTTGATGATTCCAACTCCGACACAGTTAAGTCAGACCTGAGCAAAGCATCAAACGCAAAGTTAGTCTTTACCCAAGTACCGCTTCAGAAGAGCACAGTGACTGCTGTTTTTGCCTGTATTTTCCTTTACCCACTTATAGTTAAGCCTGTCAACTTATTTTTTGCGATATTCTCAGTGCACAAATTATCAAATACAACCTTGACAAAATCCACGAAGCTTTCTGCTCCCCCCTTACTGAATTTACATTGTCCTAGAAAAACTCATTCTATGTCCTGTTCTTCTGAAAAAAATCGTGCTCTAACAAATTTGTTGTCAACTCCATATTTTTCAACAGAACCATCAACTTGGATAGCAAAACAAACAGCATTTTATAACTGTGATACAGTGTTTTCTTTTACTGCTATGACATCTGTTGCCATTCTTATCATCTCCTGAGTCTAAGAGTCAGCTTATATTATTCACCTGTTTTTTTAAGTTGCCGGCACTATACCCTATCACTGGGCGACAATATCGTGGTACTAGGCGACATTAGTGTCGCCTACTTTATATGTTATTTTATGCTCTGATTTGAAATGAAAACATATTTAGTTGTATTGTAGATGTTTTAATTTTTATGCAGAGGAAACAGGAGAATTTTTGTTCCTAAGGGATTCCCATAAATTACCTTCTTTTAAACTCTGGTTAACTTTTGATCTTTCTTGCATTGATTTTTAATCCAAGTATTCTAATAATTTAAAATCAGAAGTAATGTCACAACCCCACATATTCCACAAAACTTATCAAATGGATGCTTCTTTAATGCAGAACCAGTTAACCGGAAAAACCAGTTATCCGGAATACATCTGACCCTAAGCATTCCGGATAAATGGTTCTGTACTGTAATCGTAAGTTAATGTTCTTTATTTTTTTTATAACAATGAATTGACTGGTTAAAACAAGTGTCGTGTATATCATTTTATTCTTTCTTATTATGTTTTAGTAATATTTTTATCAGAGTTTCATATTGCAAATTATTTATTAAGTATGTGTATTTACTGTTTATTTTTATGGATTTGTATATATTTATTATAAGCCATTGATATAAACATCGCTGCCAATTTCAGATATTTTTTACCCCAAGTCAAACATATTTTGAACCAGGAAATTTATTTAATAAAATCTGATTTGTTTCTGTGTGGTACTTATTTGATTTTATTTATTAAGAAGAATTTTTGATTCAAAATATGTTTGTTTGACTTTGGAGAAAAAATATCAAACTGACAGCTGTCTGCAAAATATTAACTTATTGTTTTAATTTATAATGTATGAAATAAGTTACATAGTAGTTACTGCTTATATGAATCAAATAATTAGGAATTCATAAATTTACTTATGGTGTAAAATATTGGTATCAGCCGCTTTATTGTATTAAATTTTGATGCACAAATATGATTCATTAAGCAGTGTTCGCTATTTATTGACCTAAAGATTAATGTATTTGAGTTTCTGCTATAAGTTGAAAAATGCCCAAATTGTAACTTTATATATGAATTAAACTATAAAAGTTATATAAAATATTTTTATGAAAATTTAAGTTTTGAGATATATATGTTTCAAGTGTCAAAATATGGTCAAAGATAAAATGACTATATGTGTTTACCTATTGATTATATGCATGAATTTAAAATATAAAGAGTATTTTTAATGTTTATAGTTTTATTTTAGTTTAAAATGTTAAAATATTGTCAAAAATAAAATGACTACATATGTTTACCTATTGGTTATATATATGAATTTAAAAGAATATTTTTAATGGTTATAGTTTTATTTTAGTTTATGTTAAATATTATGACGAATAAAAAGGAATTTTTTAATTTTATAACTGTACATTGCATTATATATCAGTTGATCCCACCCCTTGAACTCAGGAAAATATCCCTCCCTTTTTCTCCTTGGATGAGTACACAGTAGTATAACATCCTTGATTCATGAACATGTGCAGGAAATTTGGGATCATCCATTAATTATGTCATGCAATTTTTAAAAATGTTTTCTGTTCCCTCTATCGCAGGCTGGCATGCTAGAGTGATTTCCCACTTCCTGTTGTGACATTACAATTTTTGCTAATATTGATTTAGAACTAATGAACTTTATGCTCATGACATCACATCCCAGAGTTTGTGATATATTGATCTGCCAATATATGCAGCCATAAATACTGCCAGCAGACTATTTTTAGACTCGACCCAGGCTGCATGCATAAAGTTTAACAAAAATTTTTCAAATTTAGCAAATGTTCCCAGACACAGAACAACATTTTGAATTTATGTTACAATATATTAAAGTATCTACCACTGCAAATATTTTTTTTTGCAGTATTTTTAACAAACATTCATAATGCATACTTATAGAATGCTATCCTAATATTCAACAGAAAATACTGACAGCAGACTTATCTTAGACTTGACCGCAGGTTGCATGCATAAAGTCCATTTTATATAGAAAGTTATAAACAATCTATTACTAGCATAAATACTGTAAAACTATCAATATCTTTTATACTTTTATTTCAAGTTGTTTAAATTCAAAGATAAAGAAAAAATAAACTAATACAGCTCTAAGCATATAGGAAAAGGTTTATTATTCTTACCAGTATTCGCAATCAATAATCTTTAGGGCAAATTTGTTTAGTATGTACAATAGAAGTATATTGTGAATATATTTCTATGCTTAGAAGTAAGTGAGAAGAATAATAAAGTTTCTCTTATATGCATTCAGTCTTACAAGTTCTACCTAAGTAAAAATGTATTTTTTTTATGAACTTTATTATGCTTATTGTTTTCATATTTTAGATGTAATGTCACAACATGTAAACTACTCCCCTCTCCCCCTGCAATCATACTGTGGATCCCTTCCTTCATCGTGAAATCTGATGCAACTAATGGATGACCCTTTATTTAATAAACAGATTGACTATTTAAAATCGCTTTAGAATTTGAATGATGCCAGGCTTTAATTCGGTTTAGATAGACAGTAATACAATTTGGCAAAGTTATAAATTAATGCAATATTTTCATTCAGTTTTTAAATAATAATTATCATTAAAAGCTTCATTTTTATGCTATTTAATTTTTATATGTTCTACGATATTATGCATTTGATGTATGCTGAAGACACTTTAAAATCCTTTCTCATTTTTGAAGCATGCATGAAATGTGTTGAAAAAAAAAATACATATCAAGCTTAATTTGTCACTTTAGTGAGATTACAAATGAGAGAAATCCTGTTTTTAAAATTCCTGAAGCTGAATATTTTAATGTGTAATTGGAAATGGTTCACAAATATTTTTACCTATATATATATAGTTTTAGTGAATTTGAAAACAAAAAAATATTTTTTAACTGTTATAAAATTTAAGATTTAATTTTGAAAGAAATTTAACTATAATTATATTAATAATTGCATTTTTTAATAATTTTCTATTTTTCTGTTGGCAATATGATACTGCTAGGTATCTTGATATTTCATTAACAATTCAAATTATTTTCAAATGAAACAACTAATTTTTAAAATTACTTTTTGTGATAATTCCCTATACAGTATAATGTAATATTTATGCCTACAAATGCACAACATACAGTTTCTTCAACAGAATTGTATACAGAAGTTATTTAAAATCATATGTCTGTTTTCTTTAATGTCTAACACAGACTTTGTGCAGTTGAACATGGTTGCCAATTGTTCTTTATTATATGAAATCCAGTTGTTACCCTAGCACTTGTTTTTATTGAAAATATTTGTGAATATTTGTTCCCTTTGACTATAAATTTGTTTTCTGATACTGTCATTGCTTCACCATGTTTTATCAAATGTTAAGGTTGACATTGTTGAAGTTAAATAAATGTATTAAATAATTTCATATGTTGTTATTTAATGTTTATTTTTTTGCACTCTAGCAAAATGTACAAAGTTATTCAAAATTGATAGTTTTATTCTGAATGTGATGCAAATGAAAGATGTATTTGTATTCCTGCAGCTATAAGCCAAGGATATTATTTGTACAGGTCTATATACGAAGTTATCTAGAAGACATATTTAAGTCTCATGTAGTATTTATTAACAATGGTGAATTTTATTCATCACATGTTTTACAATTGCTCATGTCAGGTATTTACTGTGTTATTAATTTATGTATTATATAATTTCTTGCATTGTCAGTTTTTAATCTAGGGTAAAAAGAAAAAAAAAAAAAAAGAAACATCCTTATATTTAGCATTGACTGTGATATTTTAAGCTTATGAAATATTTAGGAGATTTTTTTTTTTTTAAATATTAAAACTCTCTTGCCTTGATGTTTACTTATGTATTTTTCACTCAAATTTTGTGATTTAGTTTTAAAAAAATTTTGTTGCATTATTTTCTAAATTTAATATTCAATAATATATAGGATTGTGGACTTAATTTTAACATTTTTCGGCACTATTTCTCATGTGATTCATGTGTGAATAAAATTTTTATGCACCATTCGTTTTCATTATTTTATGAGATATGAAATGATTTATATTTTAAACATTTATGTTAATATAGTCCTTGAGAAAATATTAGTGGCTGTTTTTATCAATAGCACTTCTAATTAATGTTATGCTATAAATTTTCTACTAACACATCCTTTATTGTTTGCTCTTATTCAGATTTTATTTTTATAATTATGGAAATTCCTCTTCATATATTTTAATGTGCATACGTTTTTTATAATATCTAAATATGGCCCAATATTTTTATTTTAGAAAGATTTTTGGTGTAACATTAAAAAGTCACCAGTTAATTTAAATAAAAGCTGCATTTTAAAAAGAAAGTGTGCTGTGAATTCTGCCCTTTTTGAAAATCAAACTCTCTGAAAATGTTACATTTATAAAGGAGGTGGATAAATAGCATTGATTCCCTGCCCTTCTTGTCCAAATATGATTTAAATTTTTTGATGTTTTGATTATTTTAATATAATTTAAGACTATTGATTTTTGTTTGAAGACTGTTTAAATGTGTTATAAGATCAGACACATAGATTTGTTTAGCAAATTTTTAATGCATTTCAATTATATCAATTTTACCTGTGTTTTACTTTAATTAACACACGTATGAAACAGTTATTGTGTCACGAGCACTTTATATTGAAAAAAAAAAAAATCAAATTGATACATTTGAAATAAATTAAAATTTACTAAATAAACTTCATATTGTAAATAAATGTTGCTGATCTTGTATAACATATGTAAACTACCTTCAAGCAAAAATAAATCAGAGGCAGTAAAAAAAAATATAGGTTCTAAATTATGTTTTAAAAACAATCAAAAAGAAAAAAAAAAGTAATTTTATCACAGGATCATAATTTAGTGCTTATCTTTTTATCCCCTTTTCTGTTAACTTCACAAAATATAAAGTTCATAGGTATTTCTCTTTAGTCTTGTTTTACATTTTTTTTTCATTAAGCATTTTATCAGTTAATATATTTTCAACTACAATTTATAGCAAATTGCATTTTTTTAATTTTTAATATCAAATATGATAAACTAATTAGATATCTTTAAAGCATCATAGAAACCACAAACTAGATTAGAAAACATTGTAAGAATCATAACTCTCATATTATAATATTTAAACATTTATTGTTTTTATTTTATTGGTATCTTAAGGCTCTTGGTTAACTTCCAAATTCCCCTTGCTAATGTTAAACCTGTGAGTGTAGAATGCATTCATATATTTAAAATATCACCTCTGGAAATTAATATTTTTTTTCTTTTTTCTGTGTAATCTTCTTAACCCTCCGAGCATCTTGCAAAAGGGTAAAATTGTAATATTGTTTTCTTTGCATTTTGTTTTAAATGCTAAGAAAATATGATTCTTTCAACATTATAAAAAAACTCAATTACAAATATGAATGTAATCCTTGAGAGTATAAATTATTCTTCAATGTATTTAAAATTCAGTAAATATATAGAATTATATTATCTTAAATATTGCTTCTATTGCTGTGAAACCTGGAGCTTAGTGAACAGAATATTACACCTCAAACACTTAGAGGGTTAAAGTATCTCTTTTTTACTTAGTTCTCAATTTTTTTTTAAATATAAGCTTAATTTAATGTTTTATGTGTTAAATTCTGACAAACAGTGAGTAAGATTTTAACGTTTTACATAAAATTAAGTATATATTTTAGAAATATTTTGAAAACTTAGAAAACAAGCCATCCTTTTAAAAGGGTAGACAGAAAAAAGAAGTTAAAATATCTCCTCCGGAAATTAATACTTTTAAATATACAAATGCATTGTACTCCCTTAGGTTTAACATTAAGGGGAATTCAGAAGTTGACTAACAGCTTTAAATTCTGTTAGTTAGTCATCATTATTCATTGCAGACATTAATTATTTAGAAACAGAAATGGCACTCTAAAGTAGGGGTGTCAAACCCCTACCCACCGGATGCCACTAATTTTTTAAAGAAATAGCAAATTTCTTGAGTCGCGGAGATTCCATGATTAGTGAAGGCAATGATTACTATAAAATTTTAGTGGTGTCTTGTAGGTCACAGTTTGAAATCCCTGCTCTAAACTGATCCTTCTTTTTACTTATCCTGGAGCTCTTAAAATGTCTTCACATTAGAACAAAGATAAAGTAGGACAGCTATGTAGATGCAAACTTTATAATGATGCCAGCATGGAAAAACCAAGTTTTCTAACAAAATTTCTTAAGGCTAAATTTTCTGTGGCCAAAAAATAAAATTTTGGGACTTTTTTAAAGTTTTTTTAAATATTTCGAGACCCGTTGCCGTAGCATATTATTTGTCAATTACAATATTAAAGAGGGTAAAATTCTTTATAACTTTCATACTTACAACTTCTTTATATACTCACTAGCAAGCGCAGTACGCCATTTCAAAAATAAGACAATTTTTTCAATTTTCTTAAAAACCATGGAAAATGTAGTTTTGCCCCAATTATTCAAATGTCTCCCGTGGATTTAATCGTGTATGTCGATTTCTAAAAATTTGTAGCAGTAAAAGCAGTAGTAAAAGCAGTAGCTATTTGCACACTCACGTCTTTATTTTCATCTCAACAGACATTTTATATTCAATAAATTTATATAATTTTAAAAGGAGGGCAGAGTGTAGATGAATGAGACAATTTTCATATTTAGACAGTAACTTTAAGTGTATACAGTGTTAACTTCAAAGCATAGTTTAAAAGAATACTTCAGTATTTAATAACTTATTGGCATGATAGTTTAAATTAAGAAAGAATTCTTGTTTAATTTTAATCATTTTTATAATGCATACATATTTTTTCCTGGTAATCAATGGGATAAGTATGAAAATTTGCGAAAAACATATTTTATTCCACACTGCAATGGTATATTTTATTTACCGATTATTGATAACGTATGTTTTAATGTTTTACTGTTTTAAAGATAGCAATTATTGGATTGTAGTTCCATGTAAAAGGGGGGGGGGGGGGAGGGCTAAAAAAAATAAATATATTTTATGTAAGAAATACTTTTACCTTATAAAATAGCTGCAATAAAAATGATAACAGATTATTTCACTAATTAATGTTATGCATTTATCTCTCATAAAATTAAAAAATTTTATCAATAAAATAGTTGAGATCACTAGTTTGATAAAAATATTTAAAAGATTAGTTTTTAAAAATATTGTCAATTTTTTTTCTCCACTTATAACAATAAATACTGGGTGGTCCATCTGTTGGTTCTTTTTTGAACTATGAATATTTTAATATTTGGAAATTTTTCCAGAGAGAAACATTCGCCTTAAATACAATATTTCAAATGAAAATCAAATTTCAAATTATTTTTTGCTTAAAAGGCGCAAAGACCAACTTGGTGAAAAATATTCCATGCCGGGAATCGAACCCGGGTCATCAGTATAGCGCACTGACGTTCTACCGCTAAACCACATGGAACGATACCCAGCCTGGAACTTCTCACTATTACAAGTTGGCAAGGCTACAAATGCAGCACAAGATGGAATATTTTCCGTGAGCCACCAACATGGGGCAAACACAGACACTTAATTAAAATCCAGCATCGATGAATCTATATTAATATTTGGAAATTTTTCCAGAGAGGAACATTCGCCTTAAATACAATATTTCAAATGAAAATCAAATTTCAAATTATTTTTTGCTTAAAAGGCGCAAAGACCAACTTAGTGAAAAATATTCCATGCCGGGAATCGAACCCGGGTCATCAGTATAGCGCACTGACGTTCTACCGCTAAACCACATGGAACGATACCCAGCCTGGAACTTCTCACTATTACAAGTTGGCAAGGCTACAAACGCAGCACAAGATGGAATATTTTCCGTGAGCCACCAACATGGGGCAAACACAGACACTTAATTAAAATCCAGCATCGATGAATCTATATTAATATTTGGAAATTTTTCCAGAGAGAAACATTCGCCTTAAATACAATATTTCAAATGAAAATCAAATTTCAAATTATTTTTTGCTTAAAAGGCGCAAAGACCAACTTAGTGAAAAATATTCCATGCTGGGAATCGAACCCGGGTCATCAGTATAGCACACTGACGTTCTACCGCTAAACCACATGGAACGATACCCAGCCTGGAACTTCTCACTATTACAAGTTGGCAAGGCTACAAACGCAGCACAAGATGGAATATTTTCCTGAGCCACCAACATGGGGCAAACACAGACACTTAATTAAAATCCAGCATCGATGAATCTATATTAATATTTGGAAATTTTCCATCTTGTGCTGCGTTTGTAGCCTTGCCAACTTGTAATAGTGAGAAGTTCCAGGCTGGGTATCGTTTCATGTGGTTTAGCGGTAGAACATCAGTGCGCTATACTGATGACCCGGGTTCGATTCCCGGCATGGAATATTTTTCACTAAGTTGGTCTTTGCGCCTTTTAAGCAAAAAAAAAAAAAAAAAATTTGAAATTTGATTTTCATTTGAAATATTGTATTTAAGGCGAATGTTTCTCTCTGGAAAAATTTCCAAATATTAATATAGATTCATCGATGCTGGATTTTAATTAAGTGTCTGTGTTTGCCCCATGTTGGTGGCTCACGGAAAATATTCCATCTTGTGCTGCGTTTGTAGCCTTGCCAACTTGTAATAGTGAGAAGTTCTAGGCTGGGTATCGTTCCATGTGGTTTAGCGGTAGAACGTCAGTGCGCTATACTGATGACCCGGGTTCAATTCCCGGCATGGAATATTTTTCACTAAGTTGGTCTTTGCGCCTTTTAAGCAAAAAATAATTTGAAATTTGATTTTCATTTGAAATATGAATATTTTACAGGTTATTTGTGTCAGCTGTTATGTGTCATGCGTGTATGAACTGTCAAATGTATGCCATTTGTATGACAAGACAGTGCAATGGCACACACTGCTCGCCAAACCATCAACTTATTAAGCAAGAAATTTCTGGATTGCGTAATTTCACAAATTTTGATGCGAATTGGCTGCCAAGATTGTGGGGGTGCCAAAATCCATGTTTGCCACGGGTACAAAAAAGGATAGTTTTGACCCTGAAACACATAATTTACTGCTACAAATATGTAGAAGTTGACATACATGATTATATCTGTGGGGGAAACACTTGAATAATCGAGGCAGAACTATGGTTTTTATGGTTTTTAAGAAAATTGAAAAATTGTCCTATTTTTGAAAATGCATACTGCACTTGCTATTGAGTGTATAATAAAAGTTGTAAATATGAAAGTTGTAGGGAATTTTATCTTCTTTAATGTTGTAATTGACAAATAATATGCTACGGCAACAGGTCTTGAGATATTTCAAAAAAGGTCCAAAATTTTGTTGTCTTTTGGCCACAGAAAATTTGGCCTTAAGAAATTTTGTTAGAAAATTTGGTTTTTCCATGTTGGCATCATTATAAATGATTCAGAAAAAAAAAATGTTCTATCCGATCTTTTGCAAGGTAACCCCCTTTTTTGGTACATTTCCTCTGGACTGTATCTATGATTTGAGAAAAAGATTTCTCATTTATTTTTATTACTAAGAATACATTTTTTAAACACCTTTTTTCCTTATCACTTTACAATTGTAAGCTAAATTCATAGATTTTGAGATTAAAAGGTGATAGGTTACTCTCTTTGCTGTACAGAAAATATGGAAAACCTTCAATTTTTCATTCAGTAAGAAATTTAATGAAGCCCAGTGGCGTAGTGGTCAGAACATCTGGCTGGCTATGCTACAGTTCAAGAGTTTGACTCCCAGCTGCACAAGTTTCACTGAACCTTTCATCCTTTCGGCTTTGATAAAATGAGTACCAAGCTAGCTTAGGAAACAGCAAGTGTCCCGTGCTAGGCTGACCACATGGCTGGAACATATATTGTATAGCACCTTGAGGCCCAGGGTAAAGAAAACGGGGTTGGGCACTGTAGGCCATGATTCTTAATGGATTGTAAAGTCACAGGTTTAGTTTTTAAGAAATTTAACTAATTGACTATTTAGTTGGCCCAAAATCAAAACATAGAAAATTTGAATAAAGTATAGGTGCTTTTAAAGTTTTTCATGCTTTTGTTTCTGAGAAGAAAATTAGATCCACTAGCAACTCAAATTTCAATTATCTAAAGGTCTGCTGTACAGATTTTCTCTAGAATTAAATATTTTCTTTAATAAAAGATTTTGCTTTAGGCATATTACCGATATACAGCAATCTAATGCATAAACAAAACTGGCATTCTTAACTGCTACATGAGATGTAAGTCATCTAAAATAAAAATCTAATAAATAAAGTAAATTAGTTATTGATAATCACTTCAAAAGGATTAAGAATTTGGTGATTCAGTTGCTTGGTTTTGTCTGATAAAAGAATTTTTGAGATTTCAAGAGATCATTATAAAACTTGCTCTAATCCATTACCATTAATTGAATTATATGTGAAAATACAAGTGATTGTAAAATTAATTTAGTAAAATTACACATCATAATTTACCATGAAATTATTTAAATTACTTCTTATCCTTTCTTATTATCTTTAATTTATAATCCTAGTTAACTAAAAATCTATATTTTTAATGTCTTATTTTGTATCTGCAATGTTGAATTCATATTTCAGCATTTCAAAGTTATGTGCAGGAAGCTCATTTTTATATCTTAGAGAGGTATCTGTATATTGCACAAAACTGAATAATTTAATTCAATATTTCATGGCAAATTAGTCTATAAAGATCCATTCATGTTTGTTATTCCAAATGATTGGGAATGTATTTTTTCCTATCTGTTTTGTCCAATAGAAATTTTTCTTGCTGGAGCAATTGAAATGATTTTGTATTCTTATTTCTTTCTTTAAAGCTTGATACTTTGAGAAAACAATTTTCCACAAAACAGAAGAGTGGTCAGTGGTGCGACTGTTGTGTTGTTCATAATTTAAAAAAATATATAAACAAATTTAAAAACTGAGAAAATATATTTCTAATTAGATTCCACTTAATTATGGTAAATTTATAATTAGGTGTTCATAAAATTTTTGGGCTTCAAAAGAGCCATTAATATGCAGTTATAAGATTCAGGACCATTGGGAAATAGTGAAATTTGTATTACAGTTATTGTGTTATTCAGAAAGTCTTTTTTTCTGTTTGGAACTGGAGAATTCTGCCCATTAATTATTAGACATTAGATATCAGAATTTATGTCTAATAAATAAATGATAGAATTTTCCGGTATGAATTAATTTTCCCAAATGGAAAGGACTTTCCGAAAGACCCAACAGAATTTTAATGCATTTGGCTGTAATTTGTTGAATATTTTTTTTTTTTTTTATGCAAGTTTATAATTTAAAACATGATGTTGGGATCGAGCTTTTGAAAGTATAAAATATTTCAATAATTTTACTTATTCTTGAAACCCAATTCCAGGTTATTGGATATTTCATTTAATAGAACAATTAATCTTGCTGAAGTGAGTAATCCTGTTACGCAGACTTGACAGCACTTTTAAAATTTCCTTCCATTATGTAACAACTAATGGAGCTTTTTCATTTCCCTACGCAACACCTATCATACACAGTGGCGCCAACTTTTGAAAAATATTGTGTGGGCTCAAAACCATTTTAGGTTTAAAATGACACTGCCAATTTGCTTTATTTGAAAGTTTGGGAAAAGATGACATTTCAAGTTAATGACAAGTTAGAATTTTTTAGAGTAGAATATAAAGTTGCGATTTTATTTAAGTATATTCTCATGGCAGTCTTCATTTTATGGACTCTAATATTTACAACTGTGCCATGAATTTGACTACAAATTAAAACGCAAAGGACTAAAAAATATATCAAATTAAGGCATTTAATGCCAATACACTTAAATGCTGGTACTATTTCTTAAATTGTACCGGATGATTCAAAATAAATGCAGTTTCTTGAACCGCTGACAGTAGAACGATACTTCCAACTACAAAAAGTATACAAATCAAGTACATCTTTCATATATGGCATTTATTTAACCCTTTGAGGGGTAAGCAATTGTGTTTCTGTAATGTTGAATTTCCACCGGAAATTTGGAAAAGTTTTATTTCAAAATAAGAAAAAGCAGTTTTTCAGCTTTTTTTTTTTTCACTAAAGTTATAAAAGTAAAACTTTATTAAAATTTTCTGATGTAAATCTCAATTAAAATTAGGTGGGATAAAATATATCCCGTTGCCCCTCAAGGGGTTAAAAAGGGCTGCATGCACATTAAAATACAAAATTTAATTTTTATCTGGCCTACTTCTCATATAACGTATATCTAGAAAAAAGAATAACATTAGAAGGAAGTTCTTGGAGAGACAAAAGAAAAAAATCTCTTATGGACAAAACGTACTGAGCAGAGTTCATAGAATGACTGCTGAGTTTTAAATTTTTAGTTTTTCTGGCATTAAAAATGCACCTGTCCTATTTATTAGTAATCGCGCCCATCGGCCTAATCGTTCAGAGTTTTCGTGGTTTTCTTCGAGCCATGGATTTCCATGCGTAAATACGGGTTAGGCTCCCTTAGAAAGACCCCCGCAGGGGGCACCCCCCCCCCCCTTGGGCCTATATCCCTAGTGTAGATAATCAGCTGTCATCAATCAATCAACCTATTTATTAGTACTTGACTAATTTTTTAATAAAATGAGCTCATCTTTTCTATAGCACGGCATGTAGAAAATATGATCTCCTAACAGCATATCTTCCAATAAATGCATCACAAGCATCCTCTGAAATGAATTTTCTCCACTGTTCTTATTCATGTTTGAAATAGTAATCTGATGAAGCTCTTTCTTTGACATAATGGAATGCATAAGATGTTTTCAGTCTTTTCCGTGGGGAGAGAATTTCAACGTTAATACTATTAGCTATTTTATTAAAATTGGAGAACAAATATTATCCTCGTGCACCCCAGAATTCCTTTGCAAGTTTCACTGAAATAACTAATATGCTTGCATTAACTCTACCTTTAGAAATCAAACTCTCTACTTAAAGCTATCGCAAAAGAAATATTTCTCTCCACTCAACAACACGAACATTCTGATACATTCACAGTCACCTAGATATATAAAAAGAATGAAATTTGTAGACATAACTTCTGAAGTGATTTGGAATTGAATAGCAAATTTAAATTAAATTTCAAAATTAAAACCTCCAAGTTCATTTTCCTAACTTTAAATCTTTCAAAACCTGTTTTGCCCTGATAACTGTGTTTCCCAGCCCCATGTTTATTACTTTCTGACTTAAATTTTGGACGGTCGATCTTTAAGATAAAAATTGCTGAGTTAGTGCCTACTTGCAGGCATTTGTGGCTACTGATACAGTTCAACCGAGTTTCGTCATAAAGTCCCAGACATCAGTCAATATTTAATCAGTCATTAACCAATAAAATGAAATTACCCTTATATATTAACACTTTTGCCCTCTGCTGGAAAATATCTTAAATTCTTAACAAAACTCATCTGCTCCCACCAAATGGACAGTTTTTCTTTTCTAAGAGATTTGAGCCTGTTCTAATTAATCTCAGAATTGATTGAGTGAGAAATATCGCTGCTCATCTTTAGTGTACTCGCGACTCACGTGTACTGCTGAACTGAAAAATAAACAAAGTTTAATTCAAAGAGTGAGGTCCCGAGATAAATTATTTTAATACTTTTGGTTCAACAAATTTGATTTGCTAAATACCACCCTAGTTTGTGACGGAAAAGAACCCCATGAATCACCGATATTACACAATATATATATATACATTACATCTTCACTTATAATTGATTGCTGTCTCATGACGACCATTCCTGAGCTGAAGCATGCTGGAAATTGTCTTAAAATGCTTTGGCAGCATTTTCTGAAAGATCCTTTAACCCAAAAAATGGAAAGTGCTGAATAGTAACAACTGCAAATTTAGTACATTTAGAAAACAAAATTAATTCGTGAATATGCAGGAAATTTCTTTTTGAGATTAAATTGAATGTACAGTCGTGTAAAAAAAAGTAAACACCCCCTACTAACTCCTCGACAAATTATCGTAGAAGAAAGTTACTGGTACCAAACGATTGGAAATAAAGTCTACTTTTAAATAATATATATAAAATTTGCTTAGGGAGCCATCTACATATTAAAACGAACCATAACTTTGTTTTTTTCAATAGCAGTACACAATTCTGACAACAGAAATGAACTCTACACCCTTCAATTAGTCTAAAAACAAAATTTTAAGCAATTCGTACCATAAGTTTCTGAGAAATTAATTCTTTTAAAACGAGCGTATTTTAAGGACTGTATCCAAACTGAAGTTTGGTACTCGATTGTTACCCGAGAGAGCTCCCTTCTTGATCAAGGCACCTTAAGCAGTCAATTAAGCCTGTTCGATTACAGGATAGCATAAGAAATTTCAAAATGTTTAGTCACTTGTATCATAGACGGCCCCTTAAACCATCATTTTGCCGTTTTTTAAGCATAATTTGAAAACTACTTGGAAGAAAAATGTGAAATTTTGGATTTCCACAAAGCAGGACTTAATAAATCTGAATCCATAAAAAAAAAACTGTAGGTTGCAATTCATAATTTTTTTTAATATTAATTTCATAATTCATAATAGAAAATTATAAAAATTGCAAATTCAACGTATGTTTGGGTATATTAGTATTATTGCTACACAAAAAAAAAAAAATAGAACATTAGGATCATAATTTCAGAAGTTATAAATAAAAATATGAAAATGTAATTTAACATTAGAAGCACTAAATTTTGAATGTTTATAATTCAAAAACTTATCATTCAAATGACTTGAAATTTGATGTCTAGGCATAGTTTGAGCCAAAGATCTGAAATATCTCATTAAAATTGAGTATTGCCATTGAAAAAAAAATGAGGTTTGGATTCGTTTTAATATGTAAATGCCCCCCTAAGCAAATATTATATACATCATTTAAAAGTAGACTTTATTTCCAATCGTTTGGTACCAGCAACTTTCGTCTACGATAATTTGTTGAGTTAGTAGGGGGTGTTTACTTTTTTCCCCCATGACTGTACGTCTTTTAGGATGAGGGGGGGGGGGGGGCAGGCTGTGTTTTAAGCTCCTGTGTGTCTGTTATTGCTATCTTTACCAAACAAAATAATTTTGTGAACGTCGGCGAAATAATTTCTTTTTCAGTGACTGAAAAATAAATAAGCACAAAACTAGAATAATGAAAATTGGGTGGACTGGAAGAGCAAATTATTGGGTGTGCTCAGGCCCCACGGGCCCATATAAGTTGGCGCCACTGGTCCATATAAGTTGGCACCACCGGTCATATATGTTTCTCATGAGCCAACATTGGTGCATGTATTAAAATGCATTCAGCTAATTTCACCTTTAAAGGTGAAACATATTTTGCATACACCACTGTTAGCTCATGATGATAATCTTGTATGATTTATTGATGTTGTGTCAGTGAATGAAAAAACATTATTAATTGGTACACATGCTCCTCTAATTTAATTTTATTTATAAATAAGCATAGTTGCCAAATTTTATGCTTTTTAAAAAATATACAAACATGTTTAGAGGGGGGAAAATTAATAAAATGTAGTTCATATTTCATTTTATTAAATGAAATTTCTTGTTCAAATATGTTTATTTGACTTAAATGCATGAATGCATGCCATGTGCGTAGCAGCCATGAATAAGTAGGGAAAAAAGCAAGAACTTCTAAAACTGCTATCACCCACACTAACAAATAACTTCCTCCGAATAATTTTAGGGTCACTGAAGAAATATCTTCTTATTTTATGTACTTCCCTTGTAAACATCTCTAAGTTTCAAATAAAAATTCCAAAAGCATAAGATAAAATACAGAGATTCCTAATCACAGGTGATAAATCATGTAAATCAACTGGACTAAACAAATATTTTTTTAAACCTTAAGATAAATATCACATTTTCATAAAAGTTGATAGGGAACATTTGCAATAAAAAAAAAAAAAGTTAAAATGAATATCTTTATTCTGATAAGTTCACCCCCTTTATGTACATTTTCAATTTTGAAGGTTAAGATAGCTTTAAATACAATTTTTTTTTATGTAACGACTGAAGATACAGAAAGGTAAAATTACTGGTCTGTCTTAAATAATGACTGAGATACATTGTATTACTATCTTTCAGGCTGATACACAAAACTTGATATCCAGGCATATAATTAATATTAAGTAGATTTTTTTTGTTATAATGAACAATACAACAGTCGCATCACTGACCATCCTTCTATCTTGCAGAAAATTATTTTCCCAAAAGCACTGAGCGTTAAAGAATACAAAATCATTTCAATTATTCCAGCAAGAAAAATTTCCAATGAACTGAGCATAGCTAGGGAAAAGTATATTCCTGAATAATTGTGAATAACAAACATGAATGGATCTTTATAGACTAATTTGCAAGGAAATAATGAGTTTAGTGGGAATTATAAGGATACCTCTCCAAGATATAAAAATTATCTTCCTGCACATAACTTTCAAATGCTGAAATATGAATTCAGTATTACAGATACAAAAATAAGACATTAAAAATATGTAGATTTTTAGTTAACTAGGATTATAAATTAAGCATAATAATGATAAAAAAAAAACTTGGAGATTTAAGGATTAAATTTTCATCATACTGAAAACTAAAGATCGACCGAAACAGGTTTTTAAGACCGAAAAAGAATTTTGGTAATTTTCTTATTTTCGAGCGATAAAGAATTTTGGAAATCTTCCTATTTTTGGCCGAAAACGAAAATGTCTAAAAACATTTTAAAAAGAATTAATACATACATAAATATACAGAGTCAGTAATTAATTATACATGTGGCCCAAGTTTGCTCTTTGTGTCTCTGACCAAAACTTTTTATTTTCATATAAAACAAAATGTAGTAATGTTATATGCGATGTAGAGTGATTTCCTAACTATACTAATTTCATCTAATTAAAAAAATGTTTTAGTTATGTGTACCACGATTTATCTTTTATAATGGTTTTTGTAAATGATCAACTCTAATAGTAGAACTTTCTCAAAGAGTATTCGAAACACTTCTGAAGTTTAAAACTAAAAATTTTCTATTTCTATTAAGCCTTCAGTTTTTAATGAGCACGTAAAAAGCGTCTTCAAAGATTAGTCATATATCCATTTATTGCTTTATAATTTGCACTCCCGTCGTGAGTCTATCACGACTGATAATTAAATACAGTGAAGTTAATAGCAATAAATAAAGAGCGTCTCATTTGAGCCGATACAACTCAAATCAATGAGTACCGTAATTTCCCGCGTATACGCCGCGGCTTATTTAAGTCTTTTTCATACCGGAAATTTTCTTCATAAAGTGAAGTCAAATAAATGCTAAGCAAAAGCAAGTCACATTTTATTTAAAACAAATTCTGGTAGGAAATCGAATTAGCTGAGCTGCGGCGTATACGCGGGAAATAGTGGTAATGTTGAAAATTTCAAAGGAAGAAATGAGATTTTCGGAATACTGATAGCTTCGGTCTGGCCGAATTTTTGGCAGTTTCGCTGAAACTTAGATTTTGAAACGAAAAGAAATTTTCGGTCGATCTCTACGGAAAACCTTTAGTTTAAATATATGGTTATTTGTGCTAAATTTATTTTACTAATTCCGTTTAAACAAAATTTTATGCTTTTTTTTACTAATATTATACTAATGGCGGCTATTTAAAAAATTTAAAATGAGGTAAAAAAAAAAAAAAATTAGAAATAGAAGAGGGGCTTTTTGTTAAGTGTTTGACCTTGATACAAGGCTTCAGGAGCATTTTTTTTTTTTTTTTTTTTTTTGTTCTTATCTTAAAAAATGGCTGAGATATACCGGTTTGAATTTCTAATGTGGGTGACATTTTGAAAAATCTGATTTTTTGCCTGCGACAGCACTCTTATATATCAACCGATTTGGATGTGAGTGAGCATGTGCACAGGAATTACTAAGGTCTCGATCAAGTTCATTGGTTAGCTTCACCCATCATGTTGTTTTAAAATGGCGGTCACTCAAGATATCGCCGAATTAGGTGACCAAATATAAATCACTTTAAATAAAACCAGCTTGGATAAAACTGACTAATTTAGCAAAATTCCTTGTTGAATCTTTTATAACCGGGTTCACTAATTTGAGTTTCGTGTGTTTGAATAATATAAGCTGGCTTTTTAAAAAATAAGCAATATGAAAGGTCCCTCTTCCTCCCGGCACAGGCCGGAAGGACTTTTTCATATCCAAATGTTCATATAAAATATTTCTCACAAATTATGTCTATATATTTACGATGCCAGCCATCTCCTTCATTTTCATTTTGTGGTTATCTTAAACAATATGGCGAAATTTTTGTGTTTTCTGCAGTTGATGCCTCAATTGAACGCCCAGAACATGAAGCAGACCTGGTGCTCGTACAGCCGCATTTAACCCGTTCGGGACCAGCATCTCTTACACGAATTTTATTATACTAGCACCACTTTTTTTAACATATAACTTTATAAATCACGAAAACGCTGCAATTAAATAAGTGTGTGTAAGCATACCCTAGATTGCTCTCTGTCTTTACGTATGGATACGCTTTCATGGGCCTGGAGGTCCGATCTCACGACTCCAAGTAATGGTATGAGCCGTTTTCTATTTCCTCTGTAGCTTCTTCTTCTACTGTCAATGTTCAAAATCTTCGGGATATGGTATCTAAACATGGTTTGGATACCGTAATGCAGGGGTGTAAAAATCTAGGTGCCAGCGGGCAGTCTCTCACCACTAAATTTTATTGGTTTCCTTAGCTTAAATTTCATTAGCATTCTTACAAAAAAATTAGACGAAATATTCGACGAAAAATAACGAATAAAATTTAGTGATGAGGGACTGCCCTCTGGAACCTAGATTTTTTACACCTCTCCCGTAATGAAAATGTTTGATTTTAATGATACTAAAAAAAGTAAAAGTAATTACACTACTGACCATAAGGACACTGATGAGGAATTCACCCTTCTTAAGTCTAAAAAAAGTAAAAACAAACAGCACCGTGAAGCTGCTGCTAAAAAAGCTCCTACTTGTAATGAAACTGAATCGAGTCGGATAATGACGAATCCATAACTGATGAAATAATCCTATCTGACAGTGTTACCAAGAAAAAGCTAAAACCAATTATGGTTACTGAAATTCCCAATATTATCGAAATTCTTAATGGGCTGTCTTCTAACGATAAATTTAAATTTGAAGCCAAATTAGCCGGGAACTTCATAAGAATTTCCCCTATAACTATTCGTGAGAAAATGTCACTTCATCAATATTTTAAGCAAGTCATTAGAGAGCTTCCCAGGACCCTCAAACTGAATTCTGTAAAAGAAGCTCTCTAATGTAGAAGTTTCACCATATAAATACTATCGAAAATGAAAAGCTGTAGAGATGATAAGCTCCTGAAATTGAAAAAATTTGTCCCTGCAAAAAAAAAAAAAAAAAAAAAAACCCACAATTTTATCGCAGTCAGAAATTTTTTCACGTAAGTATGAACTGTCCTTTAAATCCTACATGTATGGGATGTGGGGGGGGGGGGGGGGTATTCATCTCTCACAGGAATGTAATGTAAAACCTACTTCAACAGAAGTACCTAAATCCTCTCCTAAATGTGCTAACTGCTGTTTAGGACATTCTTCCAACAAGAATGATTGTTCGAAACTTCCACTGAAACACCTATTTCGTAATTTCCATATAAAAGTCGCCGCCACTTCTAAAAATCTTCCATCAGAAAAGAAAATTCAGAAAATCCTCCATCAGAAAAGATACTTTAGAAAAATCACCAATCAAAACCTAAGCCACCTCCGAGCTTTATGAGCCTCAGCTCAGTAGCTTTATGAGTTGCACAATTCTCAGATTCTGTCACTTCAATAGCTGATATTCTAATGAAAATCAAAAAACAACTGCAAGTCAATTCTTTTCTCAATATTCCCACCAAACTCAACTTTGTCCTCACATTAAAAGTAAAAATGATCCTATCTCTGAACTTCTTGCCTTCAGCGAGATGATGGCAAGTTCCAGTAATGCTTCTCTTACTAGCGAGTCTGAAGTTCTCTTTCGACTGCTACCCTCTATTCAAAATTTTATTATTTTGTAATTTAAAGTTTATGGTCACTGTAAAGTATCTTTTTTTTTTTTTTTTTTTTTTTTTTTTTTTTTTTTTTTTTTAAGAATTGAGTTTTGCTTAACTTTTTTGATTATTTTTAACTTGTCACCCCTTTCTTTATGCTTTTCTATACTTTTTCTCTCATTCTACTTCGGACATCCAATTACTGGTGAAGCCCGCCCTCTCTGTATACGGATTGGCTGTTCGTGCAGCTGTTCGCGTATATAAACTTTTTTCCTCGTTTTTTACTCATTTCGCCTTAAAATCTCTGTGTTCGCACAGTATGTTTGTTTTGCTATGAGGATGGTCCTTTTAAGGACCAATATCGTCTACTATTGACGATTGTGGATGCTTTGAGCAGTTGTTCATACTGCTATGATTTTCTGCTATTGATATTCTATGCTCTTTGCTATCCATTTTACTTTCTATGCATTCTCATTTAAGCAGTCGCATAAAAAACTACAGTTATACTTTTTTCACGTTGTGACGTCATCACTAATCGACCGCCTTCTCACTAGTGTTGGAATTCACACCGGGAAATTTTGAATAGCAATTTCCTTTTATTTTATTTGTGGAATATCTATCATGTTATAAAACAATAGTAACTATTTAAACTTAGTGGTGAGAATTTGGAATCCCCTAATAAAAAATCAGCAAGATGCGGCAACACTGTGGCATTCCGCATCTGGCTGAATTTTTATTTAGGGTTTCCGAATTCTCATCAGTAAGTTTAAGTAGTTGCTATTGTTTTATAAGATGATAGATATTCCACTAATAAAATAAAAAGAAATTGCTATTCAAAATTTTCGGGTGTGAATTCCAACACTAGTGAGAAGTCGGTCGATTAGTGATGACGTCACAACTTGTGTCCTCAGGCCTTGAGTATTTTGATGGCAACGCTTTTGCTCTCACTTTTCTTGCCAGAATGGAGTTGGATGATGCTTGGCCCTGGAAAATTTTATGGGGAGACGCGGCCCACTTTTACCTGAATGGAACTGTAAATACCCAGAACTGCCGAATTTGGGATAACAAGTCACCAAGAGCATTCAAAGAAATTCCTTTGCATTCACCAAAGACAACTGTTTGGTGTAGTTTCACAGCAGATATGATCATAGGTCCATTCTTCTATTAGAACATTACTCCGAATGGACCCGTAACTTGTACTGTTACCGCAGACAAATATCGCCAAATGCTAAACAACTTTGTTATTCCGGCACTTCAGCAAAGACAGTGCCTGGAGAAAATCATTTTCATGCAAGATGGAGCCCCTCCACATATTGCTTTGCGGGTACAGCAACTGCTACGACAGAAATTTACAACAGAAAGAGTCATTAGCCGCTGTTTTCCAACTGCAGGGCCACCTAGGTCCCCTGATCTTACACCCTGCGATTTTTGGCTATGGGGTTACCTAAAGTCCAAGTCTATCACGGAGGTGTCCAGGACTTGGCTACGTTGAAGATAACATATAGCGAACTATACGGGAGATTCCTGCAGACATGTTATTCTCTGCTGTTGTAAATGCTCTGCACAGAATGCAATATGTGGTCCACAAAAACGGCGGCCACACCGAACCTGAGTTGGATGGGCTAAATAAACGGTAATTTTGTTTCAGTATTGATTCTTCTTTTTTGAAACTCTCTTTTTCGAATACATAGTGCCGCATATTCCCCTGGCAGTGATTTTTGGAACTAAATTTTTTTTTCGCGGAATCCATCGTCCCTCGTCTTGTTTAATCTTCCTACAAAATTTGGCGCCATTTTCGCAATTAGATCGCGCTACAGAACACTCTGAGTACCGTCAGTTTAATTATGGTCACCTTGTAGATCTGAATTTTGTCATGCTGTAGCTGTCGAATTTTTGAACCAATTTGGATGAAATTTTTCACATGCATAGTACATACTAATGTCTCGACCAAGTTCGTTGGCCAGCTTCATCCGCCGTCTTGTTTCAAAATGGCGGCCACTGGAATTTGTGAAAATTTTTTAGCATTGTATACTTATAGAAAATGTTACGTTTCACAAAATGCAAACTCTTATGTATCATTTTAAACAGAATGTTAGAAACATTAAAAGATATTTTAAAGAGTTACACAGTGTAAGTTAACAAGATAGGTAATTTTAAAGAGAAAGTTAGGAAATCTAAAAATTTCCAAACGTGTTCACAAAATTCAAATGGCCGCCATTTTGAAACAAGATGGCGGATGAAGATGGCCAACGAACTCGGTCGAGGCATTAGTGTGTACTGTGCATATGAAATATTTCATCCAAATCGGTTCAAAATTTCGAGAGTTACAGCATGACAAATTTCAGATATATATATATATATATATATATATATATATTTATATATATAATATTACCGTAATTTCTGGTGTATAGCCCGCAGATGAAACAATTTAGTTTGGACCCAGAAATTTTATTCAATACTTGAAGACCACTATTTACCGAGATCTAAAAAGTTACAGTTTATTTAAAAAGATTTCTGGGTCGAAACACGATTGTTTGATCCGCGGGCTATACACCGGAAATTACGGTATATATATGTATATATATATATATATATAATTTTATTAATATTATTAATATTTATTGTTAATTTATTAAAATTAAAACATTGAATATGGTTAAATAAAATAAATGATTGATTTTTGTTTTTTATTGTTCTTTTCAATTAAGTGAATTATCTTTGTCAAAATACTTTTGAGCGCTACTGTATAAAGAGCTCTAACGTCTGTGAGAAAAATATATATGAAACAAATTTAGAAATAGGTGACAAGGGAGAGAACAGTTATTAGTAGAAATAAATCCTCTTTTCAGAATGAGATATTTAAGACATCGAGGACATTGGAGAAAGAGAGATTTTTTTTTTTTTTTTATTTAGTAGTTGGCTTGTTAAAATAAGTTTAACTCTTTCAGAGGCAAAGCACTTTTTCTCGTAAAAAGTTGATTTGATTGACTGACATCAGAATTTACACCAAATTTATTTGGAAATAAATAAAAGCTTTTCTTCGTGTATTTAATAAAAGGAAAATTTTGATTTTATAATTCTGGTGTCAATCTGGCATTTAGGGATTCATTGAAAATTAAGCGGTCCAAAAATGAACCACCGCCCTTCAAGGAGTTAAAATGCTACTATTTGATTTTCAGCCTGTTGAGTATGTACATATATATTTTTAGCTCACAGGCTATCAAAGCCTGAGAGCTAATGTGCCCGCCCGTTCTGTATGTATGTACGTACGTACGTACGTACGTATGTATGTATGTATGTATGTATGTACGTAACGCGATAACTCTTGATAGAAACATCCGATTTGCTTCAAAATTTTTTCCTAGGTTCATTGTGATAAGGCGCTTCCCTGATTAGTTTTGGGAGTTCATTGGTTAAGGATAAAGGGGGAAAAACGGGGTTAGTCCACCCCACCCCCACCCCCCCCTTAATGCAGAAAAATGGGTTTTTCATGCAGAATCATTCGATTTGCTCCGAATTTGGTATACCGGTTTATTATGTTAAGGAACATCCCTGATTAGTTTTGGGGGTTCATTGGTTAAGGATAAAGGGGGAAAAACGGGGTTAGTCCATCCCCCCTTAATTTAGAAAAATGGGTTTTTCATGCAGAATCATTCGATTTGCTCCGAATTTGGTATACCGGTTTATTATGTTAAGGAACATCCCTGATTAGTTTTGGGGGTTCATTGGTTAAGTATAAAGGGGGAAAAGGGGGGTTAGTCCACCCCCTTAATTCAGATAAATGGGTTTTTCATGCAGAATCATTCGATTTGCTCCGAATTTGGTATACCGGTTTATTATGTTAAGGAACATCCCTGATTAGTTTTGGGGTTTCATTGGTTAAGGATAAAGGGGAAAAACGGGCTTAGTCCCCCCCCCCCCCCCCTTAATTCAGATAAATGGGTTTTTCATGCAGAATGATTCGATTTGCTCCGAATTTGGTATACCGGTTTATTATGTTAAGGAATTCCCCTGATTAGTTTTGGGAGTTCATTGGTTAAGTATAAAGGCGGAAAAACGGGGTTAGTCCACCCCCCTTAATTCAGATAAATGTGTTTTTCATGCAGAATGATTCGATTTGCTCCGAATTTGGTATACCGGTTTATTATGTTAAGGAACTTCCTTGATTAGTTTTGTGGCTTTATTGATTAAAGATAAAGGGGGAAGGGGGGCTAGGCCACCCCCCTTAATTTATATAAACGGGTTTTTCATGCAGAATTATTCGCTTTGCTCCAAATTTGGTATACCGGTTTATTATACCGGAGCTTCCCTGATTCGTTTTGGCGATTCATTTGTTAAAGATAAAGGGGGGCTAGTCCACCCCTTAATTTAGATAAATGTTTTTTTTGCAGGATTATTCGATTTGCTCCAAATTTGGTATACCGGTTTATTATGATAAGGGCTTCCCTGATTAGATTTGGAGGTTCACTGGTTAAGTATAAAGGGGGAAACGGGGGATAATTCCCCTTCACTTATTTTTTTGAGGGGCATTATTCTTTAAAATAGGTGTATAATATACAATTATTGTCAATAGCCTGTGAGCTCAATGCCATCAGTTTAGCTGGGCACTTTTCTTTTTTATTTGTAATAGTTTATTATTTAATATCTACACTCAAGTTTAAAATGTTTAATAGAGGATGCTCCACTGGGAGACGGTCCCAGAAAATGTTGGTTTTAGAAAAGAGACAGGAGGAAACATAACAATTACATCCCTGTATGTTTAACCCAGGAGAACTCGCTGCATGAGATTTTCTGTCACCGTCGTACTTTTTTCAAGACTCTTATTTAAACCATTTTTCATTTTAATTAAAATTTAAAAATGTTATTTCAATTATTTTACCTATTTGTGAGTAAAAATACTAAGCCAAGCAAAAAAAAAAAAAAAAAAAAAAAAAAAAAAAAAAAAAAAAAAAAAAAAATTATATATATATATATATATATATTAAGCGAATGTAAAGTAAAAGAAAAGCAATTGGGCACCGTGAGAGAAATTCTCACTAGCCAGTTCTCCCGGGTTAAGAAATGAGGTAATCAAAGGAGGCCTTGGAAATAGCCTGCCCGAGCTTCCAAACAGAGCTAAAATTTAAATATATTTCTTTGCTTTTATCTAAAACCAACATTTCCCAGGCCTGCCTTCTAGTGGGACACCCTGTATTTTAATTATGCCTAGAAAAAAAAAAATCACAACGTGTACCCGCTTAATCTAATATCTGACTTTAGAGAACGATATATCTTGGGGAAATAGTTATTCCAGTAAGCGAACACAATTCCAAGCATATTAAGATTAGAAAACAACCGTTATTTTGACTCAAAATGACCTTTTAAAGAGGTACGGAAAATATAAAACTCATTTGCAACCACTGGTGCCCCTCTTATTGCCTTCATTCATATCAAGATATATTAAGTTTTGTATCTGCGTATAGTAAAATGTGATTTATTACTTTTACTTCCATTTATAATTCAGGAACTGAATATTTTGACGGGAGATGATTTTGCTCATTTTCGATATTCACCATATCTTGGATGGTAGCCAATAGGGCATTTTGATATGACGTAAAAAAGGTAGAACACAAATTCTGCCAACTGCGCACTCGACTGCACATATTCTTGGCATCTTTTAACTGAATTCAGGCTTACCATATTGGCTTCTTTTTCGCACATTATGCGATTGTCAAGTGCTTCTGTACAACTTTTTTTTTAAGAAAATGCCGAAGTGTGAAGTGTCCTTTTTTGCAAAACGTGTATTGTTGTTATCGTCTAGCGTATAGAAAAATAAATATAAACGGAGAAACATATACTAAGTAAGTGTTTTGTATATTTTTTTCTGTTTCATTTTCTTTCAGACTAGCTTTTATTTGGTATCTCGTATAATTTTTTTTTGTTTATGTCAATATTAAAAAAATTTTCGTGTTAGATATGATCCTGTTACTTCTACTGCTTTTGCTCAGTGTAATTTTACGAATTTAATATTATGATTAAAAAATTTGTAGTCATATGTAGAGTAATATTAACATATAGGGTAGATGTGCCAGTAATGGACACCCTTAAGGAATTTCTTTAAAAATTATTTTTTTATTAATAGTTATAATTATTATATTCCAGTTTTTTCAATATTATATTAATCTATCAACAATATTTAACCATTTTTATAGCCTCATTTCCCCATATGGATAGAAATTTAATTTTAAATAACAGAAATATATCAAAACACCCAAAAGCCCAGTAATGGACACCCTCTGGCCCAGTAGTGGACACCCTCTGTTCCAGTAATGGACACCCCATAAAAAGTAATAAATATAATTGTTTTTATGACTGTATTTAGAACCAGAATTTAATGAATACTTACTAATGAAACAAAATAGTTATTTTTAAATAAATTTAACAATTAGGATACCAGTAATTAATAAAATATTTGTGATAATCATTTACTGTTTGCATCAATTATTGTAATTATCAGAAGATCGATGTTTTAATTGTTTTAGATGGATAGTTTAAAATACTACATATCAGACAATTACAGCTATCAAATTATTGAAACAGTGGTGGATTTGATTTAAAAGGTAATAATAAAAAATAAAGTTTTGGAATATTAATGTTTAGTTTTGTGTCACTATTTTTAACAATCTTCCAGCGATTACTTGATATACCATTTATAATAATTAATATTACAAATATGAAAGAAATGATATTGTGAGTTGAATATTTTAAATACTAAATAAAATACTTTCAAAATAAAACTGTAGAACTGATGTTTGAGGCCACTGATCTGCAGATTTACTAGTTTCATGAATATTACCTATAACTTTCATTAATAGTATTACTTTTTTTTTTAATAAGGAAACATTTAAGACAGAAAAAAGGATTTTTAATAGCTTCTGTAACTTAATTGTTTTTATTTAACGGAGAGGGGTTAAGCCCTATGAGCCCCTCTTTGACCGTGCTCTTAAACAGTATTTTCTGCTTCCTGGCTGGTTTGATTGGCAGATTATAAAATATGTGAGGTATATATATGTACTACATAAAAAAAATAAATAAATAAAATAAATAAAATATCAAAATTTTGTTAATCACATAAAATAAATTAAAAGCAGCTATTTATAAAAGTTTTGGTGTTATTACATTTTGGTAAGTATAATTTAAAAATTAAATTTGATTATTTAGGTTTGCAGTTAAGCGAAAGTATTTTATGCACCATAAACATTACTAAAATTGCATTTTTAGCATTGTCTACATGGGGTGTCCATTACTGGAAAATGACTAATTAACCATCCCAGTAATGGACACCCCCTCTTAAAACCTTAAAAAGAAATGAAATTTTGTAATTAGCCATTAGTATATAAAATTCAAAGTTTTCTATTGCTACTCAAACAAAAACATTCAAATTTTGCAAGAAAATAAATAATATATAAATTAATTAAACGAAGCCAGCTCTTAACCTCTTCATTAAGATTTTCACAGAAAAACAGCAAAACTTTGAAACATTATTTTCTGCTTCCTGATTGGTTTGATTAAAAGTGTCAACAATAACATAGATTTATAAAACATACAAGGGAGAATTATAAAAAAAATAATTAAAGCTAAATATTTATTAGTTATTTTTTTATGAACCAAAAACATCAAGGGGTGTCCATTACTGGAAGGGTGTCCATTACTGGCACATCTACCCTATTAGAGGTAGGATATATCTTCGGATCAACGACATACACAAGATTGTTTTAGGTTGGAGGAGGAATGAAAAGTGCATAACTTTTTCAAAAAAAGTTGGTTCTTTGAAAATAAAAGACTTACCTAATTTTACAGATATCAAAAGCACATCTGTGAAAATAAGTATTCATGTACTTTTATTTAAAAGAAAATCGTCGTAACTGAAAGCTAACCCCCACACCAAAATATAAGTTATGTGCTTGAGTTGAACTCTTTTATTGTTGTTAAATATCAATAACTTACAAAACTGAATGTTTTCAGTGGATATGGTAAGCAGTGTTAGGGAATAAACGGTTAAAAATGAGGTGGATGAAATTGCAATAATCAGTTTAATCACAATCATTAACAGCTTTTTATTATACTTTTTCCATCTCTCAGTGCTTTTTAAAAAACTTCATACTTTTCTCAGAGATTAAGGGAGGGGTCGCAATCCTCTCCATGCTTCAGAATTCTAATACACAAAAATGTCAGTAGGGTATCTAGGATTTTGTTCCGAGAAAGTGGAGAGCTGGGAAATGATCTTGTGTACACAATTATGTAAAAAATACAGATTTTGAGGGGGAGGGAGGTACGGCTACTGTAGCCTCTCAGCTCCCTTCTTCTTGAATTTGTCCCTGATAAATGCTATTGCATATCGTCAGTGTTTTTTACTTTTATGAGTGGTCAAATTTTATATGCGTAATCCAAGCTGATGCATGAGCAATATGAAACGTGGGAAAAAATGCATGTGTATTCTTATTATTTCAACAATACGTGCGTTTATTTGTATTTGATTTTTATGTAGCATTTCTAAGAAGTTACAGCCTGAATGTGTAGTGAGATGACTTTCATATAATAGACAGATTTTTTTTTTTTTTTACTCCCAATTTTTGATTAACTTTTAAATGTTTATAGGAGGCTGAATTTTAGTTACAGTAATGCAAAAAAAATTGTAATGTTGCCTGACTATGGGTAAGTAATTCATCTAGTAGACTTATTATAACTATGCGATACAGTGTTTGTATACCATTCTATGGTAAGGGTTTGACATAACTATTGTATATTTAACCCGTTTGCGATGAATGTCTTTTACAAAATTTTTAATCTTTTCCCACATAGCCTTTTTAGTTTGCAGAAGTCTTGCTTTGAAAACTTGCAAAGTTGCAGCAAGCTCAGCATGACAAGACTGAAATTTCATAACACAACTGCAGCAAGTTAATGCAAACGCCAAAGTCACCACACTTTGAACTTGCAGCTAACTTATCGTGCAAATTAAATTCATGCTGTGTCCAAGTTATTGCAAAATAACAGCAAAGAAGTAATCAAAAATACTGCAAACTTACTGCTAAGTAATAATCTTTCCATGCCACATCAACTGTTTAGAACTGTTAAGTTTAACCTCTTCGAAGGGGTCCATAGACCTGACCAGGTCTACTGATACATACACACCGTTAAGGTACATGCATTGTTTTTACCACCATAAATAAGTTAGGGTAATATTTGTACATTTCAATTCAATCCTTTTTTGGTATTTGATAAGTATAGCGTTTAATAAAAGCAGTGCCAAACGAATAAAATTTCTGTGTATCTGCTAATTATCTATTCTCTCAACAGAGGGATTTTTGCTTTCGTCACTTTTGTGAATTAAAGACAGTCTTGCCATCAGTTTCATAACAAACTACTCATGTAAGTGGGTGATGGTATACCCTGTGGAAGATTTACTGCGAATTTCTCACGACAATTTAATATCAGAAAAAATCAAACTTGCTGCTAATGTTCATGCTATCTGGGTTATCACCGGTTTTTCAAAACAGAAAATTTTGCCTAATTGAATTGAGAAAATGCCCTGATTAAATAAAGCAAAATTTACAATAAAAAATAACTGGTGGGAATAATCAAGGATTCTGAGCAATTTATGAGTCAGGTATATGTGATGCTCATCCCCAAGGTGTTAAATTGATCATTAATTTATCTCTCTCTCTCTCTAATAGGATATCATAGTTTTGGAAGATTGTGTTGCAGTTCATCTAAAGCCAAGAAGTAGTTGAAGCTTTCATGGTATTGTAGAAAAGATGAAGTTCCCTTAAGAACCACCTCTCTGAAGATGAACAGAAGAGGCCGAGAGCTTAAATCTGCTGTTACCTGACGTGATTGAAAAATAATATTCATACATTAAAAGCAATTATTGGCCTGGTGAAAATCTCTGGTGGATAGAGCCTTTTTCATTGATTTCATTGAAAAGTGGCCGTTCACTAGGGCGTTTTGCCCGGATCGTTACTCCGAAAAAAAATGAGAAGAAACAGTAAGTTGATTTCATTTCTGTCTCTTAAACCATATTTACAATAACTCTCCTCTTTAAGTTCTCAAACTCTTATTTTCAAATGCCACTTTCATAAATTAAATTTTTTTTACCAATGAGATAGATTGTAAATACAACTTTGTTTTCAACAAAAGTAAGATTCTAATTTTTAAGGCCATGACAGGTTTTGAGATAGGCTTTTGCCTCCTCCCTTTCTATGCAGACTTAGATAAAATGTAAAACTGTCTGCAAACTCAAATAATTTCTTAAAAATTTTCTGCAGAAAAATGCCATGCCCCTCTTAAGTCCTATATCGCCGCTAACAGCAAAAGTAAAAAAGTTTTCTTTACAATCCCTCAGATTACGTTACATGCTCTCACCCCCCCCCCCCCTCCTCCAGTTTTCTGAATTAGACTTTATTGAAAAGAGGATAATGTTTACATAGCTGCCAACTCTTCCGATTTTTTCAGAATTCTTCCGAAAAATCGGCATGTTTTCCGATTTTACGCGCGTAATGCATTTTCTTCCGCTTTCCGCCATTTTCTTCAGATTTTCGGCCTTTTTTTTACGCGAGTTTGGTCAAAGGATCGCGGAGAAACCCCGAAATTTCGCCAAATGTTCGCGGTAAAGACGCAAATGTCGTCGGAAGATCGCGTAAAAAACGAGAATTTCCCCCAAAAGAGCGCGTGAAAACAAGAATTCCGTGAAAGGATCACGAAAAAACGCGAATTTCGTCAAAAGATCGGGTAAAAAAAGTGCCGTCAAAAGATCGCGTAAAAACGCTATTTCCGTAAAAAACAACGTGTAAGAACGTGAATTCCGTTAAAAAATCGCGGAAAAAACGCGTGTTTCGTCAGAAGATCGCGGAAAAAAATTCAAATTTCACCGATGGATCGCCGGAAAAAAACTCAAATTTCGCCGAACGATCGCGGGAAAGACGCGAATTTCGTGAAAAGATTGTGTAAACAACGCATAGGGGTGATTCTGGTCCAAATTTTCCGAAAATGTAAGGCATTCATTTCTGAAAATTGAAAAAAAAATCTCACCAATTCGAAAATTCGGATATAAAAAATATCGCGAATTTCGACAAATGTTCGCCGAAAAAAAATAAATTTTGTCTATCGTTTGCAGAAAAATCGCCAATTTCGTCAAAGAATCGCGTAAAAAACGCAAATTTCGTCAAAAGATCGCGAAAAAACGGCAAATTTCCTCAAAAGATTGTGAAAAAACAGCACATTTTGTCAAAAGATCGAGAAAAAAAGGCACATTTCATCAAAAGATCGCGAAAAAACGGCACATTTCGTCAAAAGATCGAGAAAAAAACCACAAATTTTGTCAAAATATCGCGAAAAAACCCACAAATTTTGTCAAAATATCGCGAAAAAACCCACAAATTTTGTCAAAATATCGCGAAAAAACCCACAAATTTTGTCAAAAGATCGCAAAAACACCCACAAATTTGACCAAAAGATCGCGAATTTCGTCAAAGGGCCGCGGAAAAAACGCATAGCTAGTGTCGGTAGTGGATCCCCCCCCCCCCCCCCCCCTTGCTATAACTTTTCAGAAAATTTGCTGTGAATTTCAGAATTTTTTTTCACTCATCACCCACAAAAAAAAAAAAAAAAAAAAAAAAAAGTGTTAAGAGGCAGAAGCTTTAAGTGTCTTTTAATGTGAAAGGTAGGAAATTTATGAATGTTCAAAAGGAAAAAAAAAAAGTAATTTTTAATATATTCAAGTTTTTTTTTTAATTTTTTTTTTATCATAATATATATATTGTGTAATTGCAAATTAGTGAATATTTTATTTGAGTTTCTCTTTCAAATTTGTTTATTTATAAGGATTCAGTTGTTTTTTAGTCCTTACTGAAAGTGTTATAAAACTTAAAAAATCTTCTGATTTCTTCTGATTTTTCACGAAAATCTTCTGATTTCTTCTGATTTTTTGTCCAAAATCTTCTGAGTTTTACCGAAATTTAGTTGGCAAGTATGTGTTTACTAAGATATTAAAACCGAATTCCCCTTTCGAATGTAAAAAAGTCACTGCAAATCGCAGAGAAATGCTAAACAAGCGCATAAACTTTTGCTAAAATTTCCAACCAAATAAACTTTATTTAAAAGAGATCAACATTTAACATTTACTTTTCAACACAAAATTTATTTTTAATCTGTTAAATTAACCTGCAAAGCGTAAAACAATCTGCAGCACCTGCTTCGGTTCTGCACTGTTTCTGCTACCGGCCCTGGCAAAAAAAAAAAAAAAAAAGCATTGTACTTGCCGTTCCGGCATAAGCCCCACACTTCCAATATTTTTAAGTTTTAAAAATATATATGCCACGGCGCTTCTTCCATGGTACATGGCAAATAATTTCTAGATAGCTTTTTTATCTGCAGACCTTCTCACAAGTCTGCAATGGGCCTTGCAGATTCTCCGCCTGGGATCTTAATAATTTTTTTTATGAAAAATTTGTAAAAAAAAAACCCCATCAGAACTGTTTGCAAACTTTGAAAATTTTCTGCAAACGGCGTTCGCATGTTCGTCTATATTATCTGACCCTGTTTCTATGTATGTAGGTTAGAAAGAAATGTCCAAATCAAATATTTTTTTTAATTCAAAGTTCATTCTAAATAGAATTTAAAATATTTAATTGGTGATTAAGTTACATTATTAAGTTAAATTATTGCATTTTTAAAATTTACGTGAAAAATTATAAACAAAAATCAATTTTAATTCTAGAATTCAACATTTTCGCATTTAAGTATATGAAGTCACAAATTATGTTAAATCTCTATTTTTGGTGATAAGAACAAAAAATTTTTTGCTGAATTTCAACCCCATGGCTCGAGATGTTGCATCATCTGTAGTACACCATTGACCTTATTAATAATCAGGATGGCCTGAAATTATTCCAAAATCCTACGGTGCTGAATTTTCCAGCGCAACCAGCTTATAGCGTCAGGTTATCGCTAGCAACCGTAACTGGGACGATCATTGATGGAAAAGCCGCATCGCTACCTTGTATATCTACATATGGGAAAAAATCAATTTAAAATAAAAAATGAACAGAATATTTGGTAGTTTTCGGTTAGCCGGCGCCAGTGTTATATATACATATTTATATACAGGCAAAGTTCTTTAATCCGCACAAGTTGGGACCAAAGGTTGTGCAGATTATGGAATATTGCAGATTATGGAGTATTATGGATTATATGTCATTTGGACACTATTTTAAATATGATATATAATAATTAATTTAATATGCTATCTCAAAATTAGCATTTTTCAAATTCTTGTATTAAAAAATTGATTGTATTCACTTTTATATTTAAATTTTTCAGATATTTCTTTTAAAAAATCATTTTTGGATCAATAATTTGTAAATTTGTTTAATTGTTTACATTCATTAAGCAATGCGAATTATAGGAAATTGCGGATTACGGGAGTGCGGATTATAGATCCTTGACTGTACATACATATATGTAAATATACATATACACATGTTGTATATATACTATATATAAATATATATGTATATATACATACATGTATGTATATGTAACACTGGCACCCGGCTAACCGAAAAGTACCGAATATCTTTATGCTTCTTTTAAATTTTGACAAATGTCTTTAGCTATATATTTTGTAACAAAAAAAAAAAATTATGATAGCCGGGAAACAAAATATTTGTAAATGTAAATTTACTTTTTTTGTATAATTTTTTTTTCTTGAAATAAAATTCAGAATTTATTTATGTATTACTTTTTAAATGTAAATTCTTTTTAAAATTTAGGAAATTCGATTCAAAACTGCAGCTTTGACAGCATTTTCTAAAAAATCTTCTGCCTTTACAGAAAAAACAGATTACATAGATTGATTTAAGTCTATATTTTTAGTTAGAGAAATTTACTTTTTTTAGTCTTTCACTTTTGTTATTGATAAAAGATTCGACACACACATTAACTAGCAGAAGATTACAAAAAATAAACCTTTTCATAAAATGAGCTTGCTTTTCATTATCTTTTCTTTTCCGTGCCCTCCTGTTTCTATAATAATTTCACACTTTTTTCTTTTCCGGCATTTTGGTAATATAACTTTTAAATTAATATTTATCAATATAGAAAAAGAAGAATAAATAATTTCTATGATTCTCAATAAGACGTTACCCGTCAAAGGATCTGGTGCCAGCAACGGTTGCATTGTCATTGGACTACCTAGCCGGCACAGTTTGGTACAAATTAATTCTAAAACTGCCAAAGTCAAAATTAATCACTAGCCTTTCCCGATGGAGACGAGTTGAATAGGGGTTTGGTTTTGTCTTCCACATCATAAGGACGCCAAGACATAAGGTCTGTATGTGAAAATTCAGTGTCCTTTAATTGTTGTTTAAACACAAACTAGACCCCTCTCCCACACCAAGCAGATCCCGGCCTGGGCCTGGCTATAAAAAAGGGTAAAGGTTAAAAAAAATAATATTTTTTATCAATGCTCTTTTGCTCGCTCCTTACATTGGTTGGCATGTTTGGCATATTCAGCCTACAGGTGAACCGAATATTTGGCTGAATGAATACTTTTACATTTTAAAGGCATTAAAATGTTAAATTTTAAAACCATCTATTGAAATGGTGGCAACTCATCAAGAATAACTTTTCTACTCTCTTTGATTCAGCAAGGAAGTTTTTAAATGCATCCTTGATCAGTAACTGGAGTTAGCAATCATTTGTAGAGATTGTAAACAAACAGACTGTTCTTAAAATCTTTCAACAAACATTTCAATCCATTTATTCCATCAAAATTACAATACAATCAATCAAAAACACTAGGTATGTAACTACAAGCCGAAATGAAATTTTCGTTCACAGCTTTATCAACAATGAAGGTATTTTAGCGAGATTTGTTTCATATTAATTTTGCTTCTATTAAAGGTGATGATTGAAATTGACTGAATTTTGACCAGCGACACAGTATAATTACTGTCAACTGCATTCTGAATAAAAGAGTATCTAGGTCATAGTTGTTTAGATATGAATGGTGGCAATATACAGAACTTCTTATCATATCATATTTCACAGAAATCATAAGCAAGTCAGTTGAAAATATAGCTTTGATATCTTCATTATTGTTAAAGGAACAAACAAAAATCCATGTTTGATCTCGAGTGAGATGAGATACACTGTAATTATAACTGAATAAGAAAATTGTGATTTTGATTTCTTGGACAAAAATTGTGCTTTTTGATGTCTATTATCAAAACTCTGAACGTTTTTCTATTTTGTTTAGAAACACTCTTTTTGTGAAAAAGCAAAACACAGATTATTTACTAGACAATGGTCAAGAACCTGCATTGGTAGATCATAAATGCCTATGAAAATCCTCATTAATGGTTAATTTTCTTAAGTGATACTTTACAAATAGTAAATAAATAAAGTAAAAAGATTCTCTTTTATTTAAATATGATTCTGTTTCTGATTATTCTGAATATGTTTATAAGTTGACAGTTAAAAGTAAAAGTTGTGTAAGATTTTTGAAAATATGTTTAAAATTTTTTTAAGTATTAGATTTGTACAAACATTTTGATATTCGGCATAACTGAATGAATATTCAGTAACATGGATGAATACTGAATAGATACCTAATATTCGGTGCATCTCAGGGCTCGAAATGGAAAAATCCACGAACCGAAACGCTATTTCAAAATTATTGTTGACTAATTTTTTTTTAAAGTACAGTACAGTCCCGCTTAACCGAGTTTCTGCTTTAACCCAGTTATTTTCTTTTGATGGACTGAGAGCTTCCATTATTATGAAACAGCCATTACAAATGAAGTGTTAGGTGAAGATGAAAGAGCAGCCGTAAAAAGTTAGAACTCTGATTTTCTGGTCAGAATGGGGGAAAAAATGGCCAGAAGAAAATAATCCATTCCAAAGGTATAAGTTCGATTTAAAAAACTATTTAATACTTTGAGCAGAAAGAAGAGGCTACACCTACAATTTTCATTTCACTAATAGAATCATATAGCTGCCAATTTGTACGGTTTTGTTATCTCTAAAATTGAATACAAATTTTTGCCGTATTTAATCGTTGACAATTGTTAGATTTCGGCGACTGAATTAGGCAAAATTTACTGGTAAGTTTTAGAGGGAAGAAAAAAATCTTAGAAATTGGTAGCTATGCAGTAGCGTCAGGCTCAGACTGGCCCCTCGTCCACGGAAAACTTCACGCCCCTAAGTGCCTTAAGCCGCTCCAATATTTTTTCCCAAGTTGTGCACATACATTCGGACTAGTGTACTAAATTTCGAGGATTCGTTTAGAAATAATCATCAGAATAATCATTAGGGATAATAGGCAAACAGCACAAGAGAGGTATTTTTTATCGCAAAGAAATTAAAAATACATCGAAGCAATTTCAGGATCGGAAACCATTGGTGGCATCTTTGAATACTATTGAGGGGGAAAACACGCAGAGAAAGCTTAGTAGCTACAGCGCCCTGGGCGAGATTTATTTCATCACTTCTTTGAATGATAGGTTTTAGATTGTAACCAAATATTTTGCATATTTTCAGGCCTTTAGCTTTTAGTACCTTGTTCCTACACTTTTAATGACGGCCATGATTGCTCCTACAATTGAAAATATCTTGAGAAAAGAATGTGATAAATATCAGAAGACAAAAAAACTATTTGTGCGGATTTCGTTTTTGGTTGAAAAACATGACCTTTTTTTTCGCGGAATACAAATTTGATAACACTTCTGGATTACAATCCCCCCAAACTGTGGAATCCCGCGGTTAGCGTTTTTTCATTCGCAAAATCTACACCATACTTTTCAGTTAGTAATCTTTGTTTTATTTAATGACAGATTTTCCATGGCTAAATAAATATTAGGAAATTCTAGTATGTATTTTAAATAAAAAGTTGTTTGAATTTAATCACGGAAAAATTATGATTAAATAAAGCGATGACTACTATTCAGAAATTATGATAGGTTTTTCGAAAAAAAAAACGCTGCCACGGGACCTGCAGCTTGTATGAATACAATTCCTGGGGCATTTCTCTCAATTGTATAAACTTAAATATTTCCCTTGATAAAGGTATATATAAATATTATACAGACATACAAACAATAAATACAATAAACCCAACTGGAGTGAAAAATTAGCCAGAGCCAGGAATCGAACTCGGGACCACAGTATACAAGACTGCTGCTCTAACCACTGAGCTACTCCAGCCGATGCCTGAGTCTGCAATTTCTCACTCATAAACCATGTTGGGTAAGTCACCAGCCATCTATACGACAGCCTTGGATGACAGGACAACGATGAATAGATTTTACTATTACATCGATCTACGATAATTATAATAAAACACTCATACTACAATATATATTAAAACACACATACACACATAAATAACGTCTGCATTCAACAGTTAAAGGTATATATAAATATTATACAGACATACAAACAATAAATACAATAAACCCAACTGGAGTGAAAAATTAGCCAGAGCCAGGAATCGAACCCGGGACCACAGTATACAAGACTGCTGCTCTAAGGCTGTCGTATAGATGGCTGGTGACTTCCCCAACATGGTTTATTAGTGAGAAATTGCAGACTCAGGCATCAGCCGGAGTAGCTCAGTGGTTAGAGCAGCAGTCTTGTATACTGTGGTCCCGGGTTCGATTCCTGGCTCTGGCTAATTTTTCACTCCAGTTGGGTTTATTGTATTTATTGTTTGTATGTCTGTATAATATTTATATATACCTTTAACTGTTGAATGCAGACGTTATTTATGTGTGTATGTGTGTTTTAATATATATTGTAGTATGAGTGTTTTATTATAATTTCCCTTGATCTCTAATTATTATAAAAACTTTGCAAATCATAGGAAGAGGGTGCTGAAAAGAGTAAACTTACTCAATTATTTTAGAGATTTTTAGGCTAACAAAGTGGCATTTTTGGTGTACTTTCTGTGTATAATTTTTTTAGTAGTGCAACATTAATGCAGCATTTTACGGATACATAAAGTCATTTTTTTAAGGACACAAACGCAAAGTGCCTCTTCCTACAAAATACATAACTCGCCTTATATAAATGTTGCAAGTGTAATAAGCATAATTTTCACAAGCAATTGTTATTTTCAAATTCCTTAATGGGATGTGGATTTGAATGTTTAAATATCCTTATGTTTCAACATTTAAATACCTTATAATATGTGGTACTTTTTATAAAAGAACAAAAGAAGCACAAGCTTTAGTTTTCAAAATTTCTACTTTTATATGAAAAGTATTATACGTATTTGTTTTAGATACAAAGAAATTTTAAGCGAAGTTTGCATACTGAATTTTTTTGTGTATCATGAGGGAGACACCAATAGATACCATTTTTTTAAATTCTACTTAAAAAAAAAAAAAAAAACTGTAGTAAATAAAAGGTAATTGTTGTCGGATTGTAACAGAAATTGAATTTATCTCATTTTAAACTGACTGATAAGTAATTCATTTTATAAAGAAGTATACTTAAAAAAAAGGGTTGAAACCCTTAGCAGCACCGCAGCAACTCTAGTTGGTGCCTGGTGCGAAAAATTTTGTTAGTTTTTGTACAGATTTTCAGTGCGTCAATGGGGATAAATGGAATAAAAGTGGTTACCCTTGCTAATTCAGCTGAAAATCTTCGTAAAAAAGTCTATAGATACAACTGGCTGTAAATAATGTCTACTAATTATTGTTATATATAAATTATATTTCCGAACTCGTCTACATATTAAAAATTGCACCAATTCTGAATTTACAAACAATAACGCCCATTTTTGGCACCTTATTTTTGGTTACTTTAATTTATTAATTTTTGCATGCAACAAAGAACAATCGTTTAAAACATCAATGTGTAAGTTTATAGCTAATTTGAATAATTAGTGTTCGAGATACGGAAAAATTTTGTCTTTCCATAATTTAAGGGGACCGTCTTCTTTTTTCAAAAGAGCCACTGAAAACAATCGTAGAAACTTAACAGAAATACTTTGTAAGATTTTATTTAATATAAAGTTTATAATAAATTTAAAATTCCTGTATCATTTGACTGGTGAGTAATTGAGTGTTTTCGGTTGTAACATATTTCATTTTATTTTCCGAAACTTATGGATAAACCCCTAACACTTTTTGTTTTATAACTGTATTCAGATTTAAGAAAATTGTATAAACTCTATCTTTTTATTTGCTGGTAAAGAATCAATTAGGGTATCAAAAGTGGATGTTACCATTTGAAAAATCAACGTTCACCATTTGAAAAATTAACGTTCGTGCATTTTTTAATACCTAGACAATCTCCAAATTGGTATCTATGTCGTTTTTATACAGTCATTTGCAAGAGAATTGGTAGGGGTGATCACTTTTTTCTCTGTGAGTCTTATAAGGTACCTATTAACAAAATAATAAAGTCCTATCCATCAGTCATCTACTACAAAGTAATCTGTGTTCAACTCGGAACTTTTAGATATTACTAGATTCGTTTTAAAAAATTGCGTAGCATTGTGTAGATTTGATAAAACTTTAAAATTGCACGGGTGATATATCGAAGTCTTCTATCTAGACTCAGAGATGTAATATTAAGCCACTTTTATTCTTGGTGCTGTGTGAATGTGTTAAACCTTCTCAAGCCAGGAAGAACACAAACAAGAAAAATTTACATGAGTTCGCTAAAATTTTTGCGCCCTCTGAAAATACAAGGTCTGCGCCCTTTTCCCTGGCCCAGTCCGACCCTGAGTAGCGTAATACTGCAGCAATATTGGCATTCAACAAACAAAAAACTATCAAGGGCTTTTTCAAAAAAACAATTTCATTCTCCGTTTTTCTTAAAAGTAACGGAAATGTACATCAAAGAAATGTTACTAGTATCATAAAAATGAATGAATTAACACTAGAAAGACAGTGACGGTCATTTTGACCGCTACCAAATGAATTTATTTCGGTTTGAACCAGAAATTTCTTTATAAAACTAGTTTCGAAGGTAATAAGGAAAAAACTAGTTAAATAAATAAGTTAATAATTTAAAATAAAAATTCTGGCGCGAATTTTTATAAAATTTGAGTAAAATTCCCCGTCTTTCAAGTAATAAATGTAAATTTTAAGTGAAAATTTATATTTGAGTGAAATTTATATCTCCTGAGTTGGTGATGATTTGTGTAAATCTGGTTTATACAAGTTTTTTGTTTATCTGAGGTGAGATTGGTCCATATTAACTCAGATAATCGGGACTTTACTGTATAGCAAATTTATATTTAACCATAGAAAAACTAATTTTTAAAAATGCATTACAGAGAGCATAGTAAGCTATATGTATGAAACTGTAATAATATTTTTTAGTAATTCCATGAACCAGAACAATATTTGTTACAATTTCACGAACCGGAACATCATTCCGGTTTGCTCTGGTACATTTCGAGCCCTGGTGCATCCCTAGTTCTAAGCAATACTTATTTTATTTTGCACCGAAATGCAACTTCTGTACTTCTTTATTTTGAGTGAATATATTGGAGCTTATAAATACTGTGTACTGAAACCAGTAGGAACAGTGTTGTATGTTGTAATTTGCTTGCTGGTTGAAAGAAAAAGATCCTTGGTGAGTAAGATTTTCCGAAAATTCCCCACACACAAGATTATAAAAATATTTACTAGATTTTCTTACATATGCATATATGGACGGTGGTGCACCCAGAGGAGGGAGGGGGCAATCCCTGGCCCCCTCCAAAAAAAGTGAGGAACACTAGAAAAATATTTAAAATATTTACGGATCAAAGTTCGTTTGTGTGTGTGTGTGGGGGGGGGGGGGGGGGAGAGGAGAGGGCAGCATCTGCCTCCTTCCAAATCTCATTGGCCTAGGTTTACCTAGGTTCAGCTTACGTGTACAATGAGTGGAGAGTTTGGCTGTGTACTGTCTCATATATCAGCTATATATCTGCAAGCTTTATATGTTCATTGTGACTCACATAGTTTAAATTTAGCAATTGGAAATGCTGCATTTGTGATAGAAATAAGAAACTACATTGTAGACTGGGAGGTGTCAACACAGACAATCATCTCATCGAGCTGGAAGCTGAAATTCCAGGATTAGACAAAACTCGATTAGCATATTAAAATTCAACTGGTCTGCCAAAGCATATCTTGGTGGAAACCACCTTCAGACCCGATTTTAGTGGTTGACTTGTAGGTTTATCATTGTGTTTTCCTGCACCTAAAGGTATGAAAACATGAAGGACTGGGAGCAAGAAAACACAATGACAAACCCTCGAGTCAGCTGCAAAAATCGGGTTTTCAGGTGTTTTCCACCAAGATATGACTTGGCAGACCAATTGCGTTTTAATATGTGAATAGAGTTTTAACTAATATTCGAATTCCAGCCTCCAACTCCATGAGGTGATTGTCTGCACTGCCGACTCCTGGTCTATTGGCATAATTGAAATGACAAACAATTTTTTTAATACTCCTAAGAGACAAGACGTCCGCCTCAACAATATTGACAAACATACTCCGGAAATTAATAAACAAAAACTACGAAAAGCTTGTCCAACTAGGTGGGTAGTATGCCATGAAGTCATCATGACCATGATAGAATTATATGACGTAGTGATTCATAGCCTTGAAACATCGCAACTTGAAAAGACAGAGACTAGTTTTCTACACAGAGCTGCAGAGTCGGTGGGAATTTTAACAGATCCGACTCCGACAACGCAGACTTGCTTGTAAAATGGATGACTCAGACTCCGGGAATTTTAAGAGATCTGACTCCGACTCTTTCGCTCAAAAATGGGTCCGACTCCGCAGCCCTGCTTCTAAGGCAAAACTTTTAAAAAATTCGTTGTGTATTAGGTTTCATAACTTCTTTATTTACCTTACAGAATACATTTACATACACTTTATGGACCAGAAGGAGGCTGCACAAACCATCACCTCATCGAGTTGATGGATGAAATTCCAGGATTAGTTAAAACTCGATTTGCATATTAAAATGCAACGAGTTTGTCAACTCATATCTTGGTGGTAAACACCTGCAAACCTGATTTTAGTGGCTGACTGGTAGGTTTACCATTGTGTTTTCTTGCTTCCAGTCTTCTATGTTTTCATACCTTTGGTTGCAGGAAATTGCAGGCAGACCAGTTGCATTTTAATATGCGAATTGATTTCTGTCTAATTCTGGAATTTCAGCCCTCAACTGGATAAGGCGATGGTCTGTTCATCTGCCTCCCGGGCTATTATCGCTGTCTAAATTATATCAAAAATGTGACAGTGACCTTTTAATTGCCTTAAATTTCATTAACAATGTTGTGGCTCACTTAAATCGTATTCGTAAAGCCCTTTCAAGAAAATTTTTGATGAAGCTTGTTTGAAAGACAGTAACTTTCATATTGACCTTAAAATGCCAAGAACTGCATCAAAACAAAAACAAAGATCCAATGTTTCAGCCGATTCTATAAAAGAGTATTTCAGGAGAAATATTTTTATTCCATTCGTTGATCAAATGTTGACTGAACTTAATGAACATTTGACTTGGCACCGCAACATTTTGAAAGTTTTTTTAATTCTTCTACCTAATGGAAAAGATGCTCCAACAGCAAATGAAATAAAAAATTTTCTTTAATTGTGTGAATTTTATGCGCATGATTTGCTTTCTACCAATTCAAAAATTTTGAACGCCAAATTCAAGTTGTGGTACAGAAAATTTTAAAAATCACTTTCATAACTCGATGCAAGAATGCCATTGAAGCAGTTTCGATATATGAGAAAATGTTGTACCTGAACATCTATAAATTACTAAAAATATTTGCAATGCTTCCCGTTACAACCTGTGTCAGCGAAAGGTCATTTTCAAACTTACGCATTTTAAAAATTTACTTAAGATCCACTATGACAGAATAAAGATTAAAAATGGGCTGCTTTATGATATATACATAAAGAGATTAATGTAACTGCAACTGAAGTAATTTGTAAAAAGAAAAATAGATTTTATTGTGTAACAATGTTTTTAATTGAATTTACTGAATTTTTTTATCTGTTCAATTCAACTCGCCTCCATAGTCGGCTGAGCCACGGTAGCAGTAGGGGCAGCTGCCTATAGGTCAAAATTGGGAAATTTCATTAGCGGCCACTGGCCGGTAGGACTAATTTTTAAAGTGGCCACTTTCTTTAAACTAGCGGCCACTTTTTTATTTCAAAATGCTAAACAGTAAAATTTCTATAAGTATTAATCTAAAACTGAGTAGCCCAAATAAATATGTTAATATAAATATACTGGAACCAAAAAAAGTTGATTCCTTGATGAAATGCAAGGAATTTTTTTAATCTCCTTGTAAAAAAGTGGCCGGAAGGTGGCCGCTGATAGACAATTTTTCACTAGCCACTTTTTTTCATTTTCTAGCCCTGTGGCCGGTGGCTAGTGCTAATTTTGACCTTTACAGCTGCCCTTTCCAAGACTAGAGGCAACGCCTTTCAAGAATTGACTGATGCCCAAAACAGATTAAATTCTCTATTAGTTTATTAATTCCCAAAAATTCTGACTGACAAATAAAGTTTAAATGAACTAGCCCAAAAATTTGCATCCAATAATTCATTTCGTCAAATCTATTTTGGATATTTTCCTTTAAACTACAATATGTCTCACGGTCAGATAAATGTAAATAGGAAATTCTATAAGTGTTTGTTTAAGGGCTCTTCAAGTATTTAACTTCTGCACATTCAAAAATTAGTGTACTTTTAAATTATTAATTTAATTAAATTTTAAATATAATAATTTTCATTAAAATAAATAAATTATTATTAAATACTGAATTAATTACGGTAATTTGATGATTAATTAGTGTCTCCTTGTAATTACCTATTGTAATCATAAGCAGAGAAATTTTTCCCTCACTAATTTTATTTTGTTTCGCCACCAATGCTCGGCACCTCCCATAAAAAAAATCCTGGGTGCACCACTGTATATGAATAGATATATATAAAATATTATATTATTTCTTTTTACTAAAGAAAAAAATGCTTAATTATTGCAAATAATGTATAAAATACTATATGCTGGTGAAGGGGGTGGGGGGTACAACTAAAGTTGTTAGTATTCCAAATTATTAGGTCTCCAGTTTTTTTTTTAAATCAAGCAGCTAAAAATGAAATGTTTAAAACGGAACTTTTTCTTGGTTCCTTGCGATACTGTCTCGGCAGATTTTAGTATATTAGTTTTCTATTAATTAAAAAAAATTAATGATGAACTTCAAAGTAAAACGCATTACACATAATAGAAAAAGTGTAAAAAGATTTAAAACACTTTTCAGTTATGTGATACTTTAAATAACATACCTACAAAAGGGATTCAATTAAACACACTACACATAAACAAGGGTAAAAAGTTTTAAAATACTTTTCAGCTGTGTGATACTTTAAATAAAATATATCTATACAACAAAAGGGATTCAATTTGTTCACATTACTTAATATTTACGAAATATATATGTATAATAAATATAGTATGTACAATAGGTGTTTCAAATGGAATATTTAATAAATATGCAAGTAATCGTATGCAGTATGTAAATCAATAGTGATTTTTTTGTAACTACAAATTTTCCCTTTCTTGGTAATAAATAATATTGAGTGAAAAAAGTATTTTTTTTTTATTACAGCTGCGTATGAAACCTTTTTCATCCACCATATATTTAATAAACATTTCGGCGATAACTGTAATTCTGATTTTATTAATATTCTTCAATGTATTAAATTATATAGTATTTATTATAAATTGTAAGACTGATGTTATTAATTTTTTTGTTTACAAACTGCCGTAATACGAGGTTGCCAGAAAATCGCCAAGAAAATCACCAAAACTCCCTCCCATTAGCGGTGATGACGTCAAAAAGGTAGAAAAAGGTGGACGTCACGTGACTTGTTGCCGTATGTCGAAATAGTCTATAGGGTCAAATCGTTTCGGTGGCCACCTTATAATCCTTATCTAAATCTAATTGAGAGTGCTTGACTGATGCTGATCCGAGATTATGTGCAAAAATTTGGCGGAACTTTCAATTAACATCATTGTTGAAAGATGCTCATAAAATCGGTGAGTGATAGGGACATAATATCGATACGCGTATTTAGTGAGATAGTTTGATTCAATGAAAAGAAATACTTGAAATTAAATAAATAATTAAATTAAAACAAATGATTGATGTCGATTACAGATGAAATATTGAAACGACCTTGTAAAAGGTTGTACTCCATAAACTTTTTTTTTTTAAGTTTACCGATTTTCTTACGGAAGATGAAAAAATGCTCATAAAATTCGATGAATAATGTTTGATATAATATTGATACATAAGTTTGATTCATTGAAAAAAAAATACTTGACATCAAGTAAATAATTAAATAAAATTAAACGATTTATAGCAGGGATGTCAAACTGTGGCTCACCAGATATCACTAAAATTTTACAGAAGTAACTGTCTTATCTAATCATCGAATGTCTGCGATTCAAGAAGTCGACTATTTCGTTAAAAAAATAGTGGTATCTGGCGGTCCATAGTTTGACACCCCTAATTTATAGGGTAGGGTGGTGTAAGAGTACACATCTGTCATAACAGCATACTGGTGTAGAGCAGTGTTGCCAGATGGGCTACTTTTTTTTAAAATCAGATTCTTGATTGGCACCACTTTTTTGAAATGGTAAAATGCGCCTCATTTAATGACATATTAATTAAGGCTAAAACAAAGGGAATTTTACCGTTTCAAAAAAGTGGTGCCAATCAAGAAATCTGAATTAAAATAAGTAGCCCACTGGCAACGCTGGTGTAGAGCATGATGTTAATTTCCAATTTTATTTCGAGTGCGGTCGAAACTGGTTTTAGACAAATAATTGCGACTGCATTATAGATGGGTAAAACAGTTACTTTATAAATTAACTTGCATTATATGAATTCATGGATGAATACATTTTTAGAAAATACGCATATAAGCAAAGGCTAATGCGCTCGCTCCTCAAACTATTAGGGATTTGGTTTCGGGAGAATGGAATAGCTTGCGTTGTAGCCTTGGGACGCATGATTTAGAAAAGGACCCGGGACCGAAAAATGTACAAAAAATTTATTCCCATAGGAAGCCTCGTAAACGTTCTGTACCGGGCACTGAGCTCCAGAATAATACGGTGGGCTAACTCGTTAATCTGATACACTGAATCGTGCGTCCGTCCATGAATACAATGCCAAAGAATTTCTGATGAAAATTTTTGTCAAATCATAGATTTCCTCCCATAGAGTAGTATGGAGGAAGATATTTTCAAATTCAATTTTCTTTTAAAGATAGGACGAAGTCGTTATAGTTTTCACTTATATATATTTTTTATTGGAAAAACTATGGATTTTATTTAAATTTATCACAATTGTTTAGTTTGATATTAGTTAAAAATGAAATTTTAGGTAAGCTCAACAAAAAAAGGGGAAAAAAATGTTAAATATTGCTTATAAAACAGTCAAAAAGGTGTAGAAATAACCAAAATTGATAAAAAGTATGCGGAAAAGTTTAGAAAAAGGGCTTCTAATATAAAGAAAAGTTCAGGATTCGTTACTTGTGCGCATTGAAAGTGGGATGCGGTCGAGGCAGAAAGTGGACCGGTGAGTTAGCTTTCCGTACTATTATCGAGCTCAGCGGTACCAGGCCCGTGATTGCTCCCCTTGGTATGCGCCCTTAAATGCGCGATTTTTAATTTTGTTTCGAAAAAATTATATACGACTTTCTGAAAGGTTTGTTACACAGGAAAAATAATGAATAAAATCAGAGATGCATTTTCCATATAATACCTCAATCTTTTCTTCTGTTGCACATCTGCAATACAAGTAAAAACTGCTGTCGAGTGGCTGTTTTACGCTAAAATAATGCAAATTAGTAAATATTTTAATAAGTATGTCTCCAAATACCTTATTTTACATAATTATTTATTTTATAAAACTTAACTTTTAAGCCTTTAATTCTCATGATAGAATACAGTCTAGAAATTACGTAATTCAGAGTATCTGATTTTACACGAGAAAGTTTCAATGGTTAATTTTGCTTTATTTAAATACAGAATGTCTGTTATTAATTAAAGAAAATATTGCTATTTTAATTTTATGGTGTGAATTAGGTATATACCAATAAAAAAATCTATAAAATCAAAACACTGTTGTTTGCATATATGCAAAGCTGCGCACTAAAGGGTTATGAAAACCCTGAGTTTAATATTTAAACTTCTCGCTCACCTGGACTCAGTGATCTTAGTTCATACGAGGCTCTTAACTTAGGGTGGTTTTAAAAAAAGAAAAAAAATCCTGGCGAAACTTTCTGACACATTTATTTTTACATATGCTTGGCAGTTACGGGCATAACTATTGATAAGATTTGGAATCTCATATTTTTTTATTTTTCGGTAAATGAATTACATTTTGAGTTATAAACAATTGTTGCCTCCGTCTGAACAACAGATTTCTGGACTGTCGCGTGCAGAAATTTGGTTCATAACGCTAACTTTGGCATCTCTTTCTAAAAGAACCTCTGCCTTCATTGAAAAATAGAAAACAAAAACTATAGATCAGTTTCAACTGACGTCACACCCTAGCAAGCAATTTGGCAACCGCGTGAATGTTTTTTGTTTGCCTCCCAAAGGGCATAGCCGGATAAGCATTGGAAACATGCCTTTCAATCAAATATCCTGATTTTTTCCCCAGATGTGGCTACATATCTGACAATATATTTCCCCTATTATCATCCTATAAATATTGATATTTAGTGAGATAAAAATGTTTTCTCGATTAAAGAAAAAAAAAAAAAAAAAAAAAAAAAAACGGATTTTCTCAAAAACTGCTGCACGGAATTTCATGCCATTAATTGAGGATATATAGGTACCAAAGATGCATAACTGGTAATTTTGTATAATTTTCTGTTTATAAAAACTGTGTGAAATAGCGAAATAAAAAATTAAAAAATTAAAAATCATATCTTATGGTTATCCGAAAATTACCATTTTCTTGTAAAACGTTCCCCATATGTGCCCGTATATTCTGTATAAATGCCGGAAGTTTGTGTTGGGTACTACACATAAATATTTACAAAAATGTATATTAAAATTATTGAAAGCCATTTTAAGGCGTTATTTGGGGCGGAGCTACTCAACTTCCACACTCAAAGAATTTTTGGAATAAACAGTTACAGAATTGCTGTATTTTAAATTTTAATGAACACATGAGCAACATTCTCAACGTTGTCGATATCAAAATGAACATAAAGTTGAAAAACATGGCTTATATGCTTAATGGAATCTAAAATACATGAGTTGACATATTTTTTGCTGACTTTGTTCCAAAAATTCTTCGGATGTCGAAGTTAAGCAGCTCCACCCCAAATAACGCCTTAAAATGAATTTCAATAATTGTAATATACATTTTTGTAGATATTTATATGTAGTACCCAACTCAAACTTTCGGCATTTATATAGAATATACGGGTACATATGGAGAATTTTTTACAAGAAAATGGTAATTTTCGGATAACCATAAGATATGATTTTTACTTTTTTGAATTTTTATTTCTCTATTTCACACAGTTTTTATAAACAGAAAAATTATACAAAAAATACCAGCTATGCATCTTTGGTATCTCTATATCCTCAATTAATGGCATGAAATTCCGCGCAGCAGTTTTTGAGAAAATCCGTTTTTTAAAAAATCGAAAAAACATTTTTGTCTCATTAAATATCAATAGTTATAGGGTGATAATAGGGAAATGTATTGTCAGATATGTAGCCACATCTGGGAAAAAAAATCAGGAAATTTGATTGAAAGGCATGTTTCCAATGCTTATCCGACTATGCTCTTTCCCGGGTTCCTCCACTTTCATTTGTTGAGCGCTAAAAGATCGGTGATTTTGATTGATTGGTGGAAACTTGAGGGCCACGTGGTCATGTGGTTGAAACTGATCTATTCAATTCCATAGTTTCTGAATAAGGCACCTGTCAGACTAATGTGTTTATGATAAAGAATGAATCCTGGAAATGTGTCCGAAACGCAGCCAACGAAACAGACAGGTCGAGATACTTCCAATCCTCTTGACTGCCACATCATCAAGACCGGCTTTTCCACACCAGTTGTCGAACTGCCATGTGGTCAAGGTAGGCTGAAAAAAAAAAAAAAAAAAAAAAAGCCGAGATTGGTGGAGTATCACAGCTTGTCTTTTTCCTTGTCAGAAGGTAACGAGTTTTGATTCAAGAACAAACCTAACCCTTTTTATGACAGCGTTACATATTTGCAGCATACCCAGAAGTCAATGTTACTTATACAGTGGTCTTATAAAGACTATTTTTTTTTAAATGTCTGCCATCTTCCAATACATCAGTTAATATAAATTGTATACAGAATTCTCAACAGACGGTAATACTGAGTTAATTTTTCATACCGAAGTTTTATTTAGCATTTGAGCATAAACCTATTTTTTTGGAATTGAACAAAATTTGGTAAAATGGTGGTCGCTTGAAAAAAAATGTCATTTTCACCCCTTTTTTCTTAAATTTCAACGTGGCTTAAAATAATGTATATTTTTTTCTTTTAAATATGAAAAGCTCACGGCTCCACAAAATAATCTTTAATTTTCAAAAAGAAAAAAAGTTGATTGGTTAATCCATTTAAACGCTACTTTATACGGCGCGCTGAAAAATGTCGTTTCGAGAAAAACGAGTTTAATGTTTTACTAAAGAAGAAGAGAATATATATATATATATATATATATATATATATATATATATATAGTTAATCGTTATATTTTGAAACTAATTGTTAGTCCTCGATTCCTGGATTTATGCCTAGTAAGCAAAGAATTCAGCACCCGTGCAGCTTTGTCCCACCGGATTCATATACCTGTTTTTCAGCTGGTCCGCACTCACATTCAACGGACTATAACTTCTTAAATATTTCGAATTTCATCTAACTGTTCTAGAGTCTTATTCTGCATATTATAGGGATCAGAAGAAAAAAAATATATATAAAAAGAAAGTTTTACTTTCATGAACGATAACATTTCCTTAAATGATCTAAAATAAGGATTTCCAGGATACGTAGCACAATCACTTGCTATGCAGCCAAATATTGTTAGGTAATATTTAAAGGCAGTTTCGTGGAACTATCACTAATATAGATATTCCTATGACTATATCAATAAGTCAAATATCCTCTAAGCATTTAACTATATTTTTTTAAAAATTAGTGACTTGCACGACTGTGCCTTTAAACGCCTTATATTTCACTAAACTCAACTGAAATTTATCTGTTTGGAGATCCTCCCTCCACAAATACCAGTTAACTCGGGGTTTCTAACATATTTGTTCGCGGGCCACAAATTATGACTCGAATTAAGTGGCGGGCCTGATCCTCCGTGGTGAAGCAATTTTTATTCTTGCTATGGGATTTACATGAATAGAAAAGCACGTTTTTCAAATACGCAGGATGATCATAATTAAAGTTTCAATTTTAAACTTTTATAACATTCAATCAACTGAACAAGAAGTTACTAAACATGGAATGTTATAAAGTATGGCAGGGGATTTACTATCCTGCAAATAATAATAATAATAGTAGGAATATTAATAATAATTAGTTCAAAAAATCATTACCATTGGGGGGGGGGGGGGATCAAGTTTTATTGTTCGTATTGACATCATAATCATTGTTATAGTCGTAAAAAAAGAAGGTATATTCTATAAACATAGGGTATACGCTAGAAACATGAACGTTCTTGACTACGCCATAGCTTTGTTTGAGAAACAGACGGTATACGGAGTTTCTTAAAAACAGCCAGAAAGTGTACGGCGTGTAGCTCCTTATACCCTCTACTACACCCCTGATCATAATATGTTTTACAAATAACGGTCATGGGATTGCATGTTCAGTATGCTGGCCACCATATGCTGGTTAAAGCGCAATATCGCGCTCTCTGCAGTAGTTTAACCCTTCACTGCACCACGTGCCATATCTGGCACATACCTAAAAATACTGTAACTCTTATTATAAGCTATTGAGGTAAAATTTACTTTCATTATTTTTACTGAATACTTAAAAATATTAATATAAAAAATTGCAGAGTGCTAAGCAGATAAAATTAATTAATTTAAGCTAATTTAGTTGTAAAATATACCAATACAATATTTAAAAACCCTAATTGTGTACACGCCATAAAATGTCAAATTTTAGCTGAAAATTTGAAATTTATTTATTTTTTACTATTTTTCCCATTATTAGACCGATACATACATTTCAAATAATTTTTTTCATAAAAATAGAAAAAATTGCGCAGTGAAGGGTTAAAACAGCGGGGGTGTTCATAGAGCAAGAAACCCTTTGCTACTGAATAAAGCATTCAGCACCATACTTTCCCCCTGGTGGTGACTTTTCTTCAGGATCTTATGACCTCTTATAATATTTTGAAGTTTGGAAAATTTTGCTTCAACCCCCCCCCCCTCCCCCCGCATATACCAGTTGTGAGTGCAGGCGTTCCCAACCGCTGGTGGGCTACGTACAAATGAAACCATTGTACACCCTAAAGGAATAAATAATTATCATACTTAGAAATCAATTTCAAATGTCTTACATTCAGTGACCGATTTACAAGTTTGGGGGCCCTGGGCACAGATTCTTATGGGGGCCCGTTTGCACCGATGCTTACAGAGGGATTGGATAAATAAATAAATAAATATATTGAAAAAGTACTTACTAAAATAACCACTATTGACTTTAATAATTACTTTAAAATATCCATTAAAAATTTAAATTTGATAATCATTAATTTACTTTTAAATAATTATTTCACAATTATGAAATTTAAATGAGAAGGCTTTTATAATAAATTGCGTAATTCTGGTTATCTTTTCCTATACAAGTCTATATATCTGGAATAATAAAGTATGAAGAATTAATAATAAATTTTCCGCAATACCAAGCTACAATTATTTAAAATATTAGGGGGCTCTGCCGCCGACGATCTGCGCTCACCAACACCCAAATAATCTGATGAGAACAGGAACAGAATTAAATAAGAATTAAAATACAATATATTTTTAAAGTGATAAAGATAAAAGAAAATATTCACTATAATAAAGTAATTAAATATGGATGTTTCAGATAAAATATGCGATGTTATAAAAATATCCTACTAACACAGCAGAATGCAGAATGAAATGTAAAATTCCATTAGACGTTAAAACTACATCAAGTTTTGGACAATAATTGGAAAAACTTCAACAGCATTTGGAGGCCTTTGAAAATCAGGGGCGCTGGGCTCGTTTACCGAATGCCCTGTTGTAAATCAGATCAGGCACTGCTTACATTGACCGCATTATCCATAGCTCCCAACGTTTACGCTTTTTTCCTACCACTAAAATTTAATTGAAAATTTCCCCTTATTTAATCATCGAAATCAGGAAATTAAATAAGGCAAAAATACTTGTTAAATTTTAGTGGTAAGAAAAAAAGCGTAAATGTTGGCAGTGGCAGTTATGGCATTATCCCTTTTTTAAAGCTTCGGCTCTTCCAACTTTTTGATTTTGATAAACCAAAAATAAAAAAAAACACCTTTTTAAGCAGAAACGTTATGCTTTTTTACCGTGATTCATTTTTAAAAAGATTTGCATGAGTATTCGACAAATAAACTAGAAATGAAACTTATTTAATAATTTAGGTATGGGTATTTGTGTCTTCTACACTGAGGCAACTTCAACTTATCGGTTGGAATCTGTGGAATACATTTCTTAGTTAATTAGAAACCTTACACGAAATAATTTTTTTTTTTTTTTTTTTTTTTAAATATATATAACAGCCTGTTTTATTAATTTATCGGTAAATAAAAAGTCTTTTTTTCTTTAGACGACAGATTTCATTCTTTCATTACGTAAGATGGCGCCACTATGAAACCGAAACTAACGAAATTGTCCGTATAATGTGGGTTGCAATGTTATTAATGAAGCCTTCGCAAAAGCTTAGGGCCGGGTCTTGTTTTGCTCCTTTGAGGTCACTATATATAATTATACTTTAACGAAAAATAAAATAAATAAAAAGCTAGTTTTATACAAATTAGGTAAATGAATAGATCAGCGTGGGAACGATAACTGTAAATGAATTTTTGTTGCAATAAATTGTTCGGTTTAAGCGACTTTTGTTTTTTTATTTGCTCAGAAGGAAATTATATTTCTGAAATGAATATGTGGAGGTTGAAATAAAACGATGTGTTAGAGAAAAGATATTTTAAATGACATTACAGCATAAAGAGAGGGCGTTGACAATGATTTGTTTTTTTCATTTCGAAATGAAAAGGAAATACTATAGAGGATGTAACATAGATAATACATACGTCATATGAAAACGAAATCATTTAAAGTCAGATTTGTTATGACATAAGACATAACATATGCCGAATCTAAATTGCATTATTCGGTTAATAGTTGACCGACACATCTGAAAAAGGTTTTTTAAGAATGGCATTCCTAGTAAACTTTGTTTGAAAATTTATTTGACTAATTGGAGTTGATTCTTAAGGCTGTTCTCAAATCCAAAGGAGCTATTTAACAACACATTTTTAAATTCCTTTTTGTTCGGAAACGCATAAAATTGGCAGATGTTCTTATTCAAAAGTTATGTGATCGAAAGATGTTTTCTCTTTTCTGGTAAAGGCAGAAGATTTTTCAGAAATTAATGTCAAAGTAGGCGTTTTGAACCGAATTTTCGAACGCGACACTGTGAAACTGGAGAAAAACCGGCCGTCACCTGACCACAAATGCTTATAACTCGATAAGTAATTTATTTATCAAAAAGGAAAACTCATTTCGATTCGAAATTGCTTCTATAGTCAGGCGTGCAAATTTGATATGCCTTTACTCTTTGAAAAATAAGTCAGAAAATGTGTCAGAAGGTTTTGCGTTGTTGAGCAGGGGATTTGAGATCCGCCGTAATAGGATAAATACGCATACGAAAACGCATTCGAAATAGATTCATTAATAATTTCCACAAATACAAATTTCAGTTATATTCTGTTGAAGCAGCAAAAACAACTATTCTGAAGTTAATGTTAAAATATACCAACGCGACGGAGTGCGGGACCTCTTTTGGTATTTTTGATGCAGTCATTATCTTGTCGCACGACAAGAGAATGCGACGATAGTGGAATGGTGTCCCTGACATGTTTATCCTTTCCCCCGAAGAGAATTTCTTTTGTTCATTGTGTGCAAACCTTTGATTAGCAATAAAAAAAGGTCACAACTGACCACAGAGTCTTTGGGAAAATAAGGCCCAAAGAAATAATTTATCATTGTTGTCGCAGAACTTGGTCTATACGCCGCCCTACTAGTTTTATTGGCTCTATTTCCCGAAACGCATTTTCTGATGACTTAGTGGCGCTAAGTGTCCCGATTTATGCGGGACGTCCCGATTTTCAGAGATTCCAAGACCCGCCCGAGGAAACACAGCGCGGTACGTTAGAAGTCCCGATTTTTCATGAAGCACAGATTCTATTAAATTTCTTTTAGTAACATGCTATTCGTTAGTCTGCATCGAATAGAATTTATTGGACTCCCACTCGGTCCGTTTTTTGAACACCACTTTTTTTTTTCAAAGAAAAATCTTTGTAAAGTTCGTATAGAAACCTACCTGGAGCAGCGGTTTTTTTTGCTATTGTTGCAGAAATCTATACCACGATTTTTTTTTTTTTTTTAAATACTGATTTCCCAAAAATCGACCGTTGGGAACCTTGAATTTAATACAGTAAAACTTGTGAAGACAGAACCCGTCTATAAAAGATTTTTTTTTTTGTTTTTTCTATCTATAGAAGAAGAAAATGTTGTATTCATCAAAAATTTTGACTTCCGGTTTTCGACGGATTTGTACGTCTTAGGAGGTATTGAACATGATTTGACTATTTTTAGAAAATTTCTATCTGTGAATCTGTCTGTCTGTCTGTGACACAAATTTTGTGGACAGTCTAACTCACGAACTACTGAATAGAATAAGATGAAATTCCGTATGAAATTCTATCGTTATGTGAACAAGGGATGACTAGTTTTTGGACAAAATTTCCCAAGAGGTGGTGTGCAAATGAATGATTTGTTCGATTTATGTGACACTTTTATCTCCAGTATATGTGCGTATAATTCAACGAAACATTAAATTTAGAATCCTTATGGTAGGAAGAATAGATTGACATTCGATTTTAGTTGCGGTTATCTAAGAGGGGGTGCCAAAATTCGACGATTTGTTCAAAATATGCGATGTTTATGTCACCAGTTTAAATGCACAGAATTCAACGAAACTTCCTCCTTGTGTCCGGGACACATTTTAAAATAATTTTTATTTATTGAGTTAAAATTTTTAAATTTTTTGTGATGATTAACCATGTCATTTGTAAACAAAATCACATGATAAAACTTCTCATACATTTAAAAAATAAAATTTTAAATTTTAAATTTCTTTAAAAAGTTGGGTAATTTAAAATCGTTATAACTCGAAATATTATTTGTAGAATTTCAATTTTTTTTCATTTAAAAAAACAAAAATATATAAGTTTTAATTTTGATTCAGCATTTAAAAAAATATTAATTTAAATAAAAATTAAAAATATTAAAAATAAAAAAATGATGTAACTTAAAAAAAAATCATATTTTCAAAAATAAATATTTTTTTCAAATTTGCTGAATCAGAATTAAAGAAAAACAATTGAAAAAGACACGTTCCAAGTTTGAACCGGTTATCTTTAATGGTTCTTGACTTATAACAATTTAAATACGAGAAATGGTGAAAAAACCCATCATGAAGAAAAACGCATTTTCACAAGAAGTCGTTTCCACGACAACCACTGCTTGAAAGCTAGATTTTGAAAACAAACCAAAACGAAAAAATTGATATTTCCTACTCCAATTAACATAGAAACATAATTTATATGTCATTTTAAGCAGAAAAAAAACAGAGAAGTGTTTAATGCAATAAAAGTTTTTTAGAATATTTGAAGATTTTTGTGTCCCAGACCCCCTTAAGCATTCTGAATGTCATTCAATTTAAGTTGTAGACATCTTAGACGGGGTATCAAAATTCGATGATTTGTTTAAAATATACGTTGTTTATATCACTAGTTTAAATGCACAGAATTCAACGGGTTGGGTTGGGTTGATTTTTGACGGCCAATTATCTGCACGAGGGATATAGGCCCGGGGGGAGTGCCCTCCGTGGGGGTCTTTCTAAGGGAACCTAATCCGTATTAACGCATGGAAGATCCACGGCTCGAAGAAAACCACGAAAACTCCGAACGATTAGGCCGACGGTCGCGATTGGGATCGAACCCAGCACCTCCCGTCTACCAGCTTCGAGAGCAGAACCTCTTCGGCCACTGGTGGGGCCCAGAATTCAACGGAACTTCATACTTAGTTTCCCGAATATGAATAAAAGGTAGACCATAGTAATGTATCGTACAACAGGAATGTCTGCTGATTGCTAATGTTATAAATTTATTATTATTTAAACTGTTTGAATATTATGTTTAAATAACACATAAAATAGGTTATATCATGAAGCATTGAACGCCTCAAATAAATTTATATAAAGTATTACATATAAATAATGATATATATTGTTACAGTATTACGTACATTGAGGTCTATCATGTACATGCATTCTATGAAACTGTTTGTCTGAAGCAAATGATTTGTTTTTCCTGCATTAAGGGGTTCAGGGGTCAGAACTTTTTCTTATTTATTTGTAAACATTTTTTAACGAATTTTTTTCCTGAAATGGATTTCTTTTATAAAGAATACTTCTCAGATAAGAAGTTTTTAAGAATTTTGAAATTCTTTTTTAGTTAAAACTTTTAAACTTATTTAATTTTTGATATAACTCACGAACCACTTGTCCGATTCATTACATTTTTATTCCATTAATTTCACTAATGTGTGCAGAAACGTTTTCTTGTTAATTTGTCTTTAGTATTTATAAAAATATTACTTACAAAATTTATAATAAATTTAAAAGTAAGAAAAGAGGGGTTTTGAAAGTGAATTTTACTTCCAAGAACATATTTTCAAAATTTTTACATGAAATAAAAATGTACTGAAGACAATTTATTAAAAACATAGCATAAAAACTCTGTACGAAATTTCATACACATATCTTACAAGAAAATTTATATATATCCTTTTAAACACAGCAAATTACGAAAAAAATCCATTCTGAGATAAATGGACTAAATGGGTCTCAGGACTCTTGAAATTAGAAAATTTGAAAGAAAAGAGGACCATTTCAACATTTAATGCCTTAAAATGCATATGATTTTAAAACACAGTTTTTATTGGGATGAAAGATATAAGTATGTTCTTTAATTTCATGTGTTTAAAAAATTGCAAGATGCAGAATTAGTATTTATAGGGGGCTCCAAACTGTCAGACATTTGACGAGCAAAAAATTGGTATGACAGCTTACACGCAGGATTACAAAATAAATTTTACAACTAGAATGAATTTTTTTGTGCCTAATTATACTTCAGATTATAATAATTCCCCTGAACCTAAATAAATTTATATTTAAAGCATTTTTGCATTCCTAATACAAAGTTGTATTTAGCTAATATAAAATTTTGAAAATTTCAACAGTATAATCACCTAAAAAAATATTTTTTTTGAACAATAAAAATGAAAGTTTAGGTTCAGTTTATACAAACTAACATGAAATGTTTTGAAAATTTAATGAAAAAATATTCAGAAGTTTTTGAGATATCCTGCGCGTTATTCCCAAAAATGTCATTTGGAGAAAAATGACTTCAAAGTTTCGGAAATGCCACTTCAGCTATTGCGCGAGTATAATTCTAAAAACGATAGCTTTTGTTCTAATGGGAATTTCAAGGAAATACTTATATCAAAATGTTCAGAAAAAATAGTAGTTTAACACCTAAAACAAATAAAAATTTCGAAAATTTTGTAGCTTTAGGAGTCCTGAGACCCCTTAAAGTTTTAGTTTCTGGCAGGGCAGAAGTGATAGCATAACACAATTGTTATACCTGCTGATGTAATCATCATAGGCTTTATTTAATGTATTTAACTTTGTAGTATTGTATTAGCTAGAAAAATAAAATGTGCTCTTTTGAAAATTTTGACCCCTGAGCCCCTTTAAAAGTCGTTATTGTCCACGATTCCATAACAATATTATGCTTATATATATATATAAACCTATTTCATAAATCGATGTAATTTTTTGTACTATTTAAATCATTTAATTGTTTTCATTCATATAGAAGAAAGTTTTGGGATGGGAACAACATTCTAGTTTATGATTCCGTACTTTACAACTTTCTAAGACGAAATATTATTCCGGTCCCTATCGATTCCATTTTTACAGGTTTTATTGTACTCTGTTTAGTAAAACCTGTGAAAACGGAATTTGTTTATAACGGAATCCTGTCTTAAACGTAAAAATTTCATAGTCCCTACTGAAGGAATGCCATATAGAGTTGAAGACTCAGTATATGTCTTGCTCTCGAACACGTGGTAGCACGTGTTCTTTGCGCCTCAAGAAGAAAGACCAACTTCTTCCGAAAGACCTTGCGAATTTTCCATTTTTTACGGTGTTATTAAGAAGTTAATTTGCCCTCGAATATTACTATTCTTTAATACGCCTATCAACACAAATTCTCTACGCACATTTTGAAGTTACAGTCGTGGATGAAAAAGGTAAATACCTCTACTAACTCTGCAACTAATTATAATAGAAGAAAGTTATTCATACCAAACGATTGGAAATAGTCTATTTTTAAATGATGTATGTAAAATTTCCTTAGGGGGCCGTGTACAAATGAAAACAAGACCAAACTTTGCTTTTTTTTCAATGGCAATACCCAATTTTGACAATATATTTTAAATCTTCTGTTCAAACTATGTCTAGAAACGAAATTTCAAGTCATTTGGATGATAGGTTTTTGAATTACAAACATTCAAAATTTAGAGCTTCTAATGTTAAATTACATTTTAATATTTTTATTAATATCTCCTGAAATTATAATCCTAATGTCATAATTTTTTGTGTGTTTATAATACTAAAAAACTCAATCATAAATACATTGAATTTGCAATTAAAAAAATTTATAATATGAATTATGAAATTAATATTCGAAAAAAATGTGAATTGCAACCTACAATTTTTTTTTTATAATTTATGTTTATTATGTCCTTCCTGCTTTATGTGAATTCCCAATTTAAAATTTTTCTTCCAAGTAGTTTTCGAATTGATTAAACAACATAAAAAGGATGGTTTAAGGTCTATGACGTGCAGAAAAGCATAATTTGAAAATATATATATATATATATATATATTTTACTCATTTTATTGAAACATTTGGGCTGGCACAGTCGAAACATATTAAGCGAGTGAAATGGTATATTGGCAAGAAATAATACATTAATAGTAGTGACATAGTCATTCTGTAGCATTTCAACTATCGAGTACCGAATTTCAATTTTGATACAGCCTCTAAAATAGGCTCATTTTAAAATAATTAATTTCTCTGAAATTAATCGTACGAATTTCACGAAAATTTGTATTTAGGCTAATTGAAGGGTGCAGAATTTATTTATGGCGTATTGCTATTGAAAAAAAAAACAAAGTTTGGGTTTGTTTTGATATGTAGATGGCCCCCTGAGCAAATTTTATATACATCATTTAAAAGTAGTCTTTATTTCCACTCGTTTGGTACCTGTAACTTTCTTCTACAACAGTTTGTTGCAGAGTTAGTGGAGGGGGGGTGGGGTGTTTACTTTTTTTTCTCACGACTGTACATATATGCACCCATAGTTCTGAATAGAATAAATCTACCTTAAAATCTAGCAAGTGCTTCTTTTAGCACAGGTTGACGATAACTGTGAAGAAAATTAGCGTCTGGTAGATTTAAAATTTATTACCGTCTTTTAAGAAGTCGCGTCTTCCGGCCTATATGCAAACCAGCCGTCCTGAAAAGGTTAACTAATAATAATGTTTCATATTTAATAGTTAAATATTAATAAGCTTTTCTGAGAGAGGTTGATACCATCTATTCACATTTCAAACGTACGCTACCAAGGAGAAAATAAATAAAAAAATTACAACAAAAAGATTTCGCTTCAATTTTCTGGAAATTCATTTTTGTTATATAACACTTTCTTTCACTGGTGTCTTCAATTATTACCATCTTTCGGATTTCTTTTGGCAATAGAAAAAAATAGTAGAAAGAGATACAAAAGTAAGTTCAGATCAAGAAAATTTAATAAATGATTTTATCGGAATACATAGTCAGAATTGTCAAAATATGAAATTTTTCGTGGGAAAAGAAACAAAGCAGTTCAAGAGTCCCATAAATCCGTTCACATTTCAAAAATTCATAAAAATTTAACAAACTAAGGTAGGAGTGTTGTTTGTACCACAACACGTGGCAAATGGTTGATATTTTTGAGGCAAAAAATAGTTTACAAAAAATATGAACCTTTTTTTCTTTTACTAAAAAACATTCGACAGTGGGTCCGAATTTTTTTTTCTTTTATGAATTTTTGAAATATAAGGGAATTCATGGGACATTTTGTGCAACTGCATAACTGGAACGAAAGCATCAAGCTACAATCATTGATTTACAACCAGTTTTCGCTTCTACATTATAGGAAAATCTGGTAGTATTCCTGGCGCCGTTGTGAAATATTGAAAATTGATTGCCTCAGGGAAGAGAGCGCTCCGACCCAAATGGTCGACTGCTACCACTAAATTGTTATAGTATTTCTCGTCGTATTTAAGGACAAAATTTCTGAGATTTAATAAAACAAAGAACACTACTAATATTTAGTGGGGAAAATCTACCATTTGGGTCGGAGCGCTCTCATCCCTGTTGCCTTGAAATATTAAAAAAATATTTCTTAAAAATATTTATCTTACATCCATTTCATAACTTTTAGAAACAAATTTTCTGTTTGATAAGCGCGCACGCATAAGTTATTTGGCTAGTAACATAATTTCTTTACATAACTTTGTGCAAAATTAAATGATTGAAATGATGTATTCAAATTTAAATCGTATTTTATTTTAAATTGAAATGCACTTTTAAAAAATTTCCTGATACTCTCTTTCCAAAGTATCGTTTAGAGTCTATTTTCTATTCGGTGTAAGAATATTATTCTCTTTTAAAGAGAATATTGTTCTCTTGTATAAAGGCTGTAAAATGTTGAGCTCTTGTATAAACTTTTCACAGAATGATTTTAAAAGATTAAAAACTCTTCCTGAAAAATTCTTTGTCCTACAGAAGTTTTTGGTTGCTTTGACCTCAGACACTCTATGAAGCCATGTCAAAATAATCAAAGCTCTTTTATGTGAAGATCACCAGATGATAGACGAGGAAAAATTAAGACTATACAACTAGCTGTTAAAAAACTGCTAACGCTATGAAAATAGAGTGGGTGTAGAAAATTTATTGCAAATGGAATTCCCTTTATTCTGATGGATAAACATAGAACAAATCACCAATGAAAATGCAAACGACAACTTCAACCAGACTTGTGAAAATCAAAACCACGGGTTTTTCTCCTGTAGCTAGAAACGACAGTGAAAAGAAAAAAAAAACTGTCTTCGTGGTCACAGATTAGCATCGGATCCTGATATGAACTATATTAGAATGTCATCTTTAACCAGTCGAAAAAAAAATGTTGTGAATACAACTGTGGAATAGGAAGAAACATGATATCAGTATAACTGAGTTGAGAATGAGTCTTTTAGTGCTAAACGTTTACAATCTAAAGATAAAAAGTATATTTTAAAACTTGATGTTAAGATTATTTCACTATTAATTTAAATTTTGTAAAGATTTTATACAATTCCTTTACAATACAATCGAAAAATAACTAGGTTTTTAGCATTAGAAAATTCAAAATAATAAATACCAAAACTGATTATCCCGATAACACGTTCACGTCGGCGCGGTGGCTCACACTCGACTGTTTCAGAGCTGACAAGTTTCCAGCTTTTTGGATACCAGTATTTTAATGCAGAAAATGTTGTTTTATTTAATTAGAACAATTGGGTGATTTAAAAAAACAACATTATCTCTAAAATAATAGTGGTGTGCAAAAAGCCGGAGACTTGACAACTGTGAGACAGTCGAGTATGACCGTTGCCACCGAAACACTCAAGGCCTGAGGACACGAGTTGTGACGTCATCACTAATCGACCGACTTCTCACTATTATTGTAATTCCCACTGGAAAAATTTTGAATAGCAATTTTCTTTTATATTTTTGTGGAATAGCTATCATCTTATAAAACAATAATAACTATTTAAACTTACTGGTGAGAATTTGGAGTCCCCCAATAAACAATCAACCAGATGCGGCAACACTGAGGTATTCCGCATCTGGCTGAATTTTTATTTAAGGATTCCGAATTCTAACCAGTATGTTTAAAAATAGTTATTATTGTTTTATAAGATGATAGCTATTCCACAAATAAAATAAAAGAGAATTGCTATTCAAAATTTTCCGGTGTGAATTCCAACACTAGTGAGAAGTCAGTCGATTAGTGATGACGTCACAACTCGTGTCCTCAGGCCTTGAGTGTTTCGGTGTCAACGGTATGAACCATCGCGCAGGCGTGAACGTGTTAATGCCCAAGCCTAGCTGCCAACTTGTACGTATTTTTGCTACCACTAAAATTTGATAGAAAATTTTGCCTAATTTTATCGACGAATTGCAGTGAATGTTGATAATTAATTAAGGCTGAAATATCTGTTAAATTTTAGTGGTAGCAAAAATCCGTACAAGTTGGCAGCTATGCCCAAGTTATTTTAAATTTGAATTTAAGTGATTTTTTTTAACATCGTCGGTACCATGTCAAACTATCCAATGTGAAAACAGTGGGCTATTTTTTTAAAATTCAGATTTCTTGATTGGCACCACTTTTTTGAAATAGTAAAATTCGCCTTATTTAATGAGATATTAATTAAGGCAACAAGGGGAAATTAACAAGTGGAATATTGCCTTTTCAGAAAACTGGTGCCAATCAAGAAATCTGAATTTTAAAAAAGTTAATCACTGTTTTCACATTGGATAGTTTGACATGGTACCCACGATATGTGTAGAACGTAAAAAAAATGAGAATTCCTGAAGTTTTTGTCTCATTTCCATTTCATTGTTCCCCAGTGTAACACAGGAGTGAGTAAGAAACTGTTGGCATGGACTAACAGGGTTCTAATTGACAAATTCAGTTAAATTAAGATGGCACATCTACTATGTGCCCTTAGTCTTCTCTATAATTTGAGTTGGCTTACAACTAGCGTTGGAAAGTGTGCCACGTAAATCGGGGCTCCAAATGCTCTGGACACCAGTATTTTAAAGTAATTTCCTTCGTTTTTATCTAACGGCAGAATTATCTGCGATTAAAAATGCCGAAATAAACTGTAAGAAATTGGTGATGTCCAGAGCATTTGGAGCTCCGATTTACGCGGGACACCTGGCAACACTACTTACAACGCACTCTAATTCGTATTTCAAGAATTAGCGGATTTCAAAATGTTTTAATTACAAAGTTGCCTATGGAGAAATAAAGCTCTCATTCCACTCTTCTCAAAAAATAAAAAAAGGCGAAAGCCTACAGAATTTTGTCGCAGTTGTCTTTTTATTCCAAGCCAACGGAATACTAGAATACACGCGTCTGGACACAAAATCCAAGAAGAATAGTTTGTTGTAAATGTAGTCTATTCTTTTTTCAGGTATTATTATATTCATTTTGTATGGATCAACACATTTTTTTTGTTTCAGACAAGATTCCGTCATAGGCAGGTTCTTTTTCACTGGTTTTACTGAATTTAAAATTTTTTACCTAGAAATCGACTATCCTTAAAAAAAAAAAAAAAAAAATGAATTTTTAAGTTTAACTGTAAAATAATGTCAATTTAAAAATATATGCAGTTTTTGTAAAAATTTTTAGGCTGAGCCAAATTTTACTGATTTTTGCATGGATCAGGTCAGTCAGAGGCGATGATTTTAATACGGGTTGGTTCGAGAGTGAAAATTTTCCCCCGTGCCGACCTAGGAAGAAGGAATCCAGCCCCTGTCCGGTATGAAAAATATGCTTTGGGCCCGCCCCGACCAAGCCTTTAGAAAAAAGTAAGGTCCGGGCCTGGCTCGGTCCCAGAATACAGACTTTTTTTAACAACTTCGTCGGGACGATTTAAAATCTGAAGTTGTGAGGTCTATAATTATGAAAAACTCTTACTCGGCATGTTAGAAAAAGCCTTGTTTTAAATCAACTGACGGACGTTTAAATAGTACAGAAAGAAAGTGGAAAGGGCAAATGTTAAACTGAATCAGAAGTTTAAGCTACAAGAAGGAGTTACTTTACTCACCTGCAATTTTTTAAAAGGTATTTAAACATTTTTTTAGGAGACAATTTTTGTTTTAAAATTTAAATTCGTTTTTCTGCATGATGATTTTTTATCACCATTTCTCGTCTTTAAATTGTTATAAGTCAAGAATTGTTAAAGAAAAAAAGGTGCAAACTTTGAACATGTCTTTTTTTTAATTATTTTAAATTAATTTTGTTTCGGTAAATTTGAAAAAAATATTTATTTTTGAAAATATGATTTTTTTTAAATAAGTTGCATAATTTTATAAATTTATATTTTAACATCTTTAAAATTAATATTTAAATAAATCCTGAAACAATATTAAAATTATATTTCCCTCTTATAGATGTCTGCCTCTTCCCGGGCTTGGTTTGAAGCCCATACTGATTAAATTAGACTGGTTGATTTAATTGATTTTTTCACGGGCCGGGCCGGTGCTGTTTTCACTGATTTTGGTACGGGCCGTGAACTGTGAAAATACAAACGGGCAGTGCCGGGCTCGGGCCGAACTTTTAATTTTCACACCGAACCGTGCCAAGATAGTTTTGGTTCGGGCCGGGCTGGGGCCGGACCTATAAATTCCGGCCCATGCAGACCTCTAATCTTTAATTAAATGAAAAATATCAAATTCGACAAATAATGTTTCGAGTTATAACGAATTTAAATTACCCCGCTTAAAAAAGTAATAACCATTTAATTTTTTTTTAAAAACTTTATGAGAAATTTCAGGATATGACTTTGTTTGCAAATTATATAGTTAACCATCACAAAAAAGAAAAAAAAAATCAAAATTCTAACTCAATAAATATATTTTTTACATGTTTTCTAGAACTCTTAAAGTAACATTGTTTCTTGGATTACACGCATTTCAATTTGTATCCAATACCTTAAAACCAGACGAATCATTTAAACGGGCATAGTTATGTGAGTTTTATAGATATGAAGATGGATTTTTTTGTGTTCAATTAAGGAATGGATAAGGCAAATTTTCCTAATTGGAAATTTTACCCTTCGTGGGCCGTATAAAAATTTAATTTTTGTATTTTCTCAAATAGACCCCCATGGAGTTGCAACTTATCTCATCAAATTTTGCACTTTTTTTTAAATCAAACTTTGCAATTGGAAGTATGTGCCTAGGGGCAATATTTAAGGAGATAGCCTATTGTTTCGATATTTATGAATTACACTGTATATAAAAGTAAAAGAATGATTCTCGTTAAAAAATTTAATTGCATATGATACTCTTCTTCAGGAGCTTAATTGTATTATTTAAACGAAATTGAACTTTTGTGAGTATTTTTCAAACGGAACTATTTTTTAATAAATCGTTTTGAAAAAAGTTTTAAGTGTGTGTAACCAAAAGATTCAGATTATCGATCATGTGTCACGCACTTTATTATCAAACTCTCATCTAGATTTCCTAGATAATTTCTGAGAATAACATATCGAATTTATTTTTAGAAATTGCAGATATAAATAAAAGTAAAAGAGTGATTCCCGTTAAAAAATTTAATTGAATATGATACTCTTCATCAGGTGTTTAATTGTATTAATTAAACGGAACTGAACTTTTGTGAGTATTTTTCAAACGGATTTTTTTTTTTGGGTTCCGTACTTAAAAAGCCAAAAACGAAACCATTATGAGATTACTCGTGTGTCTGTCACCGCCCCCTGAATACAAGGCCTGAGCGCCGACACAAAAATGGCGGCTGCCGAAGGCGGATATTTTTTAACGTATGTATGATCCCTTAAATTCAGACAACAATATTTTATAAAAGATTTCTTTGACTTTTTTAATCTCCGAAAAATAAAGAGGAAAAAACTTAAAAAAATTATTTATACCAAAATTCAGTGGACCGTACACACGCTGAAAAAAAATCCGCCTTCGGCAGCCGCCATTTTTGTGTCAGCGCTCAGGCCTAGTATTCAGGGGGTGGTGTGTCAGTCTGTCCGTCTGTCACAGTCTTTTTATCCGCAAACTATGGAACGTGGAGAGTTCAAATTAGCTGAAGTAATAAAGGTTATTGCAGAGCCGAAACTAGCCTTTTTTACACCCGGGGCAAATATGAATTTTGGCTCCCCCCCCCACCTCTTCCGCAAAGAGAATTTTACCAATTTTCTAATAGCCGACTTAATCAAAAATTTAAAATATGTAATCATAAAATATGTAATACTGAACAACGTAATCTACAATGGCAGATCCAAGGGGGAGGTCACGGGGGTCATGACCCCCTCCCCTCTGAACACCAACAAAAATATTCTAAAGATCATTTAAAAAATTAAATATACAGTAGAGTCCCGATTATCCGAGTCCCGCTTAACTGAGTTTCCGCTTTAACCGAGTTATTTTCTTCTGATGGACTGATGGCTTCCATTAGTATGAAACAGCCATTATAAATGAATGTTAGGTGAAGATGAAAGAGCAGTCGTAAAAAGTTAGAACTCTGATTTTCTGATCAGAATGGGTAAAAACTGGCCATAGGGGAAAAAATGAGCATAATGTTTTTTTGAAATGAAAAATGGCCATTTTTTCAGTCCAACTAGAAGAAAATGATCCATTCCTTCATTTGCGCACCTTCGTTCTGGCGCCCGGGGAACATGCCCCTCTGACCCCCTTAGTTTCGGCCCTGGGTTATTGACCCACATATTTATAGATTATTAACCATTCACAAATATATTTTGGAAAAATGAAGAGGGCTAATTAAGACACTTGAAAAAAATATTTTCGTTGTACATCGTGTGGATTATTGCATGAAAGCTTTCGTAACACCGAACTCAAAAATGCATTTCTTTTAACTTTAGGTGTTATGTTTTCAGCGGTATCGTCGAAAATGTAATGCAAAAAATGCCCTCTATTTCCGAATCTACTGAAACTAAAACTATGAACAAATTAGGAGTAGTAGAAGTTAATTTAATCCATGTAGGAAAACTATAGCGATTACCCTGGGTCACATAGTTTTTCAGAAAAATCGCACTTTCCCGTTATACACAAATTTCGATTTGCGGACGTTCAGCAAAGGCGTTAAGGAGCGCTGGAAATACCTATCGTCGCAGAAGTATAAAAGGTTTATCGTTTATTGATAATCATTTTCGAAGAAAAAATGTCGGTAATTAGCCGAGGTTTTAACCCTTAAAGACACGGACGGTTTGGACATACATAAAGGCGGCGTACTCTACCGTTGCCATCGAAATACTCAAGGCCAGAGGACACTAGTTGTGACATCATCACTAATCGACCGACTTCTCATTAGTGTTGGAATTCACATCGGAAAATTTTATTAGTGAAAAGTCGGTCGATTATTGATGACGTCACAACTCTAGTCCTCAGGCCTTGAGTATTTGGATGGCAACGACTCTACGCGCCATCAGCTTTTAAAGCGTTGATAACAACTTTTAATGATATGTTTGTGTAATGCAGCGCGCAGTTACTAAGTCATATATTTACAGTACAGAAACCTCTGTGCGCGAGTAATACTCACACTTGATCGGTAATTTAATAAATTGTTTCGAAAAAAACTTTTAAATGTGTGTAACCAAATGATGCAGATTATTGATAATGTGTTACGCACTTTATCATCAAACTCTCATCTAGATTTCCTCGATAATTTCTAAGAATAACGTTTCTCATATTCATCCTAGAAATTATACCCATATCGCACATAGCTGTAAAGGAAAAGGAGTATTTCACGCTGAAAAATTTAGTTGAATACAATATATTTATTTATGAGCGTAATTGTTATGATATCAATTAAATGAAACTTAACATTAAGGAGTATATTTCTACCGGATTTTTCTTTAATACATCGTTACAAAAAAGCTTTTAAATGTGTGTAACCAGAAGATGGAGATTATTGATTATGATTTATGCACTGTTAAAAATTTGCAGCATTCTGGCAGGTCATTTGACCGTTTTTTCCGAAAACGGTTACACAACCGTAATTTTAACACTGTTCTGACCATATTATTGGCCATTTTATGGTCAGAATATAGTTAAATTATGGTTATGAAACCGTTTTTTCAAAAAAAAACGGTCGAATGACCTGCCAGAATGCTGCAAAATTTTTAACAGTGTGCACTTTATCATTTTCATCTAGAGTTACTCGATAATTTCTAAGAATAATATTTCTCGAACTTACTTTTAGAAATTACAACCACATTGCAGATATCTAATGAAAGAAATTGAGTGATTCCTGTAAAGAAATTTGATTGAATATGATATTCGTTTTCAGAATCTTAACTCTCATTCTGCGCAACCCGAGATTTCATCGGGCAACGTAAAAGTAGCAAAATTTGCGCAACCCGGGATTTCCTCGGCAACGTAAAAGTAGCAAAATTTGCGCAACCCGAGATTTCTTCGGGATGCATTTTTCCGGTCTAATTAACCCTCCTTGATTATTCTCACCAGTTATTTTTTTATTGTAAATTTTGCCTTATTTAATCGGAGCATTTTCCCGATTAAATTAGACAAAAATTTTCGTTTGAAAAACTGGTGACAAAAGAATAAAAATTCTTAAAAGACACTCGTCGCGAAGGGGTTAAATACGCAATTTTTGAAGCCATCTTGATAAAACAGTTACGCAGCGAGAGAGTTAATTGTCACTCGAGTGCGACAACTTGAGACATAAGAGAGGAGGGTCAAAAACCACAAAATTTACGTGACGCAATTAACACTTTGAGGTCTTAGCCCGAGTGTCACTCGGGTTGCCGTTTTCGGTGAAGCGGACTAAGCCTGAGAGTCTCTCGGGGTCAACTTTTAAAACTCTGAGCTATAAGAATATCTACTATATACGTTCGCTGTCTTTTCATATACTATCTACAAACCTTTTATTTTTGACAAAAAAAAAAAAAAAAAAAAAAAAAAAATCGTGGCAATACAAAAAATACTAAACAATAAGTAAGTATATGAAAATATCTAGAATCAGAGTTTAATTCGAACTTATTGCGTATCTTGTGGCGTTGCTGTCTGTGCTTTGAAATGTACCACACAAAAGCAAATTTTACTAAATAATGTTTATATACAAATAAAACCTATTTTCAGATATTTATACATCATTTGGGTAAGTTTTTATTCAAGTCTATGTAAAATTTTATGTAAAAAAATGATGTTTTCTTATGCGGAAGGCCCCACCAGTGGCCTAGAGGTTCTGCTCTCGAAGCTGGTAGACGGGAAGTGCTGGGTTCGAACCCAATCGCGCCCGTCGGCCTAATCGCTGGGAGTTTTCGTGGTTTTCTTCGAACCTTGGATTTCCATGCGTAAATACGGATTAGTTTCCCTTAGAAAACCCCCCACGGAGGGCACTCTCCCTAGGGCTTATATCCCTGGAGTAGATAATTGGCCATCAAAAATCTACATAACTCAACACTTATGCGGAACTTTTTTTTTTTTAAATATAAAATATGCTTTTTTTCAATAATTTCTCATTAAATATTAACTTTTAGTACATTTAAATAGTTCCTTGATTATGAATAAGAGTAGTTTGAAGTTTATAATAAAAGAAATTATTAAAATACATATCTTCCAAATATTTTTCAAAAAATCATGAAAAATACCACAAACGCTCGGTCCAGAGGGAGATATGCGGTTGAAATAGCTCAGACCTCAAAGTGTTAATAGTTGTCCCCTTATCATCACACTTTCATCTAGATTTACTCAATAATTCCTAGAAATAATATTTTTTGCATTTATTTTTAGAAATTATAACCATATTGCAGATATCTATAAAGGAAAAGGAGTGATTCCCGTTAAGAAACCTAACTGAATATGATCTTGAAAGCCGCACAGAGTAAACAATGATTCTTTAAATAAACACGTTTACTTACCACAGATTACTTAGAAAATATTCGACTGGTTTTTGAATAGAATAATATGGCTGGAGTGTCATTACTTCCTGGAGAGGCTGACGAGTGATAAAGATGAGAGCGTGACAAATGATAAGATAGAGATTTATATTTTATCAATTCCTACTGAAATTTCTAGCCTTAAACTAAGTGAAGTTTAGAAGAAAATGTAGAGTTGACTGAACGCTTTATCTGAAAAATGAAAATGAAGCGCTGTTTTGTATTGATTTGAACATGTCGGGGTCATTTGATTAAATTGTATACTACATGTTAAAGAAATAAGGAAATAAAAGAAAATTGCAACATTCTTTTGACATTAGCCGATTAAAGAAAAAAGAAAGTTTTTCCCCACACATCTCGAGGATTTTTGATTATTCTTTTAATCTTAAGAGATACGCGTTTTTCATCAAGAATCATCTACACATTAACCCTTTCAGGGACAAGTAATTGCGTTTCTGTAATGTTGAATTCACACCGGTATTTTCGAAAAATTTTTATTCAAAATAAGGAAAAGCAATTTTTCATTTTTTTTTCCAACAAAGTTATAAAAGTAAAATTTAATGAAAAGTTTATGGTGTAAATCTGGATTAAAATTAGGTGACTATAATATATCCCACCGCTCCTCAAGGGGTTAAGGTCAAAATAAGCTTATTAACCCTTTAGTGCGCAGCTTTGCCTATATGCAAACAACAGTGTTTTGAATTTAATATATATTTTTTATTCGTATATACCTAATTCACACCAGAAAATTAAAATAGCAATATTTTCTTTAATTAATAACAGGCATTCCATATTTAAATAAAGCGAAATTATCCATTGAAACTTCCTGGCGTAAAGTCAGTTTATCTGGACTACGTAACTTCTAGAACGTATTCTGTCATGGGAATAAAATAAATAATTACATAAAACAAGGGACTTGGAGACATACTTATTAAAATATTTATTAATTTGCAATATTTTAGTGTAAAACAGCCATACCACATTAGTTTTTACTTGTATTGCAGATGAGCAACAGAAACGATTGACGTATAATATGAAAAATGTATCTCTGATTTTTTTCATTATTTTTCCTGTGTAATTTTCCTGTGTTCAGAGAATTGTATATATTTTTTTCGAAACAAAATAAAAAATCCCGCATTTAAGGGTTAACCATTAAGGCTTTTAAAAAAAACTTTCATCTTTACTACGAATATATAATCTTGAATAATTTTTCGATCGCGATTGAGGACTTGGATGGAAGATGTTATGATAAATTTGTCTGGAAAATTGTTTTATTTTATGGATGAAAATATTATCGGATAATCTGTCAAGTAGGATGGGCGATGTCTGGAATTGAATATCATGATACATTGGCATCTTTATTACATGATATTTAAACATGCCCTTTATGGATGCACCAAATATTCGGCATGTGTTTGACCTATTCAACCAGACCACCGAATATTCGAAAAAAAAAATCTTTAAAAAACAAAATCTTACAGAACAGCTATTTTTAACTGACAATAAATTGAGATATTAATTCCTAATATGTAATGGAATTAATTATTAATGAATAAGGTTTTTTTTTTCATTTATATCAAAAAATTCACAAAACAAATTAACGAATTAATGAAAGTTTCTGAATATTGTCTGGAAATAAATCTGTTTCTTGGTTTTTCAATCATATTTATAAACATTATATAGTATGGAAATTCTTGGAAAATCTCCGGAAATTTTGGGTAAAAACAGTTTTTTTTTCCGTTTGCTTGAAACTTCATTTATAAAATAATGTATTCAAAACTTTATAATAGCTGTATTCGGGTGATTTTTCGTTTCTTTTTTCCTTTTTTATTATCATTAGCAGCCGTCATATTGTCGGGTTGGAGATTTAATTGCTGGAAAAAACTTCTGAAACCAGAAAAATATAACTGGCATTTCCGTCTGAAGTCTTTGAATATTACCGTTTGGGTTTGGTTTTTGGCGCTGATCGTGATGTTTGACTTTGGATTGCATGTTTCGAAATATACAGACTAAAAAAAAATATTAATAATCGAAATTTAATTTGTATATATTATTTCAAATACTATTTATAAAAATTGGTGTGATGATGTTAAATAAAGATCTAAGGTATAAAAAATAAAGGTCTTATTCGCATTAATTTGTATGGTGTAAAACAAACATTAAGACACAGAATTATCGCATGATGGATTTTCTACAAATGTTAATTTGTTCTATAACATCTTATTTCTGTAATAAAAAAATAGGTACTTTTTTGATGTTTTTTCCAATTATTAAGCGATCCTTAAGGGGTTAAGTACTTCCCGGTCAATATTCTTAACTTTTTTGTGGGCGCTCTCCCCTCCGCCAAAGCAATTATATGTTTTAGGTCAATTGAGAAATCCGACTTTTTCCTAAGAGTCGGGTTAATTGGAGAATCATGTCCCTTTTTCCAATCAGCCTGATATTTTTTCAGGCTTATTGCAAAGAGCCTAGGCAGCTTTAGGCTAGTTAGAATATAACCATTTTTTTTTTTTTTATCAGTCTGATATTTTTTAAAGAAAGCAAAGAACCTATGCAACTTTAGTCTAATTAAAATATAACAATTTGTTTCTCTATCCGTCTGATAATATTTAGGGTTATTGTAAAGAGCCTATACAGCGTTAGGCTAATTGAAAAATGACCATTTATTTTTCAATCAGCTTGTTTTTATTTTCAGGCTTATTGCAATGAACCTATTTGGTTTTAAGCTAATTAGAAAATGATCAGCTGTTTGTCCAAACTTCTAGGCTTATTGAAAAAGGTCCAAAGAAAGGGATTATTACGTATAATTTTAGCATAAAAAATAGGAGCAAGACCTTAAAATGCTTATAAAAAATGTATAAAAGAACTGTCTTATCGACAGATTTCATGAACGCGATTGAGAGTCTCAGGTTAGTGAATACTTCATTTTTATTTTAAGGGTATAGTTTTCGTAAACACAGTGTGCAGAAGTATCAATATAATCTGCAGATGAGGCAGATTTTTTATGTTTTCCAGGCATTACGGGGATAAGATGGGCTGTTGAATGAAAATTATTACACAAAATATATATGAAAATGTCTGTATTAGTGAAATCTGCAAACGATGCAGATTTTTAATGTTTATCCAGCATTACCTAGGGAATATGGGTTGCCAATGAAAATATTTATAAAATATACTTAAGAAAATTTCTGGAATAATAATATCTGTAGCTGCAGATGAGGCAATTTTTTAGTGTTTTCCCAGCATTACGTGGAGAAAATGGGTTGTTGAATGAAAATTATAAAAAATATATGCGAAAATTTCTGCAATAAAGAAATCTGCAGATGAAGCAGATTTTTAATGTTTCCCCAGCATTAAATCGAGAAGATCGGTTGCTGAATAAAAATTATTAGAAAAAATACATAAGAAAATTTCTGCAATAATGAAATCTGTAGATGAGGCAGAGTTTTAATGTTTTCCCAACATTACACGGAGAAGATGCACGGTTGTCAAGGAAATACTAACATTTTATTCTGAATACCACTATTTTCATAAAGAAATATTCTACTTAGTTAATTACACCAATTTTGGGATTGAACCAGATAAATAATACTATACGAAAATAGTAGTGTTCAATTTAAAATTTTAGTATTTTCCTGGCAACCCTGAGAAGATAGGTTGTTGAATGAAAATTATTATAAAAAATATGTAAGAAAATATCTGTAATTAAAGAAATCTGCATATGAGGCAGATTTTTAGTGTTTTTCCAGCATTACGTGGGGAATTTTGGTTATTGAATGAAAGTTATTATAAAAAATATATATGAAAAGTGCAATATCAATGAAATCTGCAGATGGGTCGGATTTTAAATGTTTTCCCAGCATTAAGCCGAGAAGATTGCTAATGAAAATAAGGATTAAAAATATAAAAAATTCTACAATAATGAAATTTGTAGATGACGCAGATTTTTACTATGTCAAGGTCTAACTAAATACGAAGTTCCTTCGTACTCATTTAACCCTTTCAAGCGCAGTGATCCCATGGCGGGACCACCTAAATTTAATTCAAAATTACAAACGGCACCAAGAATATTACAATAAAATTATGCTTTTACAATGAAAGCTTAGAAAAGCAAGATTTTACTTTCTAAGACTTTTGCTATTAAATTCTGGTGTCAGTCAATCATTTCGTCACTTTACGAACCGAATCCTTCTATGCCGGAAAGGGTTAATTGATAAAACAGTCACTCTTTCAAACTACTTCAACGTTTGCAACGAGATAATCGGAGGTAAAAGCACTGTTTCCTTATACCTGCTGCCGGTGAAGTGGTTAACTTCACCTGTTTATTATAAACTTAATTGCCAATTGCTGATCTAAGAGTTTTCTCCTCTACACTCACAGAGACTGATCTTCGCGTGTTTCTTAATTAATAAGTAGATAAAAATATAAAATAGATAAAATAGATAGATAATAATAGAAAATTTATTATAATAGATAATAATATAAAACAGATAAAATAGATAGATAATAATAGAAAATATATCATAATAGATAATAATATAAAATGGAAAAACTTCTGATAGAATATGGATTACATACGACTCCTACATATTATATTTTACAGAGAGAGCATCAACGTCACGCAGAAAATCTGAAGAACATATGAATATTATTTTACTAGTTTTTCTTTCTGCTTTAAACTGATGAAAGTGAAGCAATTTTGTGAAGGGATGAGAAAATTCACAAAAGAAAATTCAAGATTATACTCTGTTAGAGGGAAAAAAAGAAGAGAGAGAGAGAGAGAGAGAAACTTTGAAGAAAATAATATTTGTAAAAAATAAGCTAAAACAAGAATAGGCCTAGCATATTTTCTGCAAATATAGTGTGTTTCCTCAATTTACTTACTGCCCTTTGACATAATATATAAGATTTTGACGAATTTGTGATGTATGCATGTGACTATGCATCTATATTGTTTTATTCAGAAATTCTAAATTCTTACCAGAAATTTGAATTGTTATTTTTGCTTTATATAATGATAGATATTTCTTAAATAAAATAAGAGAAATTACTATTAAAAAATTCTGATATGAATTAGGAATTTTTCAATAAAAAATTTGTCAGATTCGCCTGTGTTGCACGCGACTGTTTTAAAGTTCATCTGCAATGAAAAAACTTTCTTCCGCAATTAAACTTAAATTTACGAGTTTCTAAAGAAAATTATATTATTTTTTTTAGATATTGTTCATAGTCAACTTCAATGTAAATTTTCCTTTATTTTCTTCCCTTTGCCTGGGCCAGTTATTTTTATTTGTCCATTCAAACCAATAACGTTTTCTATTATTAAAAGTCTTTTTGGTTAGTTTCTAAATAAGCGATATTAGAGGCGCATGATAAAACTTTAAAAGTGTTTGATAGAAATCAATTCAAATATTTGAATACGCTTATAACATTCATTCAATTTTCGTCACCTTTTTAAACTTTTTTAAGCATTAATTGACTTTTTTTTTAAGTTTTAGGAAGTAAAATGAGTGACATATTAGTTTATCCGTTGTTTTTAATAATATTTTATAAATAATGTTTATACATACATTTCTTTAAAATTAAATAAAAAAAAATTCGTTTACATTTCGCAGTTGTTTCAAATTTACATATTATTTTTTTCTTTTATGCTGTAAAATTTACATGATTAAAAATTTCTCACATTTTTTTTTATTTATTTTTGCCGTGTAAACAAAAAAACTTTAGAGAACGGACCAGTGGCAGCCCTGCAGTAACAAACAGTGTCGCTACTGAAAGTACAGTAAAAAACAAAACAAATACCAGTATTTTCTTATAGAAAAATTCATATTATATTATCGAGTTATTAAATAAGGGGAATTTTTCTATAAGAAAATACTAGTATCCTACCCGTTTTTTACTGTGTTTTTCCCTGATTCATTGCCACCCTGTGTTAGAAGCAGTGTTGCCAGATTGGGGACTTTTTTGTTCGCAGATTGTTGATTGTCATCACTTTTTTGAAATAGGAATATTCGGCCTATTTAAAAATAGATTAAAAATTCTGAAAAATAAGGCGAATTATACTATTTTTAAAAAGTGGTGACAGAAAAATAATCTGAATTAAAAAAGTCCCCAATTTGGCAACACTGGTTAGACGTGAACCGATTGAAATATAGAGCAATTGAAATGAACTGAAAATTCTAAATTACACCAGGGCTCCCAAATGGTCCGCCAACTGAATACCAATAAATTTTAACAGAAAATGTTATGGCAGGTTTGCGCTAGAATTAACTTTCAAAGGTGATTTCGGGGCGGTTTGTAAGAAAAATCTAAAAAGAAAATTTTTCTAAAATAATATTGGTATTCAGTTGGCGGACCATTTGGGAGCCCTGTTACATAAACTAGCTTAAAAGTCATTTCCTAAACATTCAATAAAAATTAGTATACAATAAAAAAAAAAAATTATTTTAAATCGATAAATATTTAATTAAATCATGATTTCGAAAAATTCTTTTTATTTCATCCATTTATTCGTTCATTCCTTTTTTTTTTTTTTAATGAATCCAAAAATTTATTGTTGCTTTATAAAAAAATAATATATTTGCATCTATTTTGGTTTCAAAATAGCAATAGGTATATATTCCCACTTAAGATCTTTCAAAAAATTAAAAATTTCATCTGCAACACCAGATAAATTATGCGCAATGTTCAGAAGTTTTTCAAAAAGTGCAACAGCTTCGTTTGAAATTGTGTAGGATTGCAGTGCGGTTGCATCACCTGCCTCTCCACTGTTTATTTGTTTTCTCTCTGTTCACCAAAATGTCTGTGTTTCTGGAATTGTTTTTAGTTCTCTGAGAATAGTTATTTTTAATAATATTTTTTAAAAAAGAGCAAGTATATTTTTCCAAGCTTGGATGGTTCCCGCTTCAATTCATACACACACGTTCCTAGACGATAATATCGTATTGGAAAATCAAAATAATATTAGGTTATATATTATAAATATAAAGGTCCCTATCGGGATTTGCCACCACAAAAGAGTATTTTGTCAAGTTTATAATAATAGAAGTATTGCTCGAACAAAGTACCCTAAATTTGGCTGTTCTGTACGAAATAGACAAACACGTTACAAGCACCAATGGTAAAATGTATAATCCTTTCTAAATTTAAGTTTTAAAATTGTTATAATGAACATTAATTTTTCGTGAATTATTTTAATAAATTTTAAATTGCAAAAATGTGAAACTGCTCAATATTCAAATTGAATTGTTTAATTGAATTTTAAACTGACCAGTGTTCAAACTCAATAGAAACTTAATCTACTAAATAGAAATATTGCTATTAAAAGGTAGCCTAAATCTAGATTTCCTGTACGAAATACCGAAACACATTAGAATAGTATCGTGTTCAATGGTATGTTGTATAATCTTTTCTAAATGTTAATTACAAAATTGTTATAACGGACAACACTAATTTTTCGTAAATTATTTTAATAATTTAATATTATACTAACATATCGTCGGTACCATGTCAAACTATCCAATGTGAAAAAAAGTGGACTATTTTTATAAAATTCAGATTTCTTGATTGGCACTACTTTTCTGAAATGGTAAGATTCCTATAGCTGCCAACCTGTACGGATTTTACTTACCTCTAAAATTTAATAGTAAATTTTGCCTTATTCAAACGCCGAATTTTATTCATTTTTGTTGATTAAATAAGGTGGAAATTTCCATTAAATTAAAGTGGTAGCAAAAATCCGTACAATTCGGCAGCTGTGGATTCCTCTTGTTTTCGTCTTAATTAATATTTCGTTAAATAAGGTTAAATGAGGCGAATTTTACAATTTCAAAAAAGTTGTGCCAATCAAGAAATCTGAATTAAAAGAAAGTGGCCTACTATTTTCACATTGGATAGTTTGACATGGTACCGACGATATGCGCCGTTCAGTGCAAAAATCGATTAACTCCATCAAATGAAAATGTTCAGTATAAACAGTTAAAGTTAATGTAACTATAAAAATATTGAATCTATATAATATTCTTTCTCGGGATATTTTGATTGAACTCATTCATTTTCTTTTAATCAAGGGTAACTTTTTATCACTATATAAATATATAGAAAATTTTCAATGTTCCTTTTTGTTTAAAAAAACGCCACTTAAAATGGAGTTAGTCGGATTTTCTTCTGAACGCCTCATATATCTTTGATTATATTTGATTACATAACCATCTCTTCAAGATCGCTATGCCCGAGAATCGGTATAAAACATCAAAATTTTGACAATATTTTCCAAAAGATGCTTAGGAAAACCTCTTTCAAATTTCTGAACTTATATAGAGATTAGAGAAGCTAAAAATGTTGTTTATTCCTTGGAATCTGAATAAGAATATCTGTAAATTGTATGCCTTTATGGCTAAAAATGATTACCTTAACCCTCTAATTCCCAGGGTAGAATGCGTTCCAGAAAGGGCTTAATTCCAGGGCTGCGGAGTCGGAGTCAGGCCCATTTTTGAGCGAAATAGTCAGAGTCTGATCTGTTAAACTTCCCGGAGTCGCAGTTGGAGTCAGGCCCATTTTTGAGCGAAAGGGTCGGAGCTCGATCTGTTAAAATTCCCGGAGTCGGAGTCGTCCATTTTCCCCACCGACTCCGCAGCCCTGCTTAATTCAGAGAATCGGAATTCACACCAGAAAATATAAATAGCAAATTTTGGTTTATTTAATATTAATTAAAGCAAAAATTTCTATTTTCTATTCCTATTTTAAATTTCTGGTGTGAATACGGAATATCTGAATAATAAAATCCACTAAATCGGGAACACTGATGGTAGCAAAAATGCTACAATGGGCATTAGAGGATTAATGTATTGGAGAGTAGAGAGTTTCGATTTGAGAACAGACTTAATGGAAGTCCTGGCGATGTTAATGTCGTTGCATTCTGCACTAAGAAATTATATTCTATAATAATCCTCGATAAATAAAATTTTCATATAATGCAATTGATATTTACGTGTAGCTTAGTCATACTTGTGAAAGAACGCATGGACTGCACGATTGCCAAGCTAAAGCAGATCTTCTACGTTACAGAACCAGGATTATGCTTTCTGTCTCGTTTTTGAAGCTGTCCCTGCCCTTAGTGCATAACTGCCGAGCTCCCACTAATATTCCCTAATATGCGGATTAGTTTGACCCACGTTAACCATGTTTCGATCCAGAAAATTTATTTGATGAATTATTATTTATTTAATTTCAATTTTCGACGAGGAACTTATTTAATTTCATTTGTTAAAAAAATTCTGGTTCGAAACGTATTAAAATTGGGTCAAATTAATGCAGACATTGCGGAAGATTAGTTGGAGGAGTGAGGTTGGCACTTCTGCCAAGGGAGTTATGAATAAGGAGGAGACATATAGTGTATTGTCTAACAGTTGCGAGTGAACTAACTGAGGAGGTTGTCATAAAATGGCGGCTTATTATTTACATCTAATCAACAGTTTCTGATTACAGCCGGAGCAAACATACACCAGTAAATTTTTAATAGAAAATTTTGCCTTATTTCAGCGGCTTTTTTTCATGAAAAATTTCCGTCACAGATATTGTTAAAATTTCTATTTGTTTTTATTAATAGCAGTTTGCACGGGTATTAAAAAAATTCCACCTGGCACTAACAGGAAGTTGTCTAGGTTGTCACAGTATGGCGGAAACACAGGGCCTGACTTACCACCAAAGTAAACTCCCACCAGTAAAAATAAAAATCTGTTTTTGCCATTATTTATGACTAAAATTTTGCACTAAAAAGGCGTTTAAATAAGGAGAAAATACCTATTTAAATTTACTGGTGGAAGTTTGCACCAGCGGCTATCAACCCCAGCGAAAGCGGTTACAGTGGACGCTTCACTTTTATAAGGATATGTCAGTTCTTCTTTACATAGCTGCCAACTTTTACGCTTTTTTGCTGAAATTTAATAGAGATTTTTGCCTTGTTTAATCATGAGATTTCAATGATTAAATAAGACAATATTTATCATAAAATTTTAGTGGTAAGAAAAAAGCATAAAAGTTGGCAGCTATGTCTTTATTAATAGTTCCATGCTTCTGCGTTAGTGTTTCATAATTTTCCCATTTATTCTTCTCGAGACGAAGATTTTTTTACTGGGTATTGTCGCATAAGACGTTTTCATTTAAAAAAACAACAAAAAATGCAGAAACCACAGCATTTTTCAAACTGAGACGGCATTAAAATATATCAGTATATCATAGTTTATGAGCTGTCTTTAGGGATTGATATCCCTCGTTATCTTGCAAATTGCTCAGTCAAGGATTCAACGCTGTCCACTGAATATCTTTTACACAAACAACGAATAGTTAAATTGTTCAAAATTGTTTATTTTGTTTTTAAAATCAAAAGTTACTATACTAATTAAATCAAACGTACAAGGTGGGCCAAAAGCTCAGGACACATTTTGAAATTCAATAAACCAATGTTAGTTGAGTGTGCAGTTTGGACGAAAATGCTGCTTATGATCGAAAGTTGTTACTTCAATAAATGGTCCACAGATGGCGCTATACCTTCAAAACAAAAAGCAGGCAATCGCAGACATTTTTTACAGTCTATTTCAATATTTCTACGGGTGCCCTCTATGTAGCTTCAAAAAGATCCAAATGGTGCTTGATTCCATTAAATATAGTAGTACATTGCTCAGTCGTCCTGAAAAAATATAGAGAAAATCCATGCATTTTAATCGCCAAATTGTCGCAAAGAAAAACGAAAATAGCCATTCGATTTGGGAATTATGTCTCCTTTTAGTTTACTGTTCAAAAATAGTAGTTTGCAACTGCTTATTTTGCATTTTTGATTATTCTTTTTAGATTTGAAGGTGTAGCGCCATCTATGGACAATTTTTTAAATTATTTTTTTGTATACTTAAAAGAAAGTTCGGTAATGTGTCCGCCCATTTCCGCCCAAACAGCATTCTTGCACATCAGTTAAGGTTTGTTGGGGGTAACTGGAACCACGAGGTAACTGGGTCGTAGGCTATTTTATAAAAAACTGTTGGTGTTTTTTAAGTTTTAGCTTTTGTGAGCAATGCCCCTTTATCTCTACTTCCTAAAACAACGTGTATCAATTCAATCATAACTCTCACTTTGCTGTGATAGGTTGTCAAAAATTTACGTTTCTTTTTTTAAAAACAAATTCAATATGGTTGACTTCCTCGGATTTTTATTAAAATACTGTAAGTACTTTTATTAAACAATCTTTTTTTTTTAAAGATTAGACATATAACTACATTAATATTATTAGGTATGAGGTATCTCTACATATTTACTTCATGTTTTAAATGTAAGCCCGGTGTCCCAGTTACCCCATAAATGTTTCAAGAATGGGGTAACTGGGACATGTATCCGGGGTAACTGGGTCATGCTGGATCCAGTTACCCCAATAGTTATAAATAATTTTTTTGTGTTTCTCTTACTAAGGGAAGTAAATTTCTCCATTGGTTTTTGCTCACAATAAAGAAAATTAGAGAATACCTTATGAAAATAACGTAATGAAATTAAAAAAAAAAGCATATTGAGTGGTATCAAACCAAATTTCTTGACCCCTTGAGAGGCGGTGATGCCGTTATGGCATCACTTAATTTTAATTCCTAATTGCCACATTGACACCTGAATTTTATAATTAAAATTTAACCTTTATTAAGTACGCGAAAATATAATTTTACATGTTTTCAGATAGATTCTCCTGTAAATATTGGTGTCAATAAATTATTTCAACATTTTACGAATGCAAGTACCTTGCCCCTGAAAGGCAGATAGCCAGACCTTGAAATTGTACTATACACAGGGGTCGCATTCTATAGGCATAGATGCCAATTTTTACGATTTCTTGCTACCACTAAAATTTAATAGAGATTTTCGTTTTGCTTAATCATAAGATTTTGACGATTAAATAAGACAACATTTACTATAATATTTTAGTGGTAAGAGGAAAGCGTAAAAGTTGACAGCTATGCTATAGGGAATCTTTTATCGTCCCTACCACTATTTTGAAAATAATATCTTCATCGCACCTTTCTTTAAGGAACAATAAAATTTTCCCTATAAAATGCGACCCCTGGATAAAGATAAAGTACTTAAGTACTTACGTAGCCTTTTGTTCAGAGATTTACCTTGCTATTTTCTCCTTAAAATACCCATGTGACTTTTATACTTATTATCTATACTAAAGTACATAAGTACTTCCTTAAGTTTTATGTTTTTGGTATAAATAAATCTAATATTTTCACTTTTAGTGCTTTTTTTAGGCACATTGACAGCAAAGGTTTCCCTTACAACGCTGCTTATTGACATATAATTTACATGATCTGCCTGGTTTAAATTTTTTTAAGTTGTTTACACTTTTTCAAACAGGACCTGATAACCGATATGAAAAAATATAAACGTGTGTGGAACATAGACCCCCCTGATCCAGTTACCCCATTTTTTGGGGCAACTGGACCCATGTGGAAAGAAAGAAGAAATATGCATATTTTTATATTTTTAAATATTAAAATGTAATTTTGAGCATTTCTGTCTGATAGAGGGAACCTAACTGAACACATTTACAGAAGTTCAGATTTTAATTGAAATGAACATTAGCTTTTTGATGCTGAATTGTCAGAAGCTCCAGAGTCACATTGTAAAATCATGTCCCAGTTGCCCCAACTAACCTTACTTTATTTTTAATTGAATTTAATTGTGTCAAATAAATTGTACTATGTTTGTGAATAATTATATTCTTTAAAATGATACCTTTTTAAGTAAAGCCTTGATGTAACTTTCTATCAAACTCTAGCAGAATTTATTTTCAATTTTAACGGTCTTACAGAACAACGTGCAAATACAAAAAACAGTAACATGCACCGACAATATTAGGAAAAAAAATCACCGAAATGACACGTAAAAAAAAAAAAAAAAAAAAAAAAAAGAATGGCATAGTATGAAAGCTGTGAAATAAGAGATATATTTGTATATTATGTATGCTTATATAATTTCAAAGTACCACTTAGTGATAAAGCCGAAAAGGCCTTCCTTTATTGGACACAATCTGTTTTTTGATATCCTCTTTTTATCGAATTATAAAAGACTGAGACCTCATGATGATATGTTATTAAATTGCCATACTGTAAAAAAATATGCAAGATAAACAAATGTATCCTGTTGTTTTTCTTTTACCTGGAAATCTTAATGTATTGTTTTCAGAAGAAACTGTAACCTGTGCTATAAACAGCACAACATGCAAATACAAAAAAACAGTAACATGCACCGACAATATTAGGAAAAAATCACCGAAATGACACGTAAAATTAAAAAAAAAAAATGGCATAGTATGAAAGCTGTGAAATAAGAGACATATTTATATATTAGGTATGCTTATATAATTTCAAAGCACCACTTAGTGATGAAGCCGAAAAGGCCTTCCTTTATTGGACACAATCTGTTTTTTGATATCCTCTTTTTATAGAAATATAAAAGACTGAGACCTTATGATGATATGTTATTAAATTGCCATACTGTAAAAAAATATGCAAGATAAACAAATGTATCCTGTTGTTTTTCTTTTACCTGGAAATCTTAATGTATTGTTTTCATAAGAAACTGTAACCTGTGCTATAAAACTGTAACTTTTGTAATAATTATTAAAATTGTTTTGAAAAATATTAGTTTTACTCTACTTTTTTTCATTCAATTCACATAAAATACACGAAGTAGTAAAAAAAAATACTTTTTCTACAATTGGATTAAAAAAACAGAAAAACAAATCGGGGAATTCTAGAGGATCCTGCTGGTGTTCGATAGGAATGCTGTTAGAATTCCCCGCGACTCTGCTGTTTTCGAAAGAAATCTGACTAGAATCCCGGGAGAATGCAATCAATACTTTTTTTTTTTTTTTAAATCGAAATGCATTCTAGTTTAAAAACATCTGTTACCTGATTCTACTTCAAACGGTCAATTCTTATCTATTTTCAATGTGAAAGAAGTTTTATTGTGATATTTAAATGAATACTAGGAAGTTATATGCTAAAAGTGAAGTACACCTTTATAATAGAGATCGGTGATGGAGTTAATTTTGAAATACTGGAAGAGGCAGGTATTTGTGAACACACATTATAGGTAAAATACCCCCCCTGTACATCATAGTTACAAATCTTTTTCTGTTACATGTAAACATGTCAGAGCCTAGACTAACTGAGGAAATGAAGAGGTTTGCTGTTATTGTCTCATTGGGTGAAGGACACTCCGATTTAGAGATAGCTGCATTTTTAAAACTCGTCTGGTCATTCGTCTTTAAAGTAAGGAACAAAATGAAGGTTGCCAGGTTTGATGTGGCGACTCTTTCATGCAAAAAATGACATTGCTAGCGATATGACATTATGAAGAAGCTGGAATTCGTCAGTAGTGTCGATGAAAATACTAGGAAATCGATGAAGTCTCTTGCTAGGGAGGTTCGGGTTGATGACGGCCCTATCCGTTGTGTGATTCGTGAGAACCTTAGTTAGAGGTCGAGTGTGATGAGGAGAGGATAGTTCTTGTCCACGATAACCATGTATAAGCGCCTGACCAGAGCTAAGCGCCTCATTAACAAGTTGAAACATCAAGAAGAACCAGAAATGCTGTTGTTTCTTTCCGATCAGATAAGCTTTGTCCAGGTCCAGAAAGAGAACCGCAAAAAGGCCGGTTGCTGCATAAAATCAACGAAGGGGTTCCGATCTTAATGTACAGAAAATTTCTAGCCTCACTGGTGACTCTGGGTGTCGTGAACAGCCAAAGCGACCTGATGTCTCTACATTTCTTTCTTCAAGGTGCCAGAGTCAATCATGTTGCTTATACCGAGGTGTCAAAGCTCTGGATTACTTCTGTAGCTCGTAGGATGACGTACGTTTTTCAACAAGACTATGCACCATGCTATACAGCCCATAGAACCTAATAATGGATGACCATAGACTTTCATGACCATGTCATCCTCAAATTCTTGCCCCCCTCCCCCCTCAGCTTCCCAGATGTTAACCCGAAGGGCTATTACATATAGGGCGTGGTTCAGAGGTACTCTAATAGTCATACACATAACACTGTTGCGGCTCTCAGAGCAGTCTTGTGTATGCAATGGCAGACGTTTTCAACACCCATCTGATTATTTCTTGCAGTCAGTGACAGCGAGTAGAGGCGGTTATTGCAGCTGGCGGTGGTTTCAATGAATGATGATGTCATCCGTTGTGTTTGTGATCACTATTACAGAACGTTAAAATGCAAAAAAGGCTTTATCTCTAGTGTCTGTTCTTGTTTGAATGCAGCGGTAGTTCGTTCTGAAATACCTGCCGCACCCTGTATATTATCAACTAGTATTCCTTAATTTTAAAGGGGGCAACTCAGTCCAGTGGCTAGCATGCTGGGCACAAAATGATGAGCTTGGGTCGATGTTCCCAGATTCGAAAACAGCATGTTTCGGGCTGGATGAATGCGAAAATTTTCATGGCTTTTATTGTTTTTGAATGATAATTCGGGTCACTTTTCCTTCAAAACCCCTCTTCTGAAGGCATTCCTCCTAGAGTAATATGGCCAAACCTGGTCCATCGCCCCTCTGAATACTAGCTCTACGTCCTTACACAAAAACAGCAGCTGTCGTAGGCGGATTCTTTTCAGCGTTTGTACGTTCCCTTGAATTCGGATACCAATAATTTCTAAAAGTTTTCTCCGCCTTATTTTCCCGAGATTAAATAAGTCAAAGAAAACTTTTAGAAAATACAGATGTCTAAATTCAGGGGACCGTATAAACACTTAAAATAATCCTTTTACGATTAAGAATTTTTTGTGTGAGCACGTAGACCTAGTATTCAGGGGGTTGTGTTTGGCCGCATTGTTAACAAACTCCCCCCCTTTCATTAATTTTAAAGTTTGAAATGACAATAATATAAGTGATTTGAGAGAATTTGCATATGAGGGGCTCACAACCGTAGTAGACCAAGTCCATTTTGAAAACAATATGAGATTGTCCATTTAGAAGGTGCATAAAATCTGTTTTATTCCCTCCCACAGTGAACCAAGCATGTAAACAGATGCCATACATGAGAAAGTATATGAAAGCAGACTTGGTTCACTGTGGGAGTAGATAAACAGATATTACGTACTTTCTAAATGGACTATATATTTTTTTCAAAATGAACTTGGTCTACTATGGTTGTGAGCCCCTCATATGTTATTGCTATAAATTATTGAATAGAAGCAAATTGAAGTAACGTAGTTCACAGAAGTATAGAGTGTTACAAAAATGTGCGCATAATGTATCCATCGGAATTTCTGTAACAGCCTTCGTTTTAAGATGAAATTTGGTTTTAAAAATGTCTAGTGATAGATATACAGGGTGTATCTGAAATGCTTCAACAAACTTAGGGGGATGATAGTACTCATCAAGACGAACAAAAATGCAATGGAACATGTGGTCGAAAATGACGTTTAAAGGGTGAAAATCGCAAAACTAATAAAAATATCGAAATATCGCATGCTGCTTTTCTGCAGAGCTGGCTAGTAGCACGAAGCTGGTTTTCCTTTCACTTTGTGCATTATCCGGTCAGAAAGAGATAACAAAAACTTGGAAGAAAGCCAAACAAATCTGTGAACAGGAATCCACGTATGCAAATTTGAGCGTGTCCGCCAGTCGTTCCCCCGTAGATGTACTCTGTGTAATAATGTCTGTGGTCGACACTTTGAACAATTGTTGTAAATTATTTGTTTTCTCTGGACATCACGAGCTGTGTTGTACCTATTCTGTGCAATAAATAATTTTCTGGAGTATTTATTTCTTGTCTCAGTTTGTCCATTTCCAGACGCATTTTCTCGATTTTCATCCTTTAAACGTCATTTGCGACCTCATGCAGTGTTGCCAGATTGGGGACTTTATTAATTCAGATTATTTGACTGTGCCCACTTTTTTAAAATAGTATAATTCGCCTTATTGTTCAGAAGTTTTAATCTATTTTTAAATAGGCCGAATATTTCTATTTAAAAAAAAGCGGTGACAATCAACAATCTGGGGACAAAAAAAACCCAATCTGGCAACACTGACCCCATGTTCCATTGCATTTTTTGTTCATCTTCATGAGTACTATCATCCCTCTAAATTTGTTGAAGCATTTCAGATACGCCCTGTATGTTTGAGAAAGGGATTCGTACTAAAATAGTTTCAGAATGAAGTTGATAAAATTCCGGAATTTCGGGAAAATATGGAAATAAATCAAGAAATTTGGATAAACTAGGAAATTGAGCAAGAATAAACGGTTTAACGCCTTGAAGGGGGGTAGGGGGTGGCGGTGGAATATTATATATCCTACTTAATTTTAATCTCCAAATGCCACAATGGCCCCAGAATTTTTAAATAAAATTTTGCTTTTGTAATGTACATGAAGAAAAGCTTTTATTTAATCTCAAATAAATTTGTTTGTAAATTCTGGTGATAATCAATCATTTCAACATTTTTAGCAACAGACGTACTTTGCCCCTGAAAGGGTTAAATAATATTTTTTTTTTACTTTAGCGCTTCAAACTTTAGTACATTTTGTTACGGCTCATTTAAAGTAAAAGATTTTGGTTCAGTGCGACTGGTTGTCGCTTTCTTCGGAATAACGATTTTCTATTCAGTTCCGGTTTTCTTTCCATAAGAAATAAAGGTTTTTGTTTTCAGCGTTTCAAATATTGAGCGTTGAAAATTTTCAAAACGGTGAATATTTAGACAGTCCGTCCCAAAATTTCCCGAATTGGTTAAATTAAAAGCGATGGCATTGCGTGTTCGCAGGTATGTCAAAAGCACTACACTTTGTCTTGTAAAGCAGTACAATTTTAGGTTATTATCTGTTCTGTGATGCTAAGTGTATCCGCTTTGTTGTAACAGTGTAACGTGATTATGCTGCAGCTTGCGAAGGTCGAACAATGAACTAACGTGTTAAGTTTGGGGAAACAACTAGCGAAACACTGCAAATGCTGCAAAAATTTTACGGAGACGAAGTACTAAGTCGGTCGACTGTTTTTGAGCGGTACAAGAGGTTTAACCCTCCGAGCGTCTTGCAAAAGCGTAAAATTGTAATGTTGTTTTCTTTGCATTTTGTTTTAAATGCTAAAAAAATATGATTCTTTCAACATTATAAAAAAAAACTCAATTACAAATACGAATGTAATCCTTGAGAGTATTAATCATTCTTCAATGTATTTAAAATTCATTAAATCCATAGAATTATATTATCTTAAATATTGCTTGTATTGCTGTGAAACCTGGAGCTTAGTGAACGGAATAATACGCCCCAAACACTTAGAGGGTTAAAAATGAAAGGGAGAGTATAGAAGATGATGAACACAGCAATCGTCCGAGAAGCGGTCGGTCACCCGAACCAGTGTTGCCAGATTGGGGACTTTTTTGTCCACAGATATGTTGATTGTCACAGCTTTTTTGAAATAGAAATATTCGCCTATTTAGAAATAGGTTAAAAATTCTGAAAAGTAAGGTGAATTATATTATTTTAAAAAAGTGGTGACAGTCAAATAATCTGAATTAAAAAAAGTCCCCAATCTGGCAACACTGACCCGAACAAACCATGAAAGTGAGTGACATCCTAGAAAAAGACCGTTGTATTTCGGCCAGATTGATGAATGTCATGACAGGTATCAGCAAAAGCACAATTACGTTTGTGAAATGCTGAATTCTCACCGGAATCTTTGAAAAATTCTATTTCAAAATAAGTAAAAGCAATTTTACGGCTTTTTCCCACCAAAGTCAGAACAGTAAAATTTTATAAAATTTTTCTGGTGTAAAACTTCATTAATCGTGGGTGGTATATAATATATACCGGTGCCCCTCAAGGGGTTAACGGCATTTTGGACATTCAAGCAACCGCGGTCGATTATTTGACGCACATTGCAAGGCGGACTTCCAGAAGTGTTTTGATGACTATTACATTCGTTGTAAAAAGTGCGTTGAGCCCAGAACGGATTATTTCGAATAAACATCCCAGCAAAGAGAAAATTGCTGGCCAGCAGCAAGATAGGTGCTGGCAATGATGTAGAAGTGCTGGCTAATGGTCTACTACTGCATGACCACTGCTGGAGAGCTTCAGTCAACTTTGCTGTTGGAAATCATCAGATAAAATTCTGGTGGGATTCCGTTTTATCTCATGCGCTGGCCCACCACTACATGGAAGTGCACGAACTTTTGCAGTATTATTGCTGGGAACCCTTACGCTAGGTAGCGTTGCGAATATCGAAGACATTGAGTACTTGAACACAAATCTGAAATGAATATCTCAACACAATTTAAGATGGGAAGCTAACTTTTTTTAAAACTGTAAATAATATAGCCCCACTGCCACCAACTTAATAAATAAGTAAATGAATAAATAAATAAATTCTTTATTTCAACGCACTTCTGTTTTCTTCTTAAATCTGGTTTTACTAAGTTACAAAGGATTTAGGTTTTCATATTTTACACAGTTGAGAATCAATAATAATAAAAAAAAGAGTGAAAAATAAAGTGTATAAAATATATAGGATTTTTATACAATACAATAATTTCTATATCAGTTTAATGATAAACTTGAAATAGTGTAATGAGAGCTTGAAAACTACGAGCGGCCGTAGAATACGCTGAAAGTACTTGTTCATGTCCGATCACGAAAACCAACCAGCACCGAGCGTTTTAGTAGTTGGGAGGGTGACCACATGGAAACTGCTACAAGTTCAACTATTTCTGTAGACACTTCTACAGATATTTCCATAGCTCTTGGTGAAACTAGCTTATAGAAAAAAGGGCCATAATTCTATAATACTTTTTTTAATAGAATTCTATAAGAAATTTTTGTAAGGGAAAGTGCTGGGCCAGCAAAGGAATAGCAGTGGGATAGGTGCTAGCACTGCAGGAAAAGTGCCGGATTGAAGTAATGTGATGGCATACCAATGCTGGCCTGCTGTTGGCCATCACTGATGGGCCAGCTGCATTCCGCACGGACACTTTTTTACTGGCTTAAGTAATGGCACCATCGCACTTTACCACTGATGGCAGTGCTGGCTTCCATCTTTTTTCTAGCTGATGGCCCACTGTTTCTTTCTTTGCTGGGATAGGTCAAATGTTCATTTCAGTTCTTAATTTTTCGTATATAAGTTCAGTCCGGGAAATTTTGGTACGCGCTGTGTATAAACAACATTTGAAAAAAAGTTAAGCCGTCTATAGGGTAATTTTCTATTTTTAACAATTTCAGGGGAAAGTTATTGTGTTTCTGTATTTTTGAATTTACAGCAGAATTTTTGAGAAAACTTATTTAAAATTAAGGAAATGTAATTTCACAGCATTTTTTCACCAAAGTTGTAAAAATAAAATTTCATTCAAAAATTCTGATTAAAATTTAGTGGGTTAAAATATATCTCGCCGCTTTTCAAGGGGTTAAGAAGAATTAAAGGGTATTTTTCCCCGTTAAATACTCGAAGATTTGTGTATAGATGTCATACTTTTCTCAAGCAAACTATGTAAATGAAATAGGCATTAAAATTGTTACAGCTTGTGTCAAATGTTATAAAATGTTTTACTTAATACTTAACAGAGTGGGCCAAAAGTAAGCATACAGTAATTCTTTACAGTATTTTGTTTTGTTTATTTAAATTTTTCTTTATAAGTATTGTAAAAGACTACATGGAACTTATATGCAAAACAAAAGAAATGGATTTTAAAAAGTATATGTTCCTAATTATAAATTTTTATTAATAGCATTACTAACACTGGACAACACTGGTTTTGTCCTAGAACTAAAATTAGTTGATTCACGATCAGTTTTTGGCGCGGATTCCGAATACGCTTTCCGTTTATCTCTAGGTGGTCCAGATTTTGAAAAATTTGCATATTTAAATTTATGCAAATTTAAGCTTTTTTGTGCTATTTTATACACCAAGTTTCAATGCTTAGTCAGTAGGTGTGGCGGTTAATAATTCTAAATTCCTTCATTAAAAAACGCGTTTAATTAGTAAAAAGGTAAAAAATGGTTTATTCAAACAACTATGTCCCATCGCTCCCTGACAATTTGTGGATACCCTTCCCAGAACAAGTGAGTATGTGTGATCGCAGATCACACAGAGGGTTTCGTTTAATATCTCTTTTAAAGCACTTTATCCTTAACACGTTCACGCCGGCGCGGTGGGTCACACTCGACTGTCTCAGAGTTGTCAAGTCTCCGGCTTTTGCACACCACTATTATTTTAGAGAAAATCGCCCTTTAGAGAAAATCGCATTTTAGAGAAAATCGCCTAGAGAAAATTCCTTTAAATCGCCCAATTGTTCAAATTAAATAAAACAACATTTTCTGTATTAAAATACTGGTATCCAAAAATGCGGGGACTTGACAGCTCTGAGAAAGTCGAGTGTGACCCACCGCGCCGGCGTGAACGTGTTAAATTAATAAATCAAAATTGTTAATTTATAATTATTAAATCCTTACATAAATGGCAGCACCATTACATTTAATTTTAAAATAGTTAGAAAAATATTTTTCTATCAAATTAAAAATGTTAAAAAAAATATTTAAATGAAATTAAAAAATCCGAATATTTTTAAATTCAACAATTTCAAAAATTTAGCGATTGGTCATTTTTGACCAAAAGTCAAAATTCTAAAATACCCTTCCTTTATTTATTTATTTTTGTGCACAGGAGTCAAAATAAGATGAAATTGTAATTTTTTTTCTGAATCGGCGGTATCCAAAATAACGATAAAATAGTGCACTTTCGTTATCTTTCGACTTTCGAATTTTGGATTTTTCATGTCTGCAGAGCCCGAAATAAAGCCAAAATTGTAAAGTTAATTCAAAATATGTAATTTTTTTAATTTTTGCATTAGAATCTACAAAATCAAATTATTTCCAAAATAATAAAAATTTCATCTTTATTTTTCCTCCTTTCCGTAGAAACTTTTCGAGTCTGTAAGATACAGCAAAATAATAACTAAATTGTAACGATTTCGCTTTTTCTTCTCAGTCCGCAGATCCAAAATAGTAAATTTACATTTTGTGTTCATCAGAAGTTGGACTTTTCAGGTTTGCGGGCGCAAAATTGTAAAATTAATAAAGCGGAAAATATAATTTTCTTATATTTTTATTTTTGAAGCCCTAAAAAGATAGTCAATGCCGAAATAGTGAGATTTTAGCTTTATTTTGCTTATATTTCATCATTATTTTAACCAACAGGCAACAGTACCCCAGCCCGGGTACTAGTGTTCGCAGCCCGGAGTCGGAGTCGTTAAAATATCCCGGAGTCAGAGTCGGAGTCGGCCATTTCCCCCATCGACTCCAAATTCCATCCTCCATCCCCATTGGATCCAAATCATAGGGGTTATCAATCCAGCTTGAACAAAGAAAATTTCTATAGAACAGCACATATTTAATGTAAATTCATATAATTATATATAAAAAATTGCAAATTTATAAAGAAAACGAAAAAAAAAAAAACCGCGTTTTTAAAGCCTGAAATTTCATAAATTCAAAGTGTCATAACTCGGTAAATTTTGGTCGTACAAAAACTAAACTATTACTTTATTACTTGTTAGAGCATAAAGGAAGATTTTATAAGTGTAACTTATAAGACAAAAGTACCGTATAAAAATTTAAAGTTTGTAACTTAGAAAAAATAACGATTTTGACGTAAAATAAGTTTCACCTGATAAAGAACAAGGTTTTTTTTTTTTTTTGCAACTGGAACTATCCATCTAAAACCCACGGTTTAGGAATTAGCTATTAGTCAATGATAATATGATGACTTTGTATAGTTAAATACATTTTTTCTTATCCTTTTATTCTTTCCTTCATATTAAATTGTAAGTGAAATAAAATCAATATAAAGATGCATATTTTATTTTCTTCTCCAGATGATTCAGTTTCTTCGGTGTAGTATGATAGTTTATGGGGATTGAAAAACGTATTCTCACTATGAATCGTATATTCTAGAAGCTTTAATGTTTCAGAAGAGTAATGTTCATTGATTTTCTATTCTATGGTGCACACACAAGAAACGTGAATCTGATGGTATTGAAATATTTTTGAAATGTGCCCTCTAAATTAAATAATAATTTTTTTTTAAATAAAATTTTTAGTATAATTGATAATAATAAAAATGACACAATATTATAATATAAAGTCTCTTGCAGCTACAAGATATATAGCTAAAATATATACAGTCTGTCTCAAAAGCTATGAATCAAATATTTCAGTAGCATTAATGCCTCAGAAGAGTAACGTTTATTGATTTTCTATTCTATGGTGCGTACACAAGAAACGTTGATCTGATGGCATTGAAATATCTTTGAAATGTGCCCTCTAAACTACATAATAAAGCAATTAACTGTTTTTTTTAAATAAAACTTATAGTATAAATGATAGTAATAAAAATGACATAATATTATAATATAAAGCCTGTTGCAGCTACAAGACATATAGCTAAATTATATGCAGCCTATCTCAAAAGCTATGAATCAGACATTCCAGAAATATTAATTCTTCATAAGAGTAATGTTCATTGATTTTCTATTCTATCGTGCATACACAAGAAACGCAAATCTGGTGATATTGGAATACTTTTGAAATGTGCCCTCTAAATTACCGTAATTTCCGGCATATAATCCGCGGATCAAACAATCCTGTTTCGACCCGGAATTTTTTTTAAATAAAACGTAACTTTTTAAATCGCGGTAAATATTTGGCTTCAGTAACTAAATAAAATTTCTGGGTCCAAACAGAATTATTTGATCCGCGGATTATACGCCGGAAATTACGGTATATAATAAAGAAATTAACTATTTTTTTAAACTAAAATTTTTTGTATAATTGATAATAATAAAAATGGCATATACTATTGTAATATAAAGTTTATTACATCTTTAAGAAATAGATAATTAAAATATATGCATATAATATTGGAAAATACATAATAAATGCAAATGTCTCTTATCAGTTTACGGTTTTACGTATATTGCAATGTACAGTCGTCAATAAATAATAAAATAATGTAAAAAAAAAAGAAAAGAAAGACAACCTCTCACATCTATCTGCGACAATTTAGCGATTATACTGTATGGGGTGTCTTCTTTTCCTTTCATAAATGTTAATCACCAAATTGTCACAGAAAGATGCGAAAGGTATCTTTCGACTGGGAATTGTGTTTATTTTCTGAATATGAATATAATTTAATAATGAATATAATGTAAGTTGACTGTTCATTCCAATGATTTGTTTTCGAGATGCAGATAATTTTACTTTTGGATAGTCTAAAGAGATCGCCTCTTGTTATCGTTGGTATCCACATAAAAGAAAATATTAGGCAGTCAAAGGAAAATTTTTATTGAATATTGATTCTTATAAAAGTGAGTTTAATGTGTATTCAGAATTTATATATAATTTTTGAGTGATTAATTTAATATTCGTGGTATTTCTTCTTGTAAGATCGTAATTTTATTTTTCGAAATTTATGAATAAACACCCAACAGATTTTATTATTATTATTATTATTATTATTATTACTATGCCATGAATGCTTAAGAAAATATATATAAACTACACCATTGATTTAAGGAACTCAAATATGGTGCAAAAAGCGGGTGTTACCATTTGAAAATTCCATTTTTAATGTAGACATATATTTCAGAAACATTATTCATATTTGGAAAGTGCAGGGAAAACATTGGAAAGTACAAAAATGTATCTTTACACTTGTAAAAAATAATTTAAAATAAACAAACAATGATATTCACTTACGGTTTTCTATGTTTCATAAAGAAAATATAATTTTTTTCTTCGCAATGTTTTATTCCACGATTGGAAGAGGAGGTCTAATACCGTGGTCACTTACATCTTCAGAAATAACACCTAAAGACTTTCTTTTTATGAGAATACGTGCAAAACACTGTTTATAGATCGGGACAAGGATGCACAAACCATCGCCTCATCGAGTTGACAGCTGAAATTTCAGGATTACTTAAAACTTGATCCGCATCTTAAAATGCAACTGGTCTGCCAAGTCATATCTTGGTAGAAAACACCTGCAAACCCGATTTTAGTGGTTGACTGGTAGATTTACCATTGTGCTTTGAAGCTCCAAGTCAGTGTTGCCAGATGGGCTACTTTTTTTTAAAATCATATTCTTGATTCGCACCACTTTTTTGAAATGGTAAAATGTGCCTTATTTAGTGACATATTAATTAAGGTAAAAACAATGCGAATTTTACCGTTTCAAAAAAGTGGTGCCAATCAAGAAATTTGAATTTTTTAAAAAAAAGTAGCCCACTGGCAACACTGCTCCATGTCATACATGTTTTCATATCTTTGTGTGTAGGAAAACACAATGATAAACCTACCGATCAACCTCTAAAATCGGGTCTACAGGTGGTTATTTCTACCAAGTTATGACTTGGCAGACTAGTTACATTTTAATATGCTAATCGAGTTTTGTGTAATCCTGGTATTTCAGCCGTCAACTCGATGAGGTGATGGTCTGTGCTGCCACCCCCGGGTCTATTACCCATCTCCAACCCTTTCAGCTCTGATGGGTGAATTTCTTCCCACTTACATTTAATCTCCAAATGTCACACTTACACCGGAATATTCAACCAAATTTATTTGAAAATAGATTAATGCATTTTTTTCTTTTTGTGTATATTTTAAACCGAATCTTTTGTTTAAAAAATACTGGTGCCAATGTGACATTTGGGCATTTTGAAGAAATTCAACCGCAGAACTCGAAGGGTTAAAGCGGATATCCAGACTGTTGATTCTGCAATGCTTTATAGAACGTGGTTAGAAATCTCGTATCGACTCGATGTGTTGCGCCCGACTAATGGTGCGCACATTGAAATAATGGAATAAAACATTGCAAAATAAATTTTGATATTTTCTTTATGGAACGAAAAAATTGTAAGTGCACATCATTGTTTGTTTATTTTTAATTATTTTTTTAAAGTGTAAAGATATATTTCGGGCACCCTTTAGATACACTTCCGAGTCGAACGGTAGCTCTCACATCTCTCTGCGACAAATTTGGTATTAAAATGTATAGGGTATTCTCTCTTATCTTTATGACGACTGTATATCTAATAAAATGAATAGAGTTTATTCATATTTCATTTTAAATTTTAGGTGATTCCTTTTCTTCAGTGTCGGATGATACTTCATGAGAACTAGAAAACGGTTCCCCATTATGAATCGAATATTCTTGAAGTATTAATGTCTCAGAAGAATAATGTCTGTTGAAAAAAGTATACTCACTAGGAATTGTGGTTCGTACGCATAAGGAATAAAAAAATAGACATTTTAGTACTAAGAATTTTTTTTAAAGTATTGCCTTACTATTTGCCTTATTTAAAGCAAAACATTTCTAACTTCAGATATATCGACCACTACGTTATGAAATTTCAGATACTGAAATGTCTAAAACTTTTTTGAATTCCTTATGTGTACGAACCGAACCCTACATAAGCATTAATTCCTCCTGAGAGTAATGTTCATTGTTTTTCAAATCTACGGTGCACACACAATGGAACTACAGGGTGATTCAAAATAACGTGTCCAAAATGAAAGAGCAAAGCAAGCATACAAAAAGAATCACAAATCCCACAGGAACTTGGGATCGCAAACGAGGTGGACCAATCGCATGGCCATCGTGATCACCAGATTTGTCTCCAGTAGATTTTTACTTAGAGGTTTTTTAAAAAGGATTCTTGTAGCAGTATTGGTTATAAATGCGTAACATGTGTGGAAATACAATATAAATAAAATGACGTAGAAGGGTTTTTGTTTATTCTTCTCGTATTACATCTAATTTGCAACCCCTTCTAGCGGCCCCGAAGAGCGTTTGCGACTCCATGTTCCTGTGTGATTTTTGATTATTTTTGTATGCCTACTTTTGCCCTTTCATTTTGGCCACGTTATTTTGAGTCACCCTGTATAAATAAAGAAATGTATAATTTAAATATAATAATTTGTATAAATTTGAATAGAAAATTTCCCCTCATTTAAACGCCTTATTAATGCAGAATTTCAGTCGTAATTATGCCCCAAAAAATATATTTATTTTTACTGGTGGAAGTTTACTTTGGCGATAGTCATGGCTGTGTTTTCGTCATATTATGACAACCTAAACAACCTTCTGTCAGTGTCAGTGCAAGAGATTATAATGACCGGAGCGACTGCCACCAATAAAAAACAATCGAAATTTTTACCATATTTGTGAGAGAAGTTTTCCACGAATAAGCCGCTAAAATAAGCTAAATTTTCTATTTAAAATTTATTGGTGGATATTTGTTTCGGCGGTAATCAGAAACTGTTGATCTGGTGTAAAAAATCAGCCTCCATCATGTGGCAACCTCCTCAGTTACTTCACTCGCAACTGATAGACTCTACACTCCATGTCTCCTCTTCTTTATTGATAACTCCATTGCACACACGATAAATACGAATCCGATTACAGTGGAAGACATAAAATGTGGCTATGAAATTACATATTCCTGAAATTTTTCTGGAATAACTTTATGTCAATTAAATTTTTGTTCATGGCTTGTTGTATCTCAGCAGACAAAAGTGAAAGAGTTTCTGTCACTCTAATGAATTCATGGTCAAAAATTTTATGCAAGCATACTGGCATATCATACACAGTGCTATAGTCGTAAAAATGTTACAAACAGAAGGTTTAAGCTATAGGCAAAATTTATACGCTAAAGATTATACGCTATAGATTTACTTCAGAAACTACGTGTATATGGAGCTTCTTTAAAAAATTACAGAGGGTATACGACGTATACCAAACTGTAAACTGAAATGTCTGAAATTCGGACACATAAGTATCTGAAACGGATGGTTCAATTTTGAGACGTTCAAAAATGTCCTATTTTTAGGTAGCTTTCATTACAAAAAGTCCTTCCGGCCAGTGCCGGGAGGAAGAGGTAGCTTTCATATTCCTTATTTTAAAAAAGCCAACTTATATTATTCAAACACACGAAGCTCAATTAGTGGAAACCGAATGTAGGAGATTCAATACTAATTTTTATCAATACTAAATCATTATGAATGAGAATTTCGCGAAATTAGTCAGCTTTATCCAAGCTGCTTTTATTTAAAGTAACTTATATTTGGCTGCCAAATTCGGCGATTTCTTAAAGTGTTCATTTTAAGACAACATGGTGGATGAGGCTAACAGTGAACTTGGTCGAAACTTCAGTAATTGCTGTGCACATGCTCACTCACATCGGAATCGGTTGATATATACGAGTGCTGTCGCAGTCAAAAAATAAGATTTTTCAAAATGTCACCCATATTAGAAATTGAAACTGCTATATCTGAGCCATTTTTTAAGATAAAGACAAACAAAAAATGCTCCTGAATCCTTATATCAAGGTCAAATACTTAAGAAAGAAACCTTTTTCAATTTCTATTTTTTTTTTTTTTTTGCACCTCACTTTAAATATAATTTTTTTTAATTTAATGGCCGCCATTTTGAAACAAGATGGCGAATGAAGCTGGCCGACGAACTCGGTCGAGACATTGGTATGAACTATGTACAGACCAAATTACATCCAAATCGGTTCACAAATACGCCTGTTACCGCGTGACAAAAATCAGGTCGTTTTAAAATGTCAGCCACAATAGAAATTCAAAATGCTATAACTCAACCATTTTTTTAGATATAGACGACACAAAAACTGTTCCGTAATCTTTGTATTAAGGTCAAATACATACGAAAAAAATCTTTTTCATTTTCCAAATTTTTGGTATCTCATTTTAAATTTTAAATTTTTTTAATTCTTTACATGGCCGCCATTTTGAAACAAGATGGCGGATGAAGCTGGCCAACGAACTCGGTCGAGACATTTGTATGTACTATGTACAAACCAAGGTACATGCAAATCGGTTCATAAATACGCCTGTTATCACGTGACAAAAATCAGGACGTTTCAAAATGTCAGCCACGCTAGAAATTCAAAATACTATAACTCAGCCATTTTTTAAGATATGGACGAAACAAAAACTGCTCCCGAATCTTTGTATCAAGGTCAAACACATAAGAAAAAAATATTTTTTCAATTTTTAGTTTTTTGGTACCACATTTCAAATTTAAATTTTTCTTAAAAATTTAAATGGCCGCCATTTTTAAACAAGAAGGAGGAGGAAGCTGGCCAACGAACTCGGTCGAGACATTGGTATGAACTATGCATAAACGAAGTTACATCCAAATTGGTTCATAAATGCGCCTTTTATCGCGTCACAAAATTAAGAACGTTTCAAAATGTCAGCCACGCTAGAAATTCAAAATGCTATAACTCAGCCATTTTTTAAGATATAGACAAAACAAAAACTGCTCCGGAATCTTTGTATAAAGGTCAAATACATAAGAAAAAAATATTTTTGCATTTTCAATTTTTTGGTACCACATTTCAAATTTAAAATTTTTTTAAAAATTTTAAATGGCCGCCATTTTGAAACAAAATGGCGGATGAAGCTGGCCAACGAACTCGGTTGAGACATTGGTATGTACTATGTACATACCGAATTACATCCAAATCGGTTCGTAAATACGAGAGTTACAGTGTGACAAAGGTCAGATATATATATATATATATATATATATATATATATATGGATATATATATATATATATATATATATCAATTTTGAACGGAGGGTGGTTTCGGGGTCTGGGGGTCATGATCGATGAAAATATACCAAAATTTTTTGAAATCGCTTTCCTCCGAACGGCTGCAATAGGTAGCTTTTTGTAATGAAAGCTACCTAAAAGCTACCTATTGCAGCCGTTCGGAGGAAAGCCATTTCAAAAAATTTTGGTATATTTTCATCGATCATGACCCCCAGACCCCGAAATCACCCTCCGTTCAAAAGTTGATATATATATATATATATATAACCATTAATTAAACATAACCTATATATCTGATATTTGTCACACTGTAACTCTCGTATTTATAAACCGATTTGGATGAAACTCGGTGTGTACATAGTATATACAAATGTCTCGAGCGAGTTCGTTGGCCACCTTCATCCGCCATCTTGTTTAAAAATGGCGGCCATTTAAAATTTTTTTAAAAATTTAAATTTTGAAATGTGGTACCAAAAAATTTAAAATTTAAAATATATTTTTCTTATGTGTTTGACCTTGATACAAAGATTCCGGAGCATTTTTTGTTTCGTCTATATCTTAAAAAATGGTTGAGTTATAGCTTTTTGAATTTCTAGCTTGGCTGACATTTTGAAACGACCTGATTTTTGTCGCACGATAACAGGCGTATTTATGAATCGATTTGGATGTACCTTGGTGTATACATAATACGTACCAATGTCTCGACCGAGTTCGTTGGCCAGCATCATCGGCCATCTTGTTTCAAAATGGCGGCCATTTAAATTTTTTAAAAAAAAATTAAATTTGAAATGTGGTATCAAAAAATTGAAAATTGAAAAATATTTTTTTCTTATGTGTTTGACCTTGATACAAAGATTCCGGAGCACTTTTTGTTTCGTCTATATCTTAAAAAACGGCTGAGTTATAGCACTTTGAATTTCTAGCGGGGTTGACATTTTTGAAACGACCTGATTTTTGTCACGCGATAACAGGCGTATTTATGAACCGATTTGGATGTACCTTAGTGTATACATAATACGTACCAATTTCTCGACCGAGTTCGTTCGCCAGCTTCATCCGTCATCTTTTTCAAAATGGCGGCCATTTAAAATTTTTTTAAAAATTTAAAATTTAAAATGAGGTACCAAAAAAATTGCAAAATGAAAAAGATTTTTTGTATGTGTTTGACCTTAATACAAAGATTCCGGAACAGTTTTTGTTTCTTCTATATCTAAAAAAAATGGCTGAGTTATAGCATTTTGAATTTCTATTGTGGCTGACATTTTGAAACAACCTGATTTTTGTCAAGCGATAACAGGCGTATTTATGAACCGATTTGGATGTAACTTGGTGTGTACATAGTACATACCAATGTCTCGACCGAGTTCGTTGGTCAGCTTCATTCGCCATCTTGTTTCAAAAGGGCTGCCATTTTAAAACAAAATTAAATTTAAAATTTAAAATGAGTTATCAAAAAATTGAAAAATGAAAAAGATTTTTTTTTATGTGTTTGACCTTGATACAAAGATTCCGGAGCAGTTTTTGTTTCGTATATATCTTAAAAACTGGTTGAATTATAGCACTTTGAATTTCTAGCATGGCTGACATTTTGAAACGATCTGATATTTGTCACGTGATAACACGCGTATTTATTAACCTATTTCGATGTAAGAAGGCATGTGGATAGTAGATAGTATATCGTAATGTCTCGACGAAGTTCGCTGGCCAGCTTCATCATTCATCTTGTTTCAAAATGGAGGCCATTTAATTAAATAAAAAATTATATTTAAAGTGAGGTGCAAAAAAATTAGAAATGGGAAAAGGTTTCTTTCTTAAGTATTTGACCATGATATAAGGATTCCGGAGCATTTTTTGTTTTGTCTTTATCTTGGAAAATGGCTCAGACATAGCAGTTTGAATTTCTAATGTGGTTGATATTTTGAAAAATCTGATTTTTTGCCCGCGACAGAACTTGTACATATCAACCGATTCCGATGTGAGTGAGCATGTGCACAGAAGTTACTAAGGTCTCGACCAAGTTCACTCGTTAGCCTCATCCATCATGTTGTCTTAAAATGGCAGGAACTTCAAGATATCGCCGAATTTGGCAACCAAATATAAGTTACTTTAAATAAAAGCAGCTTGGATAAAGCTGACTAATTTCGCGAAATTCTCATTCATAAAGATTTAGTATCGATAAAGATTAGGATTGAATCTCCTATAATCGGTTTCCACTAATTTTTTGCTTCGTGTGTTTGAATAATATAAGCTTGCTTTTTAAAAATAAGGAATATGAAAGCTACCTCTTCCTCCCGGCACTGGCCGGAAGGACTTTTTTTAGACACTTTTTGATTCTAAATTTCAGATACAGTAAACTAAGGCGGAATCGATCGGGACCGAGAAAAATTTCCGTAGTAGACAATATTCCGCCTTAGACAAATTTTACTTATGTCTATAGATTCGCAGGGACTTGAAAATCTTTCCGAGTTAGACAGATTTCCGTCTTACACAGAGTCTGCCTTACAAAGAGTTTACTGTACTTGAAACGCCTGAATCGTGCACATTTTTGTCCTCGCATTTTTCGACAATAGGAAGCCATTTCTGACCACTTTATTTAATTCATTTTTTTTAAGCATTATACGCAGCCTTGATTGACTGCATTAGAACATTCTTGATAAATGGGAAATTATATGATCATAAAGCAGGGCCTGATTAAAGTATGCGCAAACGGGGCCGTGGCCATGTCTCAATGATTTTAGGCACTCCCCAATTTTAGTAAGCAATTTCCGTAAATCTGATATTTTAAATCCCTTTCGACATTATACTGTTTATAATCAATATCAGGAACTTTTGCACTAGGATAAGATTAAAAGCAAAATATATATTCATCTAAATTCTGTTAAGCCTCACAATAGCGACCACCTCCGGACCACGGAATATGTCCGCTATTCGGAGGTGTCCTCTTTTCGGAGGTGAAAGTATACAAATATGCATATGTTGTGGGTTGAAAAAACTAAAAGCTAAATAATGCCTATTTAGCATTTTTCAATCCACAGCACATACATAATTGTATGCTTTTACCACAGAAAAGCGAACACCTCCGAATAGAGGACAAATTCCAACGTCCCAAAGTGTATGCAATTGAGAAGTTTTACTGTGCTAAGATAAATATATTTTTGTTTGTAATCTTATCTTACTCCAAAATTTCAAAATATTGATTATAAACAGTACAATCTCGAAATACAGTGCGTGTAAAACCTTTAAGGACAGCAAAAACTTATTATTTTTTATTAGCTAAGCTGTGAAAATGTTATACAGAAGTTTCAAAAATTAGTTGCAAAAACCGCTAACAGATGGCGGTGTAACGCAATGCCTATAAATTGTGTTTTGAAGTCCAGAGCACTAGCGCCTCATTCCTAGGTGGCTTCCTATGGAAGAACGAAAATTGAGGAAGACCACATTTTCTTTGAGTTGATGTGCAGAAGTGGAGACATCTGGTGACAGAATTATTGCACCAGCTTCAATTTTAGAGAATTTCAATTAATAGAATTTTCAATAAAAATTTTAGACTTTTGCTTTGACGTTGATGATATGACTTATCATCAATTCCTTTTAAAAAAGAAATAATTTAATGCGTAATTTCTGTCTCTAAAAGTTTGTTTACAAAGAAAAGAAATATATGTGTTGTGCTAAAACCAAAATATTATGCCTTGATTTAAAAAGAAATGAAAAGTGCAAAATTACTTTTTATTTATAATAATTTAGGTATAAACAATAATACAGTCGTCCCCACTTAATCGGGTAACGGATAATCGAATACCCCGCTTATACGAATAAAATTCGCTAGAACCAAAATCAGTCTTATAGGAATAATGTTAAATTTCCCCACTTTATCAAATATTTTTTACTTGCTGTCCCCGGTTATTCGAATAAAGTCTGAACTGTCTTTCTTACTAAAAATGCATACTTAACCGAAAAATACCAGATTTTCTTTTCTAAAAATAAAATTATTGTTTTCCTACAAAACACGTATTCATTTTCCCCTCTTCAGCATATTTTGGACAAAGGCATGGTGATCCCTCTTTTCTTTCATGGAACTGGAAAAGGTCAGTTCACCTCTGACACTAAGCTGTTGCAATCGATTTCTGAGAACGGATTAGAAAAGAGGTGTCTTACCCGAACAGGTTTAGTTCGAACTTCATACCTGTGAATACTTCTGTGAACATATGCTAACATTCTGGCCGATATTCTTTCTTTAATAATTGACTAGTAAGCACGATGAATACGAAACGAAAGGATTTGAGTTTATGCGATAAAATAAAAGTGTTAGATTCACTAAAAAATAAAAAAACGCAAACTGAAATTGCAAAAGAATTTCAAATTTCTCAAACGCAAGTTTCTAATATTAAAAGAAATGCTGAAAAGATTGAAGAAGAGTGGAGGAGAAATGGAAATTTAGACAGAAAGAGAAAACGTAAATCAAATTTTGATAGTGTTGATGAAGCTGTACTGGAGTGGTTTTCCTGTAAAAGAGCGAAAGGTGCAATGATAAATGGGTCTATGATCATGGAAAAAGCTGAGTCAATAGCGAAGACTGTTGAAAATGGTGAAGATTTCTGTGCATCCAAAGGTTGGCTTTATAGGTGGCAACAAAGGAATAATTTAACTTTTAAAACTGGACATGGTGAAGCAGGATCAGTTGATACTTCATGCATTGACACCTGGTGTAAAGGAACTTTGGAGCCTATCCTTGCAAAATACAGTCCAGATGACATCTTTAATTGTGACGAGACTGCACTCTTTTATCGAGCTTTACCGACAGGCACTTTAGCTGAGAAAAAAGAAAAGGTTACTGGATTGAAAATAAACAAAGATCGGGACACATTATTATTGTGCGTAAATCAAACCGGAACAGAAAAACTTCAGCCTCTAATGATAGGGAAAAGTAAAGGTCCAAGGTGTCTAAAGAACGTAAAAAATTATCCCGTGAAATATACTCATTCTCGAAACGCATGGATGACAGGACAAATTTTTAAAAACTGGCTGATGAAGCTAGATATGGATTTCAAAAAACGCAACAAAAAATTGTGTTGTTTTTAGATAACGTAAATAGTCATAAAATCGATGACAGTTCTGTACGTCTCACTAATATTAAACTACAATTTCTGCCTCCCAATACAACATGCAAAATTCAGCCCTTAGATCAAGGCATAATTAGATCATTCAAAGCCCTTTACCGAAGACAAGTAATCAAAGATCTTTTGCATCATTTGGATGATATCGAATCCTTTGCTGGCATCCATAAGAAAATAAACCTTTTAACAGCCATGCACTTTGCTAAAAAAGCATGGGACAGTGTGCCTGTAAAAGTCATTGAAAATTGCTTCAGAAAAGCGAAATTTGTGAAACTGGAAAATCTCGAACGCGAAATACGGGATGATGAAACCGTAATTTATGATTATGATGACAGTAGAATTCAGGATTTGGAGGAATTTGAGACAGGAGACTTCGGAGAGCTAAAATTTACTCAGACGGAACTTGTGCAATTTATTGAATTGGATGAAAATGAAACGACGGAAGACGATGAAGAAATGACTATATCTTCCTCGCAAGAAAAAGATAATGAGAGCGATGATGAGACAATTGAGCCACCCCCTTCTCTAAATGAAGTAAATATATCACTTGCTATAATTCGCCGACACTTTGAGGCTTGTGGAGGTGATTATAATGTACTTTATAAATTAGAAAAAGAAATACAGAAGTGTTCCACGTGCGATAAAAAACAATCAACTATCACAGCTTTCTTTCAGCCAAAGTAATATGTACTTAAATTTAATTTTTTTTGGAATATTAAAAATCCATAGGTATGTATAACATTTGTCTTTTATGCTATCTATTTTTGTCTTTTTTTTTTATTTTTAATGTTATTTCCATGTTATTTTGTTACATATGTGTTATTCTACCATATCGCAATAGATTAATGTCATCTAAATGATTCCCCGGATATTCGAATATCCCGCTTAATCGAATACAACTTGTCGGAACCGCCAATATTCGTTTAAGCGGGGACGACTGTACCAAAATATTATGCCGCGATTTAAAAATATAAAAAATAACTTAACAGTACAAAATTATTTTTCTAAATACATGCATTTTGATTTAAATAATTATATGGCATTAAAAATTGAATTTAATAAAATATTTTAATAAGATCTTATATGATGATTTCTAAACTTTTTATTGAAAATTCTATTAATTGAAATTTTCTAAAATTAAAGCTGGTGCAATTATTCTGTGACCAGATGTCTCCACTTCTGCACATCACCCCCAAAGAAAAAGTGGATTTTCCCAATATTCGTTCTTCCGTAGGGAGCCATCTAGGAATGAGACGCTAGTGCTCTGGACTTCGAAGGACAGTTTACAAGTATTGCGATTACAGCGCCATCTGTTAACGGATTTTGCAACTAAATTTTGAAACTTCTGTATGACATTTTTACAGCTTAGCTAATAAACAAACCGTTTACCGCATAATTCTATTGATCTTTGTTTTTGAGATATTTAATTTAGAAATCAGGGTCTTATTAGCTGGACAGTGGACACTTTGTAAATAGAGGTGTGTATATATAAAACTAAAACGTTTTTTAATTAAATAAAATTCGATAATTAGAAAATCTGTGTCGTTGATTAATTAATTATGATTTATTTTATATGAAAATAAAGAAGTTTTGGGCCTAAGGCGCAGAGAGTCAATTTGGGCCGCACGCATAATTAATTAATAATTATGTATATTTAATAAATGCACATAATTAATAATAATTGTGCATATTTAATAAATATGTATAATTAATTAATAATTATGTACATTTATGTATGTATTAATTACTTTAATAAATACAATTTAATTCCTTAACATTTTTTGGGACATTTTCGTTTCGGCCGAAAATAGGAAGATTACCGAAATTTGGTGTCGGCTTCGGTTTCACCCTTAAAAACCTGCTTCGGTCAATACTGAATAATGATTATATATAACATTTTTATAAAAAAAAAATACTGGTGCCATTAAAGTTGTTACACAATCAAAAATAGAATTTTTTTTTTTTTTTTTTTTTTTTTTTTTTTTTTTTCGCAGTAAAAAGACAGAGACACATTTTGTTGACTTTTATGTTAGTATTTCCAGTTTATGAAAAACATTAAATTTCCATTTCACTTGCCGCATTTTAAATTTATCAAAAGTTTTACAATTTTTTGCTGTCCTTAAATGTTTTACACGCACTGTATTTCGAGATTATACTGTTTATAATCAATATTTTGAAATTTTGGAGTAAGATAAGATTACAAACAAAACTATATTTATCTTAGCACAGTAAAACTTCTCAATTGCATACACTTTGGGACGTTGGAATTTGTCCTCTATTCGGAGGTGTTCGCTTTTCTGGGGTAAAAGCATACAATTATGTATGTGCTGTGGATTAAAAAATGCTAAATAGGCATTATTTAGCTTTTAGATTTTTCAACCCACAACATATGCATATTTGTATACTTTCACCTCTGAAAAGAGGACACCTCCGAATAGCGGACATATTCCGTGGTCCGCAGGTGGTCGCTATTGTGAGGCTTAACAGAATTTAGATGAATATATATTTTGCTTTTAATCTTATCCTAGTGCAAAAGTTCCTGATATTTATTATAAACAGTATAATGTCGAAAGAGATTTAAAATATCAGATTTACGAAAATTGCTTACTAAAATTGGGGAGTGCCTAAAATCAATGGGACATGGCCACGGCCCAGTTTGCGCATACTTTAATCAGGCCCTGCTTTATGATCATATAATTTCCCATTTATCAAGAATGTTCTAATGCGGTCAATCAAGGCAGCGTATAATGCTTAAAAAAATAAATTAAATAAAGTGGTCAGAAATGGCTGCCTATTGTCGAAAAATGCGAGGACAAAAATGTGCACGATTCAGGCGTTTCAAGTACAGTAAACTCTTTGTAAGGCAGACTGTGTGTAAGACGGAAATCTGTCTAACTCGGAAAGATTTTCAAGTCCCTGCGAATCTATAGACATAAGTAAAATTTGTCTAAGGCGGAATATTGTCTACTACGGAAATTTTTCTCGGTCCCGATCGATTCCGCCTTAGTTTACTGTATCTGAAATTTAGAATCAAAAAGTGTCTAAAAAAGTCCTTCCGGCCAGTGCCTGGAGGAAGAGGCAGCTTTCATATTCCTTATTTTTAAAAAGCAAGCTTATATTATCCAAACACACGAAGCTCAATTTAGTGGAAACCGATTATAGGAGATTCAATCCTAATCTTTATCGATACTAAATCATTATGAATGAGAATTTCACAAAAGCATACAATTGTGTAAAACCCCTTTACTGACTAGCCACAAAACCCAGCGTTTAGAGTTTGCAAAACAAATGATGACTTGGGACGACAAATGGCTGCAGGTTATTATCTCAGATGAAAAGAAATGGAACTTAGATGGTCTTCATGGCTGGAAATATTATTGGCATTGTTTGAGAAAAGAAAAAGAAAATTTCTCAAAGGGTCAGTTAGGTGGAGCATCCATTATGACATGGAATTGCTATTCGTTCAACGGCGCGAGGTTACTTCCGTTTCTTTCAGAAAATGTTAATTAGAAGGCATATCTAAAAGCTCTTTCTGACCATCTTTCGCCTGTTGCAATTCTTCTGGCAGGAGAAAAATGGATTTATCAGCAAGACAATGCGCCTATCCACACAAGCTGTGAGACAAAACTCTGGTTCTAGAAGAAAAATATCGCAGTTTTGCAGTGACCACCCAGAAGTCCTGATCTAAACCCTCGAGAACTTATGGAAAGATCTAGCAAGACGAGTTTATAAAAATGGAAGACACTTTTCCACTGCTTCAGAACTCAGATCTACAATTGAAGATGAATGGAACAAAATCAGTCCCGAACTGTTCCAAAAATTAATAATGTTCATGATGAATGGTACATAACCAGTCCCAAACTGTTCAAAAAATTAATAATGTCCATGAAGGATAGAATATTTGAAGTCATTAAACACAATGGTGGGTGCGCAACATAGCTTCCAACTTTTACACTTTTTCTTATCACTAAAATTTTATAATAAATATTGTCTTATTTAATCATTGAAATCGCATGATTAAAGAAGGCGAAAATCTCTATTAAATTTTAGCGGTAGAAAAAAGCGTAAAAGTTGGCAGCAATGGTGCACAATATATTAAGTATTTGTTTCTTCGTTACTGTATTGTTTTTATTTTGCTGTCCTTAAAGTTTTTACACAGCCAGAAATAGTGTTTTTTTTTTGTTTTTTTTTTGTACAATTGCTTATTTTTGTAATAAAATACTTATAGATGAATCTTGTTGACTTTTTTATTAGTTTTTCAGCTTTATGATACACATTATAGTAAACTTTTTTCATCTCATTTTAAAAAAGATATTTTTGGCTGTCCTTAAAGTTTTTACGCGAACTGTAGATTTAAAATATCAGTTGTACGAAAATTGCATACCAAATCTGGGATCCCTAAAATCAGGGGGTCAGGGCCATGGCCCAGTTTGTCCAATGGAGTTATGAATAAAGAGGAGGAGACATATAGTGTACTGTCTACTAGTTGCGAGTGAAGTAACTGAGAAGGTTGTCACAAGATGGCGGCTGCTTTTTTAAAATCTGATCTACAGTTTCCGATTAACGCTGAGGCAAATTTCCCACCAGTAAAATTGAATAGAAAATTTCATCTTATTTAAGCATCTTATCCATGTAATTATTTTCTCACAAATGTGGAAAACATATTTTTTTTTTTTTTTTTTTTTTTTTTTTTTTTTTTTTTTTTTTTTTTACTGGTGTTGGTTTGCGTGCTAAATCAGTCGGAATGTTTCACTGGTTGTCACAATATGGCGGAAACACAGGTATTGATTACCGCCGAAATTTACTTCCAACAGTAAAAATTAAAATATGTTTCTGCGATTATTTATGACTGAAAAATTGCATTTATAAGGCGTTTAAATAAGAAGAAAATTTCTATATAAATTTACTGGTGTAATTTTCCACCGGTGGTTATTTACCTCTGCGAAAGCGGTTACAGTTGAAGCTTCACTATTTTAAGGATATGTCAGTTCCTCTTTATTAATAGTTCCATGGTTTGTCCAGGCTCTAATCAGGTCCTTGGTTCTGGAAAAAACAGGAAACCCTGCTTTGTGGTTAGCTAAATAGAGATGTCAGCTATTCGAGAGTATCCGTTATGAAAGTTTTAATTAAATGTATATATATCTTATAATATATCTTATAATTTTACTCAAAATTAGTTATTTGTATTTCTAAAAAGATTTTGCAGGAGTAAAATTATTATTATTTTTAAATATATTCTTTCATAATTTTTTTAATCATCTTAAATTTTTTATAATTTCTTAATTTTTTTAAGCTTTATCAGGATAAAATTGATGTAATTTTTTTCTATGCAGCTCATTTTTTAAAGTATTGTTTAAACAAGGCCGATGTAGTACTCGTACTCCCGCGAGTACGCGGCAATAGATGTTAAAGTTGACTCATGATTATACCTCAACAAATGAACACCGAGATTTCAACAAACTTTCAAGTATAAACGATTTCTACCGTCACATTGAAATATTTGTTACATGTAAAGTTACATTATATGTAAATAAAAGTATGTTTATTTGTTTTGTACCCATTCACTGCCAATTTTCTTTTCTATTTTCTATTCATGACTCTTACAAATAAAAAAAAAAAAAAAAAACAGAAACAGGAGGTATGCCAGACACATGTAATTCTTTAAAGGGTACATGATTCACAAAAGTTTCGGAAGCACTGCTTTAAACTACAGAGAGACATTTATCTGATTAATTACAGAAAAATAAATCTTGACTTTTTTTCTTAAACCATTAACCCTTCACAGCACGAATTTTTCTATTTTTATGATTTTTTTAAAAATCTATATATCGGTCTAATAATGGGAAAAATAGTACAAAAAATTAAATTTCAAAATTTCAGCTAAAATTTGATATTTTACATGTGCGCCATATGTACACATTTAGGGTTTTAAATTATTTAAATGCTATATTTTGAAACTAAATGAGCATAAATTAATTAATTTTACCTGCTTAACACTCTGCAACTTTTATTGTATTAATATTTTTAAATATTCAGTAAAAATAATGAAAATAAATCGTACCTTAATAGCTTGATCGAACATTTTTTTTTGTTTCCGAAGAACAATTTAAAATTTTTTGTATAATAGAGCCATCTGACATGGACAAATAACTGTTATTCCATTCTTTGTATTGTTCTTGATCAGTTACAGTGATCATATTAGCCAAATTCATGGCACATAATGAAAATTATAATGTTTTTAGGTATGTGCCAGATATGATACGTGGTGCAGCGAAGGGTTAAAGATTTTATTATATATATATTAATAATTAAGAGAAAAAAGGGGCGTTATAATTTTTTTTTTTTTTTAATGTGAGATATGACATGTAGCGAAAACGTCAGTACAAAACAACTACATTTTTGCCATATGAAGATCTTGGAAGCATTTAGTACGTTGCGGTACATTGCATTTACTACACATTGTTATAGTTTGACTGCTACAATATCTGTATCTTGAATTGCTGAATTTTATTTCATCTTTATAGTGCATCTGTGAACATAATCCGAAATTTATCAATAAACAATTTCAAAACATTTCGCACTATTTCATTCCTATTTCTGATTTTTTACAACTCGAATAAATTAACAATTTTTTTTCCTTAAAAATAAGTCATATATGCAACATGTAATAATAAATTTATTGTAAAAAACATTCACAATAAAAGAAAATCACAAGCACAATGAAGCGAAAACACAACGTCAGTCTTTAACGGGCTAATAAATGCCTGTAAAATTACATTTTACCGCATTAAGTTCTATTTTTGATTTATTCCACAGCCGTGTTGCCAGATTGGGAACTTTTTTGTCCCCAGATTGTTGATTGTCACCGCTTTTTTAAAATAGAAATATACGGCCTATTTTAAAATAGATTAAAAATTCTGAAAAATAAGGCGAATTATACTATTTAAAAAAAATGGTGACAGTAAAATAATCTGAGTTAAAAAAGTCCCCAATCTGTCAACACTGTACCACAGCTATAAATGAAAAAAAGCAAGGTATAAAAATTTTATATCCATTCTTCACTATTGAAACTTTTACGTCATTTCATTGTTTTGAATTTGTCAGCTCAATTACTATGCCTAATATTCAATATTTACCTCAAAAGTGCATAAGATCGCTAGATATTGCAATTATTTGTTATACTAAAGGTACAAGTGCTTAAAAAAATGCAAACAACCTACAAACATAAAAAAAAATTGCAAAATAAGGTTTCATATATGACCTAGATGCGTTTCAATACTATTTATGATTAAAATTCTGATTTTCTGCGCAATTTAAATATATTTCAATTCAAGTTTTGAAAATTTTTACAATTTCAGTTTATTGAACAACACGAATTCGGCACAATAGGATTTTAAAATAAAATTTAAATACATTTCTTGGAATTGAGTTTCTTTACATACGATCTTATAGAGAAATCAACATGTGAAAAACATGTCGAATGTTCAAAATTGAAGAAAAAAAAAAGATTAATATTGATTGATATAACATATAATTGATAATATAAATCACATATATTTTTTCTATTTTAATATTACTAAAAGTTAAATGTAGTTTAATTTTAAAAGTAAAAACTTTATAAACATTTTTTGAGAAACTTGATTGTCGATAATTTTTGCTTTCTTTAACGTTGATTACTCGAAAAAGTTTACATATAAGTAAGTTTACATATAATACGAGGGGGAATCAAAAAATGCGTCCATCGCCCTAAATTTTATTTCTTTCACAGCTTCTGAATTATTTATGCATGATATTGTAGACGAAACCTTACCCTATTAATCTATATATTATAGTATTTTCCTTTTCAGATTGACTGATTAGAACCATGGATCTGAAGCTAAAAGAAAGAGCCTTCATTGAATTTCTGGCAAAAGAAGATTGTGCACCTAAGGAAATCTATAATCGCTTGAAGAATGCTTATGGGGACACTGTAGGGGAGACCGGGGCTAGTAGGAGCAATTTTTAGTTATTGATTATTATTATTTTTTTGTTTAAGTTTTTTAACAAACTTTAACTGCACTTTTAAAGAACAGGCATTTGGCTATAAATATCCGGAGTTTTGAGCTTGTAGCTTTTGTAGTTTATGTTTGGCGGAAGCCTAATGTAAAAGGAAAATTGTGCTCCAACCTACCCCGTCACGGGGAAAGTTGCCTACACCTATGGTGTAAGTTGGCACACGCTTTATAAAAATTTAAATGAAACTGAAATAAGACACGCAGTTAAGATAAATCTATTTCATTATTACCAGTAAGTTTAAACAAAGGCGTTACCGCCGTATAATGTAAATTCTAAATTATACAGACATAAAAGTAATGAATAAAACATTAACATTGAGTAACTTCTATCCTGCTCGATATCATCATTAGAGTTGCAGTTGTCACAAATTAAAATTCGAGTGTCTCCGCTTGGGCAAGCCTCATGTGCCCAAAATCTTGCATTGCAACCACTTTTCTCTTTATTTGCTGTATTTCAAGCTACTAGCACACACCAGACATCGAGCCAACTTGCCCTGTGTTTCATGCGCCTACTAGCCCCATAAAAAATTTCTTCACAAAAGGGAGACGTAACATTTTAAAGATAAATATTGCAAGTAAATCACATCTGGGGTAGGTACAGTTAATCATACACTAAGAAAAACTGCACAAGTTAAATCGCAATTATTAAGATAAGTATTAGAAATTAGAAAAAGAATGAAGCAACAAAAAATTACTTATGAGTGTAAAAAACAGAAAAATCGTAATAAATATCCACTGCACGTAGATAACGGTGCAAAACTACAATGAAGATTGTAAAAAGCAAGAAGAAAGGTACTCTGTGAATGGTTGCGCAATCTATCCACAAACAAGCGATTTATGAGGACTGCGCCTACTTCCCCTGTAGCGAACTAGCCCCGGTCTCCCCTAATGAACATCAGCAATGTGAGGCGCCGCCGGGTGAAGAAATTTGGAAACGGAAAAACAGAAATTGAAGGTAAATCGAGAAGCGGTCGGCTAGTCCGAGAGCTGTTAAACATTTTAAGGTAATTAGAGGAAAAGGTCCAAATACCGGCTAGGGTCTAAATATCGGCTACTAGGTGTTTTGAGAACTGAGCGCAGCGCAGCCTAGCGGCGATAGCTAGAATTTGTAGCTTTAATTGAGAGAAGAAAGTTACGAAAAGTACGTCACTGAAGTCTGTCTCATTTACAAATAGTAAATACAAAAGTGTTGAATCGACGTAATCTGGTACATCAAAAGTTTTTCACATGTGTGTTTCTCATTTTTTTAAAAATATACTGATCGTATATTGGCTTGAGTTGTTGATGAAGTTATTTTTTAGACATATTTAGCTCTCAATTGCCACGCGCAAATTATTGGTATGTTAGTATATGAATGAGTAATACCGGTTTTAAATTAAACGTAGCAGTGATCCAAATACCGGCTACCTAGAGTGGTCTAAATACCGGTTAGCTGGTATTTGGACCTCTCTCGGTTTCTCTGCTTAAAGGGGAGGAAAATAAATTAATTTAAATGGTTCCATAATTAATAAATTAATTTAAATAGTTCAAAAATAATTCCAGTCCCATTTCGCAATATGAAAAAAAAACAACCGTGGCCATAATTCTTCAGGACCGGCACTAGTTACCGTATTACTTCCCAAAAAAGCGCTGTTGGATACTCCAAAATTGCCTGTAATAAATGTGAAGAGAAAGAAAAGAAAATGATGGAGTAAACCAGGCAAAAGAGGCAGAAATTGGATTTTAACCTTCTTGCTGCGCAACCCGAGATATCCTCGGGGATGCAATTTTTCCCGTCTAATTAACCCTCCTTGATTAATCCCACCAGTTATTTTTTTATTGTAAATTTTGCCTTGTTTAATCGGAGCATTTTCCCGATTAAATTAGACAAAAATTTTTGTTTTGAAAAACAGGTGACAAAAGAATAAAAATTCTTAAAAGACCCTCGTCGCGAAGGGGTTAAATACGCAATTTTTGAAGCTATATTGATAAATCAATTACGCAGCGAGAGGGTTAAAAAACTAAAAAAAGGCAAATATCCAACAGAGGAAGATGATGCAATTTGTGTCTTCTGCATGTGGGCAAGAATGGGGAAGGGGATTCTGGGTTCAGTGTTAAGAATGAGATATGTGGGCTGATAGGGACTGCACCGACGCAGAGAGCGATATTATGTTTGTGATTTTTTCTGATAAAATAATTCTCATTTCAATCAGCAAGCTTTTTTTTTATTTTACACGTTCAAAAACAAAACTCGAAACATAAAGGGAAGAAGACTGTGAGAGATAGTCTTAAAGAATTTTATAAATTTGACATAAATATTTGTTTATTAAAAATTGCGTATTTTTTCTGTGCATAAAAAATGTTATTAATCAATAAAATTTATTAAAATAATATTCTTATTGCTTAATAATTGTCATTAGCTCTAATTGTGTGATCTTTTGGAAAAAAACTTAGGTAGCCGGTATTTAGACCCCATTTTAAAAACTCAAAATTTGAAGACTTTCAGAATTTTGCTTTTTATAAACAGAAAACGCCTTTTAACCCCTTCGGGACGGGAGCCTTTTACGAAATTTTTAATATTTTGTCACCGTTTTTTAAAGACAGAAATTTGTGTCTTCTTGAATCGAGGAAATGCGTTGATTAAATAAGGCAAATTTTACAGTAAAATTTTACTGGTGAGAAAAAACAAGGATTCTGAGCGCTTCATGCGATACACACGTATACGTGTTGCTCGTCCCCAAGGGGTTAAACTGATTTTTTTCCCTAAATATGCGTAAAACATGTCAAGGTACCTTGCTGTCACTTTTTATTTTATCAATTTTGAAAACTGTATGATCTAGATTGAAAACAAAAGTAGTAGCCGGTATTTGGACCTTTTCCTCTATTTGAGGCACCCTGAAAATTTGTGTAACACTTCTTTTGTGATGTCTAAATACAAAACCAAAGATCTGGCTGAAGGATCGTGGAACTTAGCCAACCTTAGCTTAATGTTTTTCCCTATCATTTTAAAAATTAAGAAAATTTCTCATGTTAGTCAGTTATTTTTATAAAATCACCTCATTAAAATCCTGATTTTAATCAATGATTAAAAAGATCACCTCATTAAAATCGCGATTCAAATCACTGATTTCGATTAAAATCGGTGATACCCTACGAATACCGAATATTCGGCACCAAGGTAAACGGGATATCGTCGATACTCTTCTGTTCCAAGTTTTAAATGTATTAAAATGTTAAAATTAAACAAAAAATATATCTCATATATAAAATAAATCCTGTAATTTTGATGAACAACCTTTTCAGAAGAAAACTTTACACGAAAAAAATTTTGCTCTTTAAAACGATAATAATCTAAAAACTGTTTTAACTAATGACACTTCATGGCTTCTTCTATGAACTAAAATAAATGAATAACATTTTCTGATATTTTGAAACAAGTATTCTAAAATCGAATGTAAATTTTGCGAGAGTTACAAGGAAAGGTTTACAGTAGTTCCAAGAACTTTAAACTTCATGGCTTCTTCTATGAATTTACATAAACGGTCAAATTTTTCGTATATTCTAAAACGAATATTTTAAAATCCAAGAGAAAATTTCAAAGAATTTGAAGGAAAGTATTTCAGTAATATAGTGTTTATCTCTTAGAAAGGGACTAAAGAAGAAATAAAATAAAGAAAAAAAAATACAAATCTATTCACATGGTAGAAACTCAGCGAGAATAACTTTCCTGCTCTTTTTGATTTAGGAAATAGGTTTTTAGATGCACCAGAGTGGAAGATTATTTTCAGAGGTTGTAAACACACCAGGGTGTTTCAAAAATTTTAATATTGAGAATTTCTTCTGAGAAAATTTTATACATATCTGTTTAATGAAAACGTTACTTAACTGTTTTAAAATATTTTAAAGTTTTTTTCTTTATTAATATTGTTAGGAAAAAAAATGGTAATCACATTTTTACCATGACTGATGCAATAAATATTTTTTTCTTTCTCAGTCGAACAGGGAAAATAGATATTTTTACAGTGATTTTTTACATAATTTTACACTGAAATGATGACAATGACCATTGTCTTTTATAAAAAATCAAAAGTTCAGATAGTCAAATTCCGGGTTATTGCAGAAATTGAATTATGTGATTCTTTGAAATTAAAATTCTGTTGCTCTTTTAAGTATGATTAAGCTTTGTATTAACTGAGAAACTTTCCGAATTTGATTTATGTGCGCCATAAATCAAATGAGAATTGCTCAAACACAAATACATCTCCTTAAACCCTTTATAAGGCATTTAAACACGTTGACTGCCACGTCAGTCACCGGTGACCGACACTGAACTTCCCGCCTAGGTCGCGTCAGTCACCGGTGACTAACAGTATAAAATACGATATAAAATTTAAAAAGTTGCATTCTAAATAAATTTTAAGTAATTTGAGGGTTGTATCATGAATGTACTAAATATTTCTTACCAAAAAGTTTTAATGGGTTTTATTAAAACACAGTAACCATAAAAAACGGTTGTCTTCCGCAGGTATTATAGAATGTGAAAACTAGCTTAGTTAATTTTCTGGCCATTCCTCTACCAATATGTGCCGGATTTTCTTCGTAGCACGTTTACAATACCGTCGCACTTTAGGGACTTTTACAGATTTTTTTTTTTTTTTTTTTTATACAAGTAGATTGTGTAACGGGAATCTTTCTTCGCGGCGCAAACGGAAAGACAGACTTGGCACTCAACGTGTTAATTATGTCGCTAAAATGTTGAAGTGATACAATGTCACCAGAATTTAAGAACAAATAAATTTGAAGGCAATTAAATGCTATTCCTAAGATACACTACAAAAGCAAAGTTTTATTGAAATATTTTGGTACCAATAAGGCATTTGGTGATTAAATTTAAGTGGGATAAATACTTCCCACTGCCTTATAAAGGGTTAAGGCGTCTTCTAAATCTCCCATTTTAATTCTCAACAATTCCGCAACTCGAAACTAAATTTAACATTTCCTTGAAAGTGAAAACTGCATGAAACTTTGTAATAAATAAATAAATAAATAAATATTACAAGAAAATTAATTGATGATAATAAGTATAATTTCATTCATGTGACTTAATAATTTTCTAGCAATATTTCCTGCGTTTAAAAACTTCTTTTTTTCATAATTTATGTGTCGATAATTTTTCTTGCAATGCGCCTTAGTGTTGGGCGTTTCAGAGATGATTTAACCCTTTCAAGGGCGGTGGCTAGACGGTCTAGCCACCTAATTTTAATTCCAAAACTGACTGATGGCACCAAGAATATTTTAATAAAATTTTGCTTTTGTAATGAAAGTGCAAATTATCGGGTTTTTATTTTCTGAGAAATTCGTTTGAATAGTCTGGTGTCAGTCAATTATTCATCAGTTTACGAATAGAATTCTTCTGGCCCTGTAAGGGTTAATAGATTGTCTCTATTGTTTGGATGTCGCGATGTTTTTCCACTGTTCAAACGACTTTCGATTCTTGACTCGATGCTTCTTTCCGATTCGATGAGTTGCTATTAATATCCAAGGGCGTGCAGAGGGGAGCTCAAGCACCAACCCCCTAGATGTTCTATAGCTATTTTTTAACCGATTTAACAAGTAAAGGAATCCTCTTTTAAAGATTTTTTAATTGACTGTAACTGTCCAACTTTTTAAATTTTAAAAATTATTTGCTTGAATCTGCTATGAATTTACTTTTAAAAATACAACAATGAATGTTAAGTGATACTTTTAACACATATTATTGCTTTTGAAGTCATTATAGAAGCTCTTTGTCACCTTTCTATTGATAAAAAGGCGAACTGAGGAACACTTGCATTCACAAACTCTTTCAGGTGACTGAAACGTCATCAATAGTACAGTAATTTCCGGCGTATAATCCGCGGATCAAACAATCATGATTGGACCTAGAATTTTTATTTAATTATTGAAGCCAAATATTTACAACGATTTAACAAGTTACATTTTATCAAATAAAATTTCTGGATCCAAACATAATTGTTTGATCCGCGGATTATACGCCGGAAATTATGGTATTTATCTTATTTCTCAAAATCATATATAGATATTCTTTCAATCTGGAGTCAGTTCTAAACAAATTATAGTATTAATTAATTCTTATAAAATTTGATGTGGATGAACGGATGATTAGTATCACAGAAAAATTCGGGACTAACTGGAAACCGTAATACATGTAATGGTTACAATGATACTTATAACTAATATTAATTAATTAATTAGTTTAAAATAAAACTAAGGAAATATAATGTCAAAATGTATAAACATTTTGACAAAAGTAAATCGTTGTTTTTGTAATGTATTATTCTAAGCTTTTTATGTATAACTAGCACATTGAGATGTACCAGATGTGTTAACGGAGATGTGTGTAAATTTCTTCGTAAAATTATTAATGTATAATTTGGTAAGGAAACTCTTTATAACAAAACCCGTACGTAATGAATAATTTTCTCGCTTCCTTATAAGCGGTTTTTACTAAGTAGAATTGAATTGAATTGCATATAATCTTAATAATCGATTTAATAACACTGGGCAACAATGGTTCTTTCACAGAACTGAAATTTGTTGTTTGTAGATCAGTTGCTTGCGCCGATTCCTAACATGCTCTCCGTTTTTCTCTAGATGGCCCCGTTTTTGAGAAATTTGCATATCTAAGTTTATGCAAATTTAAGCTTTTTTGCGCCGTTTTATTCAAGTTTTAGGTGCAATAAATGTCAGATTGAATTAAATTTTCTAGATAATGACTACTGGACAATTTGCTTCATATAAGTGTCGCAATGTGCATATTCTTAACATTTATCTGTCAGTTATTAACCCATTACCTGCTAATGGTGCGTTTTCGCACCGTTAAAAATAAATTTAAATTAACTGACTGGATACCACTATTTTTTAATTAAAAAATTTTCTTGATTAATTACAGAAAGTTTGAACATTAAATAAAGCGAAGATTATCTTTTAATATTTGTGGTCGCAAACGTAAAAATGTTGAAGATACCTATCTTACTGTTTCGGTAGTTAATGGATTAAGCCTAATTTGCATATTTTTCAATGGTGTAATGTTTACATTAATTTCAACATTAAAGTAATTTCCACAGAATTGGCGTGGTGTTTTCCTAGACTAGATTTTTATGCTGATTTCAAATCTGCCATAAGTTTCGGTATATCACGTTTCAGTTTTTGAGTAAAATGGATTTCTACTTTTGTAGGGTATTGACACAAATTTGATATAAAATGCTTTTTTAGGGGTGTGTACCTCATCGTCAAAAGGGTAAACAATGTCAAATTCTTATCTGATACATAATAAACAATGCGTATAATAAAAAAAAAAAATGAAAAAGCAGTAAACTATATCCTAACAAGCGGAAATACACCACAAAGTAGCATAAAAAGCCTTTTCTGGCCTTTTTTTTTTGACGAAAACATAACATTTCGATTTTTTTCAAAAACTAGACGTGATAGAAGAAAACTTATACCAGATTTGAAATCAGCACAAAACTGGTTTAGAAACATATTAGCAGACTCATGTGACAGAAATATTTGGACGTCAAGAAACGTTATTAGCAAAGTATGAAAAATATGCAAAGGCAGAATATTTCACGGTCACATGTCACTATAATCTCAGAAACAACATTTTTGTAAAGTAAACTAGACAGTAATCATAACATAAAACAAAAACGTCACTCTTTCAATGCTTTATGCCTTAAATTTGTATATAATTGTACAAAAATTCCAAAATTTGCATGAACCGAAATATGCAAATATCTCAAAACTAGACCTGATGCAGAAAATTTAAAACAAGATTCGAAATCAGTATAAAAAATTGTTACACAACTAATAACTTCGCTTTGCGAAAGAGAAAAAGTTCATTTTTGTTGACCAGTGTAATTAGTAAGCAGAGCTGCCAAGTCTCCGGCTTTTTGGATACCAGTATCTTAATAAAGAAAACGTAGTTTTATTTAATTGGAACATTTGGACGATTTAAAAGAACAACATTTTCTCTAAGATAATAGTTGTGTGCAAAAAACCGGAGACTTGGCAACTCTGATAAGTAATGAGACCAATAATGTTCATACTACATTATTAATGTAAGGTATATTCTTGTTTTATGAACCAATTTTTTCATAGAGGTCTGCACGGGTCTAAATTTTCTGGCTGGTACCCGGGCCATTTATGTTTTTACAGTTCATAGCCACGGCAAAAATCAATGAAGTATGTCCCGACTCAATTTTTAAAATAAGAGACGATATTTCTTACCCAGCTTTGTCATACAATTAAAATTCTTAAAAAAATATTTCATACATATAGTTGCTAACCTCCCGATTTTTTTAATACCAATATTTTTATGCAGAAATACTTGTTTTATATAATCGCATAATTTCTGAAATTAAATAATGCGAACATCTTTGTAAGAATTTACTGGTATTAAAAAAATCGGGAGGTCGGCAACTATGCATACATATTTTATGGAAAAGGCTACATTTTTCAACTATGACTGCAAACCACAAAAAATCAAATAACAACATTGTTGATTATTTAAAAGAATACATTAAAATGAAAACTCATGACTTATATTAACACAAGGTTCGTACCAGCACTTCTGCGATTTAAAAAAGTAAACAATACACGACCCGGAAAGAATGAGTACCAGACTCGGCCAGCATCTGCAAAAAACAATATAGCCCCGGGCCCATGCAGACCTCTATATCTTCCGCATAAAGGATAAATATTGCCAACAATTTCTCTTTTCTTAAAAGCGCAAAATAAAAATAAAACTTTATTACTATTTCCCCTAAAACCCCATTCAACTGCAAATTATTGCGATTGCAGAATTATCGAGAAATCGTCCGCCACTACGGTCAAATGACCTTTCGGAATGATCGCTATGTTTTACAATTTTTGTTTTAGCTTCTCGGTGAAACAAACGATTATAGAATTTGAGAACGAATCGACGATTATCTCGACCGTTACTTTTTATGATGTAGATTGTTCTCGGTTGTAGAATTATCGCTCATCGGCCATCACTAGGGCACCTAATATGCCCCCTATCACCTAAATTTGATGTCATGATCCATGTAACACATTCCACTGCCCACTCAGTTGAGAAAATTTACTTTTGTCGTGTTATCATCCACCAGCCTCTAAAACATATAATACGGCAAACATTTCTAGTCAGCACTTTTTTAGCCATTAACAGAAAACTATTTCGGAATTTCCGATATTATCGAAGGTGAAAATAGATTTATTATAAAAAGGCAGGTTCTCAGGCGATTAGCGCGATTTATTTCATGAATAGCCTAGAAGCAGTGGGGATGGGGGTCCACAATGTGTGACGCAGTGTGACAGGGGAGTGGAGGAGGTTAACATGCTATGACATCAAATGTAAAATATGAAAATAATTAAATAGGCTTTACTTTAAAGCAGTATAATTATGTTCTTTAATAAATATGTATTTTTATTAATGTAGAATTATGTATATTTTCCTCTTTTCTTTGTATTTTGAAAGGTTGGAGTAAAAACACAAAACATGTATCGGTTTAATAATATTTATATCAGTAGGTAATGGATCATATGTAACATTTTTTGTTTTGCATAGAATTAGCTCTAGATTAATAGTTAAAGAAAATGTGACGTCACAACAGGTGGAAGGGTATCATTCTTGTGTGACAATCTGTGACACAGGAGGAAGGATGGATAAAAATCCCACAAACTTGTCGTGGCGTAATTAACACTTGGCCCTAGATAACAAAAATCCAGAAAATAGCGAAAGAACATCAACAAATCCCAAATATCGCTCGTCACACTGCTCTTTCAACACTGTTAAAAATTTTGTGCTAGGTTGAACCACCATCATTTGGTGCTGCAGCTGCAATCATAAAATGGTGAAATATAGTTCCAACATTTGGAGCTCCGGTTGAATCATACACTGCTAAAAATAACATGAAAAATTACCACTGTTTGTAAGGGCTATCTATTTTCCGACCAATGAGAACACTTAAATATGTGTTTGTGTAGCGTTTTCATTGGTCAGAAAATAGAGTCTTTAAAAACAGAGGTAATTTTTCACTCTATTTTTAACAGTGTAGCTCTAAATATAGGTACGAAGTTTCACCATCTCAGAGGTGCCAAGCTCGCACTAATCTTCCGTAATGCGTGGATTAATTTAACCCAGTTTAACAAAGTTTCAAACCAGAAAAATTATTTGATGAATCTGTATTTATTTAATTCCAGTTTTATACGTGGAACTTATTTAATTTTATCTTTGAAAAAAAATTCCGGTACGAAATGCATTAAACCAGGTTTAAATTAACACACATATTACGGAGGATTAGTGGCAACTTGGCACCTATGCCATCTTATGGTTGCAGCCATTGAGGCACCAAAAGATGGTTCAACATAACACAAAATTTTTAACAGTGAAGTACACGTTGCTGGGAACTTAACTAACCCCTGTCTTCGAAGTAGTCCAACTTATATAGTTTTTCTAGAATATGAAGTCAACTGATGAGATATGGCATTTAAAAATGTTCCGGATAAATCCAGGATCCAGTAGATTTTTTTACTATAAGGTTTACAGTTACGCCAGCCTTAAAGAAAGTATCCCTATTTTCAGTTTTACACCCAAATCATATGCTCAACATATTAAAATGTCCAGTTTTGATTGTATTTTCTTGTCACGTCTCTTACTCTCAAATTGATCAAAATACAAATAAATCTAAAGTTTAGATGCATAATAACAATTTTTTATGGCTGCAAAGATAATATGATAATTACCATGATAAAGTAAATTTACGAGTTTATAACAGAATGGAAGTTTAGATTTCATGAACAGATAATTTCAATTTGATTTAAAAAGTCCTGTTCGCGTGTTTGTTTATTTGTTCGATCCCGCTACATTTAACGAAAGATTTTTACAATTACAGCTCAGTATTTAAAAAATTAAGATAGTAAATAGGTTAGAACCTGCATTAAGTAAAATATATTTCAGGGAGTAATTTCGATCCCTTTCAAAATTTTTAGGATACAATATAAATTTTAATTTTTTAAACAAATTTTTTCATATTTCCCTTACTTTCTTATAGTTAACCTTTATTAATTCTACCTATAATATTTAAAGAAAATGTCTGCATTGCATCACCAAGGCATGTTTTTGTTTTTCTCTTTGGTTTATTATATATTGAGTTGAAAAACCTCAAAAACACGATATAGTAAGAAAGCGGTAATGTCAATCTGACGATAATATTTTCGAAACATTACTGATGCACTCTTCCAACAGGTCGACTGTCACCACTATTCCCAAACAGGTAGTAGTAAATTAATTTACCGATACTCCCAAGCCAACATTAATTAGGATGATAAACTGATGCTTCAGCGTACCCATGAATATATTTTCCTCATACAGTGATGACGGAGGCTGTGGTTTGCCACTGTTGTCAGTTATACAACAATCTCATAAAAATGACAGCGGTGAAGAACGGGCATGAACCAATTCATTTTAAATTTGGTCTTCTAACATATAAAGAACGTTTTTATTTATATTTATTTCCCTTCGGCTTATTCAGCGACAGAAATTTTGGGATTAAGGCGCTAATCGGAAATAGCGGTGCCATTCGACCCGCTGGCATACGGGTTCGCCATCTACTCGTATACAAATTTGCAAATGCCCATCATGCCTTTGACTGCGGGAGGAGAAATATTAAACTGATTATTTCTTTAACCCTTTATTGAATGATTTTTTATTTTTTTCTGAAAACATTATATTTGAGTTTATTTTTGTTAATTATTCGCTAGAAAAATAGAGAATTTTTTTTTTTATGTTTCTGTTGGACATAATGTCATAATGTCACTCCTGAGACACATAACAATAAATTCTCAAAAAATGATAATTTTAAATTACATACTTACTTTAACGTGTTTACACTGCACAATAACAATTATTCAACGATATAATAATTTTTATAATGCTTTTAATAGTTTGCAGAATTAATAATTATTACCTTCTAAACAGAGACAAAAAACCCCAGTCGAGCACATTGCAAGCAGTATTAACAAAATATGTTATAACCTCCCCGTGATAACAAATCAGAACAAAAGCAGACTTCATGACCGTAAACACATGTTATCATACCTAAGTAACACATCTAGACACACGGCAGTGTGTCAGCCAAGTTCATCTGACAGACCCGTGAGTAGTAGGAAAACAACAGTTCTGGCTCAGGAGGCGGGACGGTCCCGCCGTCCCGCCTCCGCCCGCGCACCCCCTCCGCCCCGCACCCCGTCCGACACCACCTTCCGTCCCCCCTCCGGTCCTGCACCCCCTCCGACACCGCCTCTGGTACCCCTTCCGCCATCGCCCCCTAGCGGGAAAAAATAAAGTTCTGCTATAACACGAGAGGGTGAACGTTAGATCAACTAGATTATCATACTATAAGATGAAGATTAAATTTATATTTGAATTTTGAATTACCTTTACCTTAATGAGTATTATTAATTAAGCAAAACAATGGAAAATAACAATTTTAAGGGAAAAAGCTGATTTCTGTAGATTTTCTTTCAACTGTAAGATCAGAAAATCAACTTAAATGGAGAAAGTTAAACATATATTTGAATTTTGGATGATTAACATCTTAATGAGCATTATTAATTAAGCAAAATAACAAAAATATCAATTTTTAATGGCAGAAAGAAGATTTCTTAGGATTTTTTCTCCTATAAGATCAGAATATCAGCTTAAAAGATAAAAGTAAATCATATATATTTAATTTTGAACAACCTTTACCGTAATGAGTATTATTAATTAAGCAAAATAATGAAAAATAACAATTTTTAATTAAAAAAAAAGATTTCTTTAGATTTTTTTTCAACTATAAGATGGGAATATCATCTTAAAAGGGAAATTTAAAAATATACTTTAGTTTTGAACAACCATTACCTTAATTTTGATAACTGAACAAATAACAACGGATAATATCGAATTCTTAAAGAAAAAAGATGAATTTTATTAACCTTTACACCAGTTTGAGATTTTAACATACTTTTAAACACTAGTTATATAAGATTTAAAAACCTTGGAAGGTATACGTCCCGAGATATATATTAATTAATTAAACAAAATAAATTCAATTTTTAGTTTAATCAATAACTGGAAATTTCACATTTAAAAAAAATATTTTCATGATTGTACACATAAAATAATAGTTTACAAACAAATTTCCTTAATTTTTAGAAGATTCAACAGAATATTTCAACGACTCTGGTAAAGAAAATAATACCAAATAACAATTTCCACCCCCTTCCAACCGCTCACATTCCCTAAGCTTGGGGGAACACAACAATAGAGTTTTGACGTCACAAAAGCATATCGGAAAAATGTTTACATCCAAGAAAAATATCAATTTTTATGCTTCTTCTCAACTGTTAAATGAAAGATATAAACTTATATGTTAGTTTTGAACAATCATTATCTTAATGATTATTAATAATTAAGCAGAACAATGGAAAATATTTCTTTTTTATAAAAAAGACACATTTAAACAAATTCGGTTAACATTTACACTACTTTGAGATTTTATAGTCCTTTTTTAGACGTTAGTTATGTAATATTTAATTCGTTAGATGACTATACCCCAAGATATATTCAATCTAATTTCCTTAATTTTAGCAGATTCAACAGAATTTTTTCGATAGGGCTAGTATAAGAAAATAATTTCAGATCTCATTCACTGCACGCTACCCCTAGCATTCTTCAAACTTGGGAAGGGATCACAAACCTTTTCTGACGTCATATTCGAACCAATTTTTAGTTCGTGTTTACTGCACATGGTAAACTACAAAGCATAACAGAAAATGTTTCCATTCAAGAAAAATATCAATTTTTAGGTAAAAAGAGACTGAATTCTTTACAACTGTTACATGAAAGATATAAACATTTATTTTAGTTTTTAACAACCATAACTTTAATGAATTTTAATAATTGAAAAACTAACAAAGGAAAATATTATATTTTAATGAAAAAAGACAAATTTAAATGAATTTGATTAACTTTTACACTAGTTGGAAAGTGGAAATGAATAAAATTGTTTTATGAGTTCATTTGATCATTGACACATTCGAGATCTTGAACATATATCCGAATTTTGAATGAACAACATCTTAATGAATATTAATAATTAAGTAAAACAATGGAAAATATCAATTTTTAAGGAAAAAGATCAGAATATCAATATAAAAGAGGGAAGATACGAGGATTTTATCTTAAAAGGGAAATTTAAACATTTATTTCAGTTTTTGAAAACCATTACCTTAATGAATTTTAGCAATTGAACAAATAACTAAGGAAAATATTATGAGCCAGAACTGTTGTTTTCCTACTACTCCCGTGTGTTATATTACACGAAACATTTCGAAGTGTTTTCGTCAAATTTCGACACACTCTACTACTGAAAATCTATGCGACTTACGTACTTGTTATACAAAATACGTAGTAAGACCACCCTAATTACCTAGAATCTAAAATTTTATAAATAATGCATAATTAGTTTCAGAGATAATGACATTTAAAAATGTCTAATAATCGATAATTTTAACACTGACTGACTGATTGACTCACTCATCAAAAAGATCTCATATATCTACTGCAGCTACAGACTTCAAATTTGGGGCGAAGTTCGTTTACACTATAAAACTAAGGAATAAAAAAAATTGTGAAAATCGTTTAATTACCCCCTTGGGGGTGTCCATTTTTTTAAACATTACGTCTATTAGGCGAAATTTTAATTTGCCATAGGGGGAACGCTGTTCTGTCGCCAAATACCGTCAAGTTTGTCGCCAACTTGGCGATATATCACCAAATTTGGCGACCAAAATTAGTCGCCAAAAGTGACGCTACCTTGGAGATATCTTTAATGTTTAGCGAAATTCCCGTAGACTTCCATTGTAAACCAATAGGGTTTACTTGCTTACAGAAAATCAACAAATTGAGATATTTTAATAATTTTCTAATATTAGCTTAAGGGATTATATTGTTGTTTCAGATATCTACTGCAGTTACATACTTCAAATTTGGTTCGAAGTTCGTTTACCCTATAAAACTAAGGAATTAAAAAATTGTGAAAATTGATTAATTACCCACTTGGGGGTGTCCATTTTTAGGTGCGTTCGTAATTATATAAATACGTAGCACCTATATAGTCGTTCAGTCCGTCTGTCCGTCTGCATATAACAGCGCAAAAACTACCCGACCGAATCATTTGAAATTTAAAATATATAATTGTTGCATAATTTTGTCGAGTCATTTCAAATTTTATAAAAATCGGATGTATAGTTTAATTACAGGGACAGTCAAAAGTTTTCGTTACATTACGGCCAATAGAAAAAAAAATTCAAGTGCATTTTAATAATGTTATAGCCTTCCGAATGGTCTGAAATTTTAAATATATAATTGTTGCAAAATATTGCAGAGTTATTTCAAATTTTATGAAAATCGGATGTATCCCAGCGAAGAAGATATTGCTGGCCAGCAGCAAGATAGGTGATGACAACGATGGAGAAGTGCTGGCTAATGGTCTACCACTGTATGACCACTGCTGCACAGCTTCAGTCAACTTTGCTGTTGGAAATTATCAGATAAAATTCTGATGGACCTCCGTTTTATCTCTTGCGCTGGCCCACCACACCATGGAAGTGCACGGACTTTTGCAGTATTATTGCTGGGAACCCTTAAGCTAGGTGGCGTAATTCATCTAAGTTTAAAAAAAATTCCCTTATTGCAATTTTTATTCAAATATTTTAAACTGAAGTATTAAAACATTTAAACAATTACGCTTCAAGTTTAACAAATAATAATTTATTAGACTTATAAATATTTTGTCAAGTCTATATTAAAATAAGAGTTATTTTTATCACCCCACGGCAGATTAATGAATTTGAACGCAAATCGGAAATGAATATCTTAACAAAATTTAAGCTGTCAAGCTATTTTTTTTTTTAAACTGTAAATAATATAGCACCACTGCCACCAACAAATTAAATAAGTAAATGAATAAATAAATAAATTCTTTATTTCAACGTTTTTTTTTTTTTTTTCTTAAATCTGGTTTTACTAAGTTACGAAGTGTTTCGGTTTTCGTAATTTACGCAGATCAGAATCAATCAACGTATAAAATATATAGGATTTTTATACAATACAAGAATCTCTATACAAGTTTAATGATTGGGGGCGCAAATCATAAAAGAAACAAACTTGAAATAGTGTAGTGAGAGCTCGAAAACAACGAACGGTCGTATTCACGTTGAAAGTACTTGTTCGTGTCCGATCACGAAAACAAAACAGCACCCAGCGCGGTTAGTACTTGGGAGGGTGACCACATGGAAACAGCTGCAAGCTCAAATATGTCTATGGACACTTCTATAGTTGTTGGTGGAACTAGCTCATCGGAAAACAAACCATTATTCTGTAATACTTTTTCTATAAGTTAAGTGTTGGTGGCAGTGGTGCTATATTATTTACAGTTTAAAAAAAATAGCTTGACAGCTTAAATTGTGTTAAGATATTCATTTCAGATTTGCGTTCAAATTAATTAATCTGCCGTGGGGTGATAAAAATAACTCTTATTTTAATATAGACTTGACAAAATATTTATAAATCTAATAAATTATTATTTGTTAAACTTGAAGCGTAATTGTTTAAATGTTTTTATACTTCAGATTAAAATATTTGAATAAAAATTGTAATTAGGGAATTTTTTTTAACTTAGATGAATTACGCCACCTAGCTTAAGGGTTCCCAGCAATAATACTGCAAAAGTCCGTGCACTTCCATGGTGTGCTCAACAAATTGAGATATTTTAATACTTTTCTAATATTAGCTTAAGGGATTATATTGTTGTTTCAGATATCTACTGCAGTTACATACTTCAAATTTGGTTCGAAGTTCGTCTACACTATAAAACTAAGGAATTAAAAAAATTGTGAAAATTGATTAATTACCCACTTGGGGGTGTCCATTTTTATGTGTGTTCGGTGCGGTGCGCGCGTCAACTTTGCTGTTGGAAATAGAATTCCATAAGAAATTTTTGTAAGGGAACGTTCTAGGCCAGCAAAGGAATAGCAGTAGGATAGGTGCTAGCACTGAAAGAAAAGTGCAGTATTGAAGTAATGTGATGGCATACCAATGCTGGCCTGCTGTTGGCCATCACTGATGGGCCAGCTGCATACCGCACGGGCACTTTTGTACTGGTTTAACCCATTACCCGCTGGTGTTGCGTTCACGCAACGGTCAAAATAAATGCACATATTTAAGTTATTTACATACCAACCACTATTTCCGAATTAACAAATTGGCCGTACTTAAGGGCATAAAATTTTAAGATCATATAAAGCGAAAATTATCTTTCAGAGTTTGTGGTGGCAAACAGCGTTCAGCTAAAAAGTTGAAAATTTCAATCTTATAGTTTTGGCGGTTAATGGGTTAAGCAATGACAATATTGCATTTTACCGCTGATGGCAGTACTGGCTGCCACCTTTTTTCAAGCTGATGGCCCACTATTTCTTTCTTTGCTGGGATAGTTTAATGACAGGGACAGTTAACATTTTTCCGTTACATTACGGCCAATGGGAAAAAATTATTTCAAGAGCATTTTAATGATGTTACAGCCTTCCGAATGGTCTGAAATTTTAAATATATAAATGTTGAAAAATTTTGTGGAGTCATTTCAAATTTTATGGAAATCGGATGTACAGTTTAATAACAGGGACGGTCAAAAGTTTTCCGTTACATTAAGGCCAATGGGAAAAAAATATTTCAAGTGCATTTTAATGATGTTACAAACTTTGAACAGAATGAAATTGACATGTACTTATGAAATGTACTAAAATATACATTCAGCACAATATGCGGTGCAAAAAATATTTATAAAACTGCCCAGCAAAGCGGAAATTGCTGGCCAGCAGCAAGATAGATGCTGGCAGTGATGGAGAAGTGCTGGCTGATGATCTACCACTGCATGACCACTGCTGGACAGCTTCAGTCAAATTTGCTGTTGGAAATCATCAGATTAAATTCTGGTGGGCATCCATTTTATCTCATGCGCTGGCACCACTACATGGAAGTGCACGAACTTTTGCAGTATTATTGCTGGGAACCCTTACGCTAGGTGGCGCTGCGAATATCGAAGACATTGAGTATTTGAACAGAAATCTGAAATGAATATCTTAACACAATTTAAGCTGTGAAGCTAATTTTTTTTTGAAACTGTAAAAAATATAGCACCACTGCCACCAACAAAATAAATAAGTAAATGAATAAATAAATAAATTCTTTATTTCAACGCACTTTTTTTTTTCTCCTTAAATCTGGTTTTACTAGGTTACAAAGGATTTCGGTTTTCATAATTTACGCAGTTCAGAATCAATAATAAAAAAAGCGTATAAAATACATAGGATTTCTATACAATAGAATAATTTGTATTCCAGTTTAATGATTTGGAACGTAAATCACAAAAGAAACAAACTTGAAATAGTGTAATGAGAGCTTGAAAGCTACGAGCAGTCGTAGCGTATGCTGAAAGCACTTGTTCATGTCCGATTACGAAAACCAAACAGCATCGAGCGCGGTTAGTACTTGGGAGGGTGACCACTTGGAAACCGTTGAAAGTTCAAATATTTCTATAGACATTTCTATAACTTTTGGTGAAACTAGCTTATAGAAAAAAAGTGCCATAATTATATAATACTTTGTTTTTTAATAGAATTGTATAAGAAACATTTGTAAGGGAAAGTGCTGCGCCAGCAAAGGAATAGCAGTGGGATAGGTGCTAGCACTGCAGGAAAAGTGCCGGATTGAAGTAATGTGATGGTATACCAATACTGGCCTGCTGTTGGCCATCACTGATGGGCCAGCTGCATTCGGCTCGACACTTTTCGACAGGTTTAAGTAATGGCATCCTTGCACTTTACCGCTGATGGTACTGCTGGCTGCCATCTTTTTTCCAGCTGATGGCCCACTGTTTCTTTCTTTGCTGGGTAGTTATAGTACGAACGCACCTCATTTGCCACGTTTGACGAGCAATTTCCAACTTGTTATTTTAACATTACGTCTATTAGGTGAAATTTGAATTTGCATAGGGAGGAACGCTGTTCTGTCGCCAAATACCGTCAATTTTGTCGCCAGCTGCGCGATATCTCTAATATTTTGTGAAATTCCCATGGACTTCCATTGTAAACAAATAGGGTTTACTTGCTTACAGAAAATCAACAAAATGAGATATTTTTATAATTTTCTAATATTGGCTTAAGGGATTATATTGTTGTTTCAGAAACAATAAAAATTTCGAATCAATACATTTCGTTTCAAAACATGCATTCAATACAGCAGTATTAAAATTCTAGATTTCTGCCTCAAATTGACAGCTAAATACTTATCTACTCCACCTACAAACTTCAAATTTTGTGCGAAGTTCGTTTAAAGGATAAAACTAAGGAATAAAAAAAATGTGAAAATCGATTAATTACCTATCTGGTAGTGTCCATTTTTACTTTAACATTACGTTTATTAGGCGAAATTTTAATTTGCCAAAAAATCGCCAAATGTTGAATCCGAGCTAAACATGCTGCAACTGATTGTTTCCCTAACTGATTGTTCACAAAAATCATGTTTTCAGAAAGCGCATTTAAGTTTTTATTTCGTAAAATTTATTAGAAATATTCAACCTCCTCAAAAATATCTCGATTTATACGTTTTACCTTCCTTAATTTCAATATTGAAAGACATTAGCTTTCTTTAGACTATCTAAACTTACATTTCCCTTTTTAAAATAAAAACTTCTTGTTTTAGAACTGAAATAAAAAAAAACAATCATGACTGCACTTCCAATAATCGTACAGAGAAAACAAAAACAGTTTTGGGTAGCTAAATGCAGAGTCTTTCATATGAAACAATAAAAATAATATGTTACATTTGCTGAGAATTGGTTATTTAAACGTACTGGGATACTTTAAGCGGACAGGGAACGTTGAAAATAAGCAAATTTGCTCGAATTAATGAAAAATAACTCCTTATAAATATAACCTTATAAAAATAACTCCTTAGAATATTCCTTTAATGAATAAGGCCTGATTCATTTGAAACTAGTCTGATCTAAAGCCGATTAACATTGAGTAACTACTTTCTTCCTTTAATATTCACCTATTATGAAATACCCAAAGCATTTAATGTCAAGTTTTTTTCTCCGAACCCTATCAAATTTTCAATGAACAGTTGCGGTCTTATTTTTCAAAAACCCGTGTGTTCATTTCGAAAACAGGAAATTTTATAAAAATTAGAACTCTCAAACTCGATAGTACGGTACAAACTTGAGAAAAACACTGTTAGCAAACGAAATATCCAGTTAATTCTAGTAAAAAATTTCGGCTATAAGAAAAATTTTTAGTTCCTTTTTTCCCCAGTGATTTAATTATTTTAAATCCCTTGAGAAGAATAAAGTTTATTTTTATTTTCAAAATAATCAGAGAAAAATAATATTTAATTAACACTTTCATTCATACGGGCCTCACATGAGGACAGATAAATATTGCTCTAAAAACCAAAAAAAAAAAAAAAAAAAAAAAAAAATCAGTATTCATTTATGGAGAACTGATTTGTGGACATATGGTAGCTAGCTTGCAGCACAATAATGAAATTATTTTATAATGGGTTTTCATTTATCACAAAAAAGACTTTTTATGAATAATGGAAAATAATGAAAAATAATTTATGCATGAAAGGGTTAATTAAATTTGAAAATCCAGGAAGGGGCAATGTCCTTCCTCTGCGCTCCCTCCTTGCCGGCGCCCATGCATGAATGTACATAGTGTGGCATAAGCACATAACTTTATTTTTCACTTTCAGTACAAAAATCAGGCCCAGATATAGGAAATTTAATTGGAATATTTAATAGGAAAATTTAATGTAGGAATTTAATAGGAATTGTTATTTCAAAAACAATAAAAATTTAGAATCAATAGATCTCGTTTCAAAACATGCATTCAATGCAGCAGTATTAAAATATAAATTTCTGCCAAAAATTGACAGCCAAATACTTTGTTGTAGGAAATTTAAGTTAAAATTAAATGTTGCTTGGCGAATAAAATAGTCACATGTAAACACATTAAAAAGCATTAAGTAAAGTGTCTAAATATATTGTAACTTTACAAAAAGTAATGATATCTAACAAAAACATAACTGTGAAAAAAGGGAGCCAAGTTCTGTAAAGACAATGGTAAGAAAAGAAGTGATATATAAGTGGGTGCCAAGTTCAAATAAAATTCACTCAAACTTACCTACTGAAGTATTGTAGCATTTTTTAAATTGTTTACAAGTAAAAATTATTGATAGTCTAATAATAATCAATCTAGAACTTGGCAAGTTTTTGATAAATGTTATGCTATCAATTCCATGTCTTAATAAAATGATGATGTTAATATTAATAACAATGTCATTATAAAAAAATAATATAGTTATTATTATAAACAAATGACTGATGTTAAAGATTTGATAAACCAAAAAACACACAGGTACACTTCCGCTCGTCTTTGGTTATCACTGTAGCACCCACCCTCCGGAAACCTCAATGCAAACAGACTAAAAGGCCTGGCAAAGAGACAGATACACTTACGCTTGTTCTTGGTCATCACTCTAGAGACTGCACCCCTTTAATCCTTTCCGGGGCAAAGAAATTTTATTCGTAAAATGCTGAAATGATTGAATCACACCAGAATTTAAAAACAAATTTATTTCAAAATGAGTAAAAACTTCTTTTCACGTATTTAATAAAATTAAACTTTTTAGTCCTGAATTCTGGTGCCAATGTGGCATTTTGCAGTTTAAAAAAGGTGGGCTATATTTTATCCCACCGCCCTTCAAGGGGAAGGAGCTCACTCAAATTAAGACTTCCAAATATGAAATAACAAATTTTGATATAATAAAGTCATTAATAAAATTAAATGACTCGCAGGTAAAAACTTGCGAAGTTCTAGATTTATTATTAATATGCTATCAATAATTTTGATTTTTAAACAAACAAACAAAAAAAATGCTATAATACTTCAGTAGGTAACTTTGAGTGAATTTTATTTGAACTTGGCACCCACTTATATATCACTTCTTTTCTTGCCATTGTCTTTACAGAACTTGGCTCCCTTTTTTCACAGTTATGTTTTTGTTAGATAATAGTTTACTCAAAGACTAATAGAAAGCGCCAATTGGGAAAAAAAGATTATGTAACTCCTGAGTTACACTATGCATTCAAGGGTTATTCTATTTGTACAATTTTCTGAAAAAAAATCTTACCATGCGCTTATACTACAGGGTTCGTACGGGTACCGTTATTTTCAAGGCCAAATATCGGTATTTTTTCATAGAAAAATAAATCTAGTTTAAACGGAAGAAATTTCATCTTATTTAAGGAGAGATTTTTCCATAAGCAAATACTGGTGCTAAAGAATTTCTTAGTCTGGAATTTCAAGGACCCGTACGAACCCTGTACTAGGCTACTTTCAAGAGAAATCTACCACAAAGAAAATTTTTTGTAAACTGTTGTACAATTTAACTCCTTGAGGGGCGAATTTTAATAAGATTTGCCCCATAAATTTTTAATTATATTTAAATTTGATAACTTTGGTAGAAAAAAGGTGTAAAATTGTTTTTCTTAATTTTGAAATAAAAATTTTCGAAATTCCTGGTGTGAATTCAACAATGCAGAAACACAATTACTTGCCCCTCAAAGGGTTAATATAAAAATAGTCTCCAGCCTTAATAGGCAAATCCTTAATTTAGTATCTGTGAAAGTATTTTATGGAAGGCTCTGGTTCCGTCATGAACGTGGTAAAATACTTAGAAATTTTCGAAATTCCATTCTCGAAATTGTTTTCATTAGTGAATATGATTTTAAACTTTTCAGGGGCAAGTCATTTGGTATCTGTAGTGTTGAATTCTCATCAGAATTTTAGAAAAATTTTAATTGAAAATAAGGAAATGAGATTTTAACCATCATGCTTTCTTTCACCAATTTTATAAAACTAAAATCTTGTTCAAGAACTCTGGTACCAATCTTGATTAAAATTAAGTGGTATAAAAAATATCCCAATCGCTCACCAAAGGGTCAAAAGGGTTCAAATAATTCGTCTAAGCTAGTAATGGCGAACACTGATTAGAACCCTTTCCTATTACATTTTCTGTACCTGAAGAGAATACAATTATTCTGATGCATGGGGAGAAAGGTGACGCATAATCTATTTTAATAAGTAGAATGTATTTTTATTATTATCATAAAAAATAAATGTTAAAATTTATTTTTTATGTTAATTTATAACTATTTTAAACAGAGAGGGGAAAAGTCCCCTTTAACCCTTTCAGGAGCAAAGCACTTCTACTCGTAAAATGCTGAAATGATTGACTGACACCAGAATTCACAACCAAATTTATTTGTAAATGAGTAAAAGCTTTTCTTCGGGTATTTAATAAAAGGAAAACTTTGATTCCATAAATCTGGTGTCAATGTTGCATTTAGGAATTAAAATTATGTGGTCCAAAATTGAACCACCGCCCTTGAAAGGGTTTCAACGGACTTAATTAAAGATTTTTTTCCCAATTTCATAAGCATTTACAATGATATTCATTCTTTTAAAAGGGATCTCATAGCTTTTAAAATCTTCAAAAAATCAAAAAGCTCTGAGGAGTTTAACAACAACAACAAAAAATGATTCTATTTGAGAGATAAGGCAGATAATTCTAATTTTACGCTTCATTTTTTGAAAGCTGCTATCTACACGGAGATCCCTAAGATTAGAAAAAAAAAAAAAAAAAAAAAAAAAAAAAAAAAAAAAAACCTATTCACTGGTTAAGCTGAAAAATTTTCTTGTGAATATATTATTGTATTATCTATGGTGTGAACTAATATCATTCAGATAGTTTAATCGTTGTACCATTTTTAATACTGGGTGTCCCAAAAATGACCGATAATTTAAAAATTCAATAACTTGCAAACGGTGACAGATATTAAAAAAATTCTTGCAGGACTGTTATGTAAGATGTCAGGAGTTTGTATGCTGAGATTCTGAATTTTAGTTACAAATAGCATCGACAGATGGCGCTGCAAGCAATAACAGCTAAATCCAGGCCCGATTTTTCAGCCCCCCTCTTCTTGCATGCGAAAAAAAGAGATTAAAATGTACTGAATGCATCCCGAAGTACCAAAAATCGGGCTCGACTCAGTACCTATTGCTCTCAGCGCCATCTATTGTTTGAAATTCGAACTGAAGTAAAGAATCACAGTAAAAAAAAACTCCTGACATCATACGTAACCCTCTTAATATCTGTCACCGTTTGCAAGTATTGAATTTTAAAATCATCGGTCATTTTTGGGACACCCGGTAATTAATTAATTACAATTTCAATATTATCTTAACCTTTTTAAATCTTTAAAATACTTTTTTACAAAGGTTTTCTGTATTATTAACTCATTCTAAGGAATACAGATTTAAAATAATTTTCATGCAAATTGCACTTTACCACATTGCCGACCGGGAGCGAGGATTCTCGTTTTCATTTAACCAAACATCATTGACTAAAGGCTTGTCTATATCACCCTTACAGAAAATGCTTCTATATCGTGCTGTCCATGTATTTTTATATTGCAAGGTATTTTATATTAAACCCGTACATTGAAAGGTATTTACTGATGCATAATTTTGTGACACATACTAATGAAACCAATTTACGCAAGACTTTCAGAAGAGGGGGGCGTTTCTATAGTTTTAAAACACAGATTTAATAAAAATTGCCGGTCGGCAATGCGGTAATAGTTATAACATACTTCCTAGAAGATAGTGTGTGGCAATCCACCAACCAAAAAGTGCTAAAAAATTGAATCCCATAAATGTTGAACGATAAATGGCGATTACAGCAATATCTGGTAGTGGTAGTTCAAACGTAACATTGTATAAGGATTCAATTAAGAAAGCGTTTCGGTCGGTGAAGAGATACCAGATGTCGCTGCGATCGACATTTGTCGTTGAGCATCGTTCAACATTTATGGGATTCAGTTTTTTAGCCCTTTTTAAAGCATTACTGGAATAGCCGGTTGCTACACTATATCTTCTAGACGCTATAATTATGTGAAATGTAATATAAATTTCCAACTGGGCGAAACATGTCCGAATCAGGATTTTTTCACCCAGTTGGAAATTTACATCTCATATGATTTATTTACCAATTAGGATAATTGTGTTAATCCTTTAGTGCGCAGCTTTGCATATATGCAAACAACAGTGTTTTGAATTTAATAGATTTTTTTTATTCGTATACACCTAATTCACACCATAAAATTAAAATAGCAATATCTGCTTTAATTAATAATAGAGATTCCGTATTTAAATAAAGCGAAATTAACCACTGAAACTTTCTGGTGTAAAGTCAGATTCTCTGAACTACGTAATTTCTAGAACGCATTCTATCATAGGAATTAAAGTGTTAAATTTTTATAAAATAAATACTTATATAAAATTAGGTATTTGGAGACATACTTCTTAAAATATTTACTACTTTGGAATATTTTAGCGTAAAACAGCCAAACGACAGTAGTTTTTACTTGTATTGCAGATGTACAACAAAAGAAAAGATTGACGTATTATATGAAAAATGTGTCTGTGAGCTTTTTCATTTTTCCTGTGTAATAAACCTTTCAGAGAATCATATATATTTTTTTCGAAACAAAATAAAAAATCGCGCATTTAAGGGTTAAACTTAATCTAGCTATAATTATATTCTGAATTAAGTTATTTACGGGATACAATACCTTTCTTTTCTTATATTATTTGTGTTATATATTTTATTTTAATATAGTATGAGTACAAACATTTTATAATTTTCTAATAGCTGAAACTGGTTTTGAATATTTTTCAATAAGTATTTATTTCAATAAGTTTTTATTACAATAAGTATATTATCTCAATAAGTATTTAAAGACCATAAGTAGAAGCAGACACACTTTTCTCAATCTTTAGGAATCCTTACATAGGCGCCGACTTCACGGAGGCGGAATAGGTAATCAGGCATAGTTCAATCACTAATTTTAACCCATTAACCGCCAAAACTATAAGATTGAAATTTTCAACTTTTTAGCTGAACGCTGTTTGCCACCACAAACGCTGAAAGATAATTTTCGCTTTATATGATCTTAAAATTTTATGCCCTTAAGTACGGCCAATTTGTTAATTCGGAAATAGTGGTTGGTATGTAAATAACTTATATATGTGCATTTATTTTGACCGTTGCGTGAACGCAACACCAGCGGGTAATGGGTTAAAACAGTTTTCTTCTCCTATTTAATCACTGTGATTAATTAAGCCATAAATAACATTTTAAAGTTAATGGTGGAAGTTTGCTTGATTGGTCCCCTTCGCAGCCGTTAAGTCGATGCCTATGGATCCTTAACCCCTTGGAAGGCGATGGTTCACATTTGGACTACTTAATTTGAATCCCTAAATGACACATTAGCGCCAGAATTTTGGAATGGAAATTTTTCTTTTATTAAGTACATTAAGTAGTTTTACATATTTTCAAATAATTTTGTTTGTCAATTCTGGTTTAATAATTTCAGAATTTTACTTTGCCCTTGAGTGTCCTAAAGTAATATTCCGCGGGTGGTTTAGGGAGTAAGACTCTCCTAACGAAAAAAAAAAACTTTGTTTATTTTTCTTTTAGTGTTTAAACATTTCACGTCACTTAAGAATATACATGCACATATACCCTTTCTTCAAATTTTCAGAGAAAAGAAGGTTTTTAGTTAATTAAATTTGGTAATACAATAAGTGGCAACGGTTTCCTCCAGTTGCCTCCATTGAAATGTATTTCATCAGTTGCAATGTTGCTTGAAATGTTTCCCGGTGTCTGTACATTTATTTCGGAGAGTCACTGTACTCCCGAATATGTGCCTGAAAGTAATATGTGCCGATGCAATTGTCCTCTTGGACCCTCTTTCTCTACGCCACTGGGAAGAGGGGAGCAGGACAGGGTTTAACCCTTTCGAGAGCGGTGTCCTTAAAAAAGGACACCCAATTTTAATTCCAAAATTGACAAACGGCACCAAGGGTATTTTATTAAAATTTTCATTTTATAATGTATGTGAAAAGAAGCAAGTTCGTATTTTTTAATAAATTCGTTTATAAATTCTGGTGTCAGTCCATTATTTCATCGGTTTATAAACAGAATTACTCAGCGCCGGAAAGGGTTAAGAAAGGTATTCAACGCGCACGCACTGTGCCTCTAACTGAGTAAGTCTGAATTCAACATTGAACATGATGCGGCGTTTACTGATATGTGTTCTGAATGTGTTATGTTACAAGCATGTGTTTGGCTTGCCATTATATCTTTACTAAAGTTACAACCGATGTTCGGGAAACGCATTTTATAACACATTCTCAAGCACCTGGGGAGCACATTGAGAAGATTAGAAACACATCTTGACACCTCAGCTGTATACAGGGTTCGTACGCTTTAAGGTCTTTCAAGCACCTTTTACCAAAATTTTTCCAAAGTAATATTTGCCTTATTTAATAAAAAAAAAAAAAAAAAAATCTACCTTCAGATATAGCGACCAGTACTTTACAAAATTTCCGGTACTAAAACACCTAAAATTCCCTGAATTAATTGATGCGTACGAACCCTGGTCTATAAATGTGTTGTATTGTGAGTAAAGTATGTTTCAGGGATTTGCAGTGTAACAGACAGTGTATACAGTTTCACTGGCTAAATTACAGTGCTGTTCAAGTACTTATCTTGATTTCATAGCATTTCATAGAAAGCAACATTATTCTGTTGGCGGTTTCGCTAAAATATCTTCAATATTGTTAGAGTTATAAACGAAAGTCAATTTCAACTTGGTGTGAGGCACCATGTATTTTTGATTGAATTCTGATCGGTTGATATTATCAACTCTTACAGTTCTACCACCAGTTCAGTTCAGATAAACTCCGTATATTTATGCACGAATTGTATATTAATGCAGGGATAAAAAATTTCCAAAATTTTAGCTATGCATGGATTGTAGCTAGAAACTTATTTTCACTAAAAATGAGCTGTTTGATGATTGTATTTACTTTGAAATGATAGTAATGTATTTTTTAAAGTATAATGTAGGTTGTTTATAAACTATACATAGTTGATAAAAAAAAATATATATATAATCATCGGCATATTTGGTACAATGCTAGAAAAATTATGTATATGCGAATTATGAAAAAAAAAAATGAAAACATAGAAAACATTGCTAGAAAAATTTTAAGTCACATTGGATGAAATTAATTGATTTTCATCATTTTATTTTCTTCTAATATTTAATTTTTTTAAGTAATTTCATACGGCGCGCATTTTTATTCAAATATTAACCCTTTGTATCACAGTGTTACATATTTGCAACATACCAGGAAATCACTTTTACTTGTACAGCGAACTTTAAAAGACGATTTTATTTATTGCTGCTATCTCTTAACACAGCCGTTAATATAAATTGTTTATGGAATTTTCAACAGATGGCGACACTGAATGAATTTTTCATTCTAAAGTTTTATTTATCATTTGGGCAGTTTTGTATCGTTATTGCTAAAATAAACTTCATAAATTTTATAAAATCCAAAAAGATACGTCCAAAAATAGATTTTTACAAAAGTAATTTCATATACTTTACAATTTTTTATTAGAAAATTCCCCAAATTTATGGGACGTATGTAATTTTCTGTTTATTGAAGCTGTGAAAACAGTACCTTTTTTTTTATCAATATTTTTCTATTTTTATGTTCTAATGTCTTTTTTATATATTTTTTACATGCTTAAAATGATGTATTCTAATATCTGAATAAGTATTTTTCAAATGAGAGTTGTTGAATCACAAAGGGTTAAATTTAATTGTGAGTTACGAAAATGTTAAAAATTAAAAATTTTGATTCTTTTACTAACGAGACACTAAGAAAACGCCTTAAAAGAGATGTATTTGTGTTTGAGTACATTTTATTTTTGAATAGAGATCGACCGAAAATTCCGTTTCCAGGGTTCGTACGCAACAGGGAATTCAGGGGATTTTAGGTGTTCCAGTACCAGAAATTTCGTAAAAAAGTGGTCACTATATCTGAAGATAGAATTTTTTTCATTGAATAAGGCCAATATTACTATGCGAAAATTCTGGTAGAAGGTTCTTGAAAGTCCCTGAAGTGTACAAACCCTGGTTTCGATTTTGTTTTCTGCCCTAAATCTGAGTTTCGCCGAAAATTTGTTTTCGGCGAAAATGTTGCCGAATATTTGTCTGCCCCGAAATTAGACCGAAACTATCTGTATTCCAAAAATCTTGTTTCTTCCTTCGGAAATTTTCAATACTCATTGATTTGAGTTGTATTGGCTTAAGTGAGACACACTTTATTTATTGCTACGAACTTCACTGTTTATAATTATCAGTTCATGACCGATTCAAGACGTGAGTGTAAATTAAAAAGAAAGCAATGCATATATGATTAAACTTTGAAAACGCTTTTCACATGCTCATTAAAAGCTGCAGATTTGACAGCAACAGAAAATTTTTAGTTTGAAACTGCAGAAGTGTTTTGAATACTTTTGAGAAAGTTCTATTATAACAGATGATCATTTACAAAAACCATTATAAAAAATAAATCGTGGTACGCATACCTAAAACATTTTTAAAATTTGATGAAATTCGTATAATCAGAAAATCACTCTGCGTCGTATATAAATTAATTATATTTTGTTTTATATGAAAATAAAAAGTTTTGGTCAGAGGCACAGAGAGCCTACTTGGGCCGCACGTATAATTAATTAATAATTATATATATTTAATAAACACGTGTAATTAATTAATAACTATGTGTATTTATGTATGTATTAACTATGTGTATTTATGTATGTCTTATTATTATTATTTTTTTTTACATTTTCGTTTTCCGTAGAAAATAGGAAGATTACCGAAATTCAGTTTCGGTCTTAAAAACCTGTTTCAGTCGATTCTTATTTATGACGTTCAAGATGATTCAAAAAGTAACCTAGCAATATAAAGCTTAATCATACTGAAAAAAGCAAAACAATTTTAGTTTCAAAGAAACACATAATTACAATCAATTCCTGAAATAACACGGATTTCACTCTCTCAATTTTTCACATTTTATAAAAGACAAACGTCATTGTCATCATTTCAATGTAAAATTAAAATGCTTACCGATTGTGAAAAACGCTGTAAAAGCATCTATTTGTTTTCCGAACAACTCAAAAAGCAAAATAAATATTTATTGCATTAGTCATGGCTAGGTAATTTCCACTCTCTTTTGAACGGTATTAATGGAAAACAAAACGCAGAAAAGATACTTTAAAAGATTAACGTTACATGAAACAGATATGCATAAAATTTTCTCAGAAGAGAATCTTAAAATTAAAGTGCATGAAATCTTTAAAATTCGCATAAAATTTTTTACTACACTCAATTAGTCAAACAAAAGGCGTTTTGAAATTCTTAAAATGTTGAATATTGTAAACATTTTAGCATGAGCAGATTAAATAGACCAACTTAACTTTAAACATCGTACACCGGTCGATAAAAGAGTGTGTATAAACAACAACAACAACAACAACATAAAAATATGTCACGGTTGTGCGAAAACCATTGTTACGATGTGGAATTTTTTTTTAACTGCAAAAATATAGGTAGTTCCAAAAGTCACTGATAGGCGGTGCTAACGCGAATACATCATTCGCAATTATGCAAATCAGAATGATTATAAAAGAACTGACAACTTGGTGAATTTTTTATTCGAATCAATCATCAATGTGGTTGTAACGTGAACTTCAATAAACATTTTGTTAGTCATTTTCTGTTTCTGTTTATTCTTATTCTGATTCCCCATTTATAAAAGATCTGTCATAGGTAACATTGGTGTAGTAACTTGTACTACACATCAAAGAGATCATTTAATGAAATAAAGGATCCACTGAACAGTCAATTCTTTCATAATTTTTATAATTTGCATATTTCAGGAAGAAACAGTTGGCTTAGCTCCTCTCATAAATATACTATTTCAGTCTACCACTGAAGTTTCGCTCATATTTAAATGTTTTTCCCGCCACCGGGTTGAAGTCAGTTCCTTGCGCCAGCTATACAGGGTGTCCCAACAAGACCGCCCAAACTCTGCACAGCCACATTCTTCGCTCGGAGTGCATAAAAATGACCACAGAACTTTACCTCTACGAACCATAGTTTTCGAGAAAAATGCGAAAGAAAAACGTGACGTCATATTCGGTGCAAGAAATAAAAACTTTACTGGAATCATGGACATCGGTTTTTGCATAGGTTTGTGGATATAGATGCGCAAAATATCCATCGCACATATTGAGGCGTACATGCGCGCACTGTGGAATGACGTCAAGCCGTCGTTTGAATCGTATCGCACATATCAAGGCATGCATTTCTCGATGTGCAAGGTGGATATTTTATGCATCTTCGTCTGCAGACATATGCAAAGGCCGTTGTTCATGCTTCCAATAAAGTTTTCTTCTCTTGCACCGGATATACAGGGTGCGCTCACAAGGTTTCAAGACTGGTCTGAGAATACAAAATTTATTAAACCTTTTTTGTACAACGAGCTAAAATTCTTCGAAATATGATCCTTGGGCATCAACGCACCGCTGCCAGCGTTTTTGCCATTGTTCATAGTCTCCATGGAAGTCGTCGCGCGCAAGGCCGTTGAGGGACCTCGTCGAAGCTGCCTGGATCGCTAGAATCGTGTCGAATCGCTTCCTTTTTACGTCTTTCTTGATCCGGGGAAACAAAAAAAGTCGCAGGGAGCGAGGTCGGGGCTGTAGGGGGCTTGCGGCAGTATTGCCACGTTAAACTTAGCTAAAACTTCGGCGGCGGCGAGCGACATGTGAGAGGGCGCATTGTCGTGGGGAACAATCCAAGAGGGTGTGCCACTCCGCACTTTGATATTTTATTTCGAGGTCGTACTGGTAGACCAAGTCTCATCACCAGTAACCACTTTATCAAAAAAAAAAAAAAATAAATAAATAAATAAATAAAAAAAAAAGGGATCGTCTTGCAAGCGAGTAAACTAGTTTTCGACGGTGGTCAATGACACGCACTCGCTCCCCTAGAGATCTACTCACTCCAACGTCTCGAGGCAACTCGCGTGCGTGCGCTCCGTTACCTGACAGCATCCACTACCCCACCCTGTTGGTGGAACGGGTATGAACGCGCGCCCCTACTCAGGAAACAATCAGTCTTGAAACTTTGGGAACACACCATGTATAACGTCATACCTTTCATTCGCATTTTTCTCGAAAACTATGGGGCGTAGAGGTATAGTCCTTTAGGATTTTTTTTATGTATTCCAAGCGAGGAATGTGACTGTGCAGTGTTTGGGCGGTTTTGATGGGTCGCCCCTTATATAAATTGCAATGCTGTAATAAAATGTGTTTTAGAGCCGCTGAATCAGTTTGCCATGCGAATACCTTTCCTTTTGGATCTGCTTACATTGCATCTCTTACTGGTTATCTCCAACAAACAGTTGTATTATTATGACCTTTTCACCGATTCTTTCAGATGGCAAAGGGGCTTTCTTTTGGAAAAAAGGCCATGCCATAATTTTTCGTATCTGGTAATTTAAAAATTGTAAACATGTTGGAAATTGTAGAAATGAACAAATTTTAATTTATCAGAGACAAATTTCGTGTGCTGGCGAAAATCAAGATACGTGGAAATTAGAAATATTTTTTATTGGTCATTTTCGCGGTCGTTTATAATTTTTGGCTCGAAATCGAATTTTTTTAAGGATTGAGTTTTGCAAAGGCACCTATAAAAAAGAAGTACCTAATTTTTAACCAATATCAATAAATCCCTATTTAAAATTCATTCATTTCCAAGTAGTACAGATTGTTGGCCTATTGTTCGCAGTTTTTGGAAACTGTTGGGAAATGCTAGGCATAGAAACCGCTATAATTTGAAGCGTATCTGTGCAGGATTCTGAGCAACTAACTGTTGGACCGCTGTTCGTTGGCCAATGGTACAGCAATGCAGGCATTTTTTGCTGAAAAAACACGTGGAACAAAGTCAACAATTAACCCCTTAACAGTGTGGCCCGAACTGGATTCGGGCAAGAACACTTTGCTTGCTTCGTTATTAAAAGCATTTTGATACCACTAATTTGTAACTGTTAAATTTATCTTTATTGATTGTCAGATATTTTTCGATTAAGTAAGGTAAATATTTTAGTATGGAAAAGGTGGTGTCCAGCCCCATTTTAAATTTTTTTGTAAGAAAACAAATGTCACTGCTAAGGGGTTAACCAATGTTTGCCCAACCGGTATGCACATAAATAATCAGGAACACATGTCATATATACCCGCGGCCGCCATCTTGGATTTTTTCTTCGCGTGAAAACCCCTTTTCCGCCAAGTAGTAAATGTCGCCAAGCACCCATTTATGCGCATGTTAGGCTTAACGAAAATAAAATGTAAATAATAAACAAAACTCGTTAAAGCGGCAATTAGTAAATGAACCTATGAACGCAACGAGTTCATAAACCGAAAACAAAAATCACTGGATTCAGCAAACTACTTCTGCAGCAATCTGGAAAATGCACGAAACTCGTTAAAGCGGAAATTAGTAAACGAACGTATGAACGCCACGCGTTCATTAACCGGTAAAAAACATCACTGGATCCAGCAAACTACTTCTGCAACGATCACAAAAATGCACAAAACTCGTTAAAGCAGTAGTTAGTAAATGCACGTATGTTGCTGTGCACCAATCTCAAAAAAGCACGAAATGCATGAGAAATACACAATAAACGGCTAATATAAAACATTACTATAAAACATTACAACAAAATATACATACAATTACCAATATACCTTAACAGACATCTCGTTCCTTGAAATCCAACTGTAAAAAATGGTCACTTGGCATAATTTCTGAAATTTCAAGTTGTTGTAAAACTGTCATTTAACTTTACAGAAAAAAAAAGAAAAAAAAAACTCACAATTTCAAACTAAATCACACAAGAACTGTAACTCGCAATATTGAACATACTATACTACCAATAACAAACTTCGCATTACCGTAATTTTAATTTTACAATAAAAAAACAATACAAAATGTCTCCGTTCTTCAAAACTTTCCTTACTACAAATTATAAAACATGCGGAGTTGAGTTGTCAAAACACCGCTCAGCTAATTTTTTAATCTCGAATATCAGAATACATCATTAATAACGTCAATAAAACGATGTTTCCATTAACAAAAAAAAAAAAAAGCAATATTGCAGAAAAAATACACATAAATAACACTATTTAAGAAATAAATTAGCAAAAAATATCAAATATATATCAAATCACTTAATACAAACACTTGTTTTTTTTAACACTTTAACTAAAAACAAACTACGGGAGCCATAGTCAATCAAATAAATCCGACGCAAATGACAATCCCCCCCTCCCCCCCCCCAAAAAAAACGCGTTTACCAGAACCAACTCTCAACAGGGTTGCCATATCGATAAAGATCGCCGACATTGCCAACAAAAAATCGCCAAGAAATCCAAGATAGCGGCCGCGGGAATATACAGCATCTAAGCCAATAATCAGTTAGAATCAACATGTTTCACTCATTATTTTTATTTATTGAATTTTAAAATAGGGAAATTATTTTTCAGGCATCCCGTATGCAGCCAGTCAACATGAGTTGATTCCAAACTGATAACTTATGTTAATCGCAATACTTAATAAGACGTAGTTCGATTTATTAGCTTTGCCTTTCGAGCGGACTTTATGCCAACGATGATAAAACAAATGCATGATGTTCTAATATGGACTAAACTTTTTAAAATTTCAACAGCAAGTAAACGGTGACAGCTATTAAAACTAATCTTGCATGAGAGTAACGTGTGAAATTAGGAAGTCTTTACTCTGCTTTCTTGTTTTACTTTCAAATATCGCCGATAGATGGCGCTGCAATGTCTCAAACTTTAATAATGATTGCATTGAACTTGAAAATTATATTTGATGTTTCATAAGCTAAATATAATGAAGGTTAAAAGCTGAGTGAGATTTCACCCCTTTTTAATCGTTAGGCTGGGCGTTCTAGCAATTTGAGACAACCAGTGTCATATCTATAAGAGATATTTGGAGCTAAAACAAGGAATCGTAGAAAATAAATTATCGATTTCATATATTAATTTAGTGCGAGAAAATTCCAATAACTGTCCTGTTCACTTTGTTATTGAATTTTGAAGATGCTCTTGCTCAGTCCATTTGAGGAGCAACAGCCAGAACAATGAATAAGCTCAAAGCCACCGTGGTCGTCAATGTATTAACTCTTAAATACGCGATTTTTTATTTTGCTTCTAAAAAATTATATATGATTCTCTGAAAGGTTTATTACACAGGAAAAATAACGAAAAAAATCAGAGATACATTTTTCATATAATACGTCAATTTTTTCTTCTGTTGCACATCTGCAATACAAGTAAAAACTACTCTTGTATGGCTGTTTTACGCTAAAATATTTCAAATTAGTAAATATTTTAATAAGTATGTCTCCAAATACCTTATTTTATATAATTATTTATTGTATAAAACATAACCTTTAACCCTTTAATTTCCATGATAGAATACGTTCTAGAAATTCCGTAATTCAGAGAATGCAAGAATAATGTCTATGGACTGATCATATCGTTAAAAGTCAAAATGTTTCTGCAGGTAAGACGTTCAATAAGCGCATTTTTTTTAAAGTGTTACATTCTTAGGAAATTTCTATGGATTTTGGTGTTTCAAAAGCTTTCGATAGAAACAGCTTTCAATCCCGCAAATTGTGCATATTTTATCAAATAAGATCATTCGAAAAAATGTGTATCTCGCAAATAAAATTTTATCGTGATATAACCATCACGTATATTTATTGTATCCAGAAGTATAATTTATTTCAATCAAGTTGATTAGCAGCAGGGTGCCTTTAACCTTCTCTACTGAATATTAATGTAATATTATTGATTATTACTGAATTATTTCTTCTCCAATTTGACTTCAGAGCAAGAGTTTAAATCTGTTTGCATTATTGTCAATCTTAGACATCGAAGCATATCATTCTGCGATCGAAATTTCAATTATGTTCGTGAATCATTAATTAAACATATAAGAGCGGAGGTCACACGTATGAGGATCTAAGGCGGGAAGAGGATACAGGTGGCAAAAATATTGAAAGGTACTTTCATTTTTAATTTCGATATAAATAGGCAAATAAATTAAAAACGTGTCAAAATAAATTAGGAAATAACATTGTGTTAATGAAGTAAACCTCTTATTAATTTTCAAAAAGCTGCACTTTTTAAATTTTTTATACGACCTCGCTTGACAATTTAGAAAGTAGGGCAAATTTGGGCAATTAGAAAGTAGAAGCCCAACACGATAATTTCAAAAAAAGAAGAAAAAAACTGAATACCCGTTTCTTTAACATAAACTTAATTTCGAGTAAAAAGCTGGCTTGTTGTAGATGAAAAATTGAAATACAAACGAAAAAAAATCCTAATTGACTAGTTTTAAGTAGAGGAGTCATATAAAAATGATAAGCATAGATTTAAAATAATTAATGGGAGGATTATCTCATTATAATCATACCTTAATCTTTCCAATTTTTACTTAAATTTCCTAACTCATTTTGAGCACTTTTGAAATTTACTTCGCCTATTTATCAAACAGATAAAAAATGCGCGTTTAGATCTTTTTGTGACAGCCGATACAGGGTGCAATATGTTATCTATCGCCGACCTTTAATTTCTCCACCGTTGGTCGTAGCCATATAGTTCCAATAACTTAAACGTTTCAAATGAGGTAAATATTCATGTTGTGGCATTATTTAAAGTAAAAAAATCAATTTTATAAAAATTACGAAACCTAACTTTTTAATGGTCCCCCAGTCCCTATAGTTATATTTAGTAAAAGTTTACACATATCATAACAGATATAACACAAAAAGTTTGACATCTGTACTAGAAAAATTGACGCAATTATTAAATTTCAAAGTTTGAAATTTTTGCGCATGATTTTGTCTTTCATTGAGGGATCAGTTAAAAGTCGAATTAAAGTAATTCGAGATCAAAATCTGGGTGCAATGTCCTTTTTACGGCGAAACCACTTTTAGCCGGTATCGCCAAATCGGGGTATCACCAAAAAAGGTTATTTCCTCTAAAAATTTGAGCTGAATTTTAATGGTCGTATACAAAGCGAAGAATGAAATATTGAAATTAAACAGAAAAATAAATATCAATTTATTATAATATCAGAAAACGGTCTACTATAAAATATGAATACATCAAACGCCGGAATCTACTAGAGATACTGCTCAAAGTGTTCTCCATTGGTAGCAAATGTACAATTGAATGTGGGACAGTACTAAGACCTGGACACGTTAGAGTATAGCAGGTGTGCAAACTGTGCGACAATCAAGGACGATGCGCTGCTTCAGATAAACCAGAGAAGTAGTTTCAGTCACACAGAAGTATGCCTTGATGTAACCCAAGAGCTAGAAATCCATGGGAGTCGAGTCCGGCAACGCGGTGGACACTTTACCGGACTACGATATCCAAGGATCTGTTGACCGAATTCGGTGGCCAGATACGCCTAGGCGTTTGATGTTTTATGCGGAGAGAGCCCATCATGTTGAAACCAAAACTGACATGCATGTCGGAGAGGCAGCTGTTATGCCAGTCACGTACTGTATTTTGTAGAAGATGCAGGTAACGATCGCCCGTTAAGGTCCTATCGTAGAAGATGGGTCCAACAATCTGGGTTCCCATTATACCGTACCATACGTGTCGGACTGTGCGGGCGATGTGGAGGTTTTCCAGAGACCAGTAATGCACATTGTGCACTTTTACAATGCCACCCCATGTAAACATTGACTCATTTGTCCACATAATGTCACAAAGGAATGACGGATTTTCCTCTGAGGTATTGAGCATGAAATTACAATAATCAAATCGTTCTGCGTGGTCACCCAGCATCAGTGCTTGCACTAGTGTCGGATGGTATGGATACGCATCATGTGCATGTAATAAATACCAGACATGCTAACCACATGCCTTGTTTATTTCCGTCGTGCTCAGTTGTGGAATTAAAAGGGAGAATGCTAGCGCCTCCTTCGTTGTCACTCGAACATTACACCTTGTCTGTCTACTTGTTCTGGGTCGTGGTGAAACAGAGCTGGACTCTATCAGACGGTGCAATGCATCAGTTATGGTTTCATGTGTTGGATGTAGGTCCTTAGGAAAACATTCTGAATAAATACTCGCAGACCATCTGGCATTCCTTTGACATTCACCATAAATAAGTATCATTTCGGCATATTACATGTATGCGTAGCTTGCTATCACTATCTCAACGCTGACTAGCATGTCCACTGGTAGATGGCTCATGTTTTATCCCGAACGTGTGTCCCTGAGGTACTATTGTAATTTGCATAATCCCAATTTTCATGCTCTTTATAACTAGGCTGGTCATTTGCATTCCGCTGCCATTTATCTAGTCCTTAGTGAGTATGTTTTATTTTCCGGATGTTGATTCTACCTTCTTTGACGTTTGAATGTTGTTCGACCCATAAAAGTTAGCTCAAATTTTTGAGGAAATTGCGCATTTCCACCAATGGAGAACACTTTGAGCAGTATCTCTAGTAGATTCCGGCGTTTGATGTATTCTTTTTTTATAGTAGACCGTTTTTCGATATTATAATAAATTTATATTTATTTTTCTATTTAATTTCAGTATTTCATTCTTCACTCTGCATACGATCCCTAAAAGTCAGCTCAAATTTTTAGATAAAATAACCCTCTTTGGTGACACCCCAATTTGGCGATACCGGTTAAAGGTGGTTTCACCGTAAAAAGGACATTTCACCCGGATTTTGATCTCGAATTACTTTATTTCATCTTTTAACTGATCCCTCAATGAAACACAAAATCATGTGCGAAAATCTCAAACTTTGAAATTTAATAACTGTGTCAATTTTTGTAGTACATATGTCACACTTTTTACGTTATATCTGTTATGATATATGTAAACTTTTACTAAATATAACTATAGGGACTGGAGGACCGTATAAAAAGTTAGATTTCGTAATTTTTTTTAATTGATTTTTTACTTTAAATAATACCACAACATGAATATTTACCTCATTTGAAACGTTTTTCTAATTGGAACTATATGTCTACGACCAACGGTTGAGAAATTAAGGTCGGCGATAGATAACATATTGCACCCTGTATATATGTTAGGCATTCATTTGTGCGCAATAGTTTCCTATGGGCCATAACAGTTCAGAAGGAAAAGCACGGAACTTGTGATCGGAGAGTTGTAGATTCGAATATCGACGCTGCCACACACGTACACACACACACGCACACACACACAAAAAACATGCATTCTAATGGCATCTTTTGCGCGTTAAATCCGTAGTGAATGTTAAGTTCTTAGGGTGTGACATGCTGGTCTCCGGGTACCTAGAAGGCACGGAACTGATTGTTTGGCCCTGGATCCAGATTATTAATATTCGTCTTAATGTCCAGACTCTCTTTTGCAAACTTTTTTCAAAAGCACCGGAAGAAAACTCCAAAAATAAAACATATTACAAAAGGACAAAAAGAAAACAATCCCTTTGGAAACAACAATAATAATTTTTCTCTATATAAACAATTTTTTTTCTATTTTATTTCAGGAAACTATATTTTGCGAAATTTTTGCATCAACAATAAAAAAAGAAGCCACTTTTTTTTCTTTTTTGGAATTCAACTTTTATATTGTTTTGTGACAGCGCACAAACTTTTAAAAATTAAATGAAATATGTTACAAAATAACTGTATTTTATCTCAAAATATAACTTTCTCATGCGGAAAGCAAAATCACGGAAGTTTAATTTCATCTAGATTAAATGCATTTCTTTTTGTTTACATCGAAGAAACACGTGCAAAATGCTTCGCCAGAAATGCAGGGAGCGAAAAGCTTTTCAACTTTCGCGCGGCATGCAATCTGACATCAGCCTTTAGCAGCCTTATTACAAAAAGAAAAAAAAAAGGAAAAAAGAAAACAAGCCCCTTGGAAAACGTGATGTGCGCTGCAAAAGAGCTTCATGATGTTTTCGAACCCTTTACCAGAGCGCCCACGCTTTCGCCTCTGCAAATCGAAAGCTCGTCGAGTGCCAAGGGAAAAAAGAAAACAAAAAGAAAACTAGTCCCGTCGCCAATCCAGCGATTGATCGGCAGCCCTCGCATAACTTGAAACGTCAGTGCTGACGTAGTTCATTCGGCTTTCTTCGGCAATTTTCGGTGACCATATAAGGTAACAACTGCCGAGCGAAGACGACAACAGATTAATTTTTTAATTTTGCTCGAAAGTTTTATTTTACCGTTCGTAATACTCCGAATTCGTCTAATATATCTGTTTGGATACATTCGGGTGTATTTTTAACTTGATAAAATCATTATTTAGTGAAACCGAATTTTCTGGAATAGACAAATAAATCATCGGCTGTTTTCGTGCTGAATGAAAATCAGGTACATCGTATTGATGACGTCGGGTGACGTCGAGAGCTAGCGTACGCATTTCCAGAAATTTGCTATCTGATTGGTCGAGCCCTAGAATCGCTCTCCCAAATATGGAAAATCGGCTTTAGAGACGTTCATTCATGAGTTGCGGAGTACAAGACGTTTTTCTATAGCACTTGCTGTAGTTCAGCTGATGATGTAGCTATGTCAAAATTGTGACTGAAGTAATTTCCCACGGTTTGTTGTTGTGTATGAAAGTTATGATAAAGAAAAATAAATAAACAGTTCAACTTTCAACTAGAAGTGACACTCTGTGAAAAGAAGTTTGAATAATTTGACTTAAGTGATTTAGTGATTTATTCAGTAATTAATGAAAATCGAAACTTTAATTCAGTGAAGTGGTTGATGACAGTTTTGATTGAGTACTATTCTGGTGGATTTCTAGCATGATTATGGACGGTTGTGACACCTTACCGCAAATAAGTTCCCTTGATTTGTCTTCCGCTTTTATTTGTGACTTAATAAGAAGCGCCCTGTCCGGCGACACAACGTTTGGTGATTCCCGGTTCACCGGGGCCGTCCCTTCCGACGAACTGGAGAGTGGGGACGACCCCTCGTCCCTGTTATCGCTCTTCTTCAACGATCCAGAACCGAAAACAGGTAGGTAACTCTTCACCGCAACATTTCCTCCCCATTATAGTTTGGGTTTCGGTTTCCACCTGTCACTCAAACCCACTGGGACTGCGTTTATTAAAGCTGGGAAGGGTCATATGTTCCCAAACAAATCTTTGTGGGGAGAATGTTGTACTAACATAGATTCCAAACCTTTCGATTTTTATGTACCATTATTTTTTCAATAGAAATATTCGCTTCATTTAATGACAGAAATTTGCTATTAAATGAAACAAAGATTACTATTTGGAAATATGGGTACTCTAAAGTCGGATAGTTCCGCAGCTGCCCTAGTTAACATACTAAAAATTTCATATATATATTTCGGAAACTCTAGCAGCACATACAGATGTCATTAAATAAAATTTCTGTTACTTCATTATTTTAAATAGATACGTAAGAAAATTTTGTTAATTTATTTAATTTTATTTGTTCAATGTATTTGAAAATATGGAGAGTATTATATCCCTAATGACATTTTATCTCTCGAAGTTTGGGTTTCTATTTCGTCCTGTCAATCAAACTCCCGAATCTTAATATATATATATATATATATATATATATATATATATATATATATATCATGATACTTATGTACTTATGAAAAATACATGAAGTACTTACAAGATATTAATTAATGTTTTATGACATTTAACAACATTTATTTCTGCTTAATATATAAGTAAAATATACATTTCAGCTATAAACACGTGTATTAAAAAGGAAAAAATAAACGATTAGCCTTTTTATAGTAATTGAATTATTTGATATTATGAATAGTTATTAAACGTTAGTGTATTCATATTTATCGAATTTAATGAAACAGAAACTAGGAATTACCAGTGGATATCATTTAATGTTCTTAAGTAATTTTCAATTTTTACCAAAATGTCAAATGAGTTTATTTAGTTTTCAAAATGTAACAAATAGTTTTTCTAATTCAAGTACTAGCTGACAAGTTTAATAATAGAAATAACATTTATTTACATATAAAATACCGTTTTTTCCTTAAATTTGCTTAGATTTAATGAAAAAATTTAAACTAAACTAAGAAAAAAAAAGTCCTCATCCTAATACGTTTAAATCCGATAAAAAAAATATCGTTTAGCTAATGCTGTTTTTTTTTTTTTTTTTTTTTTTTTTGTCAAATGGAATATACGGTTACGTTTTTGTGGTTTAATATATAAATCACACCAAGACAACAGTTACTTAATCCTAATAGCTTTAAAGGAATAACAAATTATTTTTTCGTATATCTTATTTTTTGTTAAGCGAAATATAGGGTTATTTTTTGTGACATTATTTTAAGTATATGATTAGATAACTCAAGCCAATAAAATAGTAAACTCATCCCAATAATTCTAAAAAGAATAAAACATTATTTTTAGCTGTTGCTATTGTTTGTTGAGAGAAATACAGTTATTTTTTTTCTTGGTTTTATTTTAACGTGTTTGATAGATAAATCAAACGATGACAATAGTAAACGTATTTTAATAATTTTAAATCAAATAACAAATAATTTTTTAGCTGATGTTATTTTTTGTCAAGCGAAATACACTGTTAATTTTGTGTTGCTTTATTTTACGTGTTTGGTAGATAGATCTTAATGTGAGAGGAAACAAAAAGGTTAAAGGTTACTGTTTAAGACTCTGTGTTGATAATGTAAATAGTAATACAAGTTCATTGAGAATTATGACATGTTCATGATCTCTTAATTCTTAAACGATACATATATATATATATGTATGTATATATGTATATATATATTAAATAACTGAATTTGAAAATAAATTAAGTTTGGTTTACTTTGTTAAATCCTTTTTTATTAAGTTTCTTTAATTAATCCTGTAAAGTTCATGAACAAATCTTTAACTATTTGGCATTACAATAACTACTCTTACAATTATAAAGGGAAAATTTCTTTTTACTGGCATAAATGTTGAAATTTTTAATAGATTTTTTTCATTTGTGATCTTTAAAAAAAAATTACTATAGTCTTACAATAAAATAAAAAGTTAATGTTATTAATATATTTACATCTCAGTTGTGATATTTTTAATTTGTTAACGCTATTTTAAATTATTGATTATTAAAATACCTATTAAAATATAATGGTTGGTTATATAAGTGAACTATTAATCAAAATTATTTTTACAATATTTTTGCTCATTTATAATTTATTTAGTATTTTTTTTTTATTTACAACTGCCATGTGTTTTTGAATTTCACGTATATCGTCATAATTTTTTTAATAAATGATATAACTTTTCGATTTTCAAAGAGAACACCTTTAAAAAATATTATTTTTTCATCTTAAAATTTTCTTCATGCATTTATATATAAAAATAAATAATAAAAATTATCTCATGGATATAATCTTTATATATTTATATATTTTATATGTATACTATGCATTTTTATATATATTTGTGAGTTATAAATAGTTTTATTGGCATATTTATTATACATATTGTTACTGGGATTCTTTTAGTGAAATATTATCGTAGCACGTGTGTGAATGTGCGGTGTTTATGCTTTTCAGTCTGTGATGCAGTGGTTTCTTGTTAGAGTTTTATGGGGGTTTTTTAAAACAGTTTTCATAATGTTTTGGATAAATGATGAAAAAATTCGGTAAAAATATGTGATTCATGTTTATACTAGGTGCGTACACTTTTTGAAATTTCCAAGAAGTATGGTACCACTATTTCAGATTAAAAATTTTCTATTTAACATTTGAATTACAGAATTTTCAGTCACATTATTTAACCGTTTGTATATTTTTGTAAGATTAAATAAGGCAAAAAAATCTATTATAAAATTGTGTTAGAAATGTATGTTGTAATGTGTCTTTTAACAAATATAGATGTACGAATTCGAAACATTTTTAATTTATTGGTTGTATTTAATCAAAAATGTATCATATTCGTTTCTTAAATTTATTGTTTAATTATTCCTAATCAAGAAATACTAACTTGGGTAATAACTATTTATCATTTTCATTTCCTTACTGTTATTAAAAATAAAAAAACAAAAAACCAACAACGAAAAGTGTAAATAATTTCAAATATTTAAGTGTATACAAACTTCAGAAAACAGTCAGTTTCAGAATTATTAACATTTTCTTCTGAGAATAACCCATGCTAATTATTATTTCCTTAAAATCAGTTTAACTACTGTAATTTCATAATCATAACTGTCTTTAACTAATTTTAGTTTAGAACTTTTTTTTTTTTTTTTTTTTTTTTTTTAACGACAAACTAAATATTTTTATTGTTAAAATTGTTCAAAATTTTCTTTTTTTTAAAGATCAACTTTCAAGCAGAGTAATTATTTCTTTTTCAGAATTTACATATTATCATGCTACCTTTCAAGCAGAGGAAAGATAAAAAATTGAGAAAACTTTAATTGTAATAATTTTAAATGCTGTCATTTTATAACCATAATAGTCTTAAAGTAATTTTATCTTAGAAAATCACCATGTTTTATTGTTACGTCAAACCTGATATTTTTTACAATTAAAATTTTCAAATCTTAAAAGATCAGTTTTCAAGCTTTTCTCCTTTTTTTTTTTTTTTTTTTTTTTTTTTGTTGAGCAGTTACATATTAACATACCATCTTTCAAACAGAGAAAATTTTAATATGAAAACAAATTTACGTGTTATCTTTATCATCTAACCTGAATTCCACCTTGAATTTTCACGCTTTTCTCTAACATGAGGATGATTTTTACAGCCAAAGGTCGAGAGGAATGTATTCGCCATGTTAAAGCGATATCGCAACTTATTCCTTTAGCTGACGTATGTTTTTAACAGAAAGAACACGTAGCGCTTGCAAGCTGTGCTCGAAAATACGTGTTTTCTTTCCAGAAATCAACTTTTGGATTCAAATTGCATATCAGAAATCTCCTTTTCACTTAAACACTGAATTGATATAGAATTCTTGGTCTTTTTTAAGCTAACAAAAGCTCAAAGACATCCCGAATCCAACGTGTGTGATTTGGAGAAATGTAGGTTAAAATAGAAAAGAGCTACAGGTTGGCGCCATTTTAAGTGGTAGGGGTGAGAGTGTTGGTGCGCAGAAATAAATGCTTTGAGCATTAAATTTAGCTCCCGTAGAAAAGACTTCGAAATTACCTTCCAGTAGTGCACAAAATCGGTTTTTAAATAAGGTTTTCGGGATTTATTATGTGTGTTCAATTGGAAAGATTAGATAAACTTAAAGCGTGGCCTCCGCTTTAGATGTTAGAGAATGCTTTACTCCTAAATGTCATAAGTCAGTGTCAGCGACTGTAAGAAGATTTCGGAAAGGAAGATTTTAACTTGAGTTTTATAATTCAGATAATGGCGGGAGTCACTTTTTAAAAATTATTATTTTATCAAACATTAACATTTCAAAATATTTATTTTGCATTGGATTCAGATGATAATATTGAATCAGTTAATAGATACTTCTCTAAAAAGTGAAGATTAATATAAATCGATTCTATTTGCTATTATAAACGAAAAAAAAGGTGCCTCATATATATTAAGTTATATGTCAATGTCTGTAATTAACCTTATATTTGGGAAGACATTAACTTAAGGTAAGGGAAGATTTTTGATATCGAATATTGATATCGGAGTTTGTAATTCAGGTAATGGCGGGAGTCACATTTGTAAATTATTATTTTAGGAAACATTTACAAATATTTTTTGAATATTTATTTTACATTGATTTCAGATTATAATATCGAATCAGTTAACAGATATTTTTCTAAAAAGTGAAGATAAAATTGAAATCAACACTATTTGCTATTATAAACAGGGAAAAAGAGCCTCATATATATCAAGTTTTATGTCAATGTCTATAATTAACCTAAGGTTTGGGAAGACATTAACTCAAGGGAAGGGAAGATTTTTGTTAGAGTTTGCAATTCAGATAATGGCGGGAGTCACTTTTTGAAAATTATTATTTTAGGAAACATTTACAAATATTTTTTAATTATTTATTTTAAATTAATTTCAGATTATAATATCGAATCAGTTAACAGATTTTTTTTCTAAAAAAGTGAAGATAAAATTGAAATATACTATTTGCTATTATAAACTGAAAAAAAGGGCCTCATATATATCAAGTTATATGTCAGTGTCTGTAATTAACCTCAGGTTTGGGAAGACATTAACTCAAGGGAAAGGAAGATTTTTGTTAGCGTTTGTAATTCAGATAATGGCGGGAGTCACTTTTTGGAAATTATTATTTTAGGAAACATTTACAAATATTTTTTAAATATTTATTTTGCATTGATTTCAGATTATAATATCGAATCAGTTAGCAGATATTTTTCTAAAAAGTGAAGATAAAATTGAAATCAGTACTATTTGCTATTATAAACTGGAAAAATGGGCCTCATATATATCAAGTTTCTTGTCAATGTCTCTAATTAACCTAAGGTTTGGGAAAACGTTAACTCAAGGGGAGGGAAGATTTTTGTTAGAGTTTGTAATTCAGATAATGGCGGGAGTCACTTTTCGAAAATTATTATTTTAGGAAACATTTAAGAATACTTTTTAAATATTTATTTTATATTGATTTCAGATTATAATATCGAATCAGTTAGCACATATTTTTCTAAAAAGTGAAGATAAAATTGAAATCAATACTATTTGCTATTATAAACTGGAAAAATGGGCCTCATATATATCAAGTTATATCTCAATGCCTGTAATTAATCTCAGGTTTGGGAAGACATTAACTCAAGGGAAAGAAATATTTTTGTTAGAGATTGTAATTCAGATAATGGCAGGAGTCACTTTTTGAAAATTATTATTTTAGGAAACATTTACAAATATTCTTTAAATATTTATTTTATATTGATTTCAGATTATAATTTCGAATCAGTTAGCAGATATTTTTCTAAAAAGTGAAGATAAAATTGAAACCAATACCATTTGCTATTATAAACTGGAAAAAAAAGCCTCATATATATCAAGGTTCATGGCAATGTCTGTAATTAACATAAGGTTTGGGAAGACGTTAACTCAAGGGAAAGGGAGATTTTTGTTAGAGTTTATAATTCAGATAATGGCGGGATTCACTTTTAAATGTTATTATTTTAGGGAACATAATCAGTTATAAATTTTTTTTTAAATATATTTTTTAGATTGTTATATTGAATGAGTTAATAGATAGTTTTCTATTGAATAATTTATACTCTAAAAGAGAAAATAAAATAAAAATCGATTTTATTTTCAATGATAGGCTGAAAAGAAAATCTATTATACCCACACATGTTAAGTTTTGTGTGAATGTCTGAAGGTTTGGGAAAACATTAACTAAAAAAAAGGGGAAAGTTTCTTTTAAGTTTATAATCCAGTTAATAGCACGGATTAACTTCCATTACTTATAATACTACATAAGTTAATAAATTTCTTTAATTAATTTACACGTAAAATGCGAAGATGTATATAAAGTAGTTCTTATTTTCTATGAAAAAATTAAAAGAAAAAATAAGGATGATTAATATACTTATAAATCTTAATTCATATGTCAATGTCTATATTTAACAGAGTGTGGCAAGACATAAACTAAAGGGAAGGGGAGATTTTAATTGGAGTTTATAATTCAGATAATGTTACGGATTTATTTTTCTTAAATAAATTATGTTAGGGAACATAAACAATTACAAGTTATTTGAAATACTGAGTTTATATTTGTTTCAGATTACAATATTGAGCGAGTTATTAGATAGTTTTTTTTTTTTTTTTTTTAGATAATTTTTCACACTTAAAAGTTAAGATAAAAATGAAATAACTTTTTATTCGTTTTTATTTGCTATAATAAATTGAAAAACAAAAGTCTGATATACCCAAAGAGGTTAAGTTATATGCCAAGGTCTATAATTTACAGATAGTTTGGGAAGCCATTACCTAAAGGAAGGAGAAGATTTTAACTATATTTTTATAATGGCGCTCATTCCCCCTTTAAAATTAATTATTTTAGGTATCATTAATAATTATAAATTTAAATACATATTTTACACTGGTTTTAGATTGCAATATTAAATGAGTCAATAAATAGTGTTTAACTAAAAATTTTAACTTTAAATGAAGTTTAAAATGAATTCATTTATTTGCTATGATAAAGTAAAACAACAACAACAACAAAAAAGTCCTTCCGGCCAGTGCCGGGAGGAAGAGGTAGCTTTCATAATCCTTATTTAAAAAAAGCCAACTTATATCATGCAAACACACGAAGCTCAATTTAGTGGAAACCGAATATAGGAGATTCAATACTAATTTTTATCAATATAATGAATGAGAATTTCGCGAAATTAGTCAGCTTTATCCAAGCTGCTTTTCTTTAAAGTAACTTATATTTGGCTGCCAAATTCGGCAATTTCTTAAAGTGCCTGTCATTTTAAGACAACATGGTGGATGAGGCTAAGCAGTGAACTTGGTCGAGACCTTAGTAATTGCTGTGCACATGCTCACACACATCGGAATCGGTTAATATATAGGAGTGCTGTCGCATGCAAAAAATCAGATTTTTCAAAATGTCACCCACAATAGAAATTGAAACTGCTATATCTGAGCCATTTTTTAAGGTAAAGACAAACAAAAAATGCTCCTGAATCCTTATATCAAGATCAAATACTTAAGAAAGAAACCTTTTTCAATTTCTAATTTTTTTGCACCTCACTTTAAATATATATATTTTTTTAATTTAATGGCCGCCATTTTGAAACAAGATGGCTGATGAATCTGGCCAGCGAACTTGGTCGAGGTGTTGATGTATACTATCCACATGCCTTCTTACATCGAAATAGGCGAATACGTGTGTTATCGCGTGACAAATACAAGATCGTTTCAAAATGTTAGCCATGCTAGAAATTCAAAGTGCTATAAATCAACCATTTTTTAAGATATCAACAAAAGAACAAATTTTCAGAAACAAAAACTGCTCCGGAATCTTTGTATCAAGGCCAAACACATAAAAAAAATCTTTTTCATTTTCCAATTTTTTAATACTTCATTTTGAATTTTAAATTTAATTTTTTTTAAATGGCAACCCTTTTGAAACAAGATGGCGAATGAAGCTGGCCAACGAACTCGGTCGAGACATTGGTATGTACTATGTACAGACCAAATTACATCCAAATAGGTTCATAAATACGCCTGTTATCGCGTGACAAAAATCAGGTCGTTTTAAAATGTCAGCCACAAGAGAAATTCAAAATGCTATTACTCAGTCATTTTTTTTTATATATAGACGAAAGAAAAACTGTTCCTGAATCTTTGTATTAAGGTCAAACACATACAAAAAAAAATCTTTTTCATTTTCCAATTTTTTGGTATCTCATTTAATTTTTTTATTATTTAATTTTTTTAAATGGCCGCCATTTTGAAACAAGATGGCGGATGAAGCTGGCCAACGAACTCGGTCGAGATATTTGCATGTACTATGTACACACCAAGGTACATCCAAGTCGGTTCATAAATACGCCTGTTATTACGTGAGAAAAATCAGGACGTTTCAAAATGTCAGCCACGCTAGAAATTCAAAATGCTATAACTCAGCCATTTCTTAAGATATAGACGAAACAAAAACTGCTCCCGAATCTTTTTATCAAGGTCAAACACATAAGAAGAAAATATTTTTTCAATTTTCAATTTTTGGTACCACAATTCAAATTTAAATTTTTCTTAAAAATTTAAATGGCCGCCATTTTTAAACAAGATGGCGGGTGAAGCTGGCCAACGAACCCGGTCGAGACATTGGTATGTATTATGCATAAACGAAGTTACATCCAAATCGGTTCATAAATACACCTTTTATCGCGTGACAAAATTCAGGACGTTTCAAAATGTCAGCCACGCTAGAATTTCAAAATGCTATAACTCAGCCATTTTTTAAGATATAGACGAAACAAAAACTGCTCCGAAATCTTTGTATAAAGGTCAAATACATAAGAAAAAAATATTTTTCCATTTTCAATTTTTTGGTACCACATTTCAAATTTTAAATTTTTAAAAAAAATTTAAATGGCCGCCATTTTGAAACAAAATGGCGGATGAAGCTGGCCAACAAACTCGGTCGAGAGATTCGTATGTACTATGTACACACCGAATTACATCCAAATCGGTTCATAAATACGCCTTTTATCGCGTGACAAAATTCAGGACGTTTCAAAATGTCAGCCACGCTAGAAATTCAAAATGCTATAACTCAGCCATTTTTTAAGATATAGACGAAACAAAAACTGCTCCGGAATCTTTGTATAAAGGTCAAATACATAAGAAAAAAATATTTTTCCCTTTTTAATATTTTGGTACCACATTTCAAGTTTTAAATTTTTTTTAAAATTTTAAATGGCCGCCATTTTGAAACAAAACGGCGGATGAAGCTGGCCAACGAACTCGGTCGAGACATTGGTATGTACTATGTACACACCGAATTACATCGAAATCGGTTCATAATTACGGGAGTTACAGTGTGACATAGGTCAGATATATATATATATATATATATATATATATATATATATATATCAATTTTGAACGGAGGGCGGTTTCGGGGTCTGGGGGTCATGATCGATGAAAATATACCAAAATTTTTTGAAATCGCTTTCCTCCGAACGGCTGCAATAGGTAGCTTTTTTGTAAAGAAAGCTACCTAAAACAACTAATGCATTTTACATGTTAAGTTTTATGTCAATCACAACAATTGACAGAAGGATTCGCAAGACATTAATTTAAGTTTGTAATTTAAATAATGATGTGGATTTACATCTTTTAAATATTTTAGAAAAAATGTATGTACTTGTTACTGAAGATAACTGAACAAAATATATACACTTATTTATTTTATATTGATTTTGAAGTGTAATACTCAATGAGTAAATGTTATTCTGTGTTAGTTTATTTGCAATTAAAAAGTGTATGTCGAAATTGAATAGTTTTTTTGTTTATTAAAAATAAATAGTATGTAATTTATAAAAGGTTTGCAACACATTTTTGAACACGCTTTGTAAGAAACAGATGTATTTTACTTAAACATAATATATTTTCTATACATTTTATAACACAAGGATAATTATAAACAATTTTATACAATGTTTTACATTCGCTCACACCTAAATGTATCGCCATAAATCATTATCATAATTTTTTCAGGCAATTTTTCACGTAACAGTGATTTATTGGGGAATAAATTAATAGTAATAGGTGTCTGTTGTCATTGTTAGGTAGATTTCGTATGAAATACTACCTATTGGGATCGTTCCTATGTTGGAATTTCTGAAATATTTTTGCAGATCTACACCGATCATGACCCCTAGAACACAAAACCACCCTCAGTAAAAAACTTTATATGTATATCTGTCTATCTATCTATCTATCTATCTATCTATATCACTTTCTTCTGGACACGATAACTTTCCTAATTCTGCACCAATCTCTTCCAAACTGATACATAAAATCAAAGGGCATAAAATCTCGGTCAAGTTCGTTAATGGGCAAAATCGGACCAAGGAAATGGAAGCAGGGAGGGGTTTTGTGAAAAGCGAAAACCCCCCATAACTTCTTAATTTTTGTACATATCAAATCAGTTTAAAGTTTTTATTACTTCTAAAAATAGGGCAAAAATTTTATGTATCACAGATTTTTGATAAAGTTAAAAATGGGCTCAAGGGGCGCAAAAAATAGGGTTTTTGGGAGAAAAAAAATTCATAACTTCGTCAATTCTCAAGATATCAATTCCGATTAATTTTATTATAAATCTCCTTAATATTATCTACAACTTTTATATTCACAAGTTTTTGATAGGACCAATTCGTACCGCAAAAAAAAAAAAAAAAAAAAAATTAAAAACGAAAACAAAAAGGGGGATTGAAGAAGTAAAAAATCCATAACACCGTCAATTCAAAAGATATAAAATCCCCATGAATTTATCATATATCTTCTTAATATTGTCTATAACATCTAGATAGACAAATTTTGGATAGGACCAATTCTTACAGAAAAAACAAATTAAAAATACATAGCGGTTGAAGAAAAAAATCATCTGAGTAAGGGTGTATTCAAATCCAAACTGCGTATTTTCCATTCTACAATTCATTTTTGCTCTCAAACGCATCCAATTGCTAGATTCTCTTATTCAGAAACTATATAATGTACAGTAATGATCGATTTTTTGATAGAGGCAGAATATATTTTAAAAAATGCTGTTAAAGTGGGCATTTTGAACCGAATTTCCCAAAGCGGATTGTATTGGAAAAATCATTGCATTAAGAATGCACTCAAATCCAAACTGCTTATTTTCTTACTCATTTTTAAATTCATTTTTGCTCTCAAACGCCTTTAATTGGTAGATTCGCTTATTCAGAAACTATATAATGTACCTCAATGATCGAGTTTTTGATAGAGGCAGAATATATTTCAAAAAATGATGTCAAAGTGGGCATTTTGAGCGGAATTTCCCGAAGCAATTATGTTATCACTTTCTTCTGGACACGATAACTTCCGCAGTTCTGCACAAATCTCTTCCAAACTGATACATAAAATCTCGGTCAAGTTCGTTAATGGGCAAAAGCAGACAAAGGGGATGGAAATAGGAAGGGGTTTTGTGAAAACCGAAAAAACCCCTTAACTTCTTAATTTTTGTACATATCAAATCAGTTTAAAGTTTTTTTACTTCTAAAAATAGCGCCAAAAATTCATGCATCACAGATTTTTGATAAAATTTAAAATAGGCTCAAGGGGCGCAAAAAATAGGGTTTTTTGGAGAAAATAATTCCTTAATTCGTCAATTCTCAAGATATCAAATCCAATAATTTTATTATACATCTCCTTAATATTATCTACAACTTTTATATTCACAAGTTTTTGATAGGACCAATTCGTACCGCAAAAAATAAATAAATAAATAAAATAAAATAAAAACGAAAACAAAATGGGGGTTGAAGAAGAAAAATTTTCATAACTCCGTCAATTCACAAGATATAAAATCCCCATGAATTTATCATATATCCTCTTAATATTGTCTTCAACGTTTATATCGACAAGTTTTTGATAGGGCCAATTCTTACAGCAAAAACAAATTAAAAATACATAGCGGTTGAAGAAAAAAATCTTATTAAGGGTGCATTCAAATCCAAACTGTCTATTTTATTACTCATTTTTAAATTCATTTTTGCTCTCAAACGCATCCAATTTCTAGATTCTCTTATTCAGAAACTATAATGTACAGTAATGATCGATTTTTTGATAGAGGCAGAATATATTTCAAAAAATGATGTCAAAGTGGGCATTTTGAACAGAATTTCCCGAAGCGATTGTGTTAGAAAAGAAATATATTGCCCTACTGAGAAAATAATTGTTTATTAATCAAGTTTTAATTAATTGAAAGAAAAATAAAAACACAGGTCGCTTATAAATCTTTTCAAAATTCACGTCAGCATGTTTCATATATTTTTTTTAAATTAAAAATGAATCTGAAAATGTGCCAGAAAATTTTGTGTTGTTGAGTATGGAAAAATATTTTTTTTAAATATCGCCTTAACATGATTCTGATAAAACCAGCTATTTTATAAAAAGGAAATAAAAACTCGTCAAAAGCAGACAGATAAAACTGTTAAAGGGGATTTATATCTAATAATGATTTAGTTTTTGTTGGTGAAATTAGTATACTTAACTTCGAAATCTACCTCTGCCTGTAGGCTGGCCCGGCAGGGATTTTTTTAAATTGGCTTTGAAGTATGATGCTGAATGAGTAATTGAATATTCTGTATTTGTTTATTTACAATTAAAAAGTGTATATAGAAATTAACTTGTTTATGTTCAAAATAAGTAGTACAAAATGCAAAAAAAGATGAAAGATTTTCGACTCATTTTCGAACATGCTTTATAAGAAAAGTTTTACAATTATTTTATTTTGTTAATGTGAAACATAATATATGTGTCTGTGTATTTTATAACACAATGATAACAAACAATTTTATACATAGCTGTCTTGAAAGATGAATAATTTTTAATAATAATAATAATAATAATAATAATAATAAATACAAATCTTAATACATGCGCACACGTAAAAATTTGTCGTCATGAATCATTGGCATAATTTCGTCTGACATTTACTCTTGTAATGTTGATTTATTAAGGAATAAATTAATAGTAATAGGTGTTCTGTTAGAATTAAATTTAAAATTTGTTTTTCTTCCCACATAAGATAATTTTATTTCATAGTAGTTTATAATTTCACGAGAAAATCATACTTTAAAGAATACTTTAAATATGAACTGCGAATTAGTATTATATTTAAAATTTGTTTTTCTTCACAAATGAGGCATTTGTATTTCGTAGTAGTTTATCATTCAACGAGTCATGAATAGAAAAATCACGTGTAAAAAAAAACCTTTAAATATAAAGTGCAAGTTATTATTATATTTAAAGCTTGTTTTTCTTCACAAATGAAGTATTTTCATTTCGTAGTATTGTATCATTCCACAAGTCATGAATAGAAAAATCACTTGTAGAAAGAATCCTTTAAAGATAAGCTGCAAGTTAGTATTATATTTAAAACATGATTTTCTTCGCAAATGAGATATTTTATTCCGTAGTATTTAGTATTCAACGAGTCATGAATAGAAAAATCCCCTGCAGAAGAATCCTTTAAATATAAACTGCAAGTCGGTATTATATTTAAAGCTTGTTTTTCTTCACAAATGAGGTATTTTTATTTCGTAATATTTATCATTTCACGAGTCATGAATTAAAAAATTACTGTAAAATAACACTTTATATATAAACTGCGATTGGTGCACAAAGAATAAAAGACATTTTTATTTATTAGGAATACTGTGTAATATATAAAAATGGACATGTTTACGGGGCATTTTTGTAATAAAATATTATGTAGAAAGTGAAATTTTAAAATTTTAAATAGTCTTAGTTTCTTTATGTGTGAAATGTATAACCAACTTTGTATATTTTGATATTTTGGATAAGAACAGTCACATCCATTATGATTTTGAAAGGCAAATTTTAACTTAAAAGTAAAGCTAATTCTAACGTATCCTCATATGTTAAAAAAAATATTTATAAGCTAGTGTTAATGAATGAGGAGGAAACGGGGAAAATAGAAAAGACTGTAATTCACATAATGCCGCAGCCGCAGTATCGGTGATTTTTTAAGTATTTCAAAAAAAAAAAAAAAAAAAAAAATGAACGCTTTAAAACGTGACTTAAATCTGTATTTTACTTTGGATTCGCAGTTTAATGCTAAATGAGTAAAGAAACAATTCTTTAGCAGTATATTTACATTGAAAAAGTAAAGTTTCAATGAAGATTTTCGGCATGAAAACTATAAAATTTATAACATTTTCAAAAAGAACATGCTAGGAAAATAATTAAAAATGATAATTATCTTTTATTTTTTTTAATTATGAAATCGAAGATCAAATGGATATATTTCATGATCTTTGGATAACGAAAATTCATATTTGTAATAATTTTGAACGATAAATTTAAAATTTAAAAATTTAAATACTCTTATATATTTCCATGCGCTAAATTATAAAATAAGTAGGCATCTTTGGCTGAGAATGTACTTCGTAAATAAGGTATAAAACAATATTTATAATTAACAGAATGATTTTTTATGGTTCAGAAATGCTTAAACGCTGACATAGTCGAAAACGAAACAGAAAAATACATATTCAATTTATTTTACATTGTTTTTGACGTACAATACTCGTAAATTAACTTTTATTTCAAGCATTGGAAAAATCGCAAATATTGATGTATCTTATATATGTATATAAAGCTTCGATTCAAATCTATCGATTCAATTTATTTAACATTCGTTTTGAAGTACAATACTCACAGAGTAAATTAAATTTTATTTCAAACATTGGAAAAATTCTTAATATCCATACTACTCTAGGGGAAATGTACCAAAAAAGGGGGGTTAGCTTGCAAAAGGTCGAGTAGAAGATTTTATTTTTTTAATTTGCTTATACTGAGGCAAGCATGGAAAAAAGAAGTTTTCTAACAAAATTTCTTAAGGCTAAATTTTCTGTGGCTAAAAAACAACAAAATTTTGGGCATTTTTTTTTTAAATATCTCGATATAATAATCGATCTCGATATAAATATCTTGCCGTAGCATATTATTTGTCAATTACAATATTAAAGAGGACAAAATTCTCTACAACTCTCATATTTAAAACTTTTTGATACACTCAATAGTATGCAGTACGCCATTTCAAAAATAAGACATTTTTTTCAATTTTCTTAAAAACCGTGAAAAACGTAGTTCTGCCCCGATTATTCAAATGTTTCCCACGGATTTAATCGTGTATGTCAACTTCTATATATTGGTTGTCGTAAATTATGTGTTTCAGGGCTGAAACTAGCCTCTTTTGCACCCGTGGCAAACGTGGATTTTGGCGCCCCCCCCCCCCCTCCGCTTTAAAAAGAAAATTTACCTTGAGAGTTTTAATAAATCTCTAATAGCCGGATTTTAAAATTTTTAAGTGTGTAATCATTAAATACCTAATGCTGAACTACGTAATCAGCTTTGCCAAATATTCATTCATTAAAACCTTAAACACCGAACCGAAAGAATCGAAATATATTCCACTTTAAACACGATTTTGGAGCGCCCCCCCCCCCCCCTCCGTTTTAAAAAGAAAATTTACCTTGAGAGTTTTAATAAATCTCTAATAGCCGGATTTTAAAATTTTTAAGTGTGTAATCATTAAATACGTAATGCTGAACTACGTAATCAGCTTTGCCAAATATTCATTCATTAAAACCTTGAACACCGAACCGAAAGGAATCGAAATATATTCCACTTTAAACAGATTTCCATCTTAGCCGGTATAATTATTCATATTCTTTCCCTTTAAAATATATAATATTTTCTTTAAAGAGCGGGTTTCGTATATACAAATTTCCTTTTCAAAGATTTTACGGTGGTTGTCGTATTGAGGCGTTTAAAGTCACATGAATTATAAGACTAAATTAGTCACACGAAGACATTCGCGAGGTAATATTAAACCTATGGGAGCGTTCTTGACAAATATCTCGCTTGCATTTTATTACTTTTAGATATTTATTTTAATAGGAGACCTGAGATCAATATCTAATGTTGTACTTTTGTACTTTTTCGGCTTTATACCTTTAGATGAACATAATCCAAATATCTCTTTCATTCAGGATAAGGATATTCCTTTGAAATGGGATGCTAATAATCCTACAACAGTGGCATAAAAGAGAAAAAAAAATTTTAAATAGCCCTGTAGAAATTATTATTATTAAAATACATTTTTTCATTTAGCTTTTTCAGTTTTAAAGCAATTAATAGATAATCTTAAAGTTTTACATGTTTTTGCATGCTAAAATTATATAATCTCTTGTTATATTTATTGATGCAAGTGGAAATTTTTTTTTGACAATATTTATTAAAACTAATCTTTTAAATATTTTTATGAAATTAGTGATCTCAAATATTTTATTGACAGAATTTTTAAATTTTACAAGAGATAAATGCATAACATTAGTTAGTGAAATAATCTGCTGTCATCTTTATTATAGCTATTTTATAAGGTAAAAGTATTTCTTACATAAAATATATTTATTTTGTGAGCCCCCCCCCCCCCCCCCGTTTTTATATGGAACAACAATCCAATGTTTGCTATCTTTAAAACAGTAAAACATTAAAATATATTTATCAATAATTGGTAATAAAATATACCATTGTAATGTGGAATAAAATATGTTTTTCACAAATTTTCATACCTATCCCATTGATCCCTGGTAAAATATGTAATGCATTATAAAAATTATTAAATTATTAAAATTATTAAAATTAAACAAGAATTCTTTCTTAATTGAAACTATCACGCCAATAAGTTACCAAATATTGAAGTATTATTTTAAACAATGCTTTGAAAATAATATTGTAATACACTTAAAGTTACTGACTAAATATGAAAATTGTCATATTAATCTACATTCTGCCCTTCTTTTAAAATTATATAAATTTATTGACTATAAAATGTCTGTTGAGATGAAAATAAAGACGTGGGTGTGCAAATAGATAATTTACTGATACATATTTTTAGAAGTCGACATACACGATTAAATCCGTGGGAAACATTTGAATAATCAAAACGGAACTACGTTTTTCACGGTTTTTAAGAAAATTGAAAAAATTGTCTTATTTTTGAAATGGCGTCCTGCGCTTACTATTGAGTGCATAAAAATGTTGTATATATGAAAGTTGTAGATAATTTTATCTTCTTTAATATTGTAACTGACAAATAAATATGCTACGGCAACAGGTCTCGAGATATTTAAAAAAATAATAATAAAAAAATGTCCCAAAATTTCGTTGTATTTTGGCCACAGGAAATTTAGCCTTAAGAAATTTTGCTAGAAAACTTGGTTTTTCCATGCTGAGTGAAACAGAATGTTTCAATTTTGACTCAATTTAAGTAGTCCTTCAGCGGGTAACGGTAAATATATTGAATATCTAAACTTTAAAAGTAAAAAGTTCTAAAAAATTGAAACATATTAAAATACATATAGAAAAATATTTGCGAAACGCTTATTTGATTAAACACAATAATACAGACTAAAATATATCTGATATATAACTCGGAAATATATTTTAAAATTTGAATAATATCGAAACAAAGCCGAAAATTTAAGCAAAGATAAGTCATTATATCACATTACAACATGCAAAGAGAGAATACACAGAAATTCTAAAGAAAATTTCTAAAGACATGACGTACGAAAAAAAAAAAAAAATTCTTAGAAATTCTCAGAAAATATATCAAAGAGCGGTAAAGAATTTATAAAAAAAAAAATTGTAGACAAAAACAGAAAACAGAAACAGGAATTCAAAAGAATGGTTTCGAAACTCCGAGGGAAGAAAAGAATTTTCCTGGAAAATCTAAAAACGTGTGTTAAGAAAGAAAAAAGATTTAAAATTCATGTATGTATTTAACATTTCATTTTGCATTTGTATTGAAATGTATGGGTATTTGGTAGAAAAATTATGCTGAACGTTTGTGTTTACCATTTGACGATCGACGTTTAGAAGTCAGTAACAAGAAATACGAGGTGCGATCAAACCGTTCCCGAATTTCATTTAATATAATCCGTGGATGAAATATGAATTAAAACAGAAACTGTACTTAGTAAATAAAGTCAAATATGTACTATAAAGGAATAAGTTACATTTTATTAAATAGAATTTCCAGTTCTGAATAGTTTTATATGAGGACATGAGAAGCCAAGGGGTACAAGTGGCAAAATTTCGATTTGGAATAAATTGAATTCAAAGATAATTGACGTTAAACTTGAACATCAATAATAATTGACTGAATTGAAATAGGAAACTGCTGCTTGTTTCACAGTGATCTTTGAACTCTTATTTCAATAAATGTGAAAAAAGTAGAGTGCAATTTTCTGTAAATTTAAAATTAATCAATATTTTTCATTATTCGGCAAAAGTGGTTGATCTCTAAAACACAACACATAATTAGAAAATCACTTATATTTCTTTACCTGAAAAGAAAAAAGCACATTTCAAGGTCGTCTGTGCACTTAGTTCAATTTTTTCAATTTTGTCACTTATGCCCTTTGGCTTCTGGGGGTCCTCACATAGTGTTTGACCGAAACTGAACCGAAACCAAATTTCTGTTTTCTTCCTAGTTTTGGCCGAAAACGAAAACGAAACTGTCTTAAAAATAAATTTTAAGTAATTAATACACATATATAATTATTAATTAATTACACGTATAAATAAACACATTGTTAACAAACACATATACATATATACGTACACCTGTTTGTAAACATTATCTTCAAGTTGGCTGTTTGTGCCTCTGACCAAAACTTCTAATTTTTGTAGCAAATAAGATGCTATGCATAGACACATTGCACAATGCAACAGAGAACTCATTCTTAAATTTACGAATCTTATTTAATTGAAAAAGGTTTTAGGTATCAATATCTCGTTTTACCTTTTATAATGACTTTTGTAAATGATCATCAGCTGTTTTATTCTGTATATTTATTCCATACCTCCCTTAGAGCGCATTCAAAACACTTCTGCGGTATTCAAACTAAAAATTGTCTATCACTATTAAATCTGCAGATTTTAATGAGCACGTGGAAAGCGTTTTCAAAAATTTTTTCATATAAGTATTGAATTATTATAAACAGTGAAATTCATAGAAATAAACAACCCAGCAAAGAGGGAATTGCTGGCCAGAAGCAAGATAGGTACTGGCAATGATGGAGAAGTACTGGTTAATGGTCTACCACTGCATGACCACTGCTGGACAGCTTCAGTCAACTTTGCCGTTGGAAATCATCAGATAAAATTCTGGTGGGCTTCCGTTTTATCTCATGCGCTGGCCCACCATTACATGGAAGTGCACGAACTTTTGCAGTATTATTGCTGGGAACCCTTACGCTAGGTGGCGTTGCGAATACCGAAGATATTGAGTATTTAAACACAAATCTGAAATGAATATCTTAACACAATTTAAGCTGTGAAGCTAATTTTTTTTTAACTGTAAATAATATAGAACCACACCCACCAACAAAATAAATAAGTAAATGAATAAATAAATAAATTCTTTATTTCAACGCACTTTTTTTTCTCCTTAAATCTGGTTTTAATAAGTTACAAAGGATTTCGGTTTTCACAATTTACACAGTTCAGAATCAATAATAAAAAAAATCGTATAAAATATATAGGATTTCTATACAATACAATAATTTCTATACCAGTTTAATGATTGGGAACGTAAATCACAAAAGAAACAAACTTGAAACAGTGTAATGAGAGCTTGGATATTACGGTTGGTCGTAGAGCATACGCTGAAAGTACTTGTTCATGTCCGATCACGAAAACCAACCAGCACCGAGCGTTTTAGTAGTTGGGAGGGTGACCACATGGAAACTGCTACAAGTTCAACTATTTCTGTAGACACTTCTACAGATATTTCCATAGCTCTTGGTGAAACTAGCTTATAGAAAAAAGGGCCATAATTCTATAATACTTTTTTTAATAGAATTCTATAAGAAATTTTTGTAAGGGAAAGTGCTGGGCCAGCAAAGGAATAGCAGTGGGATAGGTGCTAGCACTGCAGGAAAAGTGCCGGATTGAAGTAATGTGATGGCATATCAATGCTGGCCTGCTGTTGGCCATCACTGATGGGCCAGCTGCATTCCTCACGGACACTTTTTGACTGGTTTAAGTAATAGCACCATTGCACTTTACCGTTGATGGCAGCGCTGGCTGCCATCTTTTTTCCAACTGATGGCCCACTGTTTCTTTCTTTTCTGGGAAACATGATATAATTCAAGCTAATACAGCTGAAATCGATGAGCAATGTTGAAAATTTCCAAAGGAAGAAACGAGATAATAAGAATGCGGATAGTTTCGGCCAAGTTTCATCCCCATCCGAATATTCCGCAGTATTTTCGCCGAAAGTTAGTTTTTGTACCTAAAATGAAAACGAAACCGAATTTTCGATCGAACTCTAGTTTGATATGTGTTATGGAAACTTTTGGATTACACCACTTATCAGTAAACATTTTCCAGTAACGAATAAGCCTAATTATAACATATACAAGAGAAGTTTTTAAAGACAGGCTTATATTCATTCTGGATATGTTTATCGAAAAATAGGTAAAAATAAAATTACATGGAATGCATTATGTTTTTTTTTTTTTTTTTTTTTTAATGATATTGTTAAAAAACAATTTTCAATAAGTTGAACAAAGTCATAGTATTACCTTTATATACATTGTTTTTGCTGTTAATTTATTAAAAAATATTCAATTACAAATCTCAAATTATGTGGAAACTGAAGACGATAAATAACAAAATCCCGACAGATTAAATCAAATTATATGTTTCATAAAGAAAGAAAGAGAACTACATATAAATATGTTGTGCGATCCAAAGATTCCTGGAATGAATTTAGGATAATTTTCGGAGGATATAAAACTGTTTTGAAACAGAAATTTTACTTAGTATGTGAAGTCAACTATGTACCGTAAAGGAATCAGTTATATTTTATTAAATATAATTTCCAGTTCTAAATAGTTTTATATGCATTCTGGAAACTTTTTAACTGCATCGCGCATAAAAAGAAAATATTTTACAGTAACATGCAAAAAGATTTTTAAGGATAAAGGGAAAAATTATCGGACTTAAAATTTGATACCAAATGAAATATTTCAGAGTAAAATTCCTGATTCTGAAGTAATTGATGTTTTTACAAGATTTGTACAATTTGAAAATATCCTTAGAAGGATTGTATAAAGCATAACACACACACACACACACACATATATGTATATATATTTGTAGATTTGTTTAAAAAATGTTCTCGGTAAACCCCATAAATTAAAATATATTTAATGATTAAAATGAAACGTAAAAAATAATAATGTACAGAGAAGTATTTTTTTGAAAAGGCAATAAACTAATTTTATAATAAAAAATATACATTGTATGACAAACTTCAAAACTCAATCGCGAAACATATATTTTACAAAATGTAAAATAGTTGTAAAATGTAAAGTGTTTGAGATCGGATCCTTAGAGTTATTAAAAAATTACGTATACTACTTACTATAGTGCACACTTATAATTTTGTTTAGATAAAAGTGCAGGAGTAGTGGGTTTTTAAAATTTACGTATTTAATTTTTTTTCTAATTTTACTACAAAAATTACATTTTTTATTGATTAAATTATTTTCCTTTATGAAACCATAATATATCAAAAAGCTACTAAAATAAATACTAAAAAAAATATATATATATATTAGTTCAATGGGCACAGATTCCTCTTAACAAAGTAAAAATTTTCAATGCGAACAATGTCATCATGAATCGTAGTTAACCCTCCGTCTACCAGACGGGTCCATTGGACCCGACAGGTACATACAAAATATTCATTCAAACCAGAAATTTCTTTAAAATAAACTAAGTATATAAACCAGACAAAAAAAAGGTAAATAAATAAGTTAAATAGTTTTAAATAAAAATTCTGGTGTAGAACGTTTTATTAAAACTTGAATAAAATTCCCGGTAGATCCAGGGTTAAAACAGAAAGATGCAATGATACGCGAACTAAATCCTCTGATTGAAAAAGTTAAAACCTTATAATAACAGCCTATCATCAAACTTTATGAGATATATTAATAGAAAATATAATATTTCTCGAATTTATTAAGCTTTTCTATAATGTTATCTCTACGAATTAAATATACGAAATGTTTTATATTGCATTGTTTAACTTCTACCTTTGAGAAGTGAATTTAAATTTAGTTAACTCAGACATATTAATACGAGTAGCATTGGTATTATCTTTTGTGTAATAATATCGATTTATTATATTAACTAATTTTCTGTGTCAAAGTTAAGTATGGCTATAGAGTTAAATTTCTTCAGAGAATAAACAGCTTATGCAAATTCGCGGAAGGTAATTTGAGACACTATAATTTACCCGAACTAATTTATTTTCGAAGAGCATGGGGGAATTTGAAGCTTTTATTACATGACAATAGGGCAAGTTTAAAGCGGCCGAAACAGTAATAAGATATTGAAATGAAGACATTAGTGCAAGAAAATGTTACGTAACAAGAATTAAATTTAGAGATAATTGAAGAGAAGACTTTTTGTTGTAAATTTTATTCGTTTATTTTTATTTAATTATAGAATGTGTTTAAAATATTAACAAGTGGTGCGAAACTCTCTTAGAAAAACTCAACATTTAATTTTTAAATAATAAAATTATTAATGATTTTTAATTTAGGAAATAGAAAGACATTAAATATTAAAAAAGTCCTTCCGACCAGTGCCGGGAGGAAGAGGTAGCTTTCATGTTCCTTAATTTTTAAAAGCCAGCTCATATTATTCAAACACACGGATCTCAAATTAGTGGAACCCGATTATAGAAGATTAAATAATAATTTTTGTCAATACTGAATATCAATGAGAATTTCGCGAAATTAGTCGCGTTATCAAAGCTGGTTTTATTTAAAGTGATTTATATTTGGTCGCCAAATTCGGCGATATCTTGAAGTGCCCGCCATTTTAAAGCAACATAATGGGTGCAACAAAGTTAACCAATGAACTTGGTCGAGACTTTAGTAATTCCTGTGCTCATGCTCACTCACATCTAAATCGGTTGATAAATACGAGTGTTGTTGCAGGCAAAAAATCAGATTTTTCAAATTATCACGCACATTAGAAACTCAAACTGTTATATCTGAGCCATTTTTTAAGATAAAGACAAAACAAAAAATGCTCCGGAATCTTTGTATCAAGCTCAAACACATAAGAAAAAAAAAATTCTATTTTTTTTACCTCATTTTAATTACAAAAAGTCTTTCCGGCCAGTGCCGGGAGGAAGAGGTAGCTTTCATATTCCTTATTTTTTAAAAGCCAGCTTATATTATTCAAACACACGGAGCTCAAATTAGTGGAACCCGATTATAGAAGAATAAATACTAATTTTTGTCAATATTGAATATGAATGAGAATTTCTCCAAATTAGTCAGCGTTATCAAAGCTGGTTTTATTAAAGTGATTTATATTTTGTCGCCAAATTCGGTGATATCCCGAATTATATTAATAATTATATTAACCCGAATTATCGGTGATAGCCCGCCATTTTAGAACAACATAATGGGTGCAACAAAGCTCACCAATGAACTTGGTCTAGACCTTAGTAATTCCTGTGCACATGCTTACTCATATCTAAATCGGTTGATATATACGAGTGCTGTTGCAGGCAAAAAAATCAGATTTTTCAAAATGTCACACACATTCGAAATTCAAACTGCTATATATCGGCCTTTTTTTTAGATAAAGGCAAAACAAAAAATGATCCGGAATCTTTGTAACAAGCTTAAACACATAAGAAAAAAATCTTTTTCAATTTCTAATTTTTTGTACCTCATTTTAAATTAATATATTTTTTAAATTTTTAAATGGCCGCCATTTTGAAACAAGATGGTGGATGAAGTTAGCAAACGAACTTGGCCGAGAGATTGCTATGTACTATGCCCATGCCTTGTCACATCCTAATCGGTTCATAAATACGCGTGTTATCGCGTGAAAAAAATCAGATCGTTTCAAAATGTCAGCCATGCTAGAAATTCAAAGTGCTATAACTCAGCCATTTTTTAAGATATAGACGAAACGAAAAATGCTCCAGAATCTTTGTATCAAGGTCAAATACATCAGAAAAAAATCTTTTTTAATTTCTAATTTTTTGTACCTCATTTTAAATTAAAATAGAAAAAAAACAATGTCCGCCATTTTGAAACAAGATGTTGACCAACGTACTAGGTCGAGACATTGGTATGTGCTATGTACACACGAAGTTATATCCAAATCCGTTCATAAATACGCGTGTTATCGCGTGACAAAAATCAGATCGTTTCAAAATGTCAGCCACACTAGAATTTCAAAGTGCTATAACTCAACCGTTTTTTAAGATATAGACGAAACAAAAAATGCTCTGAAATCTTTGTATCAAGCTCAAACACATAAGCAAAAAATCTTTTTCAATTTCTAATTATTTTGTACCTTACTTTTAAATTTTATTTTTTTTTTAAATTTTTAAATGGCTGCCATTTTGTAACAATATGGCGGATGACGCTCGCCAACAAACTCGGTCGAGACATTGCTATGTATTATGCACATTCTTTGTCACATCCAAATCGGTTCATAAATACGTGTATTATCGCGTGACAAAAATCAGATCGTTTCAAAATGTCAGCCATGCTAGAAATTCAAACTGCTATAACTCGGGCATTTTTTAAGATATAGACGAAACTAAAAATGCTCCAGAATTTTTGTATCAAGCCCAAACACATAAGAAAAAAATATTTTTCAATGTCTAATTTTTTTGTGCCTAATTTTAAATTTAAATTTTTAGGTAGCTTTCTTTACAAAAAAGCTACCTATTGCAGCCGTTCGGAGGAAAGCGATTTCAAAAAATTTTGGTATATTTTCATCGATCATGACCCCCAGACCCCGAAACCACCCTCCGTTCAAAATTGATATATATATATATATATATATATATATATATATATATATATATATATATATATCTGACCTATGTCACACTGTAACTCCCGTAATTATGAACCGATTTCGATGTAATTCGGTGTGTACATAGTACATACCAATGTCTCGACCGAGTTCGTTGGCCAGCTTCATCCGCCGTTTTGTTTCAAAATGGCGGCCATTTAAAATTTTAAAAAAAATTTAAAACTTGAAATGTGGTAACAAAAAATTAAAAATGGAAAAATATTTTTTTCTTATGTATTTGACCTTTATACAAAGATTCCGGAGCAGTTTTTGTTTCGTATATATCTTAAAAAATGGCTGAGTTATAGCATTTTGAATTTCTAGCGTGGCTGACATTTTGAAACGTCCTGAATTTTGTCACGCGATAAAAGGCGTATTTATGAACCAATTTGGATGTAATTCGGTATGTACATAGTACATACCAATCTCTCGACCGAGTTCGTTGGCCAGCTTCATCTGCCATTTTGTTTCAAAATGGCGGCCATTTAAAATTTAAAAAAAAAATTAAAATTTGAAATGTGGTACCAAAAAATTGAAAATGGAAAAATATTTTTTACTTATGTATTTGACCTTTATACAAAGATTTCGGAGCAGTTTTTGTTTCGTCTATATCTTAAAAAATGGCTGAGTTATAGCATTTTGAATTTCTAGCGTGGCTGACATTTTGAAACGTCCTGAATTTTGTCACGCGATAAAAGGCGCATTTATGAACCGATTTGGATGTAATTCGGTGTGTACATAGTACATACCAATCTCTCGACCGAGTTCGTCGACCAGCTTCATCCGCCATTTTGTTTCAAAATGGCGGCCATTTAAATTTTTAAGAAAAATTTAAATTTAAATGTGGTACCAAAAATTGAAAATTGAAAAAATATTTTCTTCTTATGTGTTTAACCTTGATAAAAGGATTCGGGAGCAGTTTTTGTTTCGTCTATATCTTAAGAAATGGCTGAGTTATAGCATTTTGAATTTCTAGCGTGGCTGACATTTTGAAACGTCCTGATTTTTCTCACGTAATAACAGGCGTATTTATGAACCGATTTGGATGTACCTTGGTGTGTACATAGTACATACAAATATCTCGACCGAGTTCGTTGGCCAGCTTCATCCGCCATCTTGTTTCAAAATGGCGGCCATTTAAAAAAATTAAAAATTTAAATGAGATACCAAAAAATTGGAAAATGAAAAAGATTTTTTTTGTATGTGTTTGACCTTAATACAAAGATTCCGGAACAGTTTTTCTTTCGTCTATATCTAAAAAAAAATGGCTGAGTAATAGCATTTTGAATTTCTCTTGTGGCTGACATTTTAAAACGACCTGATTTTTGTCACGCGATAACAGGCGTATTTATGAACCTATTTGCATGTAACTTGGTCTGTACATAGTACATACCAATGTCTCGACCGAGTTCGTTGGCCAGCTTCATTCGCCATCTTGTTTCAAAAGGGTTGTCATTTTAAAAAAATTAAATTTAAAATTCAAAATGAGGTATTAAAAAATTGGAAAATGAAAAAGATTTTTTTTTTATGTGTTTGGCCTTGATACAAAGATTCCGGAGCAGTTTTTGTTTCTGAAAATTTGTTCTTTTGTTGATATCTTAAAAAATGGTTGATTTATAGCACTTTGAATTTCTAGCATGGCTAACATTTTGAAACGATCTTGTATTTGTCATGCGATAACACACGTATTCGCCTATTTCGATGTAAGAAGGCATGTGGATAGTATACATCAACACCTCGACCAAATTCTCTGGCCAGATTCATCAGCCATCTTGTTTCAAAATGGCGACCATTAAATTAAAAAAAATATATATATATTTAAAGTGAGGTGCAAAAAAATTAGAAATTGAAAAAGGTTTCTTTCTTAAGTATTTGATCTTGATATAAGGATTCAGGAGCATTTTTTGTTTGTCTTTACCTTAAAAAATGGCTCAGATATAGCAGTTTCAATTTCTATTGTGGGTGACATTTTGAAAAATCTGATTTTTTGCATGCGACAGCACTCCTATATATTAACCGATTCCGATGTGAGTGAGCATGTGCACAGCAATTACTAAGGTCTCGACCAAGTTCACTGCTTAGCCTCATCCACCATGTTGTATTAAAATGACAGGCACTTTAAGAAATTGCCGAATTTGGCAGCCAAATATAAGTTACTTTAAAGAAAAGCAGCTTGGATAAAGCTGACTAATTTCGCGAAATTCTCATTCATTATATTGATAAAAATTAGTATTGAATCTCCTATATTCGGTTTCCACTAAATTGAGCTTCGTGTGTTTGCATGATATAAGTTGGCTTTTTTAAAATAAGGATTATGAAAGCTACCTCTTCCTCCCGGCACTGGCCGGAAGGACTTTTTAAAATTCTTTTAAATGGCCGCCATTTTGAAACAAGATGGCGGATGAGGCTGGCCAGCGAATTCGGTCGAGACATTGCTATGTACTATGCACATTACTTGTCACCTCCAAATCGGTTCATAAATACGTGTATTATCGCGTGACAAAAATCAGATTGTTTCAAAATGTCAGCCATGCTAGAAATTCAAAGTGCTATAACTCAGCCATTTTTTAAGATATAGACGAAACTAAAAATGCTCCAGAATCTTTGTATCCAGCCCAAACACAAAAGAAAAAAAAATCTTTTCAATGTCTAATTTTTTTGTGCCTCATTTTAAATTTTAAATTAAAAAAAATTTAAATGGCCGCCATTTTGAAACAAGATGACGGATGAAGCTGGCCAACGAACTCGGTCGAGACATTGGTATGTACTACGTACACACGAAATTTTATCCAAATCGGTTCATAAATACGAGAATTACAGTATGACAAAGATCATATATATATATATATATATATGGATATATATAAATATATATAAATATCAATTTTGAATGGAGGGTGGTTTCGAGGTCTAGGGGTCATGATCGGTGAAAAGATACCAAAATTTTTCGGAATCGTTGTCCTCCGAACGGCTGCAATAGGTAGCTTTTTGTAATGAAAGCTACCTAAAAAAATTTTAATACTTAAATGGCCGCCATTTTGAAACAAGATGACGATGAAGTTGGCAAACAAACTCGGCCGATAGATTGCTATGTACTATGCACATGCTTTGTCAAAACCTAATCGGTTCATAAATACGCGTGTTATCGCGTGACAAAAATCAGATCGTTTCAAAATGTCAGCCATGCTAGAAATTCAAAGTGCTATAACTCAGTCATTTTTTAAGATATAGAGGAAACGAAAAATGCTAGGAAATCTTTGTATCAAGGTCAAACACATAAGAAAAAAATCTTTTCAATTTCTAATTTTTTTGTACCACATTTTAAATTAAAATTTAAAAAAATTAAATGGCCGCCATTTTGAAACAAGAAGGCAGATGAAGTTGGCCAACGTACTCGTTCGAAACATTGGTATGTACTATGTACACAACAAGTTATATCCAAATCCGTTCATAAATACGCGTGTAATCGCGTGACAAAATTCAGATCGTTTCAAAATGTCAGCCATACAAGAATTTCAAAGTGCTATAACTCAACCGTTTTTTAAAATATAAACGAAACAAAAAATCCCCCGGAATCTTTGTGTCAAGCTCAAACACATAAGGAAAAAATCTTTTTCAATTTCTAGATTTTATACTTAATTTTAAAATTAAAATTTTTTTTAAATTTTTAAATGGCCAACATTTTGAAAAAAGATGGCGTATGAAGCTGGCCCACGAACACGGGCGAGACATTGCTATGTACTATGCACATGCCTTGTCACACCGAAATCGGTTCATAAATACGCGTACTATCGCGTGACAAAAATCAGATCGTTTCAAAATGTCAGTCATGCTAGGAATACAATGTGCTACTCAGCCAAAGTGTACTCAGCACAAGAGAACTCAGCCATTTTTTAAGACATAGACGAAACAAAAAATGCTCCGGGATCTTTGTATCAAATTCAAACACATAAGAAAAAAATCTTTTCCAATTTCTAATTTTTTTGTACCTCATTTTAAATTTAAAATTTTTTAAAATTTTTTAAAGGGCCACCATTTTGAAACAAGATGGCGGATGAAGTTGGCCCAAGAACTCGGTCGAGACATTGCTATGTACTATGCAAATGCCTTGTCACATCCAAATCGGTTCATAAATACGCGTATTATCGCGTGACAAAAACCAGGTCGTTTCAAAATGTCAGTCATGCTAGAAATTCAAAGTGCTATAACTCAGCCATTTTTCAAGATACAGACGAAACAAAAAATGATCCGGAATCTTTATATCAAGCTCAAACACATAAAGAAAAAATATTTCTCAATTTCTAATTTTTTAGTGCTTCATTTAAAATTTAAAATTTTTAAAATTATTTTAAATGGCCGCCATTTTGAAACAAGATGGCTGTTGAAGCTGGCCAACGAACTCGGCACAGACATTGGTATGTACTATATACACACGAAATTTTATCCAAATCGGTTCATAAATACGAGAGTTACAGTATGACAAAGATCAGATATAGATATATATATATATTTATGTATATACATATATATACAGTCGAACCCCGTTAATACGCGCCCTGCTTAATACGCGAAACCGCTTAATGCGCGAATTTTCTTCGGTCCCTTGAATTACGCCTATTCTATGCACATAAAAACCCCCGCTTAATACGCGAACTGTTAATACGCGAACCCGTTTAATACGCGAAATTTTATCAGTCCCTGGCAAGAAAAACCTACGTTTAATACGCGAATGAGATTGATTCGAAACAGATGAGATTTTAGAGGGAATATTTTCCCAAGCATTTTATACAATGATTCTTTAAAATATGAAAGCTTTTTTTCTGTCATTTAATGCAACCATGAATAGCTTTACTAAAAAATTCCATTTCAACCTCTCCCGGTTAAAGGGGAATTCTTTCCCGGCCTCGATTACTTCGTAAAGTCAAACAGGCCTGGAAGAGAGAAGAGAACATTTTACTGCAAACAAGCGCATTGTAAAATAAGCAAAAATGCTGTTTTCCCCCTAACCAGAAACAGCCTGAAGAGGTCTCCTCCTTTAAGAAAAAAAGCGAACTTTTCCCACAACGAATGAGAAGCTATGTGATCCCCCCTCCTAACTTAGAGCGGTGGCGAACCGATAGACTGCTCTGCAATCGCAGTTTAAGCACGTGAGGCTTCCCATTCGCTGCTTGGTCAGTATGGTAATATTTTTAAAAGGAAGAGGGTCGCTTGTCACTATCGGTAGAATCTAGTCTACGATATCCACCTGTGCATTTAAAATTATAATCTAGTCTATACCATGGCAGAAGAAGCAAAACATATTAAAACAAAGGCTACCTCCATCACTGGGAAGTTACAAATTATAAATCAGTACGATACCCAGGATGTCTCGAATAAGTCTGCGTTCGCCAAAGAAAAAGTCTTATCGGAGTCAACTTTAAGAACATTGTTAAAGAAAAGGGATGCCATCGTTAACCAAGCTGTTGTTGGGGAACAAAGAAAAAGAAAATAAAAGCCACCAAGTTTGAGGACATGAAGAAGACCACCACGAGTGGTTTGTTAAAGCGCGCCCTACGAATATCCCAATATGCGATCTGCTAGTCCAAGATAAAGCTTCTGAAGTCACTGCAAAAATGGGATTGCTAGATTTCAGTGCGTCAAATGGATGGATGGATGGATCAATTTAAAGCTCTCCACGGATTAAAATTCAAGAAAGTGTGCGGAGAGTCAGCTGCTGTCAACAATGAGGACATCGATTGTTTGAAAACAAATGTGCTCCGTAGCTTGTAAAAAACTAAAGCCGCGATATTTACAACGTAGACGAATTTGGGCTCTTTTACAAAATGACACTCAAGAAAACAATGGCTATGGAAGGAGAAACATGTCATGGGTGTAAACTAATGACCGTCTTACTCTTTTGCTCGATGCCAACTCTGATGGATCAGATAAGTTAAAGCTACTGGTCATAGGGAAATCATGCGACCCGCGATGCTTTAAAAATGTCAAGAATCTTCCCTTCCCATACGGAAGTCAGCACAGAACGTGGATGACGGGCAACCTTTTTCAACAAGGGTTCGTAATTTTGTCCGGTGTATGGGAGAAAAGAATCGCGCTATGTCTGATTGCTTATGGACAACTGTCCTGCACATCCAAAAGCTAACGAAGGCCTGAAGAATATTCAAGTAGAATTTCTATCTCCAAATTTAACCAGTTTCAATCGGCCAATGGGCCAATGAATAATTAACAGTGCAAAGTAGATTACAAGACTCGTCTAGTACGACGATACTTTCAACAAATGAAACACGACAGCAACCTTTCTTGCTATGAGTGTCGTCCTATTAAAGTCCTCGACGCTATGCACGTGCTTACCGCAGCATAGGAGAGTGTCACACCAACGACGATTGCAAATTGTTTTTGCAAGGCGGGTTTCGGAAGTAGCGAGGATAGAATTTATTAAGAGCCAACCTCCCTCCCTAATGTTGAAGAAGATTGACTAGGCACACAAGAAATTGCACGGGGAGATTTTGTCAATTTAGACACGCTCATTAATACCGACAAAGATCTAGTCACCTCCGAACTCAAAAGTCTGGATGACATCATCCACGATGTAACTGCGACTGATAAACCGGATGAGGAGGAAGAAGATGAAGCTGCGCGTCCGGCTCCCATCCCCATTCTCCAAAGCTAAGGATGCGTTCAGTTTTCTCAAACTGTATCGTCACTGGACGAAAGGCTCTCGATGAGCAAGATTTACCATCACCTGAATAGGGCTGAAAACAACGCGGGCGCATGTCAAACAGGCCAAAATTGATACAGGGTCTGTCCAGGAAGTAATGAGACTGGATTTTTTGCGCCAAGCACAAGGGCAAAGGGGCATAGTTTGCGAGCGGTACGTGCGGCCAGGAATGTAAGCTACAAAGTCTAGCGGAAGTCAGTTGGCATTGAGCCTTTGCAGCGCACGGAGACACGTGTTTGTAAGTGGCGTTAGGTTTTCAGAATTCAGCGCGGTTTCGAGCAGCGATACGCCATAAAGTTTTGTGTAACACTAAACAAATCTGCTACTGAGAAGCTTGCATATATTACAAGAGGCCTACGGGAAGGAGTCCAATGCTAAAGTGTTTAGGTGGCACAAAGGCTTGAAAGACGGAAGAAAGGACGTCGATGACGAAAAACACGCTAGGCGTCCATCAAGTTCTCAAACTTCAGACAATGTGATTAAAATTAAAGCGCTTTTAAGCTCTGATCGTCGGATGAGTGTCCGAATGATTACGGAGACGTTGGGACTTACAAAATCCATTGCGCATCAAATCGTCATGAAAGAACTTCAAATTCTGAAAATTTGTGCCAAGCTGGTTCCTTCAAAGGGACTCACTTCCTGGCAAAACACAGCGACGAAACGCTGTCCCAACTATTGTACAGCCCCGATCTATCACCATCGGACTTTTTTCTGTTCCCTTGGTAAAAATCCAGCTTAAAAGGCATTTTGACAATCTGGAGAATTTTCTGTAAAACCTAACGCATGTTCTGAACAGCATCCCAGGTGAAGACTTCCAGGAGGGCATAAATGGGTGGCAGAGTGATTGGCAAAGGTGTATTAATGCAGGAGGAGGCTTTTTTGAAGAATATTAAATGTCTGTAAAATTATCTTAAAATGTAATTTTTATGTCATTATTGACTTTATTAAATTTTAACTTTTGTTTTTTATATTGATTCTTTATTATTATCATCACTGTTCCCTATTTGTTCTGTATAGCTAACAAGGATTTTAATTTTGTTAACATTAGTTTTAGTTAACATGGTTAGCAGAAATTTGTGTGTTCTTTTTGTTCCATTTTATGTTATTTATTTATACACAAAATATCTAAATTTGAAAAGATTTCTTGGATTTTTACCTAAGACAATAACACTTATTTGAATTTCCAGCTTTCAAACGTTACTGCTTAATAAGCACATAATGATTAAAACAAATATTCATTTTATGTCTTAAAATCGCTAAAAATTGTCAAAAAAGATGTGTTTTATCCGTATAGATTGTTATTAGATTCACCACTGGACGAAAATTTGCGGACTTCGCTTAATACGCGAACCCGTTTAATACGCGAATTTTGATCGATCCCTTAATTCGCGTATTAACGGGGTTCGACTGTATATATCAACTTTTGAACGGAGGGCGGCTTCGGGGTCTGGGGGTCATGATCGATGAAAATATACCAAAATTTTTTGAAATCGCTTTCCTCCGAACGGCTGCAATGGGTAGCTTTTTGTAATGAAAGCTACCTAAAACAATGTGTTAAAAACTAATTAGAGCTTCAGTATTTTAATTTTGCCATATGGCAGATTACGTCATAACACCTTTATCCATAAAGTAAAACAATTTTAGAGGAAAATTTTGCCATAGCATCTTCTTCCATTTAAGTTTTCACTTATATTCTTTCAGTGTTAAATTTAAAAGGTGGTGTAGGGGAGATAGCCTCCCCCCCTGAAGGTTTGGGATTTTATGTTTATTAACATTATACAGGCCGCTGGACGCATTTATGCGTCATATATTGCAGAAGTCTAACGTTTGAATAGTTATTTTTGGTTTTTATAATGGTAGATATTTCGTGAATAAAATAATGGAAAATTAGTATTAAAAATTTTATCGTATGAACTTGGAATTTCTGAATAAAAAAACAGCCAGATTTGGCAACGCTGTTTGCGGCCTGTATAGTGTTAGGATTTAGTTTTTAAATAATAAAAGTATTAATAATATTTAATTTATTAAACAGAAAGATATTAAAAACTAATCAGAGTCTTAGTATCTTAGCTTTGCCATACGGCAGATTGCGCCATAACACCTTTATCCTTATAATAAAACAATTTTGGAGGGAAATGGGGTATAACATCGTCTCCCCTTCAAGTCTTCACTTATTTTCCTTCACTGTCAAATTCAGAGGATGGTCTAGGGGTGAAACCCTGAAGATTTGGTATTTTATGTTTATTAAAAGTCTGGAAGTGCATTTTCCAGTCCCGAATTCGATCTTGGAGCTGCCGAAATCCCTCCAGGAGAAAAATCTCTGAATTGAACACTGTTTCCCTTCTGCTAAAGACATTTCTCAGAATAAAAAAAAATGGAAAAATATAGGATATTTTTCTTAGAGATGTATTTTTTCTATTATTTGCACAAACCTTGGTTTGGCTTAAATACATATTTTATAGACAATGCAGTAAAATTAGGATATTTTTTGCAAAATTTGACATTAGTACAAGTGAGTGATGGTGGTGGGGGAGGAAGGGGGAGAAGTAAGTAAATATTTAAAATATTAATAAAAATTGATGAAATGATTAATGATGCGTTTTTTTGAGTAAATATTATCAGTAAGTGTTTTTGATATATACTTGTATTCGTACATCATAATTTAAATGTGACTGTATGGTGGAGATTGGCTGCTTTCTTCGTTCTTTTCTTCCACAACACATTGCCTGATAAATGATTGAAAAACTTTCATACTAACTGCAGATCGTAATTTGACTTCTTGATTCGAATATGCTCTGTCAATTTTGAGATAAAGAAATGGTAATCGTAATTGTAGTGGCATAAGGCTATTAAAGGTAATTTTTAGGCAAAACGGATCAATATTTAATTTTTGCTAATCCTCTGTTATATATATATATTTTAGTAAATGCTGGCGAGAAGAGAATCATAAATAAACATTTCAACGTCAAGTGTTCCCCCCTCACCCCCTCAATCTTCAGATCTGGAACCCATTCATTTTTGCCTGTGCAGCAAAAAAGACGCCCGTCTGACATTGGTCTTAATCTCCACAGTATATTGCAGGACACCAGTTTGGATATTGAAATAAAGATCATACCATAGAAATATTTTGCGTGTTTCAATAACAACGTAAACTTTTGTTTTTTATGAACTATATTAAGTTATGTTTTGGAGAGTGTTTCGCATTTTTTTCATTAAAAAGAATCACACTTCGTCCTTGGCATCGATGTAAACAAAAGGGTGACTCGAATATGCAGTGCCAGCTGGCGGTAGAAACGAGAATTCCTGAAACATCAAAATAAAAAAATAAAATCTAATACAATTAATCTTTAGCTTATTGGCTATGGCATATAATAAGATTTTTCAAAATTTAAATATGCGTGAAAATAACGGCATTAAAAAAAATCCATTTGGTACCAGGAAAATAACCTTAAAATGCCTGTAAAAAATCAAAAAATGAAAAATAAAAATAAAAGTAACAATCCTACGTAGCGCCATAGAAAGTTCAATTTTGAACGTTTGTATTAAAAGTTAAAGGAAATCAGTCGAAAGGTTCTCGAGCAATCTAAGCGGCGTCGTTTTGAGATTAAAAAGCGTTTAAAGTTTGCTTTAGCGGCAAATAGTTATAGCGTCATAATTGAAGAGCTGAATGGAAGAACATGTTATGCTACATTTTCTTAAAAATGATTTTATCGTATGGACGAAGGTGTTATCAGGTATTCTATCACATGGTAAAGCTAAAATACCAAAGTTCTATTTAGCCTTGAAGATTTAAGACATTTTTCATTAATATTTAATATTTTAATATTTAATAATCCAAATAATCTTAATATTTTTCAATATTTAAAAATTAAATATGAATAAGTTTTTTTGATAGAGTTTAGTACCACGCCTGTTAATATTTTAAACAGATGGTATAAAATAGAAAACAAATCATTAAAATTGAGAACAAAAACTTTCACATCAGATTTCTTCAAATGTAATTTTTGTTACTTAACATGTTCTTCCACTTAGCTCTTCAATTGTAAATGTAACTTTTGTAATAAATAGGATAAAAAAAATTGGTTTTGGACTGTAGTCTAAACATTATAAACTAGCAGAAAATGAGAAAAAAGATGCGATTTTTTTTATAGTTTCAAGCTTGTATACTCCTTTAAATAAAACTCTTTAAAGTTATCAGAACTGATGCTATTCGATGCTTCGAGTGATTTACATATTCTCATTTGGAGTGTATTACTTGGTGATGGTGGGCATGATGAATTCTTGAAGTACACGGATAACGATAGATACAAAGAATCGAAGTTTTACTGTCAGCTGTATATTTACCCATTGTCTTTTTTCATGATTTTTACAAATAATTTTTTCTTTCTATCAAACACTGCATGCAGCTAGCTCTTACCCAACAAAACTTATCGCCATCTAATAATTTCTGCATTTATTACTGATTTAAAAAATTTTCATTGGTATTTTGTCCCCTTCCCACCCCGTTATTTATATATGTAAATAGTTTTTTATCATATATATCCAGAATAATAGATTTATAAACCTATATGTATCGTTATATCTATATCGTCATATTTTGTGTTTACGTCTCAAAGGATTTGTATATGTATGTATATATAAATAATCGGTTACAATAATTATTTACACTAGAACGGCCATGAGCGGTTATTTTCACCAGTACCAAAAATTAATATATTTCAATTCGAACCATAAATCTCTTCATAAAATAAGTTAAATTTATACCGCATAGAAATAAATTGAATAAATAAGTTAAATTGTTTTAAATTCAAATTCGGGTGATTCTTCTATTTTTATACAACTTGAATAAAATGTCTAGCTGTTCTAGTGTTAAATCGGTATTTCTTGTTAACCCTTTCATTCCATGGTATAATACGATCTAAAAATTACGTATGTCAGAGAATCTTAGTTTACACTAGAAATTTTCATTGATAAATTTCGCTTTATTTAAATACGCAATGGTCTGTTATTGAATAAACCAAATATTTCTATTTTAATTTTCTGGTATGAATTTGGAATATCCAAATTAAAAAATTCACTAACATCCTGATGCAATTTGGACTCACTGGGAGTGAAAGGGTTAATCATCAAATAATTAATTATTTAGTGTTTGTAATGAAAATATTTATTTAACTTAAATGCGTCGTAAAATCTTACAGCCGCAGAAATAAATATTTTCTCCAGCATTTTTTTTTCTGTTTTATAATAAAGTGAAACTAAAAAGAAACTATACTTTCAATAACATAATTTTCACTGTTATTCTTTTATAAATTAGTTTGTGTCATTATGACCTGTAAGTACTTTGAAAGGTCAATTTAAGCATTTTGTCTATCTAATCTGTTTTTAGTGTCGTAATAGAAAAGAAATAAACTTTATCTTCTATAAATAAGCTAATTTTCCTATTCATAAATTCTCTATCGTGGAATTAGTAAGGAAATATTGATGAAATACAACTCTGCTAATGTATAAATTTACGCGAAACATTTCATAAGTTAAAAAATTTCAGTTAAATATTTCTACAGCTTTGGTTAAGAAATCTTATCAAAGTAAAAATTTCATTTTAGTTACGTCTTAACCCCTTGAATGGGACCGATATATTATCTATAGCTCTTAATTTTAATCCAAAAATGCCACAATGACACCAGAATTTTGGAATTAAATTTTGCATTTATAATGGACATCACGAAGAGCTTTTACTTATTTTTTTAATAAATTTATTCGTAAATCCTGGTGTCAGTCAATCATTTCAATATTTTAAAAGAAGTACTTTGTCCCTGAAAGGGTTAATGTAAATTATTTAACTCCTTAAATATTTAATTGTTAATTCATTTAATTTAACTAGTATTAGCTTTATAAAATTGATTTTCGTGAGAATCTTTAGTAAGAGCATTTTCGAATATTTTTTTAGATATTTTTTTCCTGTTTACATTACAAAAAATTACGTTAAGTTCAAATTGCAGTGTTATAATAAGAAAAATCAGAAAACGCCTTCTTTACTTTAAAACTCACCTTTTGCTAAAAGAAAAAAAAATGTTCCAGTAACCTCCCACTAAAAAATCTATTTTAGTACAATTACTACTGACAAATATTACATAGCATCTGAAAGCGGAACTAAATCCATCAAAAAACGGAAATCGAAAACTTATGCTATTCCATTACTTTATTTTTAGGTACATAGAAGAAATTAATAATCAGAAAACGCTTTCCTTATTTAAAAATGCAATCTTTGATAAATGGAAAAAATATATTCTAACATCCCACTGAACAATCTATTATAATATAATTTTATAAAACTTCATTATTGAAATAAATTATATAGTATATAAATACTTAAGGAATTAACCAAATTATGTTAAGAAAGAGGTATTTAAGCTGCGAAAATAGTGTGACATTTACAGAATGTCATTTATATCATGACATTTAAAAGACGGAAACAACTAACTAAATAATATTGTCTGGAAAATAAAGTTTCATCTTAAATGATAATAACTATACAGTTTCTTTTTTAGTATAAAACGCTTGTGTAAGGAAAGCTCATTTCCAGGTATTTCATAAAAAGTTTAGAATTAGGTATTAAATAAAAGAAACTTTTCATTCGCACCATAAAATATTATTATATTTTCCTGCCATATATTTGTATCCGTTTAGTTTCTTATTCCATGTTAAAACGTAAAAATGGAGTTATGAATTAAGAGGAGGAGAAATATAGTATATAGTTTACTAGTTGCGAGTGAAGTAACTGAGGAGGTTGTCACAAGATTGAGGCTGATTTTTTACATCAGATCGACAGTTTCTGATTACCGCCGAAGCAAACTTCCAACATTAATTTTAAATAGAAAATTTCGTCTTATTTTAGCGGCTTATTCGTGGGAAATTGGAATTTACTCGTGAAATTTCTCTCACAAATAATATTGCTTTTTACTGGTGGCAGTTGGCCCGGGTATAATAATCTCTTTCACTGACACTGACACTGGTTGTTTAGGTTATTATAATATGGCGGAAATGCAGGTATTATCGCCAAAGTAAACTTCCATCAATAAAGATAAATATCTGTTTTTGTCCATCATTACAACTGAAATTCTGCATTAATATGGCGAGGGGAAATTTTCTATTGAAATTTACTGATGTAGTAAGTTTCCCCGCCTAGTACTGAACCACTGTGAAACCGGTTACAGTTGCGGCTTCACCATGTTGAGGCTATGTCAGTTCCTCTTTATTTATAGTTCCATGAACGTAAACGGATAAACTAAGAAAAATTATAATCTAATAGGAAATCCCTTTTAGCTTAACTAATGGAACTCCATTAAACGGCGGATACGTAGATACATATTTTGATTTTTAACTCAGTCATACTGATTGGTAAATATAAGAAATGAAAATTTTCTAACTGAGTGAAAAAATGTCCAAGTCGGGAGTCGAACCGAATACCTTCGGCAATTTGAGATAGAGCGGCGACAAAAATTGTGTCACACGTAGACCGACAGATAGATAGACAAACATTTTATAAACAGACAATAATTTCCAATAACAGCCGAATCGTGATCAGAACATCACGAAACGTGTAAATTTATAAAATACGGCAGTCGAAAATTTTCTGGATTCTATTACTTTATTCTTATGTATATAGTACACAGAAAAAGCTTTTTTTATATTATTATTTAAAAATGCCCTCTTTGGTGAAAGGAAAAAAAATATATTCCAACAATATCCCACTCCAAAATCTATTATAATATAATTTTATAAAACTACACGATTGACATAAATTATACAGCATCTAAATGCTTAAGAGGTTAACCAAATTACGTTAAGAGGGTTAATTAACCCCTTAACTGTTTCTTTTTTTTTTGACATAATAAATTAAAAATAAGGACCCGGCCCCACTTTTTTCCCCCTAAAATATTTGACGTTGTACAATCGAAAAAGCATGCCATTTAATAAACCACAGATTACAATTAAAATTAAGTGGTATCCAAAAGCTTTTAGTATCGAAGATTGCAAACTCTAACCCTTTCAGGGGCAAAGTACTTCTATTCGTAAAATACTGAAATGATTGAATGACACCGGAATTTACAAACAAATGTATTTGAAAATCATTAAAAGCTTTTCTTCACGTACGTAACAAAAGGAAAATTTTCAGTCCAAAATTCTGGTGTAAATGTGCCATTTAGGGATTAAAATTAGGTGGTCCAAATATGAGCCACCGCCCTTGAAGGGGTTAAGGGGTTAAGCTGAGTAACTTATATGACATTTACACAGTGGAATTTACATCCTGACATTTAAAACGTGGAAATAAATAAACACTTTGCCAGAAAAACAATGTTTCTTTTTAAATGATTCTATCAAGTTTTTTTTGCTATAGAACTGCTTGGGAAAGGAAAGCTCATTTCGAGGAATTTCATACAAAGTTTAGAATTAAGCTATAAATAAAAGAACCTTTCCATTCATAATGAAAAGGTTTCTTTTATTTTTATGTAATATATTTGACTTCATTTATTATTATTTTTTCAATGCTAAAATGTAAACGAAGCAACAAAGCAAAATTGCAAGATAATACGAAATTAATTTTAGCTCAGGGAAAATTTTCTTAGACTTTTTCTTTTTACGCTACTAGTAAAGAAAAAAAAAGGAGATATTTTGAAAATTTGTAAATTATCTGTTTATAGTGGATATTTTAAAATTTTGTAGATCTTCTGTCTATATTAAATATTCATAGATAATCAAATTTTTTACACGCACATCAGCTAGTCTAGTGTCTAGGATGCTGACTATCTTACAAGAGGTGTTAGGTTCGAATCTCAATTATAGGGCTCACAAATTGTCCGCTTTTAGAATACCAGTATTTACTTAGAAAAGTTTCCTTTTCAGATTGTTCTTGCAAATTTTGCGGAAATCACCTTCTTAGGTTAATTCTAGCGCAAATGTTGTAGAAACTTACCATAAAATTTTCTGTTAAAAAATGTTGGTATTCAGTTGACGAACCATTTGGGAACCCTGAAATTAAGACATGGATGTGATTAGGGGTCGGATTCCACTTTAAACAAAGCTCCCAGTCTGTTTAGCCCTCGTGTGCGAAAGATGACATCAGAGGCCCTATACAATCAACCAAATTCTGTACACCATTTAAAGATACACATTTTGAAAATGAACAGAATTTTTAAAGAAGAAATAATATGAGTGAGTAAGGTAATAAAATTTTCTATTAAATGGAAAGAAAAAATTGTTCCCTAAGAATTGTTACATCTACTAAAAAAGGATTCAATAAAAAAAATGTGTCTCACATTCACACACACACATATATATAGGCCGCCGCAAATATATCTTTAGGCTGAACGAAAATGAAGATTTGTACAGCAAGTATCAAAATCGAAATTCCTTGTGATCTATACTTTTATGGCGTAGAAAATTCATTAAGTCAAGGCTTTTAAAGTCATTATTAAAGTTATTGTTATCCTTTGCTATATGGTCTTTGGTGCTTTATTTAAAAACTTGGCGTAATTCAGCCTTCACAAAGTGAGCTTACTTGCCAAATGGTATACATAACTATGAAAACAAAGCTGATGAACTATTATATTTATGTATGTATTTAAAATATTGCTTCTAATCACGTGTATTAGATAAATTACTTCTGTTTGGATATCGTCGCCTCAGAGAAACAGTAGGACATCTAGTAATGATAAAAAATTAGATGTCTGACTTACTGCTATGAGTAACTGTGTTTGCATCTAGTGGAACAACTTCTGAAACATAAAGTTATGTTTATTACTATATCTCAGATGTGTTTTATAAAAATTTCCTACTGTCCCACTAGATACTGACACAGTTTTCATAGCAGTAAGTCAGGCATCTCATTTTCGATTATTATTAGATGTCCTATTGTTGCTCTGAGGAGACGAATATAAATAGATAAATGGCTTCGTTATATTAAATAAATTAGATAAATATTACAAAAAATTCCTTGTGTGTATAAAACACTGAATAAAGAGCCTGAAAATATGTGTGAAAAATTTCTTTTTCATGTCTAGGTCATTTTCTCTACCTCGCAAAGATCTCGATAATGAAGAAATACCAAATTATTTATGCTCGAATAAAATAAATGTAACGTTCAATCAAATAAATATTTGAGATTTGACCTTTACCAACAAGTGGGAGTATTTTAGTCATCTTTCAGTGATTTAATTTGCAAATGCAATTTCTCTCAAGAAACGATATTTTATAAACAGAGTGAAAAGTATGAATAAATAATGACAAGAAATAGGACGAAATCAAAACTGTCAATTGAAATGTGTTAAGTTTACATTCAATTTTCACATATAAAGAGAAGAAATTCAAATATATATTTATTATAACTTTATGAAATATAATTTTTCCATAATAAATCGATAGTTCAAAAATGAATGAATCGAATTAATTCTGTAATTACTGTCTGTTATTAATCGAAACATATAAATGATACGGGTAACGAAGAAAGAAAGGCGTGTACAAACGATGCCTTAAGACATTCGTAACACACATTTCCTGTGTTATTACTACATGGTGTGCTGTCAAACGTTAATGTGATTAAAGTAAATTATTAAGATGGGAGAAACACAAAAAATAACTTTTCGTGTAAGCGTTATGTAACTTGTCTTGTAAAAAATAAACGAGTTTACAAATATAAGAAAGTAAAAAAATAAAGCATGACAGTGATCACAATATTAGATAAACAAGTAGAACACTTTCATATCTTTTTAACTGAGTTTGTTCAACATGTCATGGAATTAATGTCAGACCCAAAACCAGAAAGGACCAAGAAGCAATAAAACATCACATTGTAAAAAAGATGAGTCAGAAACTTAAGAAGACCATAAACTCAGTAAAACGCCCATGATTTTTAAAGCAACAAGTACATTGTTTTGTGGTATTAAAGCCACTGACTACACCGATGTGGATCATTTTAATAATAGGTCAGTACCACTTATTTCTATATTATTGGGTGGAATATGTTTTTCGTTTTAGCGTTTTGTTTTAATTTTGTGCATTATTTTGAGGTAAGGCATTATAGATTTCAATAAAATTTTTCCAGATTTCACTTTATACATGACTAGTTGGCCCACCCGACGTTGCCAGGGCCCGTGATGAATGACCCTTAAATGAACCTCAAATTTGTAGGATTTTACATTTTTAACTTTTGTCTGAATTTATATTTTTAAATGAAAAAATCGCGAAAAAAATCTGGATTTTTGGAGTCTACGCGTACCGAAAGCGAATGAAATTGCGACGAAACACCCAGGTTTTTAATAATTTCGTCGAAATTTTCACACATTTTATTTTGTAAAAAATATTTCTACCAGTCCGAACGTTTCAAAATTTTTGTATGTCATGTAAACCTAGTCTATTGAGCTGCCCTAAAAAGATTCAGTTAAATACGGACGTTTAGTTATTTTTTTGTAGACAAAATATCGTCTCCCTGAGTCGAAGTGACTTAAATTCGCCGGTATATTTGAGAGGATTAAAATTCATATTTTTTAAAACCTATTGCACCATCGATTAGAAGAAGGTTTCAGCTTTAAGAACATATTTTTGGTTTGTCGGTACCTTTACAACTGCACCCTGGAGGAGCGTTGCGATTAGGGAGAAAACGTTTTAGGAAAAATGTCCCATTTTGAATTTTTTTCTCAAAGAGTTAACTGTAATATTTGTTTGAATGGATTGCGGCATTTGAGACGTAAGAGTACAATCTTTCAGAATATGTCTTTCGTTTTTAACTTTACTAAGCTATTTGACCGATGTTAGTTAATAAATAATGACAAATTACCTCCGAAATTTCTTCCTTTCCATCTTCATTTTCTGTCGATGCGTAAATAAGGCTTCTGTGCGTGAGCCAGCGCTTTTCCCCACGCGCCAGGACCTAGATGAGTTTTTAATGAGAGTGACTTGTGATGTTAATTAAAAACCCAGCTTATAATTATAAATTTAAAATTCTGACTCTCACGTGCATCAGGAGAGGTCTTGGGCTACCCTCAGAAAAATTTTGAGCATTGCACGTGCGGTATATTTCGTTAGCCATCGCGGACACACGCATACACACAGAGTGAAACTTTCTTTTATTAGTATAGATTTACTTGATTTCAGAAATGGCACTAAAAATTTTATCATAACAGTTTTTTTGAGATTCTGTGAGTGTTTGCATGCTGTTTCATAAGGAATGTACTAATGGAATTTTCAGCGTGAAAATATTTTCCAATTATGGCCACACTAAAAACAAATCGTGAATATGCTGTGCATGAATTAAAAATAAAATATTAAAAACAAATGGCTTCACAAATATATGACACATATGTTGATTTTTTTATGTAAATAGACACACGAGAGCTGGAAATTACATCCCATAGAACTATTAATAAAGAGAAACTGACATATCCTTAAAATAGTGAAGCTTCAACTGTAACCGTTTTCGTAGGGGCTGATTAACGCCGTTGGAAACTTCCACCAGTAAATTTATATAGAAATTTTCTACATTTTTAAACACATGATTAATGCAAAATTTCAGTCATAAATAATGGCAGAAATAGATTTTCATTTTTACTGGAGGAAGTTTACTTTGTCGGGAGTCAGACCCTGCTTTTCCGCCATATTGTGATAACGAGTGAAACAAACTGACTGTTTTTCCATGCAAAATCACAGCAGTAAAAACAAAAAGGAAATTTTACCATATTTGTGAGAAAATATTTCCATGAATAAGACGCTTAAATAAAACTAAATTTTCTATTCAATTTTACTGGTGAGAAGTTTGCACCGGCGGTAATCAGGAACTGTTGATCCGATTTTTAAAAAAGCAGCCACCATCTTGTGTGAACTTCCTCAGTTACTGCACTCGCAACTGGTAGACAGTACACTATATTCCTTCTCTTTATTCATAACTCCATTTTTAGAACTTTGGCTGATGTTTTCTAAAATGTAATCCTCTCGCTGCGTAATTGTTTTATCAAAATACAGTCGAACCTCTATTTAACGAAGTCGCTAAATCCCGGAAAAAAGTTCGTTATATGGAAAATTCGTTAAATAGAGATTCACCTTTTAAAATACTTTAAACTACATAAAACAAATTTTAAATTCATAAACACTAAATATTTTTACTAAAAGTAATTAATCACATTTTTTTTAAAGTAAATTATATCGATTTGTTTTATTTATTTTGCCCACCAATATACATCATTAATTCCTTTTTTCTATGTGTTTGAATCTTTGAAATCTGCAAGGAAAACAAAACATTGTCCGGGAATACACTGCATTTTCTGTTTAAAGTAAATAGTTTTACATTAAAATTAACGAATTTTAATGACATTATCGTATTTATTATTATTATAACAAATAATTTTAACCATACATTAACATATGCGTCTTTAAATTTAATTTCTGAAAAACTCGTTAATTTTGCCTGAGTTTTTTCTTTCAAAAAGTTCTTTCTCTCATAATACGTCTCGCATCTTTGCAATGCACCAAAAAACTCATCATGCGTATTTTCTTCTAACTATAATCCGCGTCGGATTCTTTCAAATGATTTTAGAATTTCATCATACGAAGTTTTGTTAATTCCTACATCATATTCATTTCCATCATCATCATCATATTCGTCTTCATCGCAATTCATTGTTGTATTCTTTTTATTTTTCACACTGCTGACAAAGAAGGTGCCTGGTAAAACCAGTTCAAGGCCATTGAACATCATAAAATGTGTTTAAACAAAGAATAAGTTTGACATGTCCAGAAATATTTTGAGAAATGGGGAGAAAAAAAAATTTAGATCACAAGAAAAAGTTCGTTAAATAGAGAATGCACTTCGCTATTTGGAGATTATTTTACGAAGAAATTCGCAAAATGTTCTTGGTTCCAAGGAAAAGTTCGCAAAATAGAGAAATTCGCAAAATAGAGGTTCGTTAAATAGAGGTCCGACTGTAGCTTCGCGACGAGCGTCTTTTAAGAATTTTTATTCTTTTGTCACCGGTTTCTCAAAACAAAAATTTTTGTATAATTTAAATGGGAAAATGCTTCGATTAAATAAGGCAAAATTTACAATAAAAAAATAACTGGTGAAAGTAATAAAGGAGGATTAATTAGACGAAAAAATGCATCCCCGAGGAAATCTCGGGTAGCACAGCGAGAGAGTTAAGCCATTAACACTAAAAAGACCGGAAATTTTACTCAAGTGTTATAAAAATATTTTACACCGGAATTTTTATTTAAATCTGTTTAACATATTTATTTAACATTTTTCTTTTTTGTGTCTTTTAATCTTATTTTACAAAGAAATTTCTGCTTCGAACCGAAATATATTCATATGGTAGGGGTCAAAATGACCCCTCAAAGGTCGTTTTTGTGTTAAAATCTTTTATCTCCAAGTATTCGTAGTTTAATACATGCAAGCGATGTTGTACATAACGCATTGGTAACGTACATTATACATTGGTGTTGTACATAACATATCATATTTACGCGAAATCAGGGTTTTAAAACATTAAAAGCTCCTCCATCTCCAGAAAGTCTTTCGTAATATATAAGATTAAATAAGATAAAGAAAACTTTTGAAAAATACTGGTGTCCAATTTCAGGGGACCGTACAAAGGCTTAAAAAAAATCAATCTGCGACAGCGGCCCCACCAGTGGCTGAGAGGTTCTGCTCTCAAAGCTGGTAGATGGTAGGTGCTGGGTTCGAACCCAATCGCGCCCGTCGGCCTAATCGTTCGGAGTTTTCGTGGTTTTCTTCGAACCGTGGATTTCCATGCGTTAATACGGATTAGGTTCCCTTAGAAAGACCTCCACGGAAGGCACTCCCCCTAGGGCCTATATCCCTCGTGTAGATAATTGGCCGTCAACAATCAACCCAGCCCAATCTGCAACAGCCGCCGTTTTAATGTCTGCGCTCAGGCCTCGTATTCAGGGGACGGTGCTTTTCATTTTTTACCGACAAGTGTTATTAATTGAAAACCGGAAGTGAACCCTTTAACCTCTTCAAGTGCGGTGGTTCAATTTTAGGCCATTTAATTTTAATTCTTACATGCCACATTGGCTTCAGAATATTGAAAAATTTCCTTTTAAGTACGTGAACAAAAGCTTGTGCTTATTTTGAAATAAATTTATTTGTAAATTCTGGTGTCATTCACACATTTCAGCATTTTACGGGTAGCAGTATCTTGCCCCTGAAAGGGTTAAGGAGACCGGGTAAGCGAAATTCAACAAAAAATTCGAATTTTACTTTTTTAATCATTAAATAGTTTAAACTTTTATCTTTTCAACGATGTATTACACATGTTTATATGTAAAAAACGTGTTGGATTTTTTTCATTATTTCTAAGAGCACTTCACAGCAGTGCGCTACTTTTTTAAAGTTCAGATTTCTTTATTGGCACCACTTTTCTGAAGTGGTAAAATTCCCATTGTTTTCGCCTTAATTAGTATGTTATTAAATAAGGTGAATTTTACTATTTCAAAAAGTGGTGCCAATCAAGAAATCAGAATTTAAAAAAAGTAGCCCACTGGCAACACTGATTCACAGCTTTAATTGACTTTTTCTCAAAACTACGATTTTTCAAGTTTGTGTTTTTTTTTCTTTCAATATCTATTAAACTTAATAACTCAGATTTTTCTAAATACTTATGTTATAGTGCATACTTTAACACAGGGATTTAATGATTTGTTGAGAATTATTTATTTTAGGCAGGGAAATCTTACCAAAAATGTTAATTTAAAAATGTCTTTCAATAAAAAATTAATAATTAATTTTCAGTTTCACTTAGAAAGAAAATGGTCTGTCAAAATACGTAAAGCATGCTATTCAAAATACTGTAAAAAATCTAGACCTCTATCTTTCACCATATCTGAGAAAAAGGTACATAAAGCTGGTGTATTTTAACATGGCCGAGATAGAGCTACCCTGTCCCCTTAAAGAGTATTCAAATATAAATATCGTTTACTCTTTCACTTAATGTTCGTTTTTTGGATTAGGGAAATAATATTGTTACTTTTCATGACGTAAGAATATTTGCGTAAGACTATCTGGTACTTAAAAATCTCGAATTATTATTTGAGGTAAATTATGACGGAAAAGTATGTTTCAGGTGCCTTAAGAACAAACATCACAACGTAAAGATCTTGTTTGGATAGTGAGGGTTGATGAAATATTTCGGGGAAACTCAAGGGAGTGACGTTTTAGGATATTACAATGACTGAAGAAATAAAAGAAAACCAAAAATAATAATTTCGAATTGGAATAGGTGAAATATTGGGATATTTATTAGCACCCTTCAAAGAAAATGTTAAAATCATAATATAGCAAAACCTTCGAAAATGGAATACTGGGGACGGAAAAAGGTAGCATTTAAACCAAACAGCATACATTTTTGTCATCCTTTTCAAGTTTATGGAAAATTTTTGAGCATAATTAACATGAATAAAATTATTTTTTGTTAAATATTTGAAAATATGGTTAAAGATGTTAAGGAGGTCCGGGACACAAAAATCTTAAAATTTTCTTAATTTTTTTATTACATTAAAAATTTCTCTGTTTTTTTTCTGCTTAAAATGAAGTTTAAATCATGGTTTTATTTTAGTTGAACAGGAAATATTCATTTTTAGGCTCTGGTTTGTTTTCAAAATCTAGCTTTCAAGCAATGGTTCTCATGAAAACGACTTTTTGCGAAAATGCCTTTTCGTCATGATGGGTTTTTTCACCATTTTTCGAGTTTAAATTATTATAAGTCAAGAACCGTTAAAGATAAATGGTTCAAATTTGGAACATGTCTTTTTGAATTGCTTTGCTTTAATTTTGATTCAGCAAATTTGAAAAAAATATTTACTTTTGAAAATATGATTTTTTTTAAAAAGTTATGTCATTTTTTTTTAAATTTTTACTTTAAATATTTTTAATTTTTATTTAAATTAATATTTTTTGAAATGCTGAATCTAAATTAAAACTTATATATTTCTGTTTATTTAAATGAAAAAAAAAATTGAAATTCTATAAATAACATTTCAAGTTATAACGATTTTAAACTACCCCACATTTTTTAAAATAAAATTTAAATTTAAATTAAAAAAAAAATTATCAGAAGTTTTATCATGTGATTTTATTTACAAATGATATGGTTAACCATCACAAAAAAAATTTAGAATTTTTTATTAAATAAATAAATATTATTTGAAAATGTGTCCCGGACCCCCTTAATGGAAAAGTAAACTTAATTATTATTTAAAATTCGTAGTTGTCACTATATCTTTCAATTTCCGATTAAATGATTAAAAAAATGAACGTTAACAGTAAAATAAACAAATTATTTGACGTAATAAGTAAGCTTTTCACATAACGAAATCGCTTCGTAGTAAAAACGAAAGCATTTTTAATGAGTTATAAATTGCACGTTCATAAATATTTATTGATATCCCGCTTCATTTAGGTTCAGTTTTCGTGCATGTTAAAGAGAGTGTCACTTGAGAAAAAATGCTTATTAGTTTTACGATTGATTCATCCACACAGCATGAGAAAATTTTTGTTCTAAAATTACTTTAAGAAATACCTCCTTCAGTTTAGATAGAGGTTATTGGACGAGAAAATATGCTTGTATTATAGAGAAAACTACAAATATAATTTTTCTGTAACTGTCGCAATATGCTCTACATTAAATTTAAAATTTTTAAAAAGTTATACATCGTTGGTAACTCTTTTTAAATCTAGGATTGCTTGAAAGTGACTAGTTTAGAGAATATTTTTAAAGCAATATTTTATTTTTGTACGTATTCTCTTTTTAGTTTTACGTTTTATTATTGATTCATCCACGTAGCATGAGAAAATATTTGTTATAAAATTACTTTAAGAAATACCCCTTTAGTTTACATAGAGATGACTGAATGAGAAAATATCCTGGTATTATACAGAAAACTACAAATATAATAATTTTAATTAATTTTTCAACTACTTTTCAGCAGTGAAATTACGCTTGAAATAATTGAATATTAAAGACGTGAATTATCACATTGCTAACAAGGCGTAAACCAACTTAGTGAAAAACATCCAAGCCGGGAATCGAACCCGGGCCCCTGGAATAGATCTCCAGTGCTCTACCACTAAACCACAAGGACGATGCCCAGCTTGGCATCTCTCACTTATATAAGTCGGTAAGGCTGCTACCGCAGCACTAGATGGAAAAGTCTTCATGAGCACACAATCTAGCGGCGTAACCCAGCATCGGTGAATATACAATTTTAATTTGTAAAATTTAAATTTAATTTAATTTGTAAAATTTAATTAAATTTAATTTGTAAAATTAAAATTAAAATTGTATATTCACCGATGCTGGGTTCCTTTGCGTCTCATGTTACGCCGCTAGATTGTGTGCTCATGAAGACTTTTCCATCTAGTGCTGCGGTAGTAGCCTTACCGACTTATATGAGTGAGAGATGCCAAGCTAGGCATCGTCCTTGTGGTTTAGTGGTAGAGCACTGGAGATCTATTCCAGGGGCCCGCGTTCGATTCCCGGCTTGGACATTTTTCACTAAGTTGGTTTACGCCTTGTTAGCAATGTGATAATTCACGTCTTTAATATGCAAATATAATTTTTCTGTAACAGTCACAATATGCTTCTACATTAAAATAAAAAAATTAAAAAAAAGTTATACATCGTAACTCCTTTTAAATCTAAGATTGCTTAAAAGTGACTAGTTTAGAGACTATTTTTAAAGCAATATTTTATTTTTGTACGTATTCTCTTTTAAGTTTTGCGTTTTATTATTGATTCATCTACGCAGCATGAGAAAATGTTTGTTCTAAAATTATTTTAAGAAATACCCCCTTCAGTTTAGATAAAGATGACGGGACGAGAAAATATCCTTGTATTATAGAGAAAACTACAAATATAATTTTTTTGTAACTGTCACAATATGCTCTACATTAAATTTAAAATTTTTAAAAAGTTATACATCGTTGGTAACTCTTTTTAAATCTAGGATTGCTTAAAAGTGACTAGTTTAGAGAATATTTTTAAAGCAATATTTTATTTTTGTACGTATTCCCTTTTTAGTTTTACGTTTTATTATTGATTCATCTACGCAGCATGAGAAAATGTTTGTTCTAAAATTATTTTAAGAAATACCCCCTTCAGTTTAGGTAGAGATGACTGGACGAGAAAATATCCTTGTATTATACAGAGAACTACACATATAATTTTTCTGTAACTGTCACAATCTGCTTCTGCATTAAAATAAATAAATAAATAAATAAAAAGTTATGCATCGTAACTCCCTTTAAACCTAGGACTGCTTAAAAGTGACTTGTTTAAAGCAATATTTTATTTTTGTACGTATTCTCGGCTTTAAAAATAAAGCTTTAGTTTATTGCTTTTGAAATTCTCCATATTTTAAAAACCCATGCGGAATATAATCCTTCGTTTCACCATGTGGCACACATGCAAAATACACAACTGTTTACTCTTTTATTTCAAATCGATGTTTCCAAAAACCATCTTATCTAATGCAGAGTTTCTATACGTTGGAAGTAATCCAAATCACTAGTACCGTAATTTCCGGTGTATAGCCCGTAGATCAAACAATTCAATTTGGACCCAGAAATTTTATTCAGTATTTGAAGACCAATATTTACTGTGATCTAAAAAGTTTCATTTTATTTTTAAAAAATTCTGGGTCGAAACACAATTGTTTCATTCGCGGGCTATACACAGGAAACTACGGTATATCATAAAACGAATCAGGGAATTTTACGGAAATAAACTGTCAGCTATAGGACGCAGTTAAAAACCGTTTATTTTATGGAAAAATCTTTTATTTTCCCGTTTCTTATAATTACTTTACGTTATAATTTTGTTTTCCTGTTTCTTCCTGTTTCTTATAATTAATCCTGTTTCTTACAGAAGTAATAAATATAACGGTAAATATAGGAAGGTAGTATAATAAATATGGACTATCAAAAGGTAATATATAGGTAATATAGAAAGTCTTAAGAATTAAAACCTTTTTCCCCGTAAAAAGAAAATAACAATAATAATAATAATAATAATAATAATAATAATAATAATAATAATAATAATAATATGCATCGGCATCCTAGCTGACTGCTTTTTTCTGTTTTGTAAAATCGGCAGATAATAATAATTAACATTGCACAATGCATATTTACAGTCAGAATTTAAAAACATTTATAAATTATTAGTTAAATATGCAATAAAATAATGGGTTAGAAAATATACGGTACATAAAATTTGGCGGACAAAATACATTATGAAGTATCATCAAAGTAATTTTTTATAGCAGATAATAATAATAATAATAATAATAATAATAATAATAATAATAATAATAATAAAGAGGTTACATATCTAACTTTATTTTATTTTATGATTTTCAGCTCATTCAAATAATATACATATACAGTATAACAGTAGCTTCGGAATAAGCTATTCATACCATGAACAAAATAGCAATTATTAGAATAACCTGTATTAGAAAAAGTGTTTGATCAATCATAAACTGCATTCATTAGCAGTTTTAGTAACGTGTTCAAGTATTCTTTTGCCTCTCTACATTATACACTATAGTATATTTTATTTCCAGTAAATTAAAACTTATTTCCAGTAAATATATTTAGATTAACATATCAATGAATTTACATAATAAGTTGTCACTATATATAGCCAAATCTAATAAACTTAAGTAAATTATGAGATTTCAATTGGATTTCAGCGAATTAACTGAAAAAATCCTAATAGCTGCATCAATACTTATAATAAAAGAAAGAAAAAGAAAAATGTGTCTCAAGATACAATATATTTCATCTTCCAAAAAAATATTTCTACGACAGTGATAAATGACGAAATCGTTTTAGAGCAATATAGTTGAGGTTGCATAAAAATATAATATGTTTAGAATTTAATTATTACTTTACACAATTTGTTTTCTGAAAACATTTCAAAAACAACTCCAAGATTAACCACTGTCACTGGAATACTTTTTTATTCAGAATACCGCAATTTCCGACGTATAATCCGCGGATCAAACAATTATGTTCGGACCCAGAAATCTTATTTCATAAAATGTAACTTACTAAATTATGGTAAATATTTAAATTCAAATATTAAATAAAATTTCTGGGTCGAAACATGATTATAGGCCAGAAATTATGTCACTTTCGATATTTTAAATCATAATACATCCAGGAAAATATTTTGTTTTTGAGAAAATACATTTGATAAAGTAGTGGATTCGTTAATTGAAATCTTAATAATAATAATAATAATAAAAAAAAACTAAAATGTATCCCCCTTTTTTTACAATTTATTGTAATCTCGTACTGCTTTAAAAAATAGCTAATAAAAATGGTGTTCACACCAGCATTAGAAATCCATATTGTTGTATATTCCATGACATATGCTTTTAATTATTACATTTTTCAAAAGCTGTACCGAAATATTCACATGTTATCGTAATCGTGGCATTGATCAAAATAGTCTTCCGCCAAATTGATTTTCCTATGCAGAAAATATTCATATAGGAAATATGAAGTTAAAAAAAGAGGGTAAGCAAAAATAACGGGAAAAAGTAACAGTGAAAAAGTATATGGCGTGGGTGTAAGAATAGAGAAACCTTGAATAGTTGGTTGGCATTATCGGGCAAGAGGACTAATTTTTCCCCAGTTTGGAATGGGTTTGAGTAAAATGCTCTTTTGATTGCCGTAGAATAATAGATTACAAAAGAATTCGTTCGATAAAGTTGAAAGGAATTTAATCGATTTAAAATTGCTATATAAAATTTTCTTTAACACTAAAGTCAAATATCATTTTCAATGTTTGTTTTCAGATTAGAGTCAGTAGACACTCGATTATCCGACTCTCACGGGACCGGCGACATGTCCGAAAATCTAAATCGTCGAATAATTATGAGGAGATTAATGTTCTGATTGGATATTCTGATCTTTGAATTTACTAAGAATGAAACAGGTAATTTTATCACAAAATAAACTAAAAAACTATTATCGCAAAAGAAATATTGTAAATATAAATAATTTAACTTTGACCAGAAAATTCGGTAATTTTATTGTTATTTTTTTTTCATAAGGCTAGTTCCATGAGTGTTTGTAGTGTAAGTCACATGCTACGACTTTTGGCTACCAGTATTTTAGAACGGAATAATGTGACATATTTTATCGGATATATCTCATTAATTGAATAAGGCGAGGTAAACTTTTCAAAAATAACGGTCTCCAGCAAATAACGGTAGCAGTTATCAGCTATGTGACTTACTCTACTAAAACACATGGAACTAGCCAAAAATAAAAATAAGACATTTTAAAGGAAAACATCATTGATACAGTTTTGTTTTCGTTTTAATAAAATATTTCCCAGTGTAAAATGATTCTAACATCACTTTTCTTATATATCTGCTACTTCCTGATTTTCAAAAAAGGAGAATTTAGATTATGCAGGGATGCTCGTTGGTGAGAACTTCCCCAGATTTCCGGTTTTTCGATATATTTTAAATGATTATTCTCATAAAATTCCATATTAATAAAATTTATCATGTATTTAATTGATTTAATTTTTTACATGCTTAAAAGCTTTTTACAACGGATTATAAGTTAAAAAGTGATAAATTCCTGTCCTGAATTTTGGAATAAACTCACAAATATATTTTTGATGAAATATATAAAGGGTGCTGGTTAACCGAGTGTGCTGTATAATTGAGAATCGCATAATCGCGAGTCTACTGTATGTGTGTGTGATGGAATAAGGCTTCAGAACAAAATTATTTGTATATAAGTATATTCTTTTACGTTGTTACATTTGACGAAAAATGCTCTAAACAACGGACACATATAACTACTGTATAAATTGCTTTGAATCACCAGGCCATACCAATTTTAAAGCTAACATTGTTTTCTATAGGCACACTGTAAAACATTTGCAGCAAAATAACAGGTCTTTCGACCGTTTTATAGAAAACGATTATATAACCGTCATTTAACTTTATTCTGATGATATTATTGTTCATATTATGGTCAGAATACAGTTAATTTATTTTTATGAACCCGTTTTGTATAAAAACGGTCGATAGACCTGTTACTTTGCTGCAAATTGTTTACAATGCAGATGATTAGATTTTTATAATAAACTGTGTAATATATCCAACTTCTTTCCTTTTTATGTCAAACTTTTTCTGTACATACAAAGATAATTAGTATTGAATTTGCAATGCGAATTGCAAAATGCAATATTTTGTATTATATAGATTAATAAAGTAGAAAATATATGTATATTCGGAAAAAAAACGATGACTATAGATAAAATAAAATAATTCAGTGTATAATTTTAATGTTTAGAATACATTAAAATATAAAAAGGAATTTTTAATGTATTTCTTTTTATCAAAATTATTAATTTTTTTCAATAAATAATAATAATAATAATAATAATAATAATAATAATAATAGGCTATTTCCATGACCGGTACGATTTTTGGCTGCCAGTATTTTGGAACGGAAAAATGTAACATATTTTATCGGCGATATCTCATTAATTGAATAAGGCCAAGCAAACTTTTGAAAATAATGGTGGCCAACAAGCATAACAGTTATCAGCAGTGTCACTTACACTACAAAACCCCATGGAACTAGCCAATAATAATAATAATAAAATCAACTGTATTAAAAATATATACGTGTAATAAGCAAAGTATTCTCAGTAAATCAGAATCTGTCCCTAGCATTAACAAATTTCTTCATATCTTCTTGAATTCTTACTTGAGATGGATAACGTTTGAGAAATCTATAACACTTGGCATGACAGGTGTAAAAAAAAAACTTTGTGTCGCAAAATAAGAATAATGTACTTTAGTTGGTAAATAGCGTATTTGTGTGTCATATATCTATCTATTAGGATGTAGGAAACCTTAATCTTACTTTATTTTCGTGGTAGGGAAGGTTGTACGGTTAATTTAAAATGAATTTTAAAAAATTGAATTTTACGAATTTTAAATCACATTTTGTTTTTATTATTAATTGAAGAAGGAAACATATAATACAGTAGAATCTCGTTACAACGACTGTCACTTTAACGAATTTTTCATTTTAATGAATATTACTTGGATTGTTAAAAAAGATCCTATTATCATATTTCATTATAAAAATATTCCTTTTAACGAATTTTTCAGCATAGCGAATTTAATCAGTGCTCCCCAGAGATACTTTGTAACAAGATTTTACGATATAACTACACAGCTTGCTGAACGTATGTCTATATGTATATTTAATATATCTGCATTGAACTTTAATTAAATCTGCTGATATATTCGACTTCTTTATATTTATATCCTCATAAAGCAATGATGTTAAATGTGCCCCCGGGATAGCAATAATTTTTAATAGCAATAATAGTATTTTTAATTCGTTTCATTCGTTTCATTTAATCGTAGAAATTCTGGGTCTAAATAAGGCTAAGATTACATTAATATACAGGCTGTCCAGTGAATAAGACCCTGATTTCAAAATTAAATACCTCAAAAACAAAGATCAATAGAATTATGCGGTAAACGGTTTGTCTATTAGCTAAACTGTAAAAATGTTATACAGAAGTTTCAAAATTTAGTTGCAAAAACCGTTAACAGATGGCGCTGTAATCACAATACTTGTAAACTGTCCTTCGAAGTCCAGAGCACTAGCGTCTCATTCCTAGATGGCTCCCTACGGAAGAACGAATATTGGGAAAATCCACCTTTTCTTTGGGGTGATGTTCAGAAGTGGAGACATCTGGCCACAGAATTATTGCATCAGCTTTAATTTTAGAAAATTTCAATTAATAGAATTTTCAATAAAAAGTTTAGAAATCATCATATAAGAGCTTATTAAAATATTTTATTAAATTCAATTTTTAATGCCATATAATTATTTAAATCAAAATGTATATATTTAGAAAAATAATTTTGTACTGTTAATTTATTTTTTATATTTTTAAATCGCGGCATAATATTTTGGTATTATTGTTTATACCTAAATTATTTTAAATAAAAAAGTAATTTTGCACTTTTCATTTCTTTTTAAATCAAGGCATAATACTTTGGTTTTAGCACAACACATATATTTATTTTCTTTGTAAACAAAGTTTTAGAGACATAAATTGTGCATTAAATTATTTCTGTTTTAAAAGGAATTAATGATAAGTCATATCATCAATATCAAAGCAAAAGTCTTTTGGATGCTGCATTCCTTTCCAACACTTCGGGTCCTATCGCTAGAAGCTGCACCATATTTCTGTGCTCAATGATAAAAAAAAAAAAAAAATGAAAACGAGTTTTTAAAATTAAAATTATTTTTTTTAACTTAATAAATTTTTTGAAAATGGAAACTTCGTATTTTTTCATTCAAATTATTCTGTACAATTAAAAAAAAAATGATTTACGAATCATTATTATAACTGCTCAATGATTTTTTAAAAAAGGGACTTCTTTTAGCTTAATTAAATTTTAAAACCAGAAACTTTGGATTTTTTTATTCAATTTTTTTTCACAGTTTAAAAAGTAAATATTTCCATTTTTTTCAAATCCTCCTCTACTTGGATTGGATTCCACGATCTACCAATTAGGAGACAAAAGACATACTACAGAGATACTGGTATCCGGACCGAAGTAGCTTGTAACAAAATTTGAAACAAATCTCAAATCTGTCAACACATGGCTCCGCTTCTGCACATTACCCAAATAAAGTATTTTAATGAGTTCTTACATAATGATTGCTAAACTTTTTATTGAAAATTCTATTAATTGAAATTTTTTAAAATTGAAGCTGATGCAATAATTCTGTGACCAGATGTCTCCACTTCTGCACATCAACCCAAAGAAAAAGTGGTCTTTCTCAATTTTCGTTCTTCCATAGGAAGCCATCTAGGAATGAGGCGCTAGTGCTCTGGATTTCAAAACACAATTTATAGGCATTGCGATCACAGCGCCATCTGTTGGCGGTTTTTGCAACTAATTTATTAAAGTTCTGTATAACATTTTTACAGCTTAGCTAATAAACAAACGGTTTACCGCATAATTCTGTTGATATTTGTTTTTGATTTATTTAATTTAGAAATCAGGGTCTTATTCGCTGGACACCCTGTAACTTTTGTAAATAATGGTATAGTGCATGCCACAATTGGCCACCCTTATTATAAAGGATAAAAATAGCAGAAGTAGAAGATTCTAGTTAGGAATAAAATTTTAAAATAGGTATTAGAAACAAAAGAAAAACAACAACGGGTTGTGTTGTTATATAAATCTAAAGTATCATCTGAAATATTTCATTGGGTCACTTCAGATGAAAGATCTTACGTAACTTTTCTTTTCAACGCAACTACTCTTTCTTCCTATCGTATACCTTTTGCTTCTTGAAATGATATTTAAATGGTTGCATAATACTACGTTTTTCCATTAAAGAAAGAAAGAAAAAACAACAACAAAAAACAGAAAAAAAGAGCGTCGTTTTGTTAGAATCACTATAGTAGAGCATGTTATGTTTGATTTAAATTTTGCAAACATTTTCTAATATTTATTATTGCATATGTTGTATATGTATGTTATTCATAAAAACATTCAAAAACAACACAAAACATTTCTTTTAGATGCAATTCAATGCACTGTCCTTGAATATTTCATTTTCAAAAATACCACTGATTTTATTTATATATTTAAACAAGAAATGATTCTTTTTAGTTTTGGCATCAATCAAGCAAGATTTTGAATGAGAATATATCGCTATTTTTAAATTTATGAAAAAACTTTTTTCTTGTCCTTTAAGACATTAAAGGTCTGACATGCATAGTATTAAAATGATAATTTAAAATAAAAATTAAAATTAAAATAAGTATTATGCAAACATTTGTTAAATTGAAAGTGAGATAAAAAATATTTTAATTATGTGCAACTACACAATAGTTCATTAATAAAGAAACGGCGGTATAACTGCCAGTTAGAAATCCAAAACTTATTTCAACTAAATTCCGAGAATTACCATCTGGTACACTTTCGAAAATTGATATATATATATAAATGTTATATATATGATATATATAGAATATATATAGAATATATGGATGATATATATGATTTAACACTTTAATCCTACAATATATCACGTCTACAATTACTACATGACTGAAAGTATTACATACAATAATTGTGATAACATTTCGAAAGTGTTATAATTTTCCCATGTGTGTGAAAATGTGTACAGGCTGGGACACGAACTCAGAAACGTTGGTTTTCATTAAAAATGCGTTACCGTTTGAGCTATCTAGACGAAACAATATTCGCTCAGATCAACCATTTTGTCTTGACATGTTTTTTTGTTTTTTTTTTTAACCTTTTGGAAAAATGGTTATTGCCCTCGTCAGGGTAGGAAATCAAAAGCATATCTGAAGCTTTGTATTGGTTTAATCCGCATTTTATCCGTTTTCTGATTGGTCTATACAGTAATCTGTATTTCCCTTTACTTTCAACAGAGATGGATACTTGTGTTGCCACTATGACAAAAAAGTAATAAAAAACTACAAAAAAATTTTAATAACTCAGAAACAAATTGAGATACAGCTTTCAAACAAATTGCATTTAAAAGTACATTTTTTTCTCTATACGACGGTGTAAAAAGTAATATTGTGGGATGTTTAGAAGTTTAAGAATGAAATTTCATTTAAAATTGGTCGTCAGATTTCTTGGAAATCTGACGATGGAAAAGCTTTTTCCCGAACAGCCAATGAAATGCTTGGATAATACGCAAGTTTTAAGAAATCTGACGGGTCGCAGCGATTTTTGTCGCTTGCAATTTTTACGTGTAATAACACTATTAACGTTTAATTCATGGCGTACGTAATGTATGATCAACTCCGTGCGATTTTTTATGTCTTAAATTTTAGTCTTCGAAAAAATCATTTTCCAAATGGTCGTTGTAATTTGTTAAATTGCCCCCCCCCCCTTTTTTTTTTGAAATAGCACGAAAGAATAAACCGCAGATAAAGAACTCCAACAAACTGTGGATGAGTAATTACACATTATTTAATTATTTTTAAACACATTGTTTGCTGGAGTGTCGTCCAGATAGCTCAAATGGTAATGCATTGGCAATTAAAGCCAAGGGTTCTGGGTTCGAGTCCCAGCCTGGACACATTTTCGCAGAAATGGGAAAATTACAGCTCGTTTGAATTATTTGCCAATCAGCTGATTGTGTTAAATAATGTGATAACAAGTGATGCTAATAAGAGCTGGTATTACTTATTTTACTTAATTTGCACTGGAGGTCACTGGGCGCAGCACCTGTATCTCTTTAATTTTTGTGAATATTTATATATTAGAAGAGGCCGGAGGATTATAAATAATGCGTACAGAAACCCATCAAAACAGCTCTGTATGTTATAATTTATTGGTTGATTTAAAAAAATTCCTGGGCGAGAAAGGTTTTCTTAAAATTACCCACCGCTGATTATAAATACATTTGCTAACTTTTATTATATCTGAATATACATATAGATATATTTAAAATGGGTTATTTTTTTTCTTTTGCTCAAGGACAAGTGCTTTAGTTTTTGAAATACGTATAAAATATAAATATATGGGGGGGTCGCCAAAGTTATTAGTACTGCAGAATGTTAGGGCTTCCCTATATTAAAAAAAAGAAGCCCTGTTTAATTTTTAATATAGCAGTATAAAATGGTGTGCAGTTGTTAAGATTGTCAATTAGTTACATAATTTTACTTGATTCAACTAATGTTAAAGGATATTTAATTAAATAATATATTTTATTTAGCGGTGAAAACTTCCAAAATACGAACAGTTAGCGAAATTACAGCTTTTTTTGGTAAACAACATATTTCCGTAATTAGACGTTATTTAAATCTATCACCAAACATTAAAATTAATGAGCATATTTAAACGTATAAAATTCCATAGATTTATATGAAAACATAATTTTTAAACGTTGCGTTGGGGGAAAAAAGAGTATTACATGAATGCCAACGCCCGACGATACCTTAAAAATGACTTTCCCTCAATGCTTGAAGTAAGATAAAGTTTTATACAGAACAGATGTCTTTGCTACTGGCGGAAAATATGGATTCATTGAAGAGTTTACAAACAATTGTGTGTTCTCTGTCCGCCTTATGCTGGCGTGGGCTGAGTGAGACTTACAACCACGCATCAATTAAACCGGATTGCTTTTTAGGTGCCAGTCTCCATATTTAGGTAGATATTGCGCGGCTAGGTGTTGTTGTACTGTCCAATAGGGACAGAGCAAAAGGAGGAGTTTTGAGTACGAATCCAAAACGTGCCAAAAGTCCATTATCCGAGTAGGAGGTGGTACTGATGAGGAACCCTTGTGTAATTCCTGTAGAACATGCCGACGGATGGAAAATTTCGCTGTATAGATGTCATCAGCCGTCCTTTTCCGATTCCAACACATATTTTTCGCAGCACCACACCGGATATTATATATCGGCACATCCACGGATCCCAGCAACATGGTAGGGAATTTAGACCAGTGCTCTCTACTAATACATTAACACTCGAAACTAACTACGACGCAGAACCATCGTGTCCATAACCTGTCATAACACTTTGCAATTCAAGCATGAACCTAACACGCAAAGCAGAATATTTTACGCAACTCATTTCGATGAAAGTTAAACAAGGTGCATACGGACCTTACGTTGAATACCACTATTTCCGAAAAAAGTAATCATAGCTAAATTTAATCCTAGAAAATTATTACAAATTCTACAATTAACTAAGACGAAGATTATTATTTGGAAATAGTAATATCCAAAAGTAAGGGCTGTACGAATCCTCTAGAATATGAAGAAAATGATAACACGAAGAAGAAGAAAATACCCCAATATTAAATTAACACTTAGATTTACACGATAATTATTGTAAATAACAGATTCTTTCGCTTTCGCAGGGATTAAGTGAAAAATAAAACTGGAAGATGTTCACTGCAAATTTATTCGATTTATTTTAAGAAAGAAAGAACTTTGAAGAAAAATAAAATATATTATTTAAAGAGCAAAAATAAATAAATACAGAGAGAATTGAAAAACATTTATAAATTATTTGTTAAATATGCAATAAGGTAATGGGATAGGATATATATATACGGTACTGAAGCAATAATATTTGACAGACAAAATACATTATGATTGCATCTAATGAATTTTTTATTGCTGATAATAATAATAATAATAATAATAATAATAATAATAATAATAAAGAAATTACATATCTAACTTTTATTTTTATGATTTTTAGCTCATTCAAATAATATCCATATAAAAGTATAACAGTAGCTTCGGAAAAAGATATTCATATCATGAACAAAATAACAATTACTATAATATGGCTGTACATATATGTATAAAAAAACAGCGTTTGGTCAGTAAGAAACAGCATTCAGTGGAAGTTCTACTAACGTATTCAAGTATCATTTTGCCTATCTAGATTGTACACGATGGTGTACCATATTTTAAGTAAATTAAAATACTTATGCTAAAAATTAATTTTTAAAGCAGGAATTGTTAAAAATATATATATTATTTGAATTAAATCTACTAAATAATAAGGATGTCTTCGATAAACTATTAAACTGCTAAATCATTTATTTAGATTACCATGTCAATGAATTACATTATAATATAGCTGCCAACTCTTCCGCTTTTTTGTACCACAAAAATTTAACAGAAAATTTTAACTTTTTTAATCACCATAATCTGTCGATTACATAAGTGAAGAATTTCTATTAAATTTTTGTGTTACAAAAAAGCGTAAGTGTTGGCAGCTATGTTATAAGTAATGACTAAATAGACAAATCTAATAAACTTAATAATCAGATTTCAATCGGATTTCAGCGAAATAACAGGGAAAAAATCCCAATAGCTGCATCAGTACTTATAAAAAAAAAGGAAAAATAAAAATAAATTAAGTACTAAATTTAGCATAGATAACCCGTGAAAGTTTATTTTACAAAATATAATAAAATAATATTTATTATTGCAAAAACAGGGTTATGATTAGGGTTGAACTTTTATCGCGGAAAATATAAAATGGATCCTTTTTTAACGCCACGATTTTTAAACAATAATCTTCGAGGTTAATTTCTACAGCATTTGGAAATAACATCTACCACAAAGATTATTGCTTTGAAACAATGGTGTTTAAAAGGAGCTTTGCCATTTTTTTTGTTACAAACGTTCCCTACTTATGATAAAAGTAATCATAAATACAGATCTGAAAATTACAATGAGATTTTTGTTGTAAATTTTATTAATTTATTTTCTTCACGGTAACATGTGTTTTAAATGCTAACAGGTGGTACTAAACTCTTTCAGAAAATCCTATTAACATTTAATTTTTAAATAATAAATATTATTAATATTATTTAAATTATTAAATTAAAAAATGTTTAATATTAAAGAAATAGTGTTTCCTATATTCAAAACTAATTAGAATCTTAGTATTTTAACTTTACCATATGATACATTACATTATAACCAGGTCTGATTACCCAAAAAGGCAGGTGAAGCATGATCTTCCCATCTAAAATTAAATATGCCCCCATAATGACTGTAACATAGGATATTTGATTCTCATTTTTATTTATTTATTTTACACTGCATTTTTAATATTTTTGGAGAGGAATATTTGTCTAATGTAAAAGAAAATCCATACTGCTTCAGAAAATTGATGTAACCAGCAAATCTGAATATTATCATGTTTACCAATTACATAACATCCTGATTTGGCGGTTAAAAACAAACCGGGTAACTGAACGTACAACAACTATACATTTACTAGAAATATACTGTATCTATGTACAATACACGTGAAACATTCAAAAAGCTGTTTAACCCTTGATGGGCAGGGGTGTATTATTTATACCATAAAAATTTTATTCCTATATATGCCCCTATCGCACCTGAATTTTTGAACAGATATTTGCTTTTATAATGCAAGTAAAGCAAATCCTTTATTTATTTTAAATCAATTTGTTCGTACTTTCTGGTGGCAATCAATCAATTCCACATGTTTGTAACAGAATTGCCTTTCCCTTGAAAGGGTTAATGAAATTTATATGAACTCGGCTACGTCGCTCCTGGTAATATTATTTGTAAATCGTTTAGTTTCCATGTATTTAGAGAACTTTTTCGAAATCAAAGGTGGCCCAAAATGATACTATGCTTTTCCAAGTTCCTTTTTATATAACCTTCATTAATACAATAAAACAATTTTTTAGAAAAAGTAACAAAATCTTCTTCAAGTGAGGTTTTTCAAATATTAGGGTTCTCTTAGAAAAATTATTGTAAACTTAGTTTTGTTTTTCAAATTGCGTAATATGAATAAATAGCAATGCTGTCTTTAAGCAGTCTTATTGGTTTCTAAATTATTATTTTAGTGTCAATAAAAAATATTGAAGTTCCATTATAAATTTCTTATAAGCTTCATATTGTCTAGCTTCAGAAGTTAATCGGGTCCTTGTTATAGCATCTTCTTTCATAAAATAAAACAATTTTTGAGAAAAAAAGAAACATAAAATCTTCTTCCACTCAGGTTTTCAAATATTAGGTTTCTTTTACAAAAATTATTGCGAATTTAGTTTTTTTTTTAAATTGCGTATATTTATGCATAAGTAGCAATGCCATCTTTAACACGTTGAGTGCCCCCATACATATTTGCCAGTTTGGTCTCCCTTTTTATCCAGAAATTCAGTGTTCATACCAGAAATAAAGAATAGTACCTTTCGCTTTATTTAATAAAAGACAATTAGCGGTAACATAAAGTAAAATATCTTCTTTCGAAATTTCCGGTAACAATTTAAAATTTCTGATCACTTTCGCTGCCGATCCCGTGATGACATCAGGCGCTGGCGCGGGATCGGCAGCGAAAGTGTTACGAAATCCTATTAGTTTGCAAAACTTTATTTAAGTGCCAATAAAAAATACCAAAGTTCCATTATAAATTTCTTATAAAATTTTAATACCAATAGGATATGATAAAATATGCTTTCTATCACTTTTAAAAACACTTAAATGAAAATTGAGATCATCGATTAATTTAAAGTAATAGCGTCATTTTGAATCCCACTAAATGATGTGATAAAAATTATCTTTAGCATAAATTGAGCATAAAATTCTCCAATTTATTGTTTCCCGAGTTTAAAAGTTTATTTTATAATTTAGACCGATATCATTTTCAATTGAATAATTCACAACCGAAGAGACATTTGGATATCATTATCCGCAACTAAAATAAATTTAATCTAAATGGAGTTAATTTCTCCATTCAGATGTAAGAGATATTTTACCTATTCAATGTTTAAGACTATAAAATAAGAATGCTAAAGCTCTATTATAAATTTCTTCTAAAGTTTTATTACGTAGGATGGGATAAAATATGCTTACTTTCACATTATAAAACACTTAAATGAAAGTTGACATTATTAATTGATTTGAAGCGATAGGCGTCATTTTGAGTTTGGTAACATGATGTGATGAATATGTCCTTTAGAATAAATTTCATATAAAATTCCAAAACTTAATGTTTGTTTCACTTTGAAAGGTTATTAATAATTTAGACTCCGATATTATTTCTAACCGAATAATTAAAAACCGAAGAGATATTATTATCAGCGACTGAATGTCTCCTTTCAGAAGTGAAAAATTTTGAATATTACAAGTTATCTATTAATGTGACAAAACGAATTTATGCATAAGTAGTAATGCCATGTTTAAAATATGAATATATTGTAATGACCTTATCACATATAAAAATACTTAAATTATAATTTAAAAACATTTTGAACATAATCAAACTAAGTAAAGCACTACACGTTTCAAATTAACGACGTCTTTCATCATAATTTGCAAACAAGACTAGCCTTGCTCCTTCTTTCAAAGTGGAAGCACGTCTTGTTTGATTCTGATGATGAAATATATCGTTCTTCTGAAACATGTAGGCTCTTACTTATTTTCATGGTGTTTAATAAGTTTTGAAATTATTCTGTACATTACACCAGTTTTATTTTATGGTATCTTACATAAATAAAAGTTGAGATTATTAATTAGTTTAAAGTAATGTAGTCATACTAAGTCCCACTATATAATGTGATAAATCTAACTAAAGATTGGACAAAATTTAAAATATGGTACTGCACACCAAAACAAGCAAGTTTTGTTTAGGAAACCAGGGTCGTAATTTATTTTTTCACTAAAAAATCCGTAGTATCTCACTCCGAATATAACGATCGTTCATAATTTGAAAAAAAAAAAAAAAAAAAGGATAAATAAAGATATTTCAAATCAATTTTCAACAGACTTATCCTGGTTTGTGCGAAATTTGATTATACTTATCAAAAGTGATTGAATCATTCAAGGAAAAAAAATTCCATGAATTGAACAAAGCTTAACCGTTCATTATATTTCGTTAAAACATGAAAATTTCCGCTCTATTTTGCCCATCCCCCCCCCCCCCCCGCCCCTAAGTACAAATAATTCCCCAATATAACATAAAAATTACCCGAAATCCCAAAATCTAAAGTATTTTTTCGTGAAATCACAAGGGTGTTCCGGCAACTCTACTGCTTAGTACTTTTTTGCGTTCGAAACGGAATTTTTCCGTATGTTCTTTTTGCCACAAAAGACGAAACAATCGCAAATCTAAGCTCAACATTTCCTGAAACCCTCCAATCAAATGATGGACACTTATTCGAATAGCAGAAACATATCTTCCAATCTGAGGGGTAGTCTGATAATTTGCTGCTTACTTAAGTTTTATCACAAAATGTTTTTGAGAACGTGCAGCATTTTAGTAAGTTAAACTGTTTGAACTCTCAGTAACATTCGGAACATAGGGAGTGTCTAGTTCAGCGCTATTTGGATAAGGATGGTAGCTACTTCTACAACTCTCGTATAATTCTTTTCATTTCACACAAAGAAATGTCAGCAGTCTATTTAAAATTTTGTTAAAATATCTTCATTATTACTAAAGTTATGGATGAAAATTCGAATTCAGATTCCAGCAGTGTTGCCAGATTGAGGACTTTTTTGTCCCCAGATTGTTGATTGTCACCGCTTTTTTGAAGTAGAGATATTCGGCCTATTTAAGAATAGAATAAAAATTCTGAAAAATAATGTGAATTATACTATTTTAAAAAAGTGGTGACAGTTAAATAATCTGAATTAAAAAAAGTCCCCAATCTGGCATCACTGGATTCCAGTAAGACACGCTGTATGTTTGATTTAACAGATTGATTGGGATACAAGTTTCTTATACAAAAAGTATGCAGAAACTCCACTCGAATTTTCAAACACTGGTGTAGAAAATCTGTCCAGAAAATAAATACACATACACACAGACATGCATACACAATGGTACTACAATCCATGTAGGGTTTTGACCTCCCTCAATATACCTCGCCAGACCTTCCGATCTCTGGCCTTTAATTTATAAATTATAATTTGGTTTTGTGCTAGATCTTTCTCTACCTCTTCTATCCATCCCTTCCTGAGTCTAACAACACTTCTTTTCCATATTAATTTACCATTATATACAGTCGAACCCGGTTAAGACGCTCACGGTTAATACGCGATCCCGCTTAATACGCGGATTTCTTCCGGTCACTTGACGTCGTTCATAAGGCTAATGTAAAAATATCACGTTCAATACGCGGACGGTTATTACGCGATCCCGCTTAATACGCGATAGATTTTCGGTCCTTTGAAGTAAAAAATCACGCTTAAGACGCGAATTCATAAATCAAAATGCGAATTCCTCTACCATGTTGCCAAATTAGAGGATTATTTTATTAAGATAAAAACCACTCATTTCAAATAGTAATGTTTATTTTATTTAATGACAGATTAATTAAGGAGAATATTAATAACATGAAATAGTGGTAGATATTTGAATGAAAATAACTTGATAAATGAGCAAAACTGATTAAATGCGGATTGTTCATCAAAGAAATCAATTAATGATTGATAAAGCATTCGCTGCGAAAGATGCCTTGAACAACTTGCTCTGATATGTCATAAAAATTATGATTATACCTGTTGTTAGTCAGGTTTTAAATGCACGTTATATCACTACTATGTTTTATAATGCATGTTATCGGCAAAGAAAAAAATGAAACTTTTGATGATTAAGCAAATGCGATTGCAGTTGTGTTATTTTATGTTTTCAAAGTTTCGTTTAGTTTTTGCTAGGCTAACAATATTTTTTACACAGTCATTAATAATGATAGTATTTTTTCTCAAATTAAAAATGAAGAACAGTTTATAATGATACTCATTACCACAATTATTAAAAATAATTTTTGTAACTGGCTTCAAAAATTTAACATTTATTCTTCGTGTTAAAAACATTAGCCTAGCATGAAAATTACATATATTTGTTGTTTTATTTTTTGTTGTAACATTAATCAACTATAAAGTCATGTTGGAATCCTTATTTATTTTCAGTTATTATTCCAGTGTCCTATAAAAAAGAAGCAATGAGTTAAAATTGAATACAGTTAAATTTTAATTTAAATATACTTAAAAATCACAACTTTCGGCAGTACACTTTAAATGAAAGCTCTAAAGTTCATTCAGGCGATGAGATGCGTAAATAAGCCCAGTTATTGCAAAATTATACAAATCACGTTTAATACGCGATCCCGCTTAATACGCGACTTTTGTTCACTCCCTTGAAACGCGTCTTAACCGGGTTCCACTGTATCTTCTTTGTGCTTCTCTCATCCCTCATTCTGATTAGATGGCCTCACCATTGCATTCTTCTTATTTTTATAGTATTTATATATCTTTTTCGTTATATAACTGTTCAACCTCCATGAAAATAGATATATATATATATGATAAATTTTGACACAATTGAATCGGCTGGAATCGAACGCTTGACCTCCCGTTATGAAACGAGAGACATTAACTCTGTGCCACCGACGTACCTCTACTTGATTACATAGCCGGCATAATTATAACTTGAGCTCTGTCACATTTCTTTGGTGATTTTCCCTGCAGAATCAGTCGCAAAATGGTTTAAAAATGGATTAAATAACTAATCCATCGGCCGATTTTTACGAAATTTTATACAGTTTTTCCGACAATGGTCTGTAACATATTATTTAAATAGGAGCTCAATCTAAAGTACCATTTGGGAGTCACGTGTTCAATCTCGTAGATGCATAGAAATTACTGCAGTACTTTCTTTACGTTATGCGTTCAGAATGTAATTATTTGTAGTAGTGTGCATTATCATCTTTTAAAGTTTGTCCAATCTATTTTTTAATCATCCCGTATGTCCTTTATCATGATTTTTTTCCAGTTTAATGTAATCCCCAATTTTTAAATGTTTTTAAATAATTTAAACTCAGTATCATTTCTAACTGAACAATTCAAAAACAAAGAGAGATTTGGATATCAGTATCCGCGGATAATTTCACCATTGAGAAGTGAGACATTTTACATATTATAAGTTATCGATTAAAGTGACAAAGAGGACTAATCGAAGCTTAGGTATTGATCCTCTGCGTTTTTCATTTTGAATTCTATTTAAGGAAGTATTTCGAAAAATGTATGTGGATACAGTGCCCAAGAAAGAAATATTCAACTTGAATAAAGTCTTGAATCTAATTGCGTCGTGCAGATGCAATGAAACAGTTCAATTATTTTGTTAGAAATCTGTCCTTTCGTTACAAATGTCCCTACACAAAAATAACAAATGCGATTTTAATACTTTAAAGATACTTATTAAATTATTAAATTATGATAGATATTAAATTATTAAATATAATTAAATTATGGTTTGTGTCGTGTAGACGCAGTACGCTTGAAACAGCTCAATTAATTTGTTAGAAATTTGTCCTTTTGTTACAAATGCCCCTATACGCAATTATCAAATGCGATTCTAATATTTTAAAGATACTTATTAAATTATAAAATTATGATAGATATTAAATTATTAAATATAATTGAATTGTGGTTAATGCCGTGTAGACGAAGTGCGCTTGAAACAGTTTAATTATTTTGTTAGAAATTTGTCCTTTTGTTACAAATACCGCTACACACAAATAAAAAATGCGATTCTAGTATCTTTAAAGATACTATTAAATTATATTATATTATAGATGATAAATATTAAATTATTACACATAATTAAATAAATTATGGTTGGTGCCGTGCTGACGATTTACGCTTGCAACAGTTAAAAACAGTTAAAGATAGTATTAAATTATTAATTTATGGTAGCTATTTATTAAACATGATTAAATAAATTATGGTTGGTTGATTGATTAAACATCAACAATTTTAGTCATATTGCGATTATTAGATTGTTTTCAAGGAGGTCTTTTGAAGGAAAAGTGACTGGAATGATAGCAATCGTACAAGGAAAACCATGAAAACCTCGCACAGTCACCCCGCCTAGAGCAAGCACACTGGTTACGTACCCGCGAACGCCATCCCATGATCCTCATTTCGTGACAACCATGCTAATCACCGGAATGAGTGGGGCCCAAATAAAATTACATAGAAAAATATTATGACAGCTATATTTAGACACACAGTGTCGCAAAAATAATTAAAGAACTCGTTGAGGGATTATAATACAAATCATGGCAAACAATTTTGGTATGGGGAATCAAAATCGTAATATGTTTATCCACTCAAAAAAAGAGGTTGTCTCACTGAAAGCCGTACCCAGATTTTCATGCATAACTTTATCAATAATGAAGATATTGGAATGGTACTTTCAATGGATATACTTTACTTTTGTGAAACGGGAGGACTTAACGAGAAGTATTCGAAATGGTCACCGTGGCAAAACAACAATGAGCTTCATACTCCACAATTCAGAATGTAGCTGACAGTACTTACCCTGTCACTAACATAAATACGGTGTACTTACAGTATTTCCCGTTATGTCACCACATTCCACACAAAGCAAAGTTAGTGCTGAAAATTTCGCTAAAATGTTTATCCTCATTATTTTAATCAGCGTTCAGTTTGGAACGAGTCACCCTACATTTTTGACTAAATAAATGGATTTCGACTCTAGTTTTATTATGGAAATATTGTTTGTCTTGATGTGTATTATCAATCTTATGGTGTCTCAGGAGTCCCATTTTTTCACTCCATGTCCAGTTTAGAATCACGTTACATTTAATTTTATTTCTGATTTCATATAAAACACAAATGCATAAAATTTTCACCACTGATATCTTAAGGTAGTTCTCAAATCCAAAGGAACTACTTTCTGATACATTTCTGAATTCATTTTTGTTTGGAAACACATAAAATTGGCAGATGTTCTTATTCAGAAACTATGTGATAGAATGGTGTTTTCCATTTTTTTTGTTAAAGAAGAAGATCTTTCAGCAAATACTATCAAAGTGGCCATTTTGAACCAAATTCCCGACTCGGCAACTTGAGAAAGAGGAAAATATTCTCCTCACGTGACAAGAATAGCTTATAACTCAATAAGTAATTTATTTATCAAAATTTATCAAAATCCTTATTCGCTTCCAAATCGCTTCAATAGAGAGGCTTGCCAATTTCATGCCTTTACGTTTAAAAATGGGTCAGAAAATTTCGCTTTGTTGGGCAGGGAATTTGAGAATCGCCTTAATATGTGTTCTATGTAGCATAATAATTTCAATATTATACAACTGATAAATATATAACAATTTAACACCTTGTAATAATATATTATTTCTAATTGCTAAAAAGGTGTAATCGTTAAAAACAGTAAAACAGCTTTATTTGATTGTTGACATGTTTCAACTGATCCAGATTCATTTTCAAAACAAATGAATAATGATATTCTGAAATTGTACGGCCTATGATGCAATGAACTGAAACCTCATCATTCAGTTTTTTATGTAACTCACGTTACTTTGTTTTATTTTACTTTGATGTTTATTTCTATGTTTCAGTTTTTCATGTAACGCACGTTACATTTTTTATTTCTAAACATCAAAGTAAAATCTCTAATCCTCCATCCAATATTATCCATTCATTATATGAGAAACAATAGAGATTCTAACACAAAAAAATAACATATGCAATGATACAGCGTCATTCAACTTACCAAAACTGTGGCTCGAGGTACTCAAGGGTTTAGAAAATAGAAATAAACATTAAAGTAAAATGAAAAAAGTAACTTGCGTTACATGAAAAACTGAATGATGGCGTTTCAGTTCATTGCATCATAGACCGTGCAATTTCAGAATATCATTATTTATTTGTTTAAAAAATGACTCTGAATGAGTTGAAACACGTCAACAGTCAAATAAAACTATTTTACTGTTTTTAAATATTTAATCTTACACCTTTTAGTAATTAGAAATAATATGTACAACTGATATTTTACTTTTTTATTAACGTTTAATTTTGATAAAAAAAATTTAAAAATGCTTTTTGACTTGTATCTTGCATAAGACTGTAGCAAAGCTATTGGCTCTTGAGTCCGAACTAATATTGGTAATAAGTACAGAACTTGTGTGGAAATATAAATTTTTTAAAAACAACGTTTAAACACACAATAAAATAAGTTAATTTGAACAGACGTATACGTTTCGTGAGTTCCAGGATTCACATCCTCAGTGTATGAAAACTTTTAAAACAATATCCCCCCAACTACATGTACGGAGAAAACTCAAATGTCAAAAGACCATCAAGTTCCAACAGCCAATGAAATTAAAGCGGAAGTGAAGTGCCGTGACACAACAAATCCACCCAGAAAGTTGAGATGTATGGTGCACTAGACAAATCATTAAAGACTCCTTGGTTAATGATTTGTCTAGTGAACCATACATCTCAACTTTCTGGGTGGATTTGTTGTGTCACGGCACTTCACTTCCGCTTGAATTTCATTGGCTGTTGGAACTTGATGGTCTTTTGGTATTGTGTTTTGACATTTGAGTTTTCACCGTACATGTAGTTGGGGGGGGGGGGGGTATTGTTTTTAAAGTTTTTATACACTGAGGATGTGAGTCCTGGAACTCACCAAACGTATACGTCTGTTCAAATTAACTTATTTTAATGTGTGTTTAAACGTTGTTTTTAAATAATTAATATTGGTAGTGTTGTAAAACTAATGTACCTTGAATGTAGGCTTCATCTTTTAGCAATTAAGAACTTTTTTGTAAAATTAAAATATAAAATTTAGAAAAATGGTCATTTTTTGTTGTTAAAAGGCTAATTTTATATAATCAATGCAATTATAATACTAAATTCGAAGTATGGGTTATTTACTTTATCAAAATGAATATATCTGTCAAGTTTCATACAAATTGCTTTATTAGTTTTTGAGAAATGTTGCACACTATGGGTGCAAATCAAAAAACAATTTTAAAATTTTCATCAAAATTAAAAATTTGAAAATAATGTAAAATATCAGTTATAGAATACTGAAATAATTATAAGACAAGATATTAGGAACATATATTAGGATAAATATGGAACAGATAGTAAGATGTCAGTGGTAAAATGTTTATGAATTTCTGTTTTATAAGGAATGAAAAATAAAATTAAATGTGACATTATGCTAAATTGCATCTTCTATTGAAAAGTAAGACTCCCGGGACCCCTTAAACGTTTGTACCAAAGCGTTATAAGTAAGCGAACAAACTTAATGCTGGAATCTGGCGTAAATTAACACAGTTGCGCCACCTTGTGGACGGAGTGATAATTCACATACGCGGGCTTTTAGCGTGGCGCGTATTTTCTAAATCTTTAGTTACTCATGGAAATGAATGTTGTTTACCACATTTTATTGCAAAATAATGGCGTAGCAAGAGGGGCATCCAGATGCACTTTACACCGCGAAATTTTCTTCGCCTTGTCAAAATCACCTCAGTTATTAATCAAGGGGAAAAAAACTTTACAATTTTAGTGGTGTCAGTAAGAAAACAGTTAGGTATCTACCTGTAGTTCACACTCCATCCGATAGACGGCGCATGACCTTGACTGATGTGACCTCGCTTTTAATCTTGCGGTTATTTCTCCCATTTAAGATAGGACGCTTACTTATATCGCTTTGGTTTGTACTCACGCCCGACAATAAAGGTATTACTTGGCGCAGAACAATGTAAACAAATAAAAACAACGTTATTGGCACTAGAACGTTTAAACATATTGCAAACTAACTTCGGTAATATCTGCGTACCGTGATTAGGGGAGTTTTGCACTGATGACGAAACGCTGACATATTGAGTAAAATTTCTGGTTCGAAACAATTATATTTAATCTGCGGATTATACATAATTCACCCCGAGAACGTTTGGATCGCAACACGCATTTACATTAAGTTTTCTTTAATTCTTTTTATTTCTCTGTGAAATATACAGGGTGTTGCCAAATTCGACCGAAAAATTCAGAGGGGTGATGGGAGGTATCAAGAGGATGAAAAGTTAACATTGAACATGGGGTCACAAACCACTTATTGAGTCACAAATACAGGGTGTCCCACCATAACTGAACTCGGGTTGACAGTAATAATTTTAATAAAAATAAAAATATTGCAATGAAAATGTAACGATATGTACCTCGTTTGTATGAAATGTAATAACATCACGAAAAGTTCTGTAAAAACAGGGTGCTCACGCAATCGTTGATAAAGCATGAACTGGTGATCACAGTGCCAAAATGTGAAGCGTCAAGTGCATACTGCTGGTGCGTATAATGGAAACTTCTACCACTTTTTTGATGTTATCATATTTCCAACAAAAGTGAACATGTCTGTTAAAAGTTACATTATAATATACTCCAGTTTTCTGAAAAGTATTACCGTCAGCCCAAGTTGAGTTAGGGTAGAACACCTTGTATTTTTGATTAAATAGGTGGTATGCGACACCATGATCCATTGCAGTTTTTGTTATCATCCCTCTAAATTTGTCGGTCGAATTCAGCAACACCCTCTATTTTTGATTAATGAGTCAAAATTTCATAATTTGCGTGCTCAGTTTCCAGATACTGAGATACTTTTTGATTTTTAATTAACCCGTTGAGTGCGTCAGTCACAGGTGACTGACGCTGAACTTTCCTTTTAGGCCGCGTCAGTCATCGTTGACTGACAATTACTGATTGTGTAACGGGAATCTTTTTTCATGGCCCAAACGAAAAGACAGACAAAATAGACTTGGCATTCAACGTGTTAAATATTTTTAATAAATTAACAGCAAAAACAATGTGTGTAAAATAAATGTGACTTTGTTGAACTTATTGAACATTGCTTTTATTAAAAAATATATATATTTTAAATGCATTCCTTAAAGCTGTATTTTACCTATTCTTCAATATACACATTCAGAATGAATGCCTGTCTTTAAAAACTTCTCTCGTACCTATTATAATCTGTTATTTACGTAATAAAACACAAGAGAAAGCGTAATGTACAAGATATAAAAGTGAAGTATTTAATAAAAATAAAACATGTTCAATAACAGATAACTTAGCATGTTTTTAATATCTGTTTGGCTTAAAAAAACACCGGCAACTTAAATTATGATCGATAAGTAAAACTAGATATCTAGAATAATTTAAGAACTAAGTATATATTAAAACGTGACTGCGAGCATTAGCTGCCGTTAATTTATTTTAGACAGCGCTTTTTATGTCAAATATTAATCGCAACCAGACGTGATCTGCAGCAAAATGTGACAATCTGAAAACGATCTCTCTTTTTAAAATCTCCGATGAAACTTTTAACTGAATTATTGTCATACTTTCTGTAGTTCTTTCTAATTTAGTAGCCTAATAACTGTCATAGACATTATTTGAGTTTTTCATACATCGTTAAGAAAATAATTTTGTATTCATGACATAAACAAATTAAAAACATGTTAGTATTCGACGTGTTAATATTTTTATTAGAAAACTTAGCATATAGTTTTACATTTAGGATGTTTTAAATTTATAATGTAGGTAAAATATACCGTTAAGTTTTACTTGATATTTTAAAATGATCTACCTTCTGTTTTCACACTTACAATATAAACTGTCTAATAAGAATGTTTACACATTTTTCATATTCCTGTGGATATTACAAGTTTCAGTAAACAAAATAAGAAAAAGAAATGTTTTTTAAAGATTTATTCATGTATTCATGCGATACCAAAAAAAAAAAAAAAAAAAAAAAAAAAAAAAAATTCTGAACGTATGTTTATCAGTTAATGAAATGCTATTAATCTGAAAACATGTCATTTTCTTGTCTTTTGTTTTTTCATCTTTTATCACAAATAGAGACATAGATGTTAAAGAATAGTAAAAAGGTAATAATAATAGCGATTACAATATGAAATTGTTACAAAATTATCATAGAATATTTATGAATATAGTTTCATAATATACAATATTATTAATTTAGTATTATTGATAATATTATATTATTATAAGATAATAATGCTATAAATTCTGTATTAGAATTAGACTTTAATTATTTTTTTAAATCGAATTTAATTTCATAATAAACATTTTTTATACTCATGTGGCTATTACGAGTTTTAGTAAACAAAATAAGAAAAAAAAATGTTTTTTAAAAGTTTTATTCATTTATGTCATATTCATGTGACACCAAGATAAAAAGGAAAAAAAAATGCTGAACATTTGTTTATCAGTTAATAAAACTTGCTATTAATCTGGAAACATGCCATTTTCTTGTCTTTTGTTTTATCTTTATCTTCTTTCTCAAATAGAGACATAGATATTAAAGAATAGTTAAAAAGCTAATAATACCAGTGATTAAAATATGAAATTGTTTCAAAATTATCATTAGTATATTTATGAATTTACTACTTTTATAATATACAGTATTATCAATTTAGTATTATTGATAATATTATATTATTATAAGATAATATGCTATAAGTTCTGTATCAGAATTAGACTTTAATTATTTTGTTGAATCATTAATAGAATTTAATTTCATAATAACTTATTAATAATTTCACATTAACCCTCTCGCTGCGTAATTGTTTTATCAAAGTAGCTTCAAAAATTGCGCATTTAATTCCTTCGTGACGAGCGTCTTTTAATAATTTTTATTCTTTTGTCACCGGTTTTTGAAAACAAAAATTTTCGTCTGATTTAATCGGGAAAATGCTCCGATTAGATAAGGCAAAATTTACAATAAAAAGTAACTGGTGGGAATGATCAAGGAGGGTTAATTAGACGGAAAAATGCATCCCCGATGAAATCTCGGGTTGCGCAAATTTTGCTAGTTTTACGTTGCCCGAGAAACTCTCGGGTTGCGCAGTGAGAGGGTTAATGCTATATATATTATAAAGTACTAGTAAATGTAATATTATCCATAATGTGGTATTATCAGCAGGGCCTGATTACCAACGGGGCAAACTTACACCAGTAAATTTTAATAGAAAATATCCCTTCATTTAAACGCCCTATTCATGCGCAATTACAGCTATGAATAAGGAAAAAAAAAATTCTTTTTACTGGTGGAAGTTTGCCCCGTTGGTAATCAGGCCCTGCTGATAACACCACATTAGTGATAATATTATATTTACAAGTAATTTATAATATATAGTATTATTATGAAATGATTAATAAGTTATAATGAAATTAAATTCTACTAATGATTTTAAAAATAAGTAAAGTCCAATTCTAATACAGAATTTATAGCATATTATCTTTTAACAATATCGGATGAAGATGTCTAAATTATGAAGTTAATTTTTTTCTGTTATTTTCTATCAGTAAAAATAAAACACTTTCAAACAAGAATTATTTTTGGAAAAGTAATTTCTAAAATACCTTAAGAAATATTTAAAATGCCAAATAGCTCATAAAGCAATACTAACTAAAAAACATGCAATAAACGGAACTATCCATTTTCGTTCTACGTGTAAATAACAGAATGTAGTATAACTGTTTTAAATAGTGATTTAGACTTTAAAAAATATGTGGCTTATATTTGAAATGACAATTACATTACTTGTAGCTTTAATTTTTGTAATAATTCGTAATTTAATGGGGGATAAAGTAATCGTTCCACGAAAAAAAAAGCAACTTATTGCAATTGATTTAATCAATTCATTACCGAGGTCAGTTTTACCATTAACTTTCTCCTTTTGGAACGTTATTAAAAAATATGAAGCCTATCGATTAGAGAGCGTATATGTTTTCTAATAAAATCATTGAAAAAAATTAATTTTATGTTTAAAAATTATTTTCTGTAATATTACTTAACAAAGAGACGTGAAAATCGTTTAATAATCTTTAAAAGTATTACATAATAAAACAACGCTAAAACAATTCATTAATCGGTTTATGAAATGCCCTCAATAGGCCAACATATAAATCAGGGACAGTGTTCTTACGGATCAGGAAATCCTTCAAGAAAAATACCAGTATTTTCTTGGAGAAAAACTTGTCTTTTTTAATCGCGTGATTAAATTTACTGAATTTTCCTATAAGAAAATACTGGTATTTTTTTTGTAAAATTCCTTGCGCTGTAGAACCACTGAAATGTAATATACCAGTGGTGGCCAACCTTTTTGTCTAAAATTCACTTGACTACGTTTCCTAAGAGTTGTAATTTTGCCCTTTTTAAATTGCAGACCTTCTGTCATTAAACAATGCATTTTTTTTCTGTACATAAATACTGGTATCCCTGTGGCACGCTTGCCGCAGGTTGGCCATCCCTGTAATATACAATGCTTTTTGCATCGAGACACAAGCATTAACCCTTTCAGGAGCAAAGTACTTCTATTCATAAAATGAGAAAATGATTGACTGATACCAGAGTTTACAAATAAATTTATTAAAGAATACGTCAGTGCTTTTCTTCACATACTAAATAAAAGGAAACATTTCATTCGAAAATTCTGGTGCCAAAGTGGCAATTGGGGATTAAAATTTAGTGGTCCAAAAATGAACCACCGCCCTTCAAGAGGTTAAGAGAAAGTAATTCTTGATTTAAATCATTTTTTTTTACCTTTTTTTCTTACATCGTATGTGCTTTGTAATAAAATCATTCAAAAATTTTTGTTAGAGAAGATCGGTGTTGGTTGTCCCAATATTCATTTCATAAGCTGTGTTTCGTAAGCTGTATCAGCTCATAAACTTACCAGCATATGTATTTGATAATGTAGTCCGATAGATATAATTTGTACTTGCATTATTTGGTTGGTTAGAGGCTTGTCTTCAAAAAACTATTTATTTATTTTTATTGGTGATTGTTTGCGTACTGAGTCATTATTTTTTTATATAGTTCTAAATTTTGATTCAATATTATAAATAGTGCATTATTAGCTTACAATTTTACGTGGCATTATAATTTAAAAAAATTCGATAACATTCTAAAAAAAAAAAAAAAAAATAAATGTGGCATGTATTCGAACGGGGTTGATTGTCATAGTGTGAGTGGGGGTAACATGTGACAACCTCGTTCAAGCCACCTTATAGTTTAATTTGAGAAGTAAATTCGATATTTGTTTGTAATAGGGCACTTGGCTTTTTTTTTTAAAGCTTGCCTCAATTAGGTCTTCAGAAAGTGATATTTGTTGTTAAACGATATAAACACCAAAGAAAACAAGCCTCATGAACTTTTATGCTTGTTTATATATGTGTTTGTATATAGTATACATAAACATGTTATATATTTATGTATAATTATTTTGTTTTTTTATACAGAAATTACTTCTATTTGTATATAAAAATTGATAAATGGTTTTTATAAGTTCAATTTATTGTCTAAATATTGAAATAAATTGCATGCGTGCATGAAACAGTGAATACTTTGCCAGAAAATATGTATAAAAAATTTCCCTCTCTTTCCAAGGTCATTTTCTGTATCCCGCTAAGTCACCTATAACAAGCAAGTACCGTAAATTTACTCCTTAAAATGGTGCGAAATTATTTTAAAAAAGTACTACTTGCGAGGAAATTCTTCTTAAAGCTGTCCTGAGACTAAGGAGTGTAAAAATTAAGCACATTTCAGTTCGCCAAACAATCCATGATTTTAGCACCAATTATCTAGATATATACGTCACATTGAAGAAGTGGACATAAATGGCAATTTTGGCGTTCCAATAATACATATAGGTTATGTGAAAAATCAACAAATGTTTTCAGCTGAAGCAGAAATTAAATTTTTAACACGGGAGGATAAAAATTAAGCACATTTAAAATCACCAAACAATACATTGTTCTAGCATCAATTAGCTAGATATGTGCACCACATTAAGGAAATGGATATAGATGGCAATTTTGACGTTCAATCACCACATATAGGTTATGTGAAAAATCAACAAGTGTTTTCAGCTGAAGCAGAAAATAAAATTTTAAAACATGGATGACGGCTAGATTTCGGCTTTTAAACAGGAATGGGCGTTATACTTGCATGTTACATCATTTAACAAAAAAGATTTTCTTTGTTCATGTTTATATTATAAATGAATGTATGTAATGATGGTATTGTTTCGAATCGAAACATTTGTCTGCATAGTAATACATAAAATCCTAAATTTTAGTCTCAAGCTGTTAAGAAAGCACAAATAAAGAAAAAAATATATTTTATAATCATAGGACTTTTATAAAACTAAAAGGATGAATATTAAATGCTATGCAGTGTAATGACTATTGCCTAGGCGAGGTGACTAATAAACTGTGAATATTAGCGCTTTATAATGACATTATCTTTTCCTAATAAATCTATCTCAGTATGGAATATTTTTAAAAATACATCTAATATATAAATACATTTCAATTTATAACATCCATTTCAATTCGTTTTAACTTTCGCTTCAACCTTATTTCTTGCGGTTAGTTATTCATTTTACTCAGTTTCTTTAAGGAACTTTGTTTCTTGATAGATATTTTATTTGCAAATTAAATCACTGAATAATGACTAAAATACTCCCAGTTGTTGTTAAAAGTTAGAACTCGAAGACGTATTTGCTTCAACGTGAATTCAGCACAATTGATTACTATTTTAAATAATGTTTTTGAAAACGTTGCTTTAGTGAAATATTTATGCAATAAAATTATGGGTCAAAAGGAATGTCGATTTTTTTTTCTTGCTGTGCATATCTTTATATTCGTTCAGCCGAAAGCTGTTTGTGCGTAGCGTACACACATAAGATATGAATTATAATTTTCTGCAGAAGTATTTTCAAATTACGTCTATGTAACAGTTCTTAGAAAATAACTTTTTCCTTTTAATAAAAAAAAGTTTTATGTCTAATAATACAGACACGTATTTTGTTCTTTTCTGAAAATGTCTGTTCATTCTCTAAATCTTTATCTTTAAAAAATATACAGAATTTATATTTTCAAACTATCCAATATGAACAGAAGATTTACAAAATTTCAAAATTTCTCTGTTATTTTTATTTACTAGTAGCGTTAAACGAAAAGTCCAATAAAATTTTCCTTAAGCTAAAAGCAATTTCGTATTAGCTTATAATTTTTCTTTGTTTATCCGTTTACGTTTTAACATTGAAAAAGAAAATAAATGGAGACAAATATAGTGTAGGAAAATAAAATAATCCTCTATGGTACGAATGAAAAGCTTATTCTATTTAATAGCTAATTCTAAACTTTTTATGAAATGCCTGGAAAAGTGTTTTCCTTTTTCACGCAGTTTTATACTAGAAAGAACTTTATAGCTATAATCATTTAAAATGAAACATTGTTTTTCAGGAAATAAATAGTGTTTAGTTATTTCCCCGTTTTAAAGGTCATGATGTAAATGCCATCTGTAAATGTCATATAAGTTACTTGGCTTAATTAACCCTCTTAACGTAATTTGATTAATTTCTTAAGTAAGATACTAAATAATTTAATAGTGTGGTTTTATAAAATTATATTATAATAGGTTTTGTTGTGGGATGTAGTTAGAATATATTTTTTCCTTGTAGCAAAGAGTGTATTTTTAAATAAGGAAAGCGATTTCTGATCATTAATTTTTTCTATATACATAATAATAAAGCAATGGAATCCAGGAAATTTTAGTCTTCAGGTTTTTGATGGATTTACACGCTTCGTATGTACTGATCACAATTTGCCTATTATTGGAAAATGTTTGCCTATCTGTCTGTCAGTCTGACACAACTTTGTGGCAGTAGGTCTTGAGTTCTATTCACGGACTGGACAATTTTTCACTCTGTTGGAAAATTTTAATTCGTATGATATATTTACAAATCTGTATCAATGAGTTAATACTTATAATGTGTATTTACGCAGTGGTGGAAAATTGGCGCAGAGGCCTATTGACACCACTAATTTTTTATAATATTCTTCATCTGAAAAAAAAAAAAAAAACCTCAAAAATTCTGCCAGTAGATAAGCCGAAAAGAACTACTAAAATTTAGTGGCGTCAATAGGCTTCACCTCTGCGCCAATTTTCCACCCCTGATCTACGTATTCCTCAGTAGGAAAAAATTCAATTCGTATGATATATTTTCTCATCAGCACGATTGAGTTAAAAATTATAATGTGTATCTACATATCACTCAGCTCAAAAATATTCAGTTCGTATGGTATAATTACCAATTAGTATGATTTGAGTTTAAAATTATAATGTGTATCTACATATCACCGAGTTGGAAATAATTCAATTTCTCAAATCGTTCAAATTGAATTGAACTGATATATTTACCAATCAATATGATTGAGTTAAAATCACTCAGCTGAAAAATACTCAATTCGTATGATATAATTACCAATCAGTATAATTGAATTAAAAATTATAATGTGTATCTACGTATCATTCAGCCGGAAATAATTGAATTCGTCTGATATATTTACCAACCAGCATGATTGAGTTAAAAATTATAATGTGTATCTACGTATTACCCAGTTGGAAATAATTAAATTCGTATGATATAATTACCAATCAGCATGATTGAGTTAAAAATTATAATGTGTATCTACGTATCACACAGTTGGAAATAATTCAAATATTTACCAATCAGTATGATTGAGTTAAAATGTATAATGTGCATCTACATATCCATCGTTTAATGGAGTTCTATTGCCTTCGTTCTATTATTTGCCTTCAGCTAAGCTGTCTACATGGCAGACCAGATGCTATTGCAAATAAGGTTATCTGAGTGAAATGTATCTGCCGGCTGTCGGTTCAGGTAGGTCAATAGGCAGAGCGTTGGCAATCTAAGTGAAAGATCTTGGGTTCGACTCCCGGCCAGGGCATGTTTTTCACCTCATTGGAAAAATTTTAATTCGTATGATATCATTAACAATCAGCATGATTGAGTTAAAAATTTTAAAGTAAACAAAATATTAAAAAAAAATTTTTTTTCGAACCTCCTCCAACTAAACATTCCACCGAAGAACGATTTTATAAAACAAACGCAAAATAAATTAAATTACTTAGAATCTAAATGTTTAAAGAAATGAATAATTTACATTAAGAGCTAACTAAAATAAAATTTTTACATGGACATACGTTTATTTAAACACCTTTCAATTATCGAATTAATTCGATTTATTCGATTAGTTATAGAAATGTTATGTTTCATAATTAAATTAAGTAAAGGCAGCGGTACTCCCTATTATTGGTGAAAAGTATTCTCACACCACTATTTTCGAAACGTAATATTAGCTTCATTTAATGTCTGAAGTTCTGCGATTAAATAAGCTAGAGATAAATATTCCAAAAACCTGATAGGTTTTCGGCCCACGAGCTGCATAGAAAATACCACTGAACTAAGGTATGAACCAAAAGCTCCTCCTATTCTTTCCTTAACCCTTAAATGTGTGGGTTATTTTTATATTTTGTTTCGAAAAAAAATATATACGAGTCTCTGAAAGGTTTATAACACAGGAAACATAATGAAAAAAATCAGAGATACAATATTCATATAATACGTCAATCTTTACTTCTGTTGCACATCTGCAATATAAGTAAAAACTACTGTTGTGTGGCTGTTTTACGCTAAAATATCGCAAATTAGTAAATATTTTAATAAATATGTCTCCAAATACCTTATGTTATATAATTATTTATTTTATAAAACTTAATCTTTAACCCTTTAATTCTCATGATAGAATGCGTTCTAGAAATTACGTAGTTCAGAGAATCTGACTTTACACCAAAAAGTTTCAGTGGTTAATTTCGCTTTATTTAAATACGGAATGCCTGTTATTAATTAAAGCAGATATTGCTATTTTAATTTTCTGGTGTGAGTTAGGTTGTTTATACGAATAAAAAAATCTATTACATTCAAAACACTGTTGTTTGCATATATGCAAAACTGCGCGCTAAAGGGTTAAGACTGCTAGTTAGTCAATTTCCAAATTACTCTCCCTAATTTTAAGTCTATGGGCGTAGAATACATTCACATATTTAAAATATCTCTTTGGGAAATTAATATTTTGTACTCCTTTTTGCTTTGTACTCTTCTTTAAAGATGTTTATTTTTTTCTTAGTTCTCAAAATATTTCTAAAATATTATATTTCATGTGTTAAAATCTGACGAACTGTGAGTAAGATTTTAACTCCTCATTTAAAATTAAGTACATACTTTAGAAATATTTTGACAACTAAGGAAAAAAGAGACCCTTTAAGAAGAGTACACAGAAAAAATAAGTTAAAAATATTGATTTCCTGAGGAGGTATTTTAAATATACGAATGCATCCCAAGCCCATAGACATTTAGAGAGGAGAATACGGAAGTTCACTGACTAACAGACTTAAGCTTAGCTTTAAGCTTAGCTAACAGCCTTAGCTTTATTGAGTACTAAAATTATATTTTATCAATATTTTTCTAATAATTCCATGATAGGGAACATTTGATGAGCAATGTTTGCTGAGAATTTCGTAAGATAAAAGTTTATTTCATTCCTATTACGACACTAATAACGGATTCACTAGAGACTAAAAACGGACTGACGTAAATAGACCTCTAAATGAACTCAAAAGTCTCTATGAAAGAAGGTAATTTTCAAAAGAAGGTTAATGGTGTTGTTGCGGAGGCATTTAAAAAAAAAAAATTTTACATATTATACAAGAGAAAAAAAATACCAAGCGAAGTATCGATTTTTGCGGTAGTACAATTTTAGAAGTAATTTAAGTTTAATATTTTCGCTACAAGTATGAAATAATTAATTATTTAGTGTAAAAAAAATACAGTTTCAATATCTATTGAGTTGTCGGAAATGTCATGACGCATGGCTGACAATTTTTATGCTTTTTTATTACTGCTATTTCCGAATAGTAATCTCATTTAATCATAGAATTTATAAGATGAAGATTACTATTCGGAAATACATATTATAAAAAGCGTAAAAGTCAGAAAATATGTGTCATGACTTTTCCAACAACTCAATAAACCTTTGCAATGAACTTTTTATGTAGATATAGATATCTAAATCTAAATCATTTGAAAGCACTCGCCCTATTATCGCACTTTTTTCTTTCAAGAATAGCAATCCATTTAAAAAAAAAAAAACATTAATATTAACTTTTTGAAAAAAAACCCTTTCAAAACATAGTTTTTCGTGTTTTCCCCTTGTATATCGCAGCCCGCGTCGCCTAAACTATTCAAAATACGCAAAAGCGAAAAATACTATGCTTCTACCCACTTTTATCTTTCTAATTGTGCAATCATTTTTATAAGATGTGAATATTAACCCCTTCAAAAAATTATTTTTCGAAACGCCCGCCGTTTCGAGTTTTTTGTTTTATTTTCCTGTAAGGTTAAAAAATCTGCATCTGCTTCGGAAATGAAAATATGAAAAACAAAAATACCAGACCACATCTAAGTTCATTTTTCTTTCTAACAGTCGTATCTAAAAAAAAAAAAAAAAAAAAAAATTAATATTAACCATTTCAAAAAATTCTTTTCCGAAAGTCACTTTTGCGACTTTATAATTATTATTTTTTGTTTCTATTGCGCATAGGGTTAATATTAAGCACATTTTGTTAAAAAAAAAGAAAAAAAAACTTAATTTTATACAATTGCTCTGAAATTTTAATACAATATTCTAATCTTTTAGCTAATGATCTAGTATAAATTTGATTTAGAAATTATGAGATTTAGAGGGAAAATAATCAGTTTCAAAATACCAAATTTTCCCATACACTGTAAAGAAAGAAGATTGTTTATTAACCTATGAAAATACAATATAAGAAAAAACTAAATTATAAAATACGCCCTTCCTACTTGCCTATAATTCTGAAAAGCGTTTTTTTTATCTTTAGAAACCACAGAAATGAATATATTTTCAAGGTTTAAAGAAGTATTTATTAAAACAAAGTTTCTTTTGCTGCCACGGATTTTTGGAAATGTTTCCGAGTAGTTTTTACAGTGTATTAATCCGTTTTCTCAAACCAGTATATTCAATTTTAGGATCCAAATAATACTCCTAACATTTTGAGCTGTATAATTGAAGTATGTATGTAAGAGTAATAAAATAATATTGATTTTAATGTTAAAGTTAATGTTGTTAATTTAGCATGTTATCCGTAAAACATGTTCTTTGAACATGAAAAGGTGTTCTTGAGAATTGGTATCATTCGGTCATACCTTTCTCGGCCATTTACGACGCAACTATTTCTTAACAAAAAAAAAAAAAACCTAAAATGTTCTCATTGATTATAAATTAAGGCTAATTTTCAAATATAAACTAAATATTTTTACACATTCACGAAGTCATTTTTATTCTTAAAAGCACAAATTTTTCAGATATTAAGCAATCAGATAGCATTTCCCATTCTTCTATAAACAAAAACTGTTTTCAAATATCATTTTAAAAATAAACATTCCTATAAATGTATTTAAAGTATTTATTAAGGTAAGTTGGGGTAACTGGACCCACGAGGTAACTGGGCCATAGGCTATTTCATAAAAAACCGTTGAGGATTTTTAAGTTTTAGCTTTTGTCAACATTGCACCCCCATCTCTACTTCATAGCCCTTTAAGACCGGGAGTTTTTTGGTAGAAATTGAAAGTTTGGGTGGTTTCCCGTTATCGATAGGACCGTATTTGATTGAAAAAAAATATTTAAAAAAGTACCCGATGTCAGGTTATGCCAAGGGAGGACCCGCACAATTGTGCAGGTTCGGTCTTAATGCAGCCGTTTTTGGGCTAAATCTACACAATTGTGTAGTTTGGGATTATGTGTGCAAATAGATAAAGATAAAAGTTTAAGCAAAAAAAGTTGTTGTTTATTGAGATAATTTTCTTCAACCACAATGAAAATGTTTGAAACAATTTTTGTTTTTAGACAGACCACTTCAATTTAATTTTCTGAGACGTGCTCAATATTCGCACCCCTATTAAGAGCCGTTGACAAATGGTATGCCCTTCACTCCGTTTGGATTCTGCCTGATCCTTCAAATTTCTTTTTTTTTAGTTTTTCCAGCAGCGGTATTTTGTTGAAATACCGATCGAAGTACATAAACCTAGGTCTAAACCAGAGTAAGAACTACAGCAGGTCCTAATCCCAGATCCTTGTGGACCAGGTCTGTACTTTCCCACTGGTATACTACAAAATTTAAAACTATCCCAGGTGATACTGTTGCAACAGAGTGTGATTTGTTTGTTATATATTACTTTACTGAAGCACGTCCTAAAAGGAGGAATCTTCTGCTCATCTATGGAAAATTTTCCCTGATCTCCTGGTAAATTCAAGCAGACACTATGGAATCTGTCGAGCATTTGCTGAACTTTCCTTAATTTATTATTTATTCCTGGTGGTTTACTTGCTGTGTCGACAAAATGGAATGAATTTATCAAACTTAAAAATATATCTCGTGATATGCATATAACTCATATAAAACTTATAAATCATATAATGACATCTATGACCCAGAGCAGAAACATATAGTTCGTTGCATATGCATATTATATATTTAATACTATCAATTTTAAATAGAAATCATGAATAGTACAAACCTATAAATTTAAAATTAACCCGATTTAAAAATGTAATTAATAAAAAATAAATTGCTAAAAACATACGTTTAAAAAAATCACTTAAAGATAAAAATTTTATATATTACACCCAACAGTTATAAATATCTTTTTGAGTTTGTCTTACTACGGGAAATTAATTTCTCGATTGTTTTTTTTGTTTTTTTTGCTTGCAATAAAGAAAATTACATAATACCTTATTAAAATTACATAATAAAAATTTAAAAAGTATGTTGGGGGTATCAAATCAAATTTCTTAAATGTGATAGCTATAGCTCGAAATTTTATGATACAGATGAAGAGGAATAACATAAGGCAAAGTGAGATTATTAGAAAATTATCGAAACGAATAAAAAATAGTTCTGTTCGATATAAAAATATAGTTTTATTCTCCACAGGTTTATTGGACATATCGAACTTCCATTGTGATAAATAAAAAAGGGAAATGAGATACTTAAGTACTTACGTATCCCTTTTTCAAAGCTTTATCTATTTATTTTTTCCCTTAAAATACTCATGTAACTTTTATACTTATGACCTATACTAAAGTACACAAGTACTTACTTAAATTTTATGTTTTTTATATAAATCTAATATTTTCACCTTTAGTGCTTTTTTTTTAACACATTGACAGTAAAGGTTCCCTTACAACGCCCTTTATTTAATATATAATGTACATGATCTGCCTGGTTTAAAATTTTTTAGTTGTTTACACTTTTTCAAACAGAACCTGATACCAAATATTAAAAGAAAAAACAAAAAAAAAAAAAAAAAAAAAAAAAAAAAACTTGTGTGGACCATAGACCCTCCTGGCCCACTTGCCCCATTTTTATGGGGCAACTCGATGCATGAGGAAAGAAAGATGAAATATATATATATATATATATATATATATATATTTAAATTTTAGATATTAAAATGTAATTTTGAACATTTCTGTCTGATAGGGAGAACCTAACTGAACACGTTTACAAAAGTTCAGACTTTAATTCAAAGAATATTAGCCTTTTGAAGCTGAATTACCAGAATCTCCAGAGTCACATTGTAAAATCATGGCCCTGTTGCCCCACGTAACCTTATAATCTGAATTTTGTTGTAACTCATAGTGTCATGTAGAAAGCAGTGTCCCAGATTGTTGATTGCCACCGTTTTTTTTAAATAGAAATATTCGCCCTATTTAAAAATGGATAAAAAATTCTGAAAAATAAGCGGATTATACAATTTAAAAAAAGTGGTGACAGTCAAATAATCTGAATTAAAAAAGTCCCCAATCTGGAAACACTGGTAAAAAGGTAGCTACTTTGTTATCTTAACCCTAGAACTACCGGAAATTTTACTCAAGTTTTATAAAAACATTCTACACCAGAATTTTTACTTAAAACTATTTAATTTGTTTATTTAACTTATTATTGTCTGATTTATACATTTAGTTTGTTTTGAAGAAATTTCTGGTTTGAATAAATATTTTGAATGTACATGTCGGGTCCATTGGACCCTTCTGGTAGACAGAGGGTTAAACAGGGTTCGTACGGGTCCTTGAATTTTCAGACTAAGAAATTCTTCGGTATAAGTAATTTCTTATAGAAAATTTCTTCTTAAATAAGGCAAAATTTCGCGCGTTTAAACTAGATTTATTTTTCCATTAAAAAATACTGATATTCCGCCTTTAAAATAACTGGACACGTACGAACCCTGTTAAATAGTTTTGGATTTCAAACTAGAGTAACGATGTACGCCATTTCTTGACAATATTTAATTGCTAAAAATATTCATATTTTTAAATATTACTTTCTTATGATGAAATATTAATAACAAAATTATCTTTAAGCAAATTTAAATACATTTTTTTGTTGTTGAAAAGGAATAGTGAAAAATAAAAGCTACACTTTCCAAAATAAAAAACGTTTTAAAAAAATCTATTTTCATAATATTTCTTTGTTCAAATTTTCAGAATTCTCATTATTTTAATTAATTGTTAATTATACCGATGAATTATTTTGAATTATCCGTTATTGGTTTTCTGGAAAGTTTTAACTAGGTTCCCATAAGGTTTCAGTCTATTTTTGTTGAAAAGTTCCAGGATTTCGTTTATACATGATATAATAGATAAAAAAAAAAAAAAAAAAAAAAAAAAAAAAAACAGAAAGAAAAAAAAATAACTGGAAATCAGCATCATTTTTCCGAAAAAGAACTAGATAGCACGGTACTCTTCTACTTTTCCCTGCAAAGTTGGCAGAAGCAAAATACAAGGAAAAATAAAATTTACAATTAATATTTACCTAGATAGTACTTATCAAAATTTGAAGATAAAGAACTCCCATGCAAAAAAGGTTTGATATTTCAATTAGTTGCTTTTTAATTAGTTAACACTAGAACGCCCGGAAGGAGTCGATTCGACTCCGACCATATGATTAAATGTCATTTCGAACCAGAAGTTCTTTCACAAAATAATTTAAATATTAAAAACGAAGATTTACGTTAAATAAATCAATCAAATAAATTTAAATAAAAATTCTGGTGTAAAATATTTTTATGAAACTTGAGCAAAATTTTCGGGCGTTCTTGTGTTAAGCGAGGAACTTATTTATAGTTCTTATATGAATATTTTTCCTTCTTTGTGTTTTTTTTTTAATTTTTTTTACGGAAAAAATCATCTGGTTCTCTTGGTATATATGTCTTGAACAGCGTCATAAATAATATAGCAAATATCGTAGATCAATTCAATTTATTTAATCGATAATTAAATATTTAAATATTTAATATATAAACACAATTTAAATATTTTTTATACAGAATCAGTAATTTTTATAAATATATTGTTGTGTGGAAACTTTACATAGTAATAATTATAAAGCATTCGGATATATATATATATATATATATTTTTTTTTAAAGAAAGAAAAAAATCCTGTAATTTTCCCTCCTGAAATAAAACACTTGTCTGATATTATTGAAATGATCTATCTGAAAGCAGAACACAATTATTTTCTGTCAAGAGTGGTGTCGAACCCACGATCTCTTTTGAAAACCAAAGGCTAAATCTGGTGCCTTAGATCGCTCGGCAATCTTGATATAGTTCTACTTTCTTCTAAAAGAGAAGAAATTGAAATACTGATTAAGCGCATGCACAGATCATTCGATTTTGGTCTTAAAAATGCTTTGAGTTTTAATAATATAGTTTTTGGGCCTTTTTTCACGATTAAGAAAAAAATAAAGCATGTAATGTCTCTTTCTTGAATTTAAATAAAATTGATTTTTTTTTGTGTGTGTGTGTTTTACTTTATGACAGTTATGCTGAAGTCAAAAATAAGTGAGCCATATTCAACACAATTTCCTTTTGTGTTTATAGCGTCCCCTGGCCGTAAATAGATTAACTAAATTTAAATAAAATTGATTTTTCTAAGTTTATTTAATAATTCCTTATTGTAAGCTTGTGTCGCATGAACGCATCGATTTTACTATCGATAAAATTTTCACATGGTAGGATTTTTTACGCTGGTAGTGCCCCGGATGGGAAGTTGCATAGTTAAAAGTTAAAAATGGATTTTCTTATATTTTCTCATTTGACACTCATATTCAAAGTTAATGTTGAGTAATACAGATTAAAAAAAAATTCTTTTTGTTTATAGCGCCACTTCGGAAGAAGTAGGCTAACCAAATTTAACCCCTTGATTCTCACTCGCGTGATATTCACGGGCTGTGGCTTTTATTCAGATTGTTTGATTCCCACCATTTTTATAAAATAGTGTAATTGGCTTTATTATGGTATCATTTTACCTGTCATTATATATGGTGAATATTTCTTTTTTAAAAAAGTGGTGCCACGCCAATAAGCAGTTTGAATTTTCAAATCGTAATTTAATGCGACTGTCAAGGGGTTAAGTGAACTTGAGTTTTTTTTATGTTGCACTGTATGACAGCTGCACTGAAGTTAAAAAAATGTAGAACAGATTTAGTGCAAATTTCTTTTGCGATTATAGCGTCTCCTGGCGGGAAAGGGGTAACTAAATTTAAATAAATTTGATTTTTTATGTTTTATAAATAAATCTGCATAATTAGCTTCAGCTGCATCAATTTTATGTTTTTATAAAATTTTTCACATGATACGTTTTTTTACGCTTGGTGGGAAATTGCATACCTAAAATTTTAATTTTTTTTTCTTTTTGTGGTTTTTCATGTGATAACCATTCTCCGGGGTAAAATTAGAAAGGACGGATTCAACTCAATTTTCTGACAGAATTAAGATAAAAATAGTTAGTACTGATTTGACACATTTGCGTTTATCACGGCTCCTGGTTGGAAATGTGCTATTTACATTTAAATAAAATAGATTTTTTAGGTTTTACTGTATGGAGAGGAGACACTTACGTTGATTATTAATTTAAACTCAATTCATGATGCAAACAAAATTTCAAATTATGAATTTGAAAATAACTACAAATTAGTAATTGATTAATGATACTAAACTTTCAACTAAGTTGTTGCATAAAATAGTCAAACACAAGGTACATGCAATTAATCTGTCTGCTAACCTGTCCATCCATACACAATTTAAATTTCTTAAAATACTCTTAAAATTAAATTCAATAATTTTAAATTTGTTATGGGATAGATTACAGTGTCTTTCCATCAAAGGATGAATTATGAAGAAGTCTGCAACGCGTGAGTCTGCTGAAAGGGTCTGCTCCGGGGGTTTGGGCACTAAAGGTTCAGGGAGAAGAGCCCCTAGTATATGTATCATCATTATCATCACCATCATAAATCGTTTTCAATCCCCCATATTTATCTCTTGTTTCTTTTTTAGTTCTTTGGTCATATAATTAACTGATTAACCAATTTTCTGATTTCGTCGCTCCATTTTACCTGTGGTTGAATTCTTGGTCATTTTACATCTCTGGGATACCACTGTAGAATATTTGTCCTCCATCTATTGCCTGACTTTTAATTCTCTCCATGATGCCAAAAACTTTCGCCTGTCTTCTTCTTGTTTTTATGACCCTTCTAGTTATGCCTAGCATACACCTGTCTGTATTGCGCTGTATTGTTTGTACTCTTTGTACCACCCGTTTTCTCAGCTTCCATGTTCCCTGTCCATAAGTTAGTGCAGGTAAAATACATTGGTTAAACAGTTTACTTTTTAAGTAAAGAGGTATGTCACTCTTCAGGATAGTATTGTTCTCCTCAAAAATATACCATTCATTTCTTACTTTTTTATTCATTTCATTCATGATGCTGTTATCCGATGTTTTTCTCGTCTAAGTTACACACAACTCTGCATTTTCTTAATCTCAGTGCTGTTGTAGACTATCTTCTTTTTTGGTGCAAATGAATTGGGCATCACCGTAGTCGTTTCCAAATTTATTTTCTACCAGGGATGAACAGGATGACCACCTCGGGAACTCAGCTTACACTTTAGAGTGGTAGTGCAATCCCGGGACAGACCAATCCACTAACTACTCGTGTTACAAATGGATTTTACAATGCTTATAATACAGTTTTACAATTCCACATTGCAACATGCATATCTGTGATGTGTTGAAAAATTAAAGAGGCTTACAGTTAATTTAGGTTACAATTGACTTATTATAGAGTATTACTTCATCAAATCATATTTGAGAAGATCAGTCAAGTTGAAACTGAATTGACAATTATTTACATGTACTAGCAATGTATAATCATGCAAAACACAATACAGTGTAACTTCTGAATAATGGTTACCAGTGGGACCGATGAAAAGTGACCGCTATTCAGAGCTTTTATTTAAAAAAAAAAATCATAAATAGATAAATTGAAATTGAAATACACAGTCAATTTAATTAATCCTCATTGTTTTAATACATAAAAAAAAAAAAATCAGTGATTTGCAGTTGCTTTTTTTCTGCAAATATCTTTCTCCAAAGAAATAATAGTACGGGTTGTTTTGCTGTACAACTCATCATCATTATGATTTAATGCAAAATTTTTGATTTCACGAGGGTTCGTAAAAAATTTGGAATATGTGTTAATACTGGAAATTTTAGGTGATTCTATAATCTCTTACATATCCCCTTTCGCATCACTTTTCTCTTCCTCTCTCCTATCTTCCACCATTTGCTTTATGAATCAAATGTAGCAGTAACTGCCAAATCTTTGTCCAGACACACAAACTTACTGGCGTTCGTGTTAGTTATGGTTGCTGTTCTAAGAATATTATCTAAAATTTCCCCTTCATTATTGTCTTCATTTTCTATGTCTGTTTTTGGAAAAGGATTAAGTGTTCAAGAGATTAAGTAACATTTTGTTGACATATTTAGTAAACTATGTTTGATCTGCTTCAGATTTTGGTTTGCAAATAAATACGTAATTGTACCAGAAACTGTTAATTTTTTTTCTCGTGACTTTTGAGCGGCCGTTGTTCAAGTTTTTTTATTTAGAGGTTCGTACTAATGTTAATGCTATGGAATGTGTTTGGTACCATCAATATGTGGCCGGTATTTAGAGGTTGTTGTTGTTTAGAGATGACCGTTCAAGGAGGTTTCACTCTATAATCTATTAACATATCTTCCAGTTCTGCAGCGCTGTTATTGAAAATTAAAATCTCATTAGCAACTCGGAGATGACTTAGATGTTCCGCATTCATTCCAATCCTTTGTTTTCCCAATCCAGTTTCTTGAAAATATTTTCTAAGACAGAAGTAAAAAGCTTATGAGTTTAATTTGTTTAACCCTTCTTCCAAGCATAGGTTTTTTTTCTTCCTTTGTCAAAACGGATGGTTGCTCTTGCTTTCTTGTAAATCTTCTTTATAATCTTGATGTAAGGATTCAGTAAAGAAAGTATTGTTTTCAAGAAATCCAAGGAACCAAAATATTAACAGAATTAATACAAAACCGAAAGATAAAAAACGGGATTTTTATGTATAAACATAGTTAATGAAAGACACATTAAGAGTTTAACCCTTTGAGGGGCTAGGTACTTGTATTCGTAAAATGCTGAAATGATTAAATAGCACCAGAATTGATAGACAAATTTATTTCAAAATATGTTTAAGCATTTCTTCACGTACTTATTAAAATTAAAATTTTCTTTCCAAAATTCTGGTGTCAATGTGGCATTTCGCAATTAAAATTAAGTGGTACATATTATATCCCTTCCCTTCCCCCCCTGAAGGGGTTAGCAGTTTTATTGTGTTCAAACCGAACTAACAAAAGGAAAAAATCTTCAATTTTCAAAATTTTAAATGCACATTTTGATTATGCTTAAGTAGTATTTCATTATATTTTGAAATAATCACGTGGTTTCTTTTTTTTAATTTTAAATTCTAGAATTGTGTCAAAATATACAAAATATCTTAAAAAGTCCGAAAATAAAGAAATAAAAATAAAAAGCAAAATCATAGAAACTAAACAATATCGCGAAGTAAGAAATGTGAAATAAGAAACAATGAAAAAAAAATCTTTTTGCACAAATATTAATTCAAGCTCTGTGTCTGACTACTCATGGAAAACAGTTAAAGAAACCTGATATGACAGTGAGCGAAATGTGAAGAAAGCTTTACTGGTGCACAGATACAGTAGAAGCATGTTCTTTGTAAATTTGGCATGATTTACTTGCTTGTTTAATCCTTTATCGTAAAATTTGATCAAAGAGATCCGTTATTCATTGTAATACTATCTAGTCTTTACGAATGTATTTATTATCTTGAGATGTATATGTTTCCTCAACGTGAATTTTAATTTAAAATGACTCTTGCTTTGAATTGTTCTTAAACAAGTGAGACACATTTAAATGGCATGAAAAACATAAGCTGCATTTTGTTTTTCTTTAAATTATATAAAATTTAAAGTTTATCTTTTAATTGAAATCATGTACCAGAACCACAGAAATAAATGAGATTACCACGCATTATTACAGTGCATTTCGTTTTTTACATTTTAAGTAAATTTTTTTTCAAAAAATTCCCAAGAAATTTCTTTTGTATAAAATGAAAAAAAAAAGTTTTTATTTACTTTCGTTTCATTATTTTTCTTTTATTTTCAAAATATTTTTTCTTTTTTATTTAAGTTTTAATATTAATGTTGTAATTTATGATGACCTGACATATTTATGACATGAATCATAATAATAATAGTAAAAAAAATCCTAAAAACAGGATTTTATCCAGTTCTAGATACTTATGGGACGTATCCTACAAAGTAGTAGTTTTCAACCTCATTATTGCTACGGCTGCATTTGAAAATTTAAACCATTTACGAGGGCCCATTCCGCTCCAAGTACGCACGCAAAGGTACTTTTCCAGTAAAAAGGCCTTGGCGAAATAGCAAAAATTGCCTTGGCGAGAGAAGGTAACTTGCCAACATATTTTCTGGCAACGTAGTCACTGTTTCATATATACAAACAATGTTTTCAATATTTATACAATTTATTTAATATAAGGAAGCCATTTAGCTATTTTTATATACAAACATAAGTAAATTGTATATAAAAAACAAATATATATATATATATAAATAAATAAAATGATAAATACATATATAAAGAAGAACAAAAGCTCATCAGGTTTGTTTTCATAGCGTTTTATATTATTTGGCAAAAAATCTCACTTTCTAAAGCCCGAATTGTGCCAACTTTTTTTAAAAAGCGCCAAGGCCACTATGTTGGAAAAGTACCTATGCATATACTTATTTATACATGCGTGAAATGTACATTGCATAAACATATACAATGTCACATATTATTGTGGTGAATGGACAATTTATGCAAAATTTCATCCACAAAGGATAACAAAACTTTTTTCTCAAGTATGAAGGATACAAAGAATGAAAAGATACTGTTTCATCACCAGTGAATCTTTGACTGAGTGAATTATTTTGATCAACTGTTACTTTGATATAAAATTGAAAACTTTCAGTTGACCTTGACCTATTTACTATTTATGAGGAAAATTTTGTATTTATACGTATATATACAGATGTCATGGATGCAAGAAAAGGGGCCCACGAGCGCAAAAACACGGGCACATGATTGACGACTCTTAATAGTCTATTCAATGAAATATAGAGTCATATTTACTCGCCAATGGCTAGGCATTTACTAATTAAACTATTGGCTTACAAACGTTAGAAAAAATATGTTATTTAATTTGAAGCCAGAAGCCCAGTGGCATAGTGGTCAGCGCGTCTGGCTACCACGAAACAGGTCCAGAGATCGACTCCGGGCTGGGGAATGTTCACTCAACCGCTCATCCCTTCAAGTTCGATAAAATGAGTACCAAATTTACTTGGGAACTAAACACTGATGGTCCCGTGTTAGGCTGAACACCTGACCGGGACATTATAGCACCTCAGGCCTCATAGTGAAGAAAACAGGGCTGGGCACTGTCGGCCATGATCTTCAATAGATCGTAACGCCGCAGGTTTAGTTTTATTATGGAGCCATCAAATCGGGGACCTAAACTATTCGCTAGGGCGAATCAAGACCTTGATTTAGATAGAGTGGTGGTTACGTCACTTTTGAAGGAGGAGGTCGCATTTCTTAAAGAAGTATTTCTTTATATCAATGACTATTTACATGAAGAAAATATTATGTACTTATAATTGGCTAGCTCAAGGGGTTTAGATATTTATCATAAAGGATTTTTTAAGAGGCGCCGGTAGAGTGTTACTAAAATAGGTCGGCAAAATTTCTTAGGCTCGCACTCCTCTAACACCGAAAAAATGCATTGCAAAAGGAGATTTTATTACATGGATTTAACTCTCACTTTCGATTGATACTAAAATGAAGGACTATAAAAACACCAAGAACATTTTCAACTTATATTTTAAGGTAATCCTTCTTGTACGGTATTTCTCCTGGAATTCCTAATTCACACTAATTTCCGCACAAAGTTTGGCTTATGTTAATAGACAATTTTTGAGAAAATATATCCATGTAAAATTTATATAAAAGAATTATAAAACGAAATGAATTATTATACGACCTGCTGATGTAACTACTATTTATTACCCTTCAAATTTATTTATCTTCACTATATGCTTATTTCTAATTTTAGCTGCAATAATCTAGTAGAAAATTCACGTTCTACACAGTCTAAAGTTTCTTTGGATGTTTATTGTTTTGGGGGATTTTCTATGAGATGAATATTAAACGAGCGCCATTTTCATCTTGTAAGTTTTGAATGTATTAACCCGTTCGAGAGCAATTGCCGCTGGTGAAAAAATGATAGCGGTTGGAGGAAGGTTGAGGGAGCGATAAGTTCCGAATCTCTTTGGTTCAAAATTTACAAGAACAAAATGGCGGCTTCTATCACAAAGATACATGTGCGACTAATGCAGCATTGACATTTTCGCCCAGGTGCTAATCTACTGATATCTTCCAAGTCATATAAACATATTTCAACCACAAATTTTATGTGATGCAGGGGAACATATAATTACTACACAGAAGGAAGCCAACATTTTATTTAAAAAATATTTCTGCTTCAAAATATATCTGATAAAAAAAAGAAGAGAACAACGGGAGATTGTATGTTTCTCTCACCAATCAAAAGTAGTATTTGTATTAACCAACTAAATATTTATAATTCCTTCTCAGTCATTAATTTCTTTAAATAAAATATAATTCATAATTTTAAATCTATCCTTCAATGATTAGTTGCATTTTGTTCGATTTCGAAGTTATTAAATATATAAATTAGATTAAGCATGCGAAGAATTTAACCCTTCACAGGGGTATGGTATATTATTTATGCCACTTAATCCCTTAATTGACCCGGTCGTATATATATGGCTGTAGAAAATACATGCATCTATTAAAGAGATGGCGGATTCCAATTACAGCGAGGCAATTTTCACCACCTGGGCCGTTATATATAACAGTATAACATGTGCATTTTCTTACTGTTATTTCAGAAAACTAACATACACCTTCTTTAATTGCAGAAATATGCAATCTAAGTAAGTCACTGGAGATTGCGTAAGATTTCGTCGGCAGTTAAGGGGTTAATTTTAATCCCCAAATGTGAAAATATGGCACCAGAATTTTGGGGAAAAAAATCCTTTTTGTAATGTTTGCGAAGAAAAGGTTTTACTTATTTTAATAGGAATTTGTTCAAGAATTCTGGTGTCATTAAATCCTTTCACCATTTTAGTAACAAAAGTAATTTGCCCCTAAATGGGTTAAAATGGACCTTTTAAATCACACAATACTTCATTTATGGTCCAATCTTTCAAATATGTGCATCTGAGATTTACAACACTTACAGCACAAAAATTAAAAAACGAACAAACTGTTTGTTACTACTATTAAATATATTAGGGGATCCAACCGTGAAAACCACTTATTTTTAATTTAAAGAATCTAATATATTTTTTTACATTTAATATATATCTTTTTTATATTGCCAGCTAACAACACAAAAAAGTATTTTTATATGGAAAATGTCAATTTTGTATTCAATTGAATTTTGAAATTTATTAAAAGCAATATTTTCGCGTTACTCGCATGACAGCAGTTAATAATCGAAGACATCGCCAAAGATTTTGCTACTTACAGCAGACTTTTTGAGATTTTTTGATAATTTTAGTGGTTTAACGGCGTAGTTCTATTACATGTCTGTTAAATTATGTGTTTTATTTATAAAATTTTATTTATTTATTGATGAAGTTTTAATTTCGTTATGGAATATTAGCCGAAACAAATGCTGAAGTATTTATATTGTTTTAAGCGCAAACTGCTTAATCTTTCGTAGTCGGGCTGCACGCGATAAAGTTAGAGGGAAAAAATTCATGCTCGAAAATTATTTTAAAAACCATAAAAAGCAGTAAATTGAGATACAGTTTTCAAACAAATTGCATTTGATGGAACATTCTTTTCGTGTTCGACAATGTAAAAATTGAAATTGTGCGATGTTTTGAAGCCAAAAATATTGAAATACAAGTGAAATTTATTTGTCAGGTGTTGCCATCGTCTATATGACCCATCTTTGCTCATAGACATGTTTTTCCTTTATAACATATGAGGGATTCCCAACCATAGTAGACCAAGTCCATTTTGTAAAAAATGATATAGTCTATTTAGAAGGGGCATAAAATCTGTTTTATCTACTTCCATAGTGAACCAAGCGTATTTTCACATACTTTATCATATATGGCATTTGTTTACAGACTTGGTTCACCGTGGGAGTGAATAAAGCAGATTTTATGCACCTTCTAAATGGACTATCTCATTTTTTTTTTCAAAATGGACTTGGTCTACTATGGTTGTGAGCCCCTCATATGTACTATAACATTGTAATTATTTCAAAAATCACATGCAACTTAGTTCTATGTATCTGAAGTTATTAGAAAGACGGAAAAATACTCTGAAAAAATACTGTTGCCTGTGTATATTTTTTTCTTCGATTATATAAAAGACTATATCGATTATATCGACTATTTAAATACACAAAAATGCCGAAATAACAGAAAAAACTGTAAAAAAAAAAAAAAGTTAAACGTAGTAATTCATGCGCCCTAAAATGACTTTAAAACAACATAAAATCTGAGAAAAGCGAAAAGTTCTTATGAAATCTATCTTTTTTGTTCAAGTCAAAAATCAAACAGAAACACGACTTCATCTCTTGTAGCTTGTCGTAAGTTTTAGATTTAAAAATAAGGACTAAAGATATAGTTTTTCATATAATTAATGACGCTTCCAAAAAGTTTTGTAATTTATTAAATAACGAAGCCATTTAATAAAAATAATAACTGAAGAATTGATCATAAGGTAGAATTTCTTTGAGAGTATTTTCTCATTCTGAGATAATAACTATTTAAGTTATATGTTTATCTCTTTCAGGGGCAAAGTAATTATGTTGATGAAATATTGAAATGCTTGAATGACACCAAGATTTACAAAAAAAAAACAATATATATATAAAAATAAAATAAATAAATAAAGATTTGAAAATGAGTAAAAGCTTTTCTTCACGTATATTATAATGTCAAAATTTTATACGAAAATTCTGATTCCATTGTGGCATTTGTGGATTAAAATTGTATGGTATGTATAATATACCGCCGCCCTTCAAGGGGTTAAAATTTTTATACTATATAGAAAAAAAACTTCTTTAAAATCAGTTTTGGTTTGGCTTTATAAATGACTGTATTTGAATGTTTTAGAGAGCTACTAAAAAACAAAAAAAATCTCGGGAGAATTTTTGCAGCGAAAATCAGGATAATCTTGGCTATTAGAATAAATCAGGAAAATCGGGATAATCTTGGAACGATTGCTAAATCCGGAGGCTATAAGGATCATGTGGGATATAAAATAGAGCTACTAATTGTATATCTATAAGACATATATATACAGGGTGTCCAGCGAATAAGACCCTGATTTCAAAATTAAATATAACATCAATAGAATTATGCGGTAAACTGTTTGTTTAGTAGCTAAGCTGTAAAAATGCTGTACAGAAGTTTCAAAAATTAGTTACAAAAACCGCTAAGAGATGGCGCAGTAATCGCAATGCCTATAAATTGTTTTTGAAGTCGAGAGCCCTAGCGTCTCATTCCTAGATGGCTTCCTATGGAAGAACGAAAATTGGGGAAAGACCGCTTTTTCGTTGGGATGATGTACAGAAGTGGAGGCATCTGGTCACAGAATTATTGCATCAGCTTCAATTTTAGAGAATTTCAATTAATAGAATTTTCAATAAAAAGTTTAGCAATCATTATATAAGAACTTAAAAAATATTTTATTTGGGTAATGTGCAGAAGCGGAGCCATGTGCTGACAGAATTGAGATTTGTTTCAAATTTTGTTATAAGCTACTTCGGTCCGGTTACCAATATCTCTGTGGTATGTCTTTTCTCTCCTAATTGGTAGATCGTGGAATTGAATCCAAGTAGAGGAGGATTTGAAAAAAAAATGGAAATCTTTACTTTTTAATATTTATTTAAACTGTGAAAAAAGTTTGAATAAAAAAATCTAAAGTTTCTGGTTTTAAAATTTAATTAAGTTAAAGAAACTCCTTTTTAAAAAATCAGTGAGCATTTATAATAATGATTCATAAATCATTTTTTTTTTTATTGTACAGAATAGTTTGAATGAAAAAATACAAAGTTTCTATTTTTAAAAATTTAATTAAGTTAAAAAATAATTTTAATTTTAAAAACTCGTTTCCATTTTTTTTAATCATTGAGCACAGAAATATGGTGCAGCTTCTAGCGATAGAATCCGAAGTGTTCGAAAGGAATGCAGCATCCAAAATACTTTTGCTTTGACGTTGATGATATGACTTATCATCAATTCCTTTTAAAAAATAAATAATTTAATGCATAATTTCTGCCTCTAAAACTTTGTTTACAAAGAAAAAAAATATATTTGTTGTGCTAAAACCAAAGTATTATGCCGTGATTTAAAAAAAAATAAAAGTGAAAAATTACTTTTTTATTTGTAATAATTCAGGTATAAACAATAATACCAAAATATTATGCCGTGATTTAAAAATATAAAAAATAAATAAAAAGTACAAAATTATTTTTCTAAATATATGCATTTTGATTTAAATAATTATATGGCATTAAAGATTGGATTTAATAAAATATTTAAAAAATTCTTATAATGACTTCTAAACTTTTTATTGAAAATTCTATTAATTAAAATTTTTTTAAATTAAAGCTGATGCAATAATTCTGTGACCAGATGTCTCCACTTCTGCACATCACCCCAATGAAAAATGGACTTTCCCAATATTCGTAGGGAGCCATCTAGGAATGAGACGCCATTGCTCTGGACTTCGAAGCAGTTTACAAGTATTGCGATTACAGCGCCATCTGTTAACGTTTTTTGCAACTAAATTTTGAAACTTCTGTATAACATTTTTACAGCTTAGCTAATAAACAAACCGTTTACCGCATAATTCTATTGATCTTTGCTTTCGAGATATTTAATTTCGAAATCAGGGTCTTATTCGCTGGACACCCTGTATCTATAAGACATATCTATAAGATCTATAAGACAATCTATTTAAAGAGACATGTATAAGCGGGGAAACTTTTAATGCTGCTTTAAAATCCAAACTCACTACTTTTGGACACATTCACAAAATCGAATAACGTTTTCCACTTTTTGATTAATGAAAAGAATTTCACAGAAAAGGCCTTCAAAGTTGGCATTTTAAGACGATTTTCGAAGAAGAAAACCTGGTTAAGAATATCATAAAACATCAATCGATTGTAACTCACGATGTAATACTTTTATCTAAAAATGAAAAATGCTATTCAATTTCAAATCATTTCATTCTCACTCCGGAAAATTTCATGCTTTTACGTATAAAAACGAGACCGTGATGTGCCTGAAAGTTTTACTTTGTTGAGCGGTGATTTTGTTTTTCAAAACAGCCTCAAATAGTTTCATAACTATCATTTGTAAATTAAAACTCTGTTTTTAACATGATGTAAAGCTTCTTACTATAATTACAATTTTTGACACATTTTGTAAAATTTAAAAGAAATAAAAAAATTTTGCAATAAGAAGCATTTTTCGAGTAATAATTTGATAAATAAAAAATCAACCCACACTATACGTATCACGAGAAATGGAAAATTTTATATTTGAGAAGAAAGTGCTTTTAAATGGATAAAATATATTTTTCAGTCTGTGAAGCAAACAATCGAACTCAGAATAAATACAAATTCATTCATGTTTACCACTTCAGAATAAATTCATTCACTGATTCAGATGACATGAATGAATATGTGATTTTATTTGATTTCTAGATAGAAACCCCTCAGCAATTTCGAAATGGTTAGCGCCTGGAAATGTGGGAGTTGCATTACAGATTAGTTTAAAAAGCTGAAAGCTGTACACCCACAGTTGATCTATAAGTACGGAAGCTAAGAATGGAATTTATTTGCCGTTTAAATGTAAATCAATAGTTTTCTTTATTTTTCTTAAAGAAATGAGCATGAGAAAAAACGAGTCATCTATTTTTAAGAATTATCTGAATTTAACTTTGTTTAAAATTTATGATGAAAATTTATTTATTACTGAAGCCACCATTCTCTTTTACTGCAAACGTAAGTAATGTATGATTTCAATTGCATGACTTAAGTCAAGTAATTAGCGCGGAAGATAGTGTTTTATAACTCGAGATTATTTTATACTTTTTCTTAAACGCATATGGAATGAATGAATACAGTTTTAAACTGTTTCAATTATGCTCCAATTCAGTATTTAACAATATTAAATTTAAATTGTACTTTGGATTTTTTTACATAGTACTCAGCAAAACTTGACGGCAAACAAATTAAAGGTTTCACAGAAAAAAGGTTCGTGACATCTTTAAAATGTCAGAAATTTTTATATAATATTTGTTAGCAGTAGTTAAAAGAAACACCCCCTCCCCCCTTTCATAATCGGGCTAGGAATTGGCTGCATATTAACTGTCATTACACGGAAGCAGACAATAGAATATTTTTCAGAAAATTCAGTTTTCAGATAAAAAAAAAAAAGAGTAACTCTCCGTTTCTTCCTTAAACCATTTATAAATAAATAAATTTTTGAAGATAAAACGGTATCACTTTTCTCAAACATAAACATTTAACTGCATTACAGTACTAATTGATGGAGCTGCAGTTTTTTATATAAATATTTTTCTTTTTTTCTGGGTTTTTTAATGGAAAATAATCCCATATTTTGTTAGTATATATACCTTATCGATCAATTCTAATAAAAACTACACCAAAAACTGTAGATCATTCGAATTTATTTAATCAATAATTACATGCCACTGCTTTTAATTTAAAATTTAAAATAAAAATTATTAATTAAAAAATATATTGGTGAGTGAATTTTACTATAATAATATATAAATAATAATGAAAAGAAAATCAAATTCTATAACTTTTCTTTATGAAATAAAATATAATTTACATTATGAAACTGAGTAATCAGAATACTAACAATATCAGAGAAACATCTTATGCGAGGAGCGGGATTAGACCCCACGTTCCCTTTAGAGAACCATAATTCCTTTTTCTGGCGCCTTAGACAATTCGGACATCTCGGCTTGTTTCACTGCTTCTCTGAAATGAAACCAGTCGAAAACTGGCGACACTGCTAACTGGTGAACAAAAATCAATTGAAAACTGGTTTCCCATTCTATTGAGTGACAGAAAAGTGCCCAAAAATGCTCAGATCATCCGAAATCGGTGTTAAGAATTCGGCTTTGCGTTTTAAATATATAGATCAATCGAGCATGCTAAAAGCTCCGATTTCAAAATCTCGTCATCACCTTATAATAACCATAAGCAGGTCAATCATACGAACCTAAATTTTTAGTTTTTTATCAGCTGATGATATCATGCCACTCATTTTGCTTTCAAAATACTGCACAATGGCACCGCCCTCTAAATACTAGGCCTGAGTGCTGACACAAAAATGGCGGCTGCCGAAGGCGGATTTTTTTCAGCGTGTTTATGGTCCCTTAAATATTCGTACCAATATTTTTTTTAAGTTTTTTTCCGGCTTTATTTTTCTGAGATTAAACAAGTCAGGGAAATCGTTTATAAAATACTTGTGTCTACATTTAGGGGAGCGTACCTACGTAAAAAAAAAAAAAAAATCCACCTTCGGCAGCCGCCATTTTTGTGTCAGCGTTCAGGCCTAGTATTCAGGTGGCGATGACAATGGTCCGGATTGCGCCCGCAGTGCGAAAAAAAATATTACAGGTGAATATTTTGGACATAAAACATCGGTAATCTGTGATATAATTGCATGTGATGACAATATAGGGCATTGTGGTCCAACAGTTGCCCATCTGAAACTGCTATTTTTAAAGAAAAAACTTCTTCTTATTTAATCGCAGTAATTCTACAATTCAATAATGCAAAAAAACTTTGAAATTAGTGGTTCCACGCCGACCGCTGTTGGACCACACTGATACAGTGGAATAGATTTTCTTTAGTAGAAATAATCAAATAATATCTAGTTAACTGATTTGATGCAGTTATGTTTGCAAAAATTATACGAGGATTCTTTTGCATATTCGCCAAATTAATTAATTCTTTAAGTAGCGATGCCACTTGCTTAAAAAATTGAAATTGAACTTTTTATATGCTAAAGCAGCGGTTTCCAAACTATTAATTGCAACCCACCAGCGGGCCGTGGGCGATATTTTGGGACTCAAAATGATCGATCAGTTTTTCAAAAGTACAGAAAATAATATATTATTAATCGGTGAAAAATATATTATTAATTTTATCTGCTTTATAAACTAGGCGAACACAATATGTTAATTTCTTATTTAATCGCAGAAATTCTGCGGTTTAATAATGCGAAAATTTCTATTTGAAATTATTGTTTCCACGCGGGCGGCAATTGGACCACTCGGATAAGGTGTAGTGGTAGTAAGTAGAAATAATAAATAATATCTAGGTTCCTGATTTGATGCAGTTATGTTTGCAAAAATAAGACAAAGTTTCCTTTGCCAAATTAATTAATTTTTTCTTTAGGTAGTGATGCCATGCTCTTCAGAATTTGAAACTGAACTTTTTATAATTTAATGCAGCAGTTTCCAAACTATTAATCGTGACCCACCAGCTGGCCGTGGGCGATGTTTTCGGTCGCAAAATGATCGACCAGTTCTTCAAAAGTGCAGAAAATAATGTATTATTAATCGATCTGTATTATAAATTCTATCTGCTTAAAAAACAAAACGAACACAATATGTTAAATTTCTTACTTAATTGCAGAAATGCTGCTGTTCAATAATGCAAAAATTTCTCTTTGAAATAATTGTTTCCACGCGGGCACTCGGATAGCGTAGTGGAAGTCAGTAGAAATAATCAATGTGTTTGAAAAAATTAGACAACATTTACTTTGTATGTTCTTCAAATTAATTCATTTATTCTTCAGGTAGCGATTCCACTCACTTCAAAAATTGAAATTGAACTTTTTAGACTCTAAAGCCGCGGTTTCCAAATTATTGATCGCGATACACCAACGGGCCGTGGGCGATGTTTTGGGTCGCAAAATAATCGATAAGTTCTTCAAAAGTACAGAAAATAATGTATTACTAATCGATCAAAAATATATTATTAATTTTATCAGCTTTAAAAACAAAGCGAGTACAATATGTCACATTCGTAAAAGAAATGGCCATGAAGTAATTATAGAGGATCAACTTCGAGAGGAGATAGTGTGTCTGTAACTTTCTGTAAGAGAACAAAGCTAAATTAAATCAACAAGTTTCAACCCTGATATAGACACTATAGTTGGTACATAACGATATTAGAAATAGCATTTTTTAAAAACTGCATTAAGAGAATTTTCCTACGTGTAATAAAAGAAGGTCATGTTTTACGATTAGATAGCATTATTAATATTTGATCATTCACATTGGGGATATTTAATACTTAGATTTCATGTATATGTTTAGTACGAAAGTTCGCTTTTTTGGTAGAACAGGTTGTACAAAAAGTTGAATGTGCCCCATATTATGTGAGTTGCGAAAATTGTTTCAAACCTTAAAGTGGGTCACATAACAATAAAGTTTTAGAGCCGCTGCTCTAAAGAATAATATAGCAATATGTGGAAGTACGTTCAATGTTTTGAACTTAAATATACACATTTACAACTCACAAGATAGTATGCTTAAAGCCACTATAAAAATTTTCTTATCCATTGAATAACAGAAATGTTTTCTTTTTTAAAATTATTTTAATAAACATTTCACCAGAACAAAATATTTTTTAATATTAACTGCAAAAAAAGTAAAACAGAGTAAAAAAGTAAATTACTAACTGAATGGCATGTCTGATACCATTAGGCATTATTTTTTGTTTAAATCCATTGTTATTTTTACAAATGCGATCCTGCTTTAGTGAAAAAAACCCACATACTGCGAAAGAAAAAGTAATAGAAAATTTTATTTTATTTTTCGCCCTAAATATGGAAACTTGAAAAAATGCGCACTGGTAAAATATTTTTGTTTCAGAGCAATCCCTTATACTTGTCATAAGTACATGAAAATATTGATATTGTTTTATTTCCTTTGACAAATTCCTTTATCTTCACTGATGTTTATGACCTAAAATATTGCAAATAAGCTTAAGTATAAAGTATTACATACTGTAATATTCATTTGTGTAATGACAAAATCTATTTTTATTTTTATGATTCTTTCAGGCAGAATATACAGGATGTCCACTCTCAACGGTGTCCAATGGCTAATTCCTAAACCGTTAAGCATAGACATATAGTTCCAATTAATAAAATGTTTAAATGAGCTAAAGAAGTATTTTAAAAGCGATTTGGGTCAATAATAACATTTCTTTAAAAATTACGAAATTAATTTTTTTATACTGTCCACCGGTTCTATATGTTGTATTTAGTAAAAATATCCTATTACACTAAGAAGTAAGACAAAAAAAAAAAAAAAAAAAAAAAAAAAAAAATCCCATTCTTGTACGATTAAAACTGACCGTGTAATAGCTGTTTAAAGTTGAAGCATCTTTTTCGCTGCGAAATAGGAGTCATTCAAAAATTTACTGGAAATATAAATAATTGTCAGACGACTCAAAACTTGCTCCTTTTGGCTGCAATACAGACATGTACACGCGGAATTAAATCCTTCTAATACTTTAAGCACGTTGTGTATGATACCTCGAATCATGGCCGAACTCATCTGTGTGCATATGCAGAAAATTGGTATATGTCGTACAATTCAAAGTTTCATAAATCGGTCAATTTTAATATTAGATGAATGGGACTTTCTTTGTTTTACTTGTTAGTGTAATAGGAAATTTTTACTAAATATAACTTATAGGACCAGGGGACCGTATAAAAATTTTAATTTCGTAACTTTTTAAGAAGTGTTTTTATTGATCAACACGAATTTTAAAATAATTATTTACCACATTTAAAACATATTTGTAATTGGAATTATATGTCTATGACTAACGCTTTAGAAATTAGCCATTGGACACCGTTGAGAGCGGACACCCTGTATAGGAAACGGCTATACATACTTCTGATACAATACAATTTTACTTTATACACATTTTCAACTAGTTTTAATAAAAACTGATGAAACTCTAAAAGTTTCAATAGTGTGAAATAAATTTATTAAAAATTCCTTCTAACGTTAAAATTACAAGTGATGAAAGAATTACTGTACTCAAACAATGAAACGCAAAAATTACTTTTTTTCCTTTATTTCCGATTAGCAGAGTATCTGAAACCACTCCATTATCGATTTTAAGATTAACTTATGTTAAAAGTAACTTGTACCGCCTTTATTGTAAATTTAACTCATTCAATAAATACCGATGCAGACATTTGAGTATTGATTGTTCTTGCTAGCTCTTTCATGGAATTTCTCGCGATAGATGATGATTATTTACAATTTACAATATTATATGGTTTTACCGTACGTCATATAAAATACATAACTTGAATTTAAAACACAAATATTTAAAATACATGTAATACATACAGAAAAGAAAACGAAAAAGAATGAATAATACCATAAGCCATTTAATTTCATCATCAAAGCATTGTTTTTAATTTAACACACGAAAAATAAAAACTGCTACTGGCGAGGTAAAAAATGCTATTGGCGAGATTTGCGCCCGGCTAACATAGAAATATCAAGAAAACTCTTTGCGATCATGTCAACATTTTGTATATTTTTTGTTGTTATGTACTTTCTTGATAAATACCGCTTTACCCATGTAGGTATTTATGCTTCATGTCGCTTGCTCATCAATTGCAATACGTTCGCCTATCCAGAGATTTCTAAACCTATTAAGTAATTTTCCGTAATTGGGTCCATGACCAATGGGCGTATTTAGCTAATACGATTTTGTGGAATGGAGTGTTTTCCGTGAAAGTCTTTACTGATATCCACATTTACATTCAACCATATTGTGTAATATCCTTTTTGTTTCACCGGACCCTTGTCAGTAGACTCAATTAATGAAGAATAGAAAATTAAATATCTTTAGTACTAATTATTTTTTACACGCTTTTATTCAAATGCGTTTATGCTCTATCTGTTTGCGTCATATCTTGCAATCACTTTTTGCGGGAATGTTCCAGACAATTTTTATATAGTTATTCATCTATTTTGAGGTACATACCTCATCAGAAGCAAGATAGGGGGGGCTCTCTATTTACCGTTAATGTTTGTAATTATATTAAATTTTGGATTAAAGTGTATTACCTATATTTTTAAAGTTATATTTCTAATAGATACACTTAAAAAAAAAACCTGTGAATTTATAGGAAAAAAACCGACAGCTAGGACATTAGTAAAAAACTGTTTATTTTAGGGAAATAGTCAGTATTTTAGCAGATTTTGCCCGTAAGTTCATAAAAAATACTAATTATTTCCGTAAAATAAACCGTTTTTTACTGGCGTCTTGCCTGACATTTTTTTTCTTTTTTTACAAAATCAAGAAATTTTTTAATAGTGAGATGGTAATAACGTACAATATTATAGATTTTTGTATTCTGTTTTAATTATTTGCTACTGTATTGTTCGTGTAATTCTATCTTGAATTTATACCGTTTTTTTATCTCTTTAGTATCTATAAGAATACATAAAATTGCTGATGTAACAAAATAAAGAAATAATGCCACATAAAGAAAAACGATACAACATCGTTAAGTTATCACCACTAATTATTTTATGTTGATGCTTCTGTAACATTCGTGCTTTAAATTATACAAAGTTTCCAAGGTCTTTAACAATCAAGGTTACATGAATCACATTAAGAAGTATGACATCAAGAAGATAAAAAAAGAGTTTATGATATTCTTAAGGAGGTTTTTAACTTTATGGAATTGTTCAGCACCAACCATTAACCTATTTGAACCCGCGCCTTTTTTCTTGATGAAACTTTTCACTCTGTTTATTTCTTTATCTGATAGATATCGAACAAATTACAAATTTATTTTGATCATTCTTTAAGAGTTATCTCTGAGTCATTCACAAGAACGATGAGAAAAAGTCCTTCAAATGATGTGTAGAAAACAAGTTATAAGCTATTAAAAAAAAAAAAAAAGAAAAAAAAAAGAAACAGTGAAAAATTGAAATCAAATGGTTTAAGGACAGAATCTTAACAAATAACAAGAAAAATAAAATTTTCCCCAAATCTATAGCCATAACGTCTTAAAAACATAATAAACTTGTTTTTGACCTTATTGATATCATACTTAAAAAAATAAGTGAGCTATAAGGCATAAATAAAAATTAGTGGACTGATCAGTCGTCAATATTGAGTGTTCTAAAAAAAAAAAAAAAAAAGCTATTCAAGGTATTTTTTTCAAGATACTATATATATATATATATATTTGTGATCCGACAGATACATGACCATTACATTTAAATTTTACCATTCTGATCACTTAGATTGGATTCATACATTACTGATGACTCTGTTTTTCTCTCTCTGGAAAAGTGCGCTTTTATGAAGCCATCTGTACGCTAAATTCGGTTTGGTTTTGCGATTTTTTTTACACACGACACGTAATAAGCTTGTTAGTCTTATAAACATGAGGATAACAAGGTATACACCAGAAAACAATTTATTTTGAATGTTACATTTTATAGAACAAATAAAACTGGTAAATATATTTTCTTTCGTTTTCTCGCCAAATTAATATTTTAATTTTTTATTTGCATGATAACACCAAAAAATATCAGCTAAGGGAGTTTTGTTTAAAAAGGTAATCTGAGAAACTGTTCTTGTCTACATCTATTATTAGTCTTGTCTTTATTCTAGTATGCGTTGCAATTTTTTCGTAATATTGTCGTACTTCTCTGTGGTTTTCTAAGAGGCGTTTGCTGCAAGTTTGGCATCGAATAATTAAATCATTTTATGCTTAATTAGAGATTTTTAGAGTTATAAAGAGAGTTATTATACAAACATCCTTATACAAACATCCTAAACCAGTGGCGTAGTTATGCGGTGGCTTGAGTGACAAATACCAGGTCCCTTGAGATCAGAGAACGTTTGTATGTATACCAGTGGCGTAACAATAGTGTGGCTAAGATGACAAATGCTATAGAACCCAAGATCAGAGAACATTTGTATATAAACCAGTGGCTTAATTAAAAGATGGCTGAAGTGGAAAAGGCCACGACACCCGAGATGCAGAGGGCTGCCAAATATCCTTATTTCTGATAATGTGTGCAGTCAAGACTAGGACAGGTGGTCCAGACTGCAGTTTTGAGACGGGCTTCCAATAGCATAGTTATTCACCCCAAATCAACAGTTACTCCATTTGAGCCCTAAATGTTTGTGCAGTTAATCTATTTGCCGTACATGAATGTGATTGACTGAAGGTGTTTGATATTAAATTACAAGTCTTCCTTTGTCCGACTATTCTACCTTAGCAATTTTCAAGTAATCCAAAGAATTTTAATTTCGCACAGAAAGATGTTGTTTAAAGAATGCTTGTATTGCAAGCACTTCTCTTGAGCTTTAGATGTTTGTGCAGCTGATATTTTGCCATCTATGAATATGATTGTGTGATAGTGTTTCATGGTATGGTATATAATCTCTTTCTGGAAAATGTATAAGCTACCACACTATATAAATTACACACTAAATATACCAAAAACCGACCGGTGCCAAATGAACACATTTCAATTTACACTACAGATTTCTTCCTGAAATAAATAAAACATAAATCACACGGAAATAAGGCAAATAGTTTTAAATAACAATTATGGTGAGAAATATTTTTATAAAACTTGAATAATCGGTATGTTTAACGTTGAAGTAAGTATCTTTCTCGTTTGACATACATGAAATGATTATAAACTTTTTTTTCCAGCGAAAAAACTGATCCTTAGTGTTCTAGGCCTTAAACATATATCGGTGGAACGAAAACTGGGTGAAAAAATACGTTATTTTGATGCAATTTTAGTATTTTTTCACATTTTTAGGAAAGAAAAAAGTACGCTGTGCTTTTTCACTAGTTGATATATCTTGCAGTTTCGAGTTTAGAGCTCCATGTCCATTGAGGAAATAGAATTATACAAGCACATTCGTCGACTGGTAATGCGCTCAAGTGAACTGTTTATTCTCATTCGAAAACTTTTCACGTAAAATTTCTCTTTACAATGATTAAGACTTTTACATGATTTTTTTTCAAATCATATGTTCATTATATTATTTCATGTCGTGCTTAAAAAATATCTTTTAAACTCAAAGACAGATTATCTGGTTTATCTCAGGTATGATCCATCTGTCAGAAACTATCGAAAATCTCTTCCGAATGAAGGATTCTTCAGTTGACGTCAGAGGATTTCAAAAACTTACAACTTATATAATTATGATCTTTTTTCCCTACAAATTTCGATAATCACATCTTTGTTTTAAAAAATATATTGATTCGATGGCCATAGTTAATTGAGTGTGAAATTCATTGTAGGGTTGTATTTTAAAATATCATAACATCTGCATTATTAATAGACTTAGCACCAACCTCAAGGTTTCAAAGTATACATGTGGTTTGTAGGCGAACTCGCTTTAGTGCGTGGTCAGGAGTAGTTCATTGCTCTAAGGGTCTACGTTCGGGCTATGCTGAAATTCTTCATAGGATGTTATTCAAAATATTTTGTACATGTAAATTATCAACTAGCAAACAATGTTATTTACATTTTTTTTTATTGAAGGTCACTCACTTTTGCTTTTTAATAAAAGTAATGACGCATTTAGGCAAGATTGACGATGATACTGAAACATTTGAATAAAATTAATGACGAACATATGTATGATTGACGATGTTTCTGAAATAATTTGTAGAATATCATTTAAATATTAATATTCAGTTGAATAGATGGTAGTGGTAAGATAAATGGCGACTGAGAAAAAGATTTGTGATTTAAAGAAGAAAAATATTTTGTTTTGAATAAACATCAGCTTTAACCCTTTCAGGGGCAAAGTACTTCCATTCGGAAAATGCTTAAATAAGTGAATTACATCACTATTTACAAATAAATTTATTTCAAAATAAGCAGAAGATTTTGTTCACGTGCTTGATAGAAGAAAATTTTTCATTCCAATATTCTGGTGCCAATTTGACATTTAGGGATTAAAATTAGGTAGTCCAAAAATGAACCACCGCCCTTGATGGGGTTAAAATTGTTTTTTTTTTTTTAACGCTTTCTATGATTAAAAAATGCACAAAATATAGAATTACTTGTCAATAAAAAGTGTTTCTAATAAAGTTTTACATAAAAAATGTTTATGCGCTAGCATTGGTTAAAGAATGATTTGTTTTAACTGAAAAAAATCCCTTGTCTATGCTTAGCTCCTAACTGGACTTTTACTGCGTATAGGAGCAGTGGAATATTTTTAAATTAATATCTGACTAACTCTGATGATCGTTACTTCAATTATTTTCCCAGCAACTATTAGAAATGAGAATTGTTATATTGTTCAACATCTAACTGGGTTGGTCATCATGTCTCTCCGCTCGCCCTTTTTAAAAATAAATTTTTCAATAACTATATTATATTACTGGTGCCAAAAAATATAAAACACATTTCGTACCACAATAATCCAAAGTTTTGTACACAATTTTTTTTAACCCATTAACCCTTTATCTATTGCATTATGATTTACTGCAATTTTTTTCATGTAATTTTTTCCCAGTTACTACAATGAAAATTAAAGGATAAACATAAAAAAATACTCACCCGTGAGAAATTTAATTTCTTAGAGGTAATTAATCAAAGTGGTACTTTAAAAGTACCGTCAGTACACTACGACTAAAATATCCTAACAGAAAACCCACAAGGTATTTCAAATGGCACTAGAATTGTTGTAAAATATTTCCGATTTAATAAGTATGTGAAATATAGCTTTTTCTTATTTACAAATAAATTTTTTGGCAAATTCCGGAGCCAATCATTTATTTCAATACTTTAGTATTGAAAATGCTTTGCCCCTGAAAGGGTTAAAAAACTATTTTTTTTTTTAGGTTTCGATCTTGTTAGAGTCCTTTAGTTATGCGACGTCTATATTCCACGGACTACATGCTCTTTCGCATCTCCCCATATGCAATATATGAATTTACATATGCTAATTCTAGCATAGCAAAAAAGAGCTGGTGCCACAACTTTTTCGATTTCCTATAAAAAATAATAATGAAACAGAAAAGAAATACTAGGAAAATTATTACTACACTACATTTTAGTAATTACTTTTTAAAGCAGATGAAAACGAAATACTTTGCCCCTGAAAGGGTTCATAGGAGAGAACGTTTTAAATTTAGGGATCGTATAATTACACACTGCATGAGTTTTAACATAAAAGGATGAAACTTTCGCAATATTTCAACACAAATATCGTTAATTAATCTCATAATCGTATTACTTTAAATGTGTGTAAATAGATACTTTCGTATTTTTCTAACGAAAATAATTAATTTATTATCTTGGGTTTTCCATACGTTTTTGTCTCCACATAGCAAGCAGATCAGACCTCTTTAACTTCATATTTAAATACACCTTTTCCTTTTTGACTGCAGTAGCTCATTGAATTGTTCAAATGTTTAATATTTTGACTGGCTCAATCGAAGAGATAAAAAATCACAACATACTAATTGATTTTTAATAGATTAAGGCAAATTATTGGGTCGATCGGAAAGTCGTGTTGGGTTGGGAAAATCAATTCATACCGGAAATTTCTATCATTTAATTATTAGACATTGATTTCGATATCTAATGTCTAATAATTTCCGGGTAGAATTTTCCGGCATGGATTGATTTTCCCAACACGACACGACTTTCCGATCGACCCAATATAAATCCTAAATTAATAAAAAAATAAAATTTTCATGCATAAAATATAATATTACATCCAGAATATTAAATAAATATAACTTTAACATTCATTTTACTTTCAAACTTAAAAAAACAAAAAACATTTTAAAAAGTAATATCTATAGACAAAACATGTTATTAATTTGTATGCATAATTATGCACATAATTATGAAAATATAAAATAATAAAAAAAAAACCAATTGGACACGTAGTTATTATATATTTGTAAGGATCTTATTTTTTTCATTGCAGAAACTCTACAAAGAAAAAAATAAAACAGTAAGCGAATCCCGTTGCATACCTGTTGTCTACCATTTTCTATTTCAAATATCGCCAGAAGTATCTACTTTCATTTAGTAATAAAATTTGATATTTTCTTCCTTATTACTGTCATTTAAAAATGCACAGGAATAAGTCATTTTTTAAACAAATAAGATCGATGCAGATTAGTCCAGGGCTCCCACTGATCCTTTTTTGAAAACCACTACTTTTTAAGAGAAAAATTCGTGATAGGTTTTTGCAACAACAGCAACAAAAACGCCTTTCGAGGAAAGTTTTGACGAAAATTATAGAAGATATTTTTCTTTGAAGAGAAGTGGTGTTCAAAAAACGGACCGAGAGTTAATTGCAATAGCAATTATGGCGCAGTTCACCCATTTATACTAGTTTAAAAAGGCGAAGCAAGCTATTCAGGGAATCTACAACAAAATGCTATAAAATAAATTAATAATTTACACTGTTCTGCCACACATGCTCCCAGGTTTTATAATCAACAATGTTATTGTCAATGCATTTATGAAGAACTAAACTGTAAATTTTTTCTAATATCGAGAAATAGGCGTTGAGACTTAGTAGGTCGAAACACGAATGGTTGGGAAAAAACTCGCACTTTTTGGTCGATACTTAATAGTCCCCAAAGAAGTGATAATTTATAAGGGCATTGAAAAAATCTTGCTTTGGCTGCCTAAAGCAGACTTTATTGAATGAATGCGAAAATGACAGTGTTAAACCTAACGCATGGAATTCCAAAACCTTCATTAGCGTCTGATGCTTCATATTTACAAATTAAATGTTGCCCCATAGTTGATGTCAGTCTTTTCAATCAAAAATCTCTGCATTGAACAGTATACTCACACAAGTTCTAGTTTTTCCATTTTTTCTTTAAATTACGTATTAGAAGGCTCAAAAGTAAATAAAAACAAAATGGATTTTTTTAAATGTCTTTATTAGTAAATTTGTCTCAGATAAATATACAAAACATAATTAAGCTGTCAGGAAAATGTAATATATTTTAGTATAATTAAATGAAGGATTTTTTTCTTTTTGAAGTCTTTTCTCCTCAACTGAAATTTTTAATCAACTGCACCGTACACATTGCAGACTGGGTCGGCGCGCTCCTGCCCACATGGAAGTTCGACAATTGATCGAAAGCCGCTTATTTTGATTACGTGAAACCAAGACGGGTGGATGTATCGTTGACTGCGTACTAAACTATCTTCAAACTCGGCTGCATGAGAATTGGCTGAACATTGTAATGTCAGATTTTATTCAGTGTGTGGTAACGGTAACAACTGTATCATGTTTCGGCTTACTGCAGCAGACAAAAGTATTTCTCAATGACACAAACGAAAGATTATTTTTATGGTCACAGCAAGATTGAAAGATATTACATTTGCCTGCTATTGGATTCATTAGATCAAAAAGTGACGCTACAAACAAAATGTTTAGTCGTTTTCATAGTTAGTACATTGGTATATATTACGCGTCATGACCATAAAAAAATGCTTGTATTGAAAAACTAGTTATATAGGATACTTAGTACGATTGTGAACTCTAAACGTTTGCAATGAGTTTAACGCAATTCTCCAAACGCTTGATTTGGAAATATACTGTTGGCTATAATATTTCTAATTCAAAATAACAACATCGTTCTTGGATTATCCTCAAACCGAGAATCTGAAATACGCCCAGGGTTGGAGGCTTATGTCCGTAACACACAGCGATGTGATAGAAACTAGAAATCATTTCGATCAAGTAGTTAATGCTATAAAATTTTTCGACAAAACAAAAATTAGATGAAAACTTAAAACTAAAATATTTTGTAGAAGTGGGGTGAATCTAGAGTGAATTGGAGATATCTCGTAAATAAATTAGAAACGTAAAATATGCCCAGTGAATTGGCGAATGATGATGAAATTGCGTATTGCAAAGAGAATAGATTCCGGATAAAAGTATTCCATGTAACCTTTGACAAGCTTGACGAAAGTACACAAATTGACTTTGGTAACAAAAAGAACTTTTTCCTTCCTTGATTCAATTGACGGTGATTACATATGAGTTAAAAAAATTATATCAGCAAACGTCTCCGGTAGAAAATGGGACAGAGTCAGAGGGAAACTAACTGAAGGGATGCACTTTTTTAAACAAGATTCGCCTAAAAGGATTTCAATGTTGAAAAGAGGTTCTACTCTTATTTGGTTATACTGATATAATCTGATAAAAATAAACTTGAGTTTGTTAAAATTTTTGCGCTCTTTGAAAATCAAAGGTCTGGGCCTTTTCAGTGCCCCAGTCCGCCCCTGTCACTGGACAAGTGCTCGGTTTCCCGTGGAGTAATGGGGTCCTGTGCTCTTGTTCATGCATACCTTTGCGAGTTTTAGAAGCAGGTGTGAAATGAATTTTAAACTATAGTAATAAGTTTTGAAAATGGAAATATCAATAAGTGACACGGTTTTAAATTTTCGATTACTGACTATATTTTCAATATTCGTATCTTCTTTATGGTTCCTTAATTTAAAAAAAAAAAAAAAATGTTACGAATTTACAATTTGCATTTTCATAAGTGTTTTTGTGAATATGACTAAAATTTAATTTTTTCGATTCTATATGCTTTTTAATACTCAAACCTAAAAATATGCAGGTAAAATTAAAAAAACTGTTTTGTGTATTTTTTTCTTTTGGATAGTTAGATTTTTTATACGCAGTTGAAAGTGAAGAATAAATATTTATTAATTTTAATCTTTAAGTTCTAGTCCACTTTTATGAATATTACTTCTATTTAACAAATATTTCTCTCTTACATATATCTTATTTCTAATCATTTTAAAGGTAAGTGCTCGATAATTACTAAATTTTTCACCCCGATTCCCAATTTCCCATTTCTAAATTAAATCTCTTTCACAATTAAAATTATTTTATTACCAGTTACTAGGTAAATTAAAACTAGTTACGAAGATATAAAATTAATGAGGGACGAATAAAACTCTTCCATGAGTATGTGCTGCCATCTATAAGTGATGATATTTGCTAAAATATCTACGCTCAAGTTAACGTTCCAGGAAGTTTTATTTGGGCTTTCATTTTGAAATAACATAAATCATAAACCAAAATAAAACTTATAAACTAGAAAAATTTAATATGAAAATGTAAAGAGATCCTGAGCTTTGCGGTATTGTTTCAGAGTTATTATTATTATTTTTTATAAATAAGTCTTTTCTTTTAAAAAAATATCTTTTTAAAAAATAGGTCCTTTTTTCCAAAACATATTTTTTAAAAACTTGTAGTAACTTCACGCACATATATACACACACAAAATAAATAAATAAATAAAATAAAATAAAATAAAATAAATAAAAATAAAGAAATATGAACAATCTTTTAAAACTTTTAAAACACAGAATATATTCTTATAGACACAGTTTATTTCTAATAAAGCACGATATTATATTGTTATTTGCTTCTTCTAAAAATAATTTTGAAAAAAAAGAAAATTTATTAGACATAAAATGTCCCCGTTGAGTATTGATATTGATTGGGGAGAAAATGATTGATTTCAACACCGCAAGCATTGCTGAATCGGTGCAGTATTGTCAATTAGGCTCTTTTTTTTTTTTTTTTTTTTTGAAAATTCAATAGTTGCAGATTTCTGAAAAAACAAATAAATGGCTACTCTGTCCCTGGAGATATTATGGAGTTCCTGGTGGTAATGCACACTTTCAGAATTTGAAGATTTCAGGGGGAAGACATTTTGATACTAAGGGAGAGATGTCCAACCCCACTTGGAGGCAGAATTCATCACTGCCTGATGGCTGATATACAATTTCACTGGAACTATCTCAGAAGGAATTATAAGAATGCCTAACAATGTTGTTATGGAAATAAGCTGCCCCTCCCTTCTCCCCAGGGAAAAAAAATGAAATTTTTATTTTTCATCACCCCCCTCGGTTTAGAACGCCTTTTTAATTAAACCTTCTACTAGAGTCATGAAATATTTTTCATTTCTATATGTATAAATGTTTCAGATAATGTAATTCGAGTTTTAAAATATAAATTGGAAGTAAAGTTTACTTTTTTTTCTTTTCTTATAGATGTGATCCATCTTTGTTTATAGTTTATAATTACTTTTTTCATATTTTTAAGCCTGGAAATAAATCTAAAACGCTGCATTTGACAAAGTTTTCTGAAATATGTATTTTTATTTTTTTTAAATGAAAAAAGAACAAACAAACAACAACAACAATTATCTGGAAATTGAATAAGGACACATAATTTTCTTTTTATGTGTGTATGTTATTTTGGGATTGGGGCACAAAATAGAAGTTTTCAAGAGAAATCGCAAGGGAAGACTCAAGAGAAATCGCAAACATCTGTATGTTGCTTAATTTTATTCTGTGCAATGATTTTAATATATAAAACTCGAATTTTAAGAGACGAATGGGCTTATTCCTGAAAATATTGGTAAAATGAAATATCTTTAGCCTTAAGAAGTTCATAAAGGAGTTATTTGGAACATATTAAAGTACAGTCATTCAGGGTAACTTTGATCCGCATTTTCCCTATTTTCACATGCCACACTCTTATTTTAAGAATATTGTTGCAACTAGGGGCATAAAAGGGAAGAAATGATCCTAAGCTATTGTATGACTATCAAAAATTAAGGAATAATAATGATAAAAGCAATAAAAATGAATTTTTAACCCGGTTCAAAGTTACCCAGCCATTTAGGGTAACGTTGCACCATATGATAAATATTATCTAAAATAATTCATTATAAAAAAAAGTATTATATTTAGGACAACTTTGAACCCCAAAAAATGTTTTCAGATATGTAAAGACTCCGTATTTACATTTCCCAACATCACAAGATTTGTATAATTTATGATATTACAACAAATATTAGGCACAAGAAAAGTGGAAGAAGAGAACCATGAATATTTAGAAAAAAAAAACTGTTTATTGTTCATATAAAACATAAAAACACAGTGAAAAACAATTTTCAATGTTTTAACTCAATAATACATCCATAGTTACAGTAATACATACTGTACTAGTATTATTCAAACAAGAATAATAAATGTCGAATGTATGAAATGTCAAATTTGAGTAGCTTCTCCTCGAATAACGTCTTTAAATGAATTTTATGTATTTTACACATATTTGTAAAAATATTTACATGTCCTATCTAATGCACACTTTCGACATTTATATAAAATATACGTGCAAATATGGGAAATTTTTGGCAGTAGCACCTATAATCAGTAAATTATAAACATCAGTATAACTTTGAGCCGGCACAAAGTTACCCTGAAAATGTGGTAAAATGTTAGTGCCTTCTTAAATTACATTTTATTAATTATTAATAAATAAATAGTTACAAAATATTAACACATTTACAGCATTTAGATAATAATATGTCTGATAAATGAGTATATTGTTACTTACTATAAAAATTTAATTGATTTACAACAACTTCAAAACAGCATTCAAAATTAGCTTGAAAACGGTACTTCAAAAAAATAGTTAGATGATGCAATTAATTGCGCATAATGTTGCTAATTTATTTTCTAAAATAAAGAGTAGAAATCCCAGTTTAGGATCTTGCCAACAGAGCACAGTTCTGGAGTTTATTTAGTCTTTTGGAGTCAAAAATATTGAAAATTAGGAGGTGGCGCAAAGTTATACCCCATGGTTCAAAGTTACCCTGAATGACTGTAATGATGTCACTTGCCAGAAGTCACGTTTTATAGAAATAAAAAATAGTATTGCATTAATGGAAATCTTATCAAACCTTTCGCAGTTTGCCTCTGAATAGATTTATATTTGGTAATTTTGTAAATAACTAATCAAAATAAACAATAAAATATTATTTTTTTATTTTTACGTAGCAGTGTTACATTGTTATAGTCCGGGCTTGATTATGACTTAGACACAGTAACCACGTGACTGGGGCCCGCAGATTTTGAAGGTCCTGAAGAAAATTGAAAGTTAAAATATAAAATATTACATTTTCCTGTGTTATATCTAAGCAACATATAAACCAAAATGTTTTAAGAGTATTTCAGATAAAAGTATTTGTTTAGTCATTCCATTAAAATCACTACAAAATAAGCAGAGTTGCCAGATTGGGGACTTTTTTTATTCAGATTATTCGACTGTCACCACTTTCTTAAACTAGTGTAATTTGCATGTTCTTCAGAATTTGTAATCTGTTTTTAAATAGGGCGAATATTTATATTTAAAAAAAGCGGTGACTATCAACAATCTGGGGACAAAAAAAGTCCCCAATCTGGCAACACTGAAAGTAAGGGACTTAGTTTCAGAAGCGTCTCTTTATTACAGATATTTACTCGATCAAAGCAGCAGATATCGTGCAAACTCTCGTTAATGATATTTATATGATAATGTTTGACAAAAAAAGTCTAATAATGAAAATTAAGCTATTTATTGGAATATTCTTTTTTATTGTTAGAAACATGCAACTGTATATATAATTATCAAAAGAACAATACTTACACTAACGGGGACTAAGGGCACCCCGAAAGCGTGCTAAGACTGGTTAATCAGGCACTGATTAAACTTACTAATGCTACACAGTAAGAGAAAATTAAGAAGCTCTTATACTGAACTATTGTTAATACTGCATAGCTGCCCCAAACCTTCCGGTTTTCAATAAGTACCAACCACTATTTCCGAATAAAATTGTTTTGCTTTATTTAATGACAGAAATTTTCGATTAAATAAGAAGAAGACTGCTATTCGAAAATAGTGTTGATTTGACAGCTATGACACTATTACCAGTAAAGAGTTTTATAGTTTTAAGAGGTATCATTTTAAATAAATGGAATAAAATTATTTTTGATTTTGAAATTGTATAATGATGTTATTTGTGTGTTAATTTTCGATAATGAATTTTCTTATTCTAAACTTCCTCTTTCTTTATTTCTTTCAGGAGACGAGGCTGTCGAAGAGAAGGCTGAGACAGTTATGTTCCCGAACACACTACCTCAGCCGCCAAGTACACATCAAAGCATCACTTACCGAGGTTCTTTCACAACAACCACCACACGAACAGTGCCATCAGCAGAGAGTAGTGCCATGGCAAGTGCTTGGTTTAGTCCAGAGAAGACATTTTCTCTGAATATACTACCCCAGCAGTCTGTGCAAGGTCTGCCTGGGCTAGGTTCCCCCCTTCCAAATTTAGGACCTTCTCCTGCACCTTCTACCTCTCAGTATGCAGGTTCTCCAGTGGTTAGCTCTTTTGAAGCGACCGAAACTGCTGGAGCAGATCCTGGCTTTACCCTTGAAGGCGCTACAGATCCACAGCAAGAGCTTCTCTTGCACTTAAGCGCTTCATCTCAATTTGATCCATCAACTTTCATCGTCAAACAACCACCAGTGTACAGTTCCTGTTCCAGTCACTCATTACCACCAACAGAAGCTCTATTGACCACTGGTGGACTCACAGCACAAACCCTCCCAGAGGACTTCTTTGAAAGATCTCAGTCTCTTACTTTTCCTAAATACCAGTGGTCAAGTTACCAAACTCCTTTAACTGATTTTTGTGCTACTAGTATCACAGATACTACACAGATGGAAGCAGGTCCTTCAGCAATCAGTTTACCCTCAAAACTTGAATCTGATATAAGAATTGTACAAAGTACCGCAACCCTTGCAGAATACAACCAGTCTACAAGCAAAGGACACGAGATTTTAAATCAAGCTTATCAAAATAGCCCTATACCTCTCAAACTACTTCCAGTGAAGCCTCGTAAATATCCAAACAGACCCAGCAAAACCCCAGTCCATGAAAGACCATATGCTTGTCCAATCGACCCTTGTGACAGAAGGTTTTCGCGCAGTGATGAATTGACGAGGCACATCCGTATTCACACAGGACAAAAACCTTTCCAGTGTCGCACATGTTTGCGTTCATTTAGTCGCTCAGATCATCTTACAACACACATCCGAACACACACAGGGGAGAAGCCATTTTCTTGTGATACATGTGGTAGAAAATTTGCAAGAAGTGATGAGAAAAAGAGACATGCTAAAGTTCATTTGAAACAGAAAATGAAAAAATTTGGTCGTTCTGGTAATTCATCTCATGACAGCAATCTTGATCCCGGACCAGGTCCTTCAGGATGCAGCTCACTTCCAGGTCCAAGCTGTTCATAAATTCGCATTTAAAACAAAATCAAGAAAATTAATGCCATTGGTTAATGAAAAGTTTGTGAGGCGAAACAACACGTTGCTACAAGTCTCAACTAATGTAATCAGTAACTGCGTTTCTGAAATTATAATTCACAAAGCTTATTGCAGCTATAATTAGAATTATTAAATGGACTGTGTATATGAGAGAATTTCTGAAAAAATTTGTTTTAAAAAATTCCTCTAAGCTATCTGATTTACTTTTCTGCTTATAAAACAAATGAAATCGCTTATATTGATCTCAGAATTACTACCAAAACATTGCAGTGATTTAAAATCAACTTATAAAACATTCAAACTTTGATTTATTTGTCTAGTTTTCCAGATAGTCGCAAATGTCATGTTTATGTAAAAATATAAGTGTGACAGATATTGGTAATATTTTTAGTCTAAAATTGAATGTTTTCACTACAATATTGTGGATTATTTTAGACTAATAATCATATCCTATATTAAAAGTGATATTTATGTCTCAATGATCACAATCATTGCGTAAGAATTAAGCTTTATCATCTTAATGTTATTGTCTCATATCTGCATTAAAGTAGTAAAACAAATCAGTGATAAAAGCTTCTTATTACTTCAACTACGGCGCATAAGATAAGAGGTAATAAACTCATATGAGTGAATAATGCAATTAAGTATATCATCATTTTGAAAACGGATAATATAGTGATTGTATGAGATAAAAGCAAAACAAATGCTAAAGAGCTTACTTTATTAGTTGTTTAGCTTATACATTAACTTTTTATAATCAGACCTAAATTTTCAAACGTTAGTAGTTATTAAAATATCCGAAGTGAAATAGGAGGTATAATTCAGGAAATTATTTACAGAATACATATCTAAATTTTAAAAAATGAGCGAATATCAAAGAATGTTGTGAAATCATAAATTTATATAAGAAACTGCATGATAAGGTTCAATGTGATACATTAAAAAAATATCACATAATAGAAATGTGGTTTTTCCGAAGGTCAGTTATAATAATAAAATTTGAAATTAAATTAAATGATGTAATATAGTTATTTTTTGAGGAATTATATCTTAAGCTTGTAAGAGTTAAGGTTTTCCGGCAGACATAAGAAGACAATTTTTACAATAAAATAAATTGATTTTACTTAAATTCTGAAATTTTAACATATTGTTAAAGTCTGATTATTTTTACTTGCGGTTTTCATCAGATTAAAAAAAGTCCATAACAATTAAACACTAATGGTACGATGATTAAATGTAATTTTTTCCATTCTTTTTAATGTTTTTCCTTACAAATATCAACACTTTGTATACGAGTGTAGGGCATTAAAATTCTAAGAATACAAAAACTCTTAAATCCGGCTGCACTTTTTTTTTGTCTTTAAATTCTTCTTCAAGACAATTTTCAGCTTAAAGGAATATTCTCATTAATTACAGGCAGAATGGATAAAAAAGCCTTATTTTTGTGGCGCCAATATAAGAAAAAAGAAAAAACAATCACCACAAAATTTCTTGCCAGGCAATTTTATTGCGCAAAATTTGTTTGAATACAGCAATTATTTCTGTATACATATAAAGAGAGTTTTAAAGTACATTTTTCTGTTAATTTCCAGAAAAGTGCTGAAAACTAAATTGCCAGTCGATTTTGTTATGATTTTCATCATTTTCTTACCGTCTTGCGTACAGTACTATACTTATTGTTACTTTAATTTAAAATGCGGATGCCATAAATATTTATGGTTGGTTTGAGACACTCTCCATTCTAAAACATGGATTTTAGGCATTCCCCTCCCCCCGCCTCCTCTCTATCCACTTTAATTTCAGGATTTTCAAACTGTTTTCTTGACTGTTTGCGTGGTCCGGGATATTCCGTCTTAAATGAATAAGAAAAAATTATTTAAAGAATAAAAACCTATAGCTAAAATGTTCATTTGAATTTACTTGTTAAAATAGCCATGCATTATCTAAAACAAAAAAAAAATGAATGTGTTTATAACTAATAATACTTTAGTGTGTCAACGATCTCGGTAATTTGAAGATCCGTCCTCGGCTGTATGTAAGAGAAAGTGCTCAGTCCTTAACGCACTCCGTCCCAAAAATTTTCACAATTTTAGAGAAAGTTTAAGGAAATAAAAGAAAATACTTTTTCAGCGGAATTAAATAAATACATGTTATTTAAAATTAAATATTTCGCGTAACCCTCTCAGTTCTTAGACCTGTGTTTGGGCAAACACTATAGCGCTACTGATGATAATCATTTGTGAAAGCGATTTTCGTTTCTAATGTATCTAAATAGATAAGGTCGAAATGGTTTTACTCGTAGAAATCTAGTTAATATAATCCCTAAAGTGACAGAAATAGCGTGTGTATATAGTGGTATGAATCCAACGGTTTTCGAGATCTAGGAAATAACATTCTTAAAAAAAAAAAAAAAAAAAAAATGCATAGTTCAATTTAATTTCACAATTTTTGTAAAAATAATTTAAATTTGTAAAAGTTGTTCCAAATTGTTTAATTTGAATAGGTAAGGAAGTATTTCTTTGTTCATTTAAAAATGATTTACATAAAATATAAAGTAAAGAAAAAAAAATCAAGTACCGATGAAGTATATATATGCATAGTTATTGCTCCAATTGGAAATTTTAATTTCTTTCTTTATTTCAACATCTCGACGCCCTTCCTCCCTTTTTTACTAAATTGTCTGTCAAAATATAGTTATATTTGTTTTTTTATTTATTATGCAGTTCTAAAAAAGAAAGAAAAACGATAATAAAGCTAATTCAGATATGAAAACGACTTCAAAATTAGTAAATGTGTGGCAAAATTGTTATTAACTGCAATATACCTAGCGCGATGAAAAAATTGCTGTATATATGTATTATTAATTAAAACGAAATGCATTACAGAAGGTTCTTCAAATAATACAATCTTCAATCCTTACATACCTCCCAATTGCATTGAATGAACTTTTAATAGTTCAGACCTGGACAGAGATGAAATATTTAGTGTTAGTCTCGATATTTTCCTTACAAAAATTTGACAATCTGTGATTCTTTTATACAGCTATTGAGAAAGAAAGACAGTTTTATACCAGAAATATTAAATTCTAGTGATTATAAATGGCGTATAAATTAATGTTAGGAAGAAATATCGTGGTATTTTAAAATTTTTTAAACAAAATTACGCAGTAGATTATGTTAAGTTTAGAACATGTAAGGTAAATTATAATTAAAGAGCGTAGGCATTAGGGCAGTACAGCTGAATAAGTATAGAATAACAAATGCATATTTTACAAAACATTCTTCGTATTTGCTTAGAATATTGAATTTTTTAAAACAAAAATGCAACTTAGTGTTATGTGAACCTACTATTAGAGATTGAACAATATCTGTCACATAGTTAACATTATAGACATACAATCATACTAGTGTGATAACGATTGAAAGACTGCATTAGTCCATAATTAGCTGTTAAAATTAGAACAAAGGCATAGCCAATTTAAGAAAAGTGATCAAAATTGATTACATAGTTGAATTGTTCAGTTTCCATTGCTGAACTGAAACCAATTGCATTTCAATCCAAATGTTGGGCTTTATACCTCTCAAAGAGGCTGTATTCTTCAATCTTTCCCATGCATGTATTAACTTGTTTGTGCATTTTTTTCAAAACTCTACTTTTTAAACTGCTGTGCAGTTTATTTAATATAAATATATATAAATACTTACTAGTGTGTTGTTAGAAATATGATTCATTTCATTATTATTTTAATGAAATAAAAAAATTCATAATACATTATATGAATATATATATATATATATATATATATATATATATATGTTTGTTTTTAGAAAATTTAATATTTTCAAGAAAAACGGATTTTTTTTTTTTAACATAAGGAGTATCTTTTCAAATGCATTTAACAGGTTAATAATTGTTGATATTGCTAATTTTATTCGTATATTTATCCCACCTTGTTCTAAAGTGTTTGTTATAACCACTAAACCAAATATATATTTGTTAGTTTTGCTAATATATTTACTTTTTATTAAAACTTTATTGTCGTACATTTTACCCATTTTTAATAAAATTGTGGCCATTCGTTTTGTAGAGTGTTGTGATCTTAATAATGCACCAAAGTATGAAGATATTACTGCATGCTTATCTTCTCCGCACTCCTTTCAATGATTTTATATTTTTCTATGAATGTATTGCATCGAACTAAGTATATTGTGTCTGTAACTGTAGCATTAAAACAATTAATAGATGTGCATGCTGGTGTCATATTATTAATTTGAAGAAAGTTATTTCAACTACTAAGAATAATTTAAATTAAAATTTTGTGGATATGTATTCCTTCGTTGTAGAATAATGTTCATGTGAAGATTCAGGGCTAGAAACGATGATGGTCCACATTTGTGAAATTTGAGATCAGAGTGCTACCTGTTAGCTTCAGAGGTGCACTATTACTTGGCAACCTTAGATTGATGCAAAAATGAAGGTAATCTTTTGGTAGACTTAGTTAATGATAGTTATAAAGGGAAAACATCGACGAAAGTCTTTGAAAATAATAGTTAAAGATTGGTATAAAAGGTTAAGGTGATTCTCAAAAATAAATATTTTTCCCAACTCAACAGTGCGAAACTTTCTGGCACGTTTTCTGACTCATTTTTAACACTCGTTTACTATTCTCAAAAACTTACCTTATTGGTTTCGTTGTAGATAAATGACGTAATTTCCATATTTATACAATTTATATAGCGATATTTCGGGGAAAAATTAGTAATTAAATAGAAATGTACGTTCTTTTACTCTTAATCACACACGGAAAAAATATTTAGATAATATAACCCCAGCTAAAATGTTTGGTTGGACTGACCAAATGTTGCTTCGACTAATCAAATGATTTTGTTCGTTCAATAAAATTTTATTGAACTAACAAAATGATTTTGTCAGTCCAATAAAAGATATTTGAATGGGGCAAAATTTGGTTGGAACAACTATTTTTTTGTTGCTTTAACAAAATAGTTCTTTCCGTGCAAAAACAACAACAACAAAAAAAAATATGAACATAATTATGAAAAATTATGACTAAAAAAAAACTTAAAATAAAAGTAAAAAAAGTAATATAAACGTATTATAAAAAAATACGCAATAAACGTAAAAAAAAAAAAAAAAATTAAGCCTAAACCTTTTATCTTATGGATAGTAATCAGGGGACAAGGATAGTAATCGAGTGTTAAACATCAAATCAAGGTACGTGCAGGCACGATTATTGAAGTGATTTGTAATCGAATAGTTTTTCCGTTTGAGTTATAAGCGATTGTTGTTTCAGAACGGAAGTTTTTTCCATTCCTGCGATGTCGTCTTCGGAAATTCGGTTCAAAACGTCAACTTTGACAGCATTTTCTGGAACATTTTCATCCTTTACCGGAAAACGGAAAAACAGCTCGATTATATAGTTTCATACTAAGAGTAACTGCACATTTCATTCGTTTGCGAACAAAAATGAATTGAAAAATGTGTCAGAAACTAGCAAGTTCGAATTAGAGAACAGCCTTAAGCACGATGAAAGTTGATGCTCGTAAAAGAAAAAGTGATGAATAACTATCACCTAACTATCTGTGACTATCATCTGTATCTAACACCTGACCCTTTACATGTAAAATAATTTTGTCCAAGTATTCTTAAGGATAGCTCTTCTAGATCTATATTGTGCCATGTTAATTATGCATTTAAAACAAACTGACCATTTCAAATTCTATAATAACTGAGTGTACACTTTTTAAACAAAATTATTTTTAAATGAATTCATTGACCAATTTTACTATAATAAACCGACCTATAAGGGATTTGGTAATTAACATTATAATGATTTGGTATGATTTCTTTTAGAATGCTTCATAAAACTGTCGTAACATATTTCTGATTCTAATAATATAGTTTTTTTTATTTAAGTGAATTTGTCTCATGTAGCAATTGTAATTGAAAAATATCTGACAGAGCAGTTATTTTCAATCACGATAATATATAGAATTTCTAAATTTTATTTTCAAAGTGTAAAAATTTTATTTGTTTTAATTTAGAATTAATATTTTATTTGCATTAATTTAGAATTAATATTTTATTTGTTTTAATTTAAATTAAAATATTTTTTTAACTTTTAATTTATTTTAATTTGTTTTAATTTGTTTAATTTGTTGTAATTTGTTATAGTAAAAATGTAAAAAAAATTCTAATTTAATTTAGAAAATATTGTACATTTGATTATCGTAGAATAATTTACAAAACTTTCCTTTTATAGTGAAAGATGGTACTTCATAAATTTTTGCATAATATTCCGACATAATATTATATTATATATCTGTTCGGCTTGAATAAGAAACTATAGCTTCAGCAGTGCCAGTAGTGACTACTTTGGCTATCACTTTTTCCGAATAATAATATCTGTGGTAGATTTGTACAGAATGTTACAGAGAAATCTACTAATATGGTAGTAAAACAGTAGTAATAGTGAAAGTTACTGCTTAAAAATAATAGTACCCAAAATAGTTGCCAATGGCACTCGTGTAATCTAGCTTGTATGGGTATAAAGTCAAACAATAAATTCGCTACCAGCTATGTAGCATTGTTTAGAAAATAATTTGATGCGATAATGCAAAGCCGAGGTACATAAAAATGCTGTCACTGGCTGATTGTTAATAATTATTTCGTTACAAATGGACTTAGTTTAATTAAGCGGACAAATTTTAGGGTGACTTGCATATAAATTTAGCAGTAAATTGTGAATAAATTTGTTGACGACTTGCGTATAAATTTAGCGATGTTTTGCATAAAAATTTATTAGTTACTTCTGGATTGATGGAGTAAGTAAAAATAGGCTACTGGCAAATTCACTTTTCTTTTCCATCCGCTCTTCATCCCCTATTCATATGTAACGCTTTTAACAAAAGTAAAGAGATGAATATGTCTTTTTAAGTACATTCTTTTTTCCTTTCACATTCATCCATCGCTAGAGTAACCTTAAGAATTTATCTAGTCTTACGCCATTAAACATTTAGGTTTTTTGTTTTATTTTAATTTAAAGTATACTTATTGAATTTTTAAAGATTTTTCAACGAAGAATCACATTGTACACTAACCGTTTTTTCTTGTGTGCTATATGTTTAAAGAGTGCTATGAGTTTGCTTGTGAAAATATTTCACATCATATTTTAAGCATTTAGTGTGAAACAATTTGTAGAGCTATTTCAGAAGTATGTGATGTGACCATAGTGTGTGTATATGATGTAATGTAACGAAGAAAATCTGCTATTTTTCTATCTCGTGATTATACATATATCCTGTGATCATATATATCATCAATGATACTTTCATGTTACTTTTAGCTTCATATAGTTCTCAAGATAATATTTGTTGCTTTATAGGTATGTTCCGCTGTTTTCAAATTTTATAATCTTGTCCAATCATGACATATATGTGCAATATCTGTTTCCATTACACAGATATATATTTTCAATATATTTTCCTCTATACTTTTAACTTTTTTTATGTCATGTTACTATGTCTAAAATTTTATACGAAGAATTTTAGTGTCTAAATTTCTTCGTAAATTACAGTGCAATGATTATAGTTATGTGTCATATAAATGAATATGTTTTGTAAGCATGCAGAAAGGTAAAATTTTAAATATCAATGCTTAAGTCAATTTGATGAATTTTATTATAAGATTTTATTTCAATGATTTACAAATAAACATGATATATAATAACAAATATATGTTCCGAAAATGAAAATTTATTTTTCCTTCATTGGTGAAATGAAATAGTTTTTCTTCTCTTTAGGAATTAGATTTTGCAACTATCAGTCCTGATTATTTTATTCCTTGAAAGAATAAAATTTTAAATTCTGTTAATAATATGAGAGTAAATATTTATGCGGACTTAAAAATAAAATGATTTCCAGTATTGAGTTAACTAAAAAAGTCTATATTTAGTTTAAACATAAAATTGTTATACTTTGTTTAAACATAATGACATAGCTCATTATTTCCTAAATAAAAGAATATTGAATTTTCCTATTATGCGCATTTAAATATTGCTATAATTGTTTGAAGAATTGAACTGTATTTTAATTTCTTGAAACTAAGCATGCAAAGAAATTAAAGGCATACTTCTGAATAAATATGCTAATTGAACTCTATATATATTACTTTAATTTGATAAAAACGTGAAATAACAAATAAAGGCGAAATATAGTCCTACTTTATGTGCTCTTTAAAAGAATATTGTTCTTTTATATATTGGTTTTCTGTATATATTGCACTGAGAGAATACTGTTTAACTTTCTGCATGCTTAATACACTCATAGGTGTATGTAAAATCTATTTCTATAAACTTGACACGTACTGTAATGTCCGATAATAAAGATGTATGAACAACGGTGTTTTTGCCAAGTTTTACTGAATGATATCATGTTGAAGCATATTTTCTAACAGTGATGATTGCATTTATCTATTATAAAGAAATGTGACATGAGACTATCATAATCCTATACTATTTTTCTATATCTATTAATGAAAAACAAGTTCTGGAATGCCTGGATGATGATGCAATCTAAAGAAAGATTATAATTAGATCATTATTTGAAAGAAAATTTAAAAAGTATGTTTTATCTTAAGAAAATGAAACTTAGATAGTATTGGTTTAGAGCAGGCGTGTACAACCTGCAGTCTGAGACCGGAGAGCTGCCACTTTTTTAGAATAGGAATATTCGCCATTCTTAATCATAGAAATTCTGTGATTAAATAAGGCAAAAATTAGTAATCGGAAACACTGGCGGCAAATCACAAGCAGGCAAAAAGGCTGGACGCGCCTGGATTAGAGTTTGTTTAAAATGAAATTAGAATATAGATAATTGGTGTTATTCAACGGAAAGTCGATGTAGTTTTAGAAATATCCAGAAAGGCATATTAAAATAGAGGCTAAATTATTAAAAATAATAGTATAAATAGAAATATGTTTCATATTTTGGAGGCCTTAAATAGGAAATTAAATTGAACTCCAAACAATATTTCTTCTTGATTGTAGTTTTGTTTTATTACTGTTCTTTATTTTAAAACATTCTTTTTAAAATGAGATACACAGTTCGATAATTTAAAATATTTTCTATTTTAATTTATTGAATTTTATGCTTTTGTTTTTTTAAACTTAACAATTTAATAAACATGTGTTATTTCGAAACATATTCATCTTGATGTAACTATCCATTGGAAATTTAAACTGAATAAACCTCACATAATTCAATTGTACATAATTCATTATTCAATTGCATAAGCAGTGAAGTATGGTTGCTCAAAACATATTTTTATTTTAGATAATTGGAGGAGGTTAAGAAAGATTTAACCAGAAACTAACATATTAATATTCTCTTCATAGGTTTATTGAGATCGTAAAAAATATTTCCTTAAAAAAAAATACAAATTTTATTCTTTACTCTTTAAAAGCCTGTGAATAGTTTATGAGCTTATTAAACGTATAGTATATGAGAAGCTAATAGTAATAAATTAACTTGTTCTAACAGGAAAAATGATGTTAACAAATGAAAAAATCATCTTGAGAAAAATTACTTCATCTTTATTAAGTTTTATACCTCATACTTTTGTGCCAACTAAGCTTGAACAAAAACAAAATTGTTTGGAATACGGTTGATAGTCATAGTCAGTATAATACCACACTTTGTTATGGGATTGTTGAAAGAAATTATATTTGTTTATGATATTGTTTTCGGTAATAGAGGAAGTAGTCAAATTAATGCCAAAACTAACATGTACAGTTAAATATTTTAGTCATTGTTGTTTGTCTTATGTCTGTTAAACTGTTATCGTTCATTTTAGTTTAATTATTAATAATTTGTTGTGTTATTTAACTTTGTTGAACCATATTTGTTAGATTCAAATCGTCATTAAAATTTTGAATCATAACATATTCCTCCCTTTACTCTTTTGAGATTCACGTTTGTTGCAATCAACAATTGCCATTTTGACGCAGGTTTACAATATTAGAGATTACTAAATAACATGTAATATATACTTGTTTGTAATAATTTTTAAACTTATATCTTTATTGAGCATATTAATCTCTAATACTTGTTGGAATACTTGTTATCTTTCCTTTCACGTTGTAATTCATATGTTTATTTACATTTTTAACCAAATCTTGTTATGTCTTGTTTCGTTTTCAGTGATATCTATATTTTTCTGTGTTAGGTGCCACTTTTCTGTTACATTTTACATTTTCTGTGATACGATGTAATGATTATTAATACGATCTTATGACTGAATCAGTCTGATTCTTTATTTGTTAAGACAATATTTTTTAAAGGGATCATGTATAAAATTGCATTTTTGAAAATGCATTGTCTGTAAAATTATGTAATAAAATTAATTTTAATGATTCTTGGTGTTTTTTGATTGAAATAAATATCATACATGTTTAAACTCAGATTCAGATAGAATCTCAAATCAAATGGGTGAATAAGCATTAATTTTTCCCCTACCTTCCAAGTAGGGTCAAAATATTTTTCATTGTTTTTCTTAGATGTTTTGATTGTTTTAAGATACGTAATTCAAGATACAAATTTACTCCTTTTTGAGTGAAGATTGTTAAAACGTGTTACTTTTTATATTAAGAGTTAATAACGCCATCTAAGTTTTTCCCGATTTTTTAATCTATCTTTTTACATAATAATACGTGTTAAAGGAATTTTTTTTGTCCTTTCGGGTGAGAAGAAGGGAAGAAGGGTGGTCAAAAATCAATGCTTATTTACCAATCTATTTTTACGAATTGTGAAATCTATTAATGCTTTATAAAAATAAAATATTAAAAGGCATTAAAAAATCTATTCTTACTATAAGGGAATAACAATTTGCACCTGTTTCGATTTTTAACCTTCCTACCCTGAATAGTTTTAAATAAAAATTCTGGTGTGAAATATTTTTTTATCAAGGTTAAGTAAACTTTCAACAGGGTAGGAAGGTTAAATCGGAACAGATGACTTTTTATTCAGCTTTCACTCCTTTTGGTTACTTAATTTTAAGCAGCTTTTACGAAACGGCATAAAGTTCCTTGAGAAATCTGAGAAATCATTTGCAATTACCAAAGTCAATAGAATAAAGTAAAATAAAAAAGTAGATGAATTCATAAACTGTGAAGATGTGAAATTCTATATAAATGCATGTTACACTGTAAAAAAATGGTAACGTTCTGCGTATATTCCAGGAACGTTTTACCTGGCTGTTCTCAACTGCTCTGCTCAACAAGCGCAAAAAGTTTTGACACATTTAAAATTCATTTTTTAACGGAAAGATATAAAATTGGAAGGCCTGACTATGGAAGCGATTTAAAATTGAACTGTGTTTTCCATTTTTTGATAATTAAATTACCTATTCAGTTACAAGCGATTTTGTTCACGTGACAAAGATGTTTTTCTCCCTTTGCTGACTGGTTTATCTGCTTTCTTCGGGAACTTCTGTTCAAAACGTCAACTTTGATACTACTTTCTGAAAGATCTATTGCATTTGCAAAAAAAACCCCGGAAAAAACAGCTCGATTACATAGTTTCTGATCAACAACAACTGCTGGTTTCATGCATTTCCGATCAAAAGTAAATTTAAACTTATGTCATAAAGTTGCCCTTTTGGATGATTTGATAACAGCCTTAGTGCTTTTTTATAATAACTAAACAATTTGCTTGGAAATGATAATTTTATTTTATAAAACATTAATCGTAGAACTTCTGTCATCAAATAAGTCGAAGATTAATTATTCGGATGTACGGTTAACAATTGAAAGAATTGCTGAAAAAATATAATTTTTTTGTTTCTGAAACATTCCTGGCAGAACTTCTCGCAGTAAGTAGAAGAATACTACTTGGATGTACCGGTGACAATTAGCTCGCTAACAAGCGGATTCAGCACTTCTGGCATACAAAGAAAGCCATTCGTGATCTTACACATTAAGACCAATGTCAGACGGGCGTCTTTCTTGCTGCATTTTTGCTTAAGTATTATCAATTCACAATGCTATAGCATTGTGAATGAATAATACTTAAGCAAAAAAGCAGCAAAAAAGACGCCCGTCTGACATTGGTCTAACAAAAGATCAGGAATGTTCCTTGGAAATAATGGGCAGCCTATCTGCCCAGTTTTTCCAAGGAATGTTTCCTGGTAATAATAGGAACTTACCGAATAACTCTGAAACATTCAACAGAAATATCAGTAAGCGTCCCATGAAACATCAGGAATGTTCCTTTTCACTTCATAGGGAGGTTACAAATATTTCAGTAGAACGTTCCAGAATTACTCAGCAATTTTCCCGTTATTTTAAATGAACGTTTCTAGTTTAACCCGGGAATGCTCGCGCATATCCAGGATATGAACGATTAACACTTTCCCACCAATAAATTCAAACAAAAATCGTCATTTTATTTAATAGTTGACATTGCTCACAAATTCTGGGCTAAAATAATTTGAAGATTACTTTTTCGAAAATTGGTAGTGAGAAATATAATAACTGTGCGCACCCTGGGTATGACATACCCTGCGCGAGCAATCCCGGGTTAATACACACATACCGGGTTTCCCAAAAATGACTGATGGATTTTAAAAATCAATAACTTCCAAACGGTGACATATATTTAAAAAATTCTTGCAGGAGGGTTATGTATGATGTCAGAAGTTTTTATACTGTGATTATTGGTTTTAGTTCGAATTTCAAACAATAGATGGCGCTGACAGCCATAGGCGCTTAGATATCCTACATTAGAGAGAGATTGGACATTAACGAAATGTCCGCCATTTTCGTTACAAAGTAGATGGAACGCCGTACAACGCATTGCATTTTCATCAGCGTCTAACACTTTTTATTCTATTAAAATTATGAAAACTTCATTTTATATGCCTTCAAAGAGTCTTTCAGAACATAAATATGAGCACATTTTCATTTTAATGAGTAAGAATTATCAGAAAATGCATTTTATACTCTATTTTTTTGCTAATTAAAATAGTGGGCAGAGGAAGATTGGGCGTGTAAGAACTTTATTTTAATTTCGCAATATTTGAGAAAATAATTTTTAATGATTATCACACAGAAAATGAACTATAGAATTCAATTTTTTAAAACTATCTATAATTTATTACGCACTTTAAAATAACAGTAATTGTTATAATTTTCACCACTGATAATTCATTAATAATTTCAGAAAGAATAAAATGTGAACATATCATGTACCGCTCCGCTCCTATTTAAATATGTATGTGATTCAAAGTTAATTTAATATGTGCATTGAAAATATTTTATGATAAGTTTCTATGTACTGCTACTTCTCTTTGATATTCTTTTTAAATACAGATCAAAACATTAAATGTAAGTTTAGAAAAAAATTAAATAGGGGCACTTCTGTTAAAAGAAACAAATAAAAAATATGAAAAACAAATTCTATAAATAAATCAAAATCCGATAACTAAGTAAAATCACACTGCTGCGTAGCGTAAAACAGCTGAGTAAAAAAAAAAAAAAAATGCATTTTCTGATAATTCTCGCTCATTAAAATGGAAATATGCTTACATTTATGTTCCGAAAGACTCTTTGAAGGCATATAAAATGAAATTTTCATAATTTTAATAGAATAAAAAGTATTAGACGCTGATAAAAGGCATTGCGTTGTACGGCGTTCCATCTACTTTGTAACAGAAATGGCGGACATTTTTCCAATGTCCAATCTCTCTCTAATGTAGGATTGCTATAGGCGCTCAGTCCAGATCCGATTTTTGGTACTTCGGGATCCATTCAATAAATTTTCATCTCCTTTTCTTGCATGGAAATAGAGAGAGGCTAAAAAATCGGGTCTGGATTTAGCGGTTATTGCTTGCAGCGCCATCTATCGATGCTATTTGTAACTAAAACTAAAAATCGTAGCATAAAAACTCCTGACATCTTACATAACACTCCTGCAAGATTTTTTAAATATCTGTCACCGTTTGCAAGTTATTGAATTTTAAAATCCATCAGTTTTTGGGACACCCGGTATATATATCGTGCAGCGCAAACACACGAATGTAAATTATCGTTGAGAAAAGAGAGATCACGGTTAGCTCTTCTTTTGATAAAGGCATATCCCAATACCAGATTAAGTCCAAAACCGCAATTATATATGGGAACAGTGCTGTAAGTAAAAACAGAGAAAACTATTACCCCGTAATCAATTTTGAAATATACAATTTCAATTACGGAAGACGTAATGTGTATGCCCGTGTGCCTGTGGGCAAACTCAGATCACTATGTCTGAATAGTTACTTATTTAATGACAGAAGTTCTGCAATTAATGTTTCAAAATAGAAAATCTGAAAATTTCAGAAAGTGCTTTAATTATTATAAAAACTCTTGAGACGGGAAGACGTTTCTGGAATATACGCATAACGTTACCAGGGCTCCAAAATGGTCCGCCAACTGAATACCAATATTATTTTAGAAAAATTTTCTTTTTAGATTTTTCTTACAAACCGCTCCGGAACCACCTTTGAAAGTTAATTCTATCGCAAACCTACCATAAAATTTTCTGTTAAAATTTATTGGTATTCAGTTGGCGGACCATTTGGGAGCTCTGCGTTACCATTTGTTTTACATTGTAAAGGTTAAAACGTTTAAATTCTTTCAAATGTGTTTACGATGTGCAATTTTACTATGCTTTTACTTACTAAAAATATTTATTGACAACAGTTTCTATTAAAAGCAATGTTCAAATATACATTTTTTCTGGATTTTTGGATGTATTCTTGCTTGGATCAGGTCTATACCTTAAACCAGGGGTATCAAACTGTGGCCCTCCAGATACCACTAAAATTTTATACTAATCAATAACTTATCGAATCTATGTGATTCAAGAAATCGACAATTTCTTTAAAAAAAGTAGTGGCATCCAGAGTTGCTAGTTTGGTCTTTACTTTAGTGGAAAGAACTTCGAATTTACACAGGAAATTTTAAAAGAATAATTTTTACTTTATTTTATAATGAAATGCCCGTCATTAAACAAAGAGTAAAATATAACAGGTAAATTCTGTTGTGAATACGAAATTTCGGAATGAAAAAAAAGGCCAAACTGGCAACCCTGGTGGTATCCGGCGGGCCAGAGTACTACATTACACTACACTGTACTACATTGTACTACATACAGAGTACCCCTGCATTAAAATGCTAGGCCATTAGGTATGAAACTGAACGTTTGAAACGTTTCAAATCAGACATTTTACACTTAATGCAAGGATTGTTCTCCCCCGAGTGGTCTCTCGTTGTCTACCGAAGGCTATACTTGCAGTTGCTAAGCATTTGTTTGTGCGGTACTGAAAAACAAATCTGGTTTATAAAGAATAACAGAAGATTTGCTGAATAATTCTGAAGTATCAGTAAGTTTCCTGAGAAATATAAAGAATATTTCTGTTGATAACCGAAAAATTGCACTGAAATGCCAGCAAGTTTCCTGTAAAATAAACAGAAACATACTCGGTGTTTCACAGGAAGCTTCTGATTTGTTAATGGAATGTATTCAATAAACTTTCAGTTATATACAGGAAAATTTCCTTTGAAATAATGAGCAATCCAGCTGCTCATGAATAATTCGGAACGCTGTAAAAAAAAAAAAAAGGGCTAAAAAACGGAGATTCCATTAGCAACCTAGACGCCCGGCGATTGAAAACAGAAATTTTTCTGTAATTTATGGGGGAAAATTTCCGTAAAAATACGGAAATAGTACTGGCGTCTAGATTGCCAGTAGGATCTCCGTTTTTTGGTCCATTTTTTTACAGTGAAGTATGAGTAAGTTTCCTGTAAAATGAACAGAAACATTCCCAGCGTTTCACAGAAACCTTATTGATTTTTAGTGTAACGTATTCAGTAAACTTTCAGTTATTTACAGGAAACTTTTACTTGCAAACTATTTACTGCCCATTATTTCCAAGGAAGGCTCCTGGATTTGTTTTACGTTATAGATAAGCATATTATTTGAAAAATTCTGATGATGAATTCCAAATGAAATAGAAATAACAAAAAAAAAGGAATGGATGGTGGGGAAATAGAAAATTGAGAGGCAGGTAGACATACAGGCCGAGATAGATGGACAAAAAGATAGAAAGAGCGGTTTGGGGGAGACAGACAGAGTAGATAAGTAGTTAGTTATGCCCTGTTCGTACTGGATACGTTAAGATATCTCAGGCCGCCGAATTCTCTGAGAGAATTCCACAAACTATCTCAGTGAGTTTCAACTTGCTTTGGGTAGCTACAGGAACTACTACTCGCTCTCGTTGGACATAAAGCTTCACTTTTACTGATTGGCTATTGCGGCCGTTTTTATTTTAAGCGCATGCGCATATTTTATATTTGTTAAGATAACAGACACAGTGACGTTCACTGAGATATCTTAGATAAGTTTTTCGATGCGAACAGGAATTTAATTCCGGGAGGGTACCACTTCAAAAACGGCGGCCTAAGATATCTTATGTATCCAGTGCGATCAGCGTATTAGTAAGTTAGATAAATAGACAGATACATAGATGGACAGATATATATATATATATATATATATATATATATATAGAGAGAGAGAGAGAGAGAGAGAGAGAGAGAGAGAGACTTTTCTAAAGAACTGACGTTGCGAAAATAATGTATGCGATATTTAATTTATGAGAAACTGGCAAAGTTTATTTTATAATTTATTTATTTATATTTTTACACAAGAACTTTGAAATATAGCTGTTAAGTGCGTAGTTATTCAGAAAAATAAAAATATTTTCCCAAGAAACAGTTTAATAAAGGCTTGTAATAACAGTTTTTATAAATATGATGGCAATAAAATACTCCTGAAAAACTTGAAATATTTTAAATTCTTCTCAACAATGGCGAAAAATGAACATCTTTTTGATTTTTTTTATATAATTATACTCATTTGTTTAATATAAATAAGTATTCTTTGACAGAAAGGTATGTACGGCTGAAAAAAAATCATACACCAAAGCATAAAAAGAAAGTTAAAAGAGTGATTCTATTTCTACGTTTCTACATTTTTTAAAAAGGGTGCAGTGTTTCCATAAATAATCCACTTTGAGAAACAAGCACGCATGGACATCTATTATTCACCAAATGTGATTCACAGAAAAAAAAATTACATGAAACATACTGATATATGGGTTATGCATGCTAACTTATAGAGTGCACATGTGTGGAATGTCCACGCGCAGATCAGACCAGGAGATGCTTAAAGTAACAGATTTTATTTGCTTTTCAGTATCATTTTAAAAATATATAATGGACATAGTTTGAAAGCAATTATGATTTTGAGTCGTAGTAAATAAAACTTTCAGTAAGTACAGTAATAAAGCTGATTTTACGCTCTGTTTATAAAACGCTTTAAAAACGAAGTTAAACAGATATAACCCATAGCTGTAAACATCTTACGCTTTTTTCGTACCGCGAAAATTTTATAGTAAATTTTACCTTTTTAGATCACCATAATCTGGCGATTAAATAAGGCAAAAATTTAAATTAAATTTTTGTGGTACAAAAAAGCGGAAGTGTTGGAAGCTATGATATAACTGGATTTTCAACATTTTTAAAACATTGTGTGGTACTCAGGAAAACGTAATGTTATTTTGAATTTATCTCATTTGTCATCTCATAAAATCATATAAAAATAAAATTTTATTTCCCGTTTAAAAATTCTATATGAACAGTCACAATATCACACATTAGTAGAATAAATTTGAGAAACTTTTAACATCTCTCTTGGTCTGATACTGTCAAGGAATTCATGCATTTCAACATTTAGCAAAGAAACGATGAATACGCTTTATTGACGATGTCCTGCGGACGAATAAATTTAGCACTACAATACTTGAAGCATCACAATCACTGTAAAATGAGTGCAGTGCTGAAGTTTCTGTTCGTATTATGAGGAAATGTCATCAACATTACCTTATAATGTTAACATATTTGATATTACCGCACATTAAATGACACATATGCGTAATGGCAAAGATCTACCTGATGTACTGAAGGCAGTAAAAATAGTCACCAATTAAATATCTAATACAATAGTCTAAGTTTCTCTTCTGATAATTAATCTTCTATAATTTTTTCTTAGTAGTTCAAAATATATCTTACCTTTAAATAGCTCTGGACTAAAAGCATAGATGCCAACATTTCTGTGTTCTTCCGGAATTTGACTCAATTCAAATATGTTTTAAAACAGAAATTTATTTAAAAATAATTGAAGCACTGGATAATTTAAAGTACCACATACAAGACACATTACATTCAATACATTTTTTGATTCAAAACGTGTTTGGCTGGATACGGAAGAAAACCGAAATATTGGCATCTATGTAAAAGGATTGCAGGCACTTTGAAACAAAAGCTTTTCTGACAATGTAAAGTTAATTTAGCAGACATAATAATTTTAAACAAAATATTCAATTTCATAAACTATTTTTACCCATTGTTCAAATCTAACAACTGTTCATTTCAAAAATAAAGGAAATAGTGATATGTTTTAAGATGGTGTTCCAAATTCTAGTTTACAAGTCAAACATCAAATAGGAATAATTACAAAAACTTGATGAATGTTTGAAGCAAACAGTGGCAGAATAAGTCACAGGCAACACGGATATATTTATAATTTCTCTGTGTACAACATGAGATAGATTTCTTTTTGATATTAGTTTTAAATTTATTCTTTTCACAGTAAACAAATAAACATAGAATAATGCAAAATGTGTCTCGTGATAAGAACTAATCTGTTTTTCTATAACACTTGATTTATAAAATTTTCTTGCATACAACTTAGGTAACGATGAGAGCAAAATCAATATTTTACAAGTAGGTATATTAAAATCAAACAAATATAATTACAGTACGAGTATAGCGTTGTTTTGAAATATATGCATTAAAAATTTAAATTGTTTACATTTCTTGAACGGAAAATCTACGATTAAACGAAACTGGAGAAATTAATTAAATGAAATCATCAATTTTCTTTTGTATATATAATGAACATTTAAAAAACTCATTTTAGATTTCTTTCATTCGTATTTTATTGTAATAACTTAACATGTTTGCTATCCCGATATCCAACTTCAAATATAAGATCATCTCTTTTATGTCATTTTGTTTTTTAAAGAAACTACTGATTTTTAATTGGATACTTCGTGGTTCTTCGAAAGTGTTTTATGATTCTGGTCACGAAATTTCTTTTTCCTTTTATAAAAAATCCGAGAGGATAAAGGATGTTTCTCCGGTTGCAGATTAAGAAATTGCTATCTGTATGTGGCCATTTTTTGTCGTCAATAGTACACCTTCGAAATTTTGGCTTAGATGCCTTATGATCCCTCAGCTGTTGTTTTGAATTGTTTGGCGATTTTTTGATGGCGTGTTGGCGGTGTTTATAGATATGGCAACCTCGATATGTGGAACCCCGTGTGACGTGTGTATTCTGACGTATTGTGTTCTGGCAACCCCTGAGAAGTGGCGGAATTTGTGGATGTATTTTGATATCGTGTTGTATCGTTCTGTCTTTTTATTTTTATGTTAAATGTATTGGATGTATTTGACTGACTATGGTTTCTGTAATCCGTTTAAACGCTTTTGCTGAAGTAATTAAGAAATATGAGGAAATTTTGAGAAGAAAATTAGGTTTGTTTATTGTGTCTCAATGCGTATTCATAAGCCTATTTTGGAAAATGACGGTGGTGTTATGAGAGAGATTTCGTGCTGGAGCTTTCAAGAAAGCAGATATCTGTTAAGGTATGTTCATAATTTTATGTATATTTTGCTGCTTTAAGAGTTTTTTACATTTTGAGATTGCTAGAAAGCGAGAACTGCTGAATTTTAAGAATGCTACACCGGGAGAGCTGCTGAATGCAGTCATTTTTTTTCTGTTAATGTGCGCGAAGCGCTCATACAAGATTACTTATTGCCACTTTAGCGAGTTTCGTTTTTTATGTATATTTTGCTGCTTTAAGAGTTTTTTACATTTTGAGATTGCTAGAAAGCGAGAACTGCTGAAGTTTAAGAAAGCTACACCGGGAGAACTGCTGAATGCAGTGATGTTTTTTTTTCGGTTAATGTGCGCGAAAATTTCATACAAGATTACTGATTGCCACTTTAGCGAATTTTGTTTATTATTTACATTTTATTTTCGTTAAACGAAACATGCGTATAAACCGGTGCTTGGCAACATTTACTACTTGGCGGAAAAGGGGTTTTCACGCGAAGAAAAATTCCAAGATGGCGGCCGTGGGAACTTACGAAATCTGTTCCGAAATTTTTATTAAACCAGAACTAAAATCACCATTTCAGTGTTAAATAAGAATAGTATTAATATAGACAATAAATATATTTAAAAAATATCTTTAAATCATAAGACTTAAAAACGATGATACATACTTTCTTTTCTAAAAATTCTTTTATAAATGATTGAAATGAAATAGATTGTAATACATGGGATTCGACTGACAGAACGATTGACTATTGAATATTTTGTCAGATATACTGGACATTATTTAACTTTTAATTCTTTTCAGACAAAAAAGACCTTCCTGATGAAGAATTTCAGCTATTTTTCAGCTGTAGCTATCGTTTTGAAGATTCTGAATAGTAGGTCAATATTTGGAAAAGATGTCGAAAAGTTTTTATTGGGCTTTCAATTGCACATGTTATTGGATACACCAGATGAGATCACGCTGTTATTTTATAGTATTGCGAATATTGCTAGAAATATACATATTTTTGAAACAAAAAAAACTAGTTTTCATTATCATCCAGGTAATTTCCAAATGATGTTTTCTCTCAAACATTTGTCACCGTTGGCTTTGATGATTAGTTTTCTTAATAGATAAGAGGATAATAAAAAAGTGTAAAAAGATTAAATCATCTAAAAATCAAACGTTTCAGATATACAGCAGGGAAAACTAATCATTTTCGGAATATCTTTCAAAAGAAAAATGACTTAAATCTAATCATTTTGAGTATTTTAAATAAAATCACAAGAATAATTCTATAATCTTAAAAAGTAAATAATCAAAGTAACATCTTCTGGAATTTGTAATACTATATAATTAAAAAAAATTAAGGTAGTATTCGATCTATGTAGTATTCACTTCATAAATTGCTGGATTCAATTTCTTGTATTTAATGCTTCGAAATGTCTTAATTGTCTAAAAACGGATATTGATGAATACAATACTTTTAATACTGTATTCCTACAAACTAGGTAATCGTTAGCTCCCCATTACCGGTAGGGTTTGCGAGGCATTTATCTAGGGCCCACAGATTCCAAGGGCCCAAACAATATATATATAAAACTTCTGAATTCATTACATGAATGATCTAAACAAAAATTGCCGCTAGTGTAATTTTACGGTTGGATTAACAGTCAGAAAATCTACATATGATATAATGTTTTATACAAGTTTTATTTTGTAAATGTAAGCATATTTATTAGTTTTCCTGCATATTATGAGCTTTATGTTTTTCATAATGAGCCTAAATTGTTTCTGACTTCTTTGCATCTATATAAGCTTTAATATTTTACATGGGTGTTTCAAATTTATCAGGAACCTATTTGAACAATTCACATTTTCCCTGGCATGCATCTGTTTTCGAGATAATATAGATTCATCATATTTAACCCTGCCAAATGCATTTTAAATGAAGAAATTACAATGCTGATAATAATGCAACTTGTGTTTGTAAAAAGTTTTAGCTTTTAGGCATTTTAATTTGTGTATTCATTAATATATACTAGTATATTCACACAGTTCTCGGAAAACTCCGTTATAAAAACTTCATACAACTATAATTTATGATTAGGGACTATTTATTTTACTTGGGGTCGAAAAAATTGTTTATCGGACCCTGTTATTATAGTAATAATCTTAAAATAGAAAATAGATTAAAAAAAAAAAACTGTAGCTTACAACCTATCGCTTTGTTACAGGATATATTCTTTGTAAAATGCTTTCAGTTCGTTTGTAACTTGGGATTGTTTTTGTCAATATTGTGCTTATTTCTGTTCATTGTTTGCAGGTATTTATCATGGTATGCCTTTCTGTGAATTATCCAAAATAAATCACGAATAAAAATTCTAATAAACAGAAACTGAAGAAAAACTTCTCAAAATTATGTATATAAAATTGAATAAATCTCAGTATAATGATTTAGCGTCAGAGATATTTTGTAAATAATAATTTAGGCATTATTCACAATATAGTGGCTATAATTTTCTTTAACATTATAAAAAGAGTAATAGAAATTTCCTGTTATTTTTATTTTTGAAATCTTCATTACTCTGGTTTATCTATAAAATAGGTATTTAATTACTTTTAATTGGTGCGGTTTTTTTACAGACTGTTTACAAAAATTGTGCTTCTTAACATACAGTTTGTATATATAAGATATATATAGATATATAAACTTTGCTGTACAATACTTTATACATGAAAATATCTTTGGTAAGCGTGCGCATAAATACTTTGTGCCACAAAAGTTTCACTTCACATGACAAAAATAAAGTAGCTGTGCAGCACACATTCACATCTTTTACAAGTGCATTAATACGGGGAGAAGAAGGGGAAATGTCAATTCATTTAGGAACTCTTACTGGAATTATTTCACAGAAGCGGTATTACAATCATACACACACGCACACATATATTTACAGCATTATATACAAGCATTTAAATAATTTAACTTTACACTTAAATAAATTATAAATGATGGGTTTTATACATGACTGATTAATAATGTATTTAAAAAAATGCAGAAAGTATGATCATGGTAAACATCGTGGAAATAATTATTCATATAAAATAATAAAACGCAGTCACTTAGATGTTTCTTATTAGTATATAAAATCATTTAATGTTTTGAATTTTGTAAATTCAAATAATGGAAACAAAGGCAGACAGATTGTTTATGAATTATACTCACAATAACCCATACAAGGCAATGTGTTTTTGATGTTTTAACAATGTAAATGTTTTTTAACAATGTTAACAGCAATGTTTTTTAACAATGTTAATAATGTTTTAACAATGTTAACAATGTTAATAATGTTTTGAATTTTGTAAATTCAAATAATGGAAACAAAGGCAGACAGATTGTTTATGAATTATACTCACAATAAACCATACAAGGCAATGTGTTTTTGATGTTTTAACAATGTAAATGTTTTTTAACAATGTTAACAGCAATGTTTTTTAACAATGTTAATGTTTTGAATTTTGTAAATTCAAATAATGGAAACAAAGGCAGACAGATTGTTTATGAATTATACTCACAATAACCCATACAAGGCAATGTGTTTTTGATGTTTTAACAATGTAAATGTTTTTTAACAATGTCGAACCGGTACCGAAAATGAAAGTAACTTCATAAAAAAGAAACTGCAACGACAATAAAAAAAAGTGGAAACTAGCCCTGTTAGCAATTGACCTCAGCTATCCGATAGAAAAGTTTTTCCAAAATATTAAAATGCCAGTGAGAAATTTGAAAAGAACGCTCCCATATGTTTAGCATTAATGTACGAATTTCTACTCTTCACTAGTGTAGGCTCTTAATGACCACATTACCATCACGTGACATAGAAAATGAATCTCTGTGACATCGATATGTACCTTTTTTTTGACGAGTTGAAAGTGGCGTTGTTCTGTAGTCGCCTTGTAACACGTGTCTCAAAAACTGACTATGTTGATTTTGCAGTGACGACCTAAGCGACAATCATATGAGAATCCGATGATTTAAAGATATCACATTTTGGTTGCGTTGTGACTGTGACATTTGTGATAATTTGTGACGTCACAGTGAAGTCATATCAACTGTGCTATTAGGAAAATTATTATTATTAAATGACTGACAAATTGATTCGATGTATTTTCACCGAGTGTCAAACGTGTATTATTTATTTCCACATGAGTAAGATTACAACTAATTATCTGAAAAATTACGGACAAGTGTGCTATTCAACACCAGACAAGGAAGGATATAAAAATTTCTAATTTGTCTTTTTAAAAATGATAATAAATAGACTTTTAATGATGTATCGAAAAAGTATTTTCTTATCTCATACCAACTAAAATCCCAAAGAAAAAATATTTTTGATATGTGTCACGTTTGAAAAATTAGTGATGTTTAAAGTTATTAGATAAGCTTTACAGATATATATTTACATTATAGAAATAAAGGAGCACACCACTTCTCTAATTTTTATAGTTTCTGCATCTGATTTTAGAGATAATCAATATAAAAAATGCATTTGTCAAATAGTTATGTTATTAAAAGATAACTCGTTGTTGGTTCTGACAGCAAATGTATTAAGTAATTAGTAAGTAACCAAAATGCATTATTCCTATTTGTTTAGTTGCTTTACTTTTGTAATAAAAAAAAATACAATTCGTATTCAAAAGTTTTTTTTAACCCCTTGAAGGGCGGTGATGCCGTCACGGCATCACATAATTTTAATCTCTAATTGCCACACTGGCACCGGAATTTTATAAGGAAAATTTCATTTTTATTAATTACGCGAAAATTTACTTTCACTTATTTACACATAAATTGACTTCTAAATACTGGTGTCAATCAATTATTTGAACATTTTACGAATACAAGTACCTTGCCCCTGAAAGGGTTAAAATAAAATCGAATCTTGCTATTGTCTTACAGGGGAGTTAATGGTAATGAAACGAGTATAAAAGAATCTTTTCCCAAATTGAATATACATTACGTGATTTTGAGCTATTTATTTTTTCGCTATGGATCCTGTGTTGCGAATTAGTAAAAAGATTTATTAATTTAAAAAAGATTTAGGAGAATTGAATCATGCGAAAGTTCTTTTGATACCATAAACGTGCTTTTTTAGTAAGAACTGTAGAATATTATATTTGAAAACGGATTAAAACTTTAATGGTGATCCAGTCTTAATAATACACTGGTCATCAAAATTAAAGGATAATGAGAAAAAAATATGCCCACTAGGTTAATGTTGCAACCAATGCCAAATGCTGCAATTATTTATGTTAATTAAATACAATTGAACACAAAATTGCACTTTCGCGCATACGTTAGTGCCGGAAATATGCAAATTTGGTGATTGACAATGTGGTGCGCAATGGATTCATGTTGGAATTCTGATCTGCAGTGTTGTTTAAAGTGAATGTGGTGTCTGAGAGTGATCAGTATTCATTAGTAATGGCTCAAAGGCATAATTTAAGTGAAGGTCAAAAGTGGCGAATAATTGGCAGAACTGAGGGAGGTCAAACACAAATGGAGGTCGCCCAAGATTTGAATATCCCTCAAAGTGTTATATCAAGAACTTGGAGCCGCTTTTTAAGCACTGGAGCCGTTGAAAGACAGCCTGGTAGTGGGCAAGCAAGAGCAACAACTGCATAAGAAGACCGCTTTCTGTCGTTGTTGGCTCAAAGAAACCGCGAAGCGACTACATGAGATTTGGTTTCAGATCTTCAGACTGCCATAGGAACTAGAATTAACCGTTCTACTGTTGCCGAAGGCTTAACGAGCGTGGACTGTTTGCGAGAAAACCAATAGTTTGTATCCTACTCACTCCAGCTTCCAAAGGGGCCCGTTTAAACTGGTGCCGCCATCATGTTCAATGGAGCCAAGAAGACTGGGCCCGAGTATTGTTTACTGACGAGTCAAGATACAGTCTGAACACTGATTCTAGACGTGTTTTGATCTGGAAAAAGGAAGAAACACGCAACTTGCCTTCCTTGTTTGTGAAATATCCCATTTCCGCGACCGCGTTTTAATGGTTTGGAAGCGAATCCGGACAATTGGCCGCACCGAGCTGCATATCTTTCAAGGAGGTTCTGTAACCGATTGGAGATACGTGGAGGAGGTATTGGAACCCCAAGATAGACAGTTTAAGGATGTTATTGGCCCAAAGTTTTTGCTAATGGATGACAAAGCCCGGGGATATTTGGTGTCCCATCGAGCATATTTGGTGTCAGTATATTTGCAAACAGAAGATATCACTCGAAAGGATTGCCTGCCTTACTCATCCAACTTGAACCCAATTGAGCATGTGTGGGATGTCTTAGGGCGCCGACTTTTAGCGCGCCAAATTCCTCCCCGGACCTTCCAGGAGCTGAAAAGTGCACTTTTAGAAGAGTGGTGTGCAATTCCACAAAATTTAAACATCACTTTGCTAAAGTCTACGAAATCAAGATGTGAAGTATGCATATCTGTCCAGGGTGCTCATACACCATATTAAAGAAAAAAATTCCATAAGAGTTGACTTAATTTTTTCATCATTTTCTAATTTCCATAAATTTTTGATTTTAATTTTAATATTTTGAGAATAATCAACTGCCATACATTGTAAGTTATGTTAACTAATTCTTTGTACAAATTTCTATTAATAATTTTTCATTAAGTATCAGTTACTTTTTATTTTGGTCGTTATTCTTTAATTCTGATGACCAGTGCATGTATCATTACTTTTACACTAAATGGCCAAAGGTGACAGGTCAATTGTGATTTTAGACATTTTGTTAAATATCTAGAAAACTACACGAAGAATTATCCTGAAACTCCAGGTGTGTAAAGAGAATAGTACAGGTCATACATTTCAGTGAGGAATTTTCCCTGAACCCCATAGGGGACCGTCAACAAATTGAATAAGAACGAATATCTTTTGGATAACCCTGTAAAAACTAATGTAGCAAAAACGTTCAAACTGGAGATTATGATTAACTGGCTTATTGTAATAAACTGTGTTCATTTTTATGAGGATAGCATGCACACTCGTAGAAAAATTAATCTTTTTTATAAAAACAGTCCCAAATTTAGCCAAAATTTCTTTTGCTTATAATTTGCAGAGTTCTTAATATAAAAAAAAAATTATTTTCAGAAAATATGACAACAACATTATAAAGAATACCCTGCAATCAGAATTAAAAAATAATAAAAATTGGATGAAAAATGAGCAGGTTCACTAAAAAATGCTTCACTGCGCATGCGCGAATGAAATCAAAATATAATATGCATAATGTATTAGCTAAGTATATACAGCAACTTTTGTGAAAGTCTCAAAATCATAGCTTGAAAATTCTGAACATTATCGTCGATAGAATAAGCTCGAAATCCGTTGTTCCTAAAAAGAAGCAAAAAGATGGGGGGTTGTATCAAATATCTGTTGATTAGTGCCAAGATAGCATACACAATGTATTGCACGTACTACTATATTTGGATACAACCCCTCATCTTTTTGCTTCCTTTTGGGAACAACGGATTTCGAGCTTATTCTATGAACGATGATTTTCAGAATTTTCAAGCTATGATTTTGAGACTTGCACAAAAGTTGCTCTATATACTTAGCTAATACATTATGTACATTATATTTTGATTGCATTCGCGCATGCGCAGCGAAACATGTTTTAGTAAACCTGCTCATCTTTCATCCATTTATTATTATTTTTTAATTTTGATTGCAGAGTATTGTGTACAATATTGTTTGTCATATTTCTGAAAAGAATTTTTTTTTTTTATATTAAGAACTCTGCAAATTATAAGCAAAAAACTTGGCGAAATTTGAGACTGTTTTTATGAAAACCTTAATTTCTATACGAGTATACATGCTATCCTCATAAAAATGAACACAGTGTATTACAATAAGCCACTTATTAATAATCTCGAGTTTGAACGCTTTTGCTACATTAGGTTTTACTGGGTTATCCAAAAGATATTCGTTCTTTTTCAATTTTTTGAAGGTCCCCTATGTGTTATCGGGAAAAAAATCTTCGCGGAAATATATGACCTAAACTATACTGTTTGCACACCTGGAGTTTCAGGTTAATTCCTCCTCTATTTTTCTAGCTATTTAACAAAATGTCTAAAATCGCAAGTGACCGGTCACCTTTGGCCATACAGACTAGTTCTGTGATCATAAGCAGTAGGACGTTGTTAATGTTAAGTAATAGATTTATATTAAACTATTAAATATTTTCAAATGCTCATAACTTAAATACAGATTTTTGTTTGCAGAGGTTTTTAGAAAGTAAATTCATAAACAAAACAGCATTCTAACAAGCTTTCAAAATTTTAAATGTTTTACACTAAGGTACAATGAAAAAGTTTTATATTAGAAACGTATAGAAATAAATATATGTATCAAAAGTAAAACGTATGAAAATGAGAGTAAATTATATTACAAGATGAAACTATATCAAAATGAAACAGAAGGTCACAACCCTTGACAACAGAATTAGATAAATTTCGCACAACATACTGCTGCAAAAACCCATTCATGTTATGTGTGCGTGGCGTGTGCATACTTACATACATACATACATACATACATAAAAAATGCGTATGCATGTATGTATGTGAGAATTTTTATGTTTTTTTTACAGCGTAATTATGAAAATGGGGTAATGTGTCATCTCCAGGTTTTTAGTTTCTTGAGAGACAGTCTTTTGAATTTCATTACAGTGCTTTCTTTAGCTTCATCTTCTCCTTCACTGTGCACTTGCCGCCATGAAGATCTGCTTGCCTCATCTGAACCTGTATTAGAAGATATTAAATAAATAAATCAAGGAAATATTAGTGAATATTTTACTGGAATTTAATTATGATTATTTTTCAAATCCAGGAATTATTCGGTTGATCGGAAAGTCGTGTCGTATTGAGAAAATCAATTCGTACTGGAAAATTCTATCATTTAATTATTAGACATTGATTCCGATACCTAATGTCTAATAATTACCTGGCAGAATTTTCCGGTAAAAATTGATTTTTCCAACACAACATGATTTTCCGATCGAGCCAATTTGTACTTCTATAAACAGTTTTATATTTCCAATTATGAAGCATGGTGCAATAACAATGTTAAACTAACAGCAATATTTTAAACACCAATGAACCATGAAAACCGATGCCTGGTTTCGGTATCATTATAAGCTTTTAGGTAGATTTCGTATGAAATACTACCTATTGGGATTGTTCCTATGTTGGAATTTCTGAAAAAGTTTTGCAGATCTACACCGATCATGACCCCTAGAACCCAAAACCACCCTCAGTAAAAAACTTTATCTATCTATCTATCTATCTATCTATCTATCTATCTATATATATCACTTTCTTCTGGACACGATAACTTTCGTAATTCTGCACCAATCTCTTCCAAACTGATACATAAAATCAATGGGCATAAAATCTCGGTCAAGTTCGTTAATGGGCAAAATCGGACCAAGGGGAGGGAAATAGGGAGGGGTTTTGTGAAAACAGAAAACCCCCCATAACTTCTTAATTTTTGTACATATCAAATCAGTTTAAAGTTTTTATTACTTCTAAAAATAGGGCCAAAAATTTATGTATCACAGATTTTTGATAAAGTTAAAAATGGGCTCAAGGGGCGCAAAAAATAGGGTTTTTGGGAGAAACAAATTCATAACTTCGTCAATTCTCAAGATATCTAATTCAATTAATTTTATTATAAATCTCCTTAATATTATCTAAAACTTTTATATTCACAAGTTTTTGATAGGAGCAATTCGTACCGCAAAAAAAAAAAAATTAAAAACGAAAACAAAAAGGGCGTTTGAAGAAGAAAAAAACCATAACTTCGTCAGTTCTCAAGATATCAAATCCAATTAATTTTATCATGAATCTCCTTAACATTATCTACAACTTTTATATTCACAAGTTTTTGATAGGACCAATTCGTACCGCAAAAAAAATTAAAAACGAAAACAAAAAGGGGGTTTGAAGAAGTAAAAAATCCATAACTCCGTCAATTCAAAAGATATAAAATCCCCATGAATTTATCATATATATTCTTAATATTGTCTACAACATCTATGTAGACAAGTTTTGGATAGGACCAATTCTTAGAGCAAAAACAAATTAAAAATACATACCGGTTGAAGTAAAAAATGATCTTAGTAAGGGTGTATTCAAATCCAAACTGCTTATTTTCTGACTCATTTTACAATTCATTTTTGCTCTCAAAGGCTTCCAATTGGTACGTTTTCTTACTCAGAAACTATATAATGTACCGTAATGGTCGATTTTCTGATAGGGTCAGAATATATTTTGTTAAATGCAGTTAAAAAGGGCATTTTGAACCGAATTTACCGAAGCGGATTGTGTTGGAAAAATCATTGTATTAAGGATGCGCTTAAATCCAAACTGCTTATTTTCTGACTGGTTTTTAAATTCATTTTTGCTCTCAACCGCATTTAATTGGTAGATTCGCTTATTCAGAAACTATATAATGTACCGTAATAATCGATTTTTAGATAGAGGCAGAATATATTTCAAAAAATGATGTCAAAGTGGGCATTTTAAACGGAATTTCCCGAAGCGATTGTGTTAGAAACGAAAAATATTGTCCTTCTGAGAAAATAATTGTTTATATATCAAGTTTTAATTAATTAAACAAAAAATAAAAACACAGGTCGCTTATAAATCTCTTCAAAAATCACGTCAGCACGTTTCATATTATTTTTAATTAAAAATGAATCTGGAATTATGCCAGAAAATTTCGAGTTGTTGAGCATGGAAAAGTATTTTTTTGAATACCGCCCTAACATGATTCTGATAAAACCAGCTATTATATGAAAATGAAATAAAAACTCGTCAAGAGCGGCCAGATAAAATTGTTAAAGTGGATTTATCTATAATCATGATTTAGTTTTTGTTTGTGAAATTAGTATATTTGACTTCGAAATCTACCTCTGCCTGTAGGCCGGGCCAGCAGGGATTTTTTCTTCTTTGTCTTTAGCACGAAATGGGTAGTTTCGTACTAAATAGAACACCAGGGTTCATATGGTCTCTAAATTTGAGTACCATTAATTTCCTTAATCTTCGCCTCATTTAATCGCAGAATTTGATTTGTTCAATCTAATATTTGGTGTGTTATAAATAAAATCATGTAAAAACCTGAGGTTTGTGGACAACATTTCGGTGGTCATAATGGTTTTAAATATAGCATCTAGGTATTGAAAAAACGCATTTTCAATAAAATGTTTTTCACGATCTGACATGATATTAGATACGTCCAAAGCAGTATAAAGATATTCTTTCACACAATTATTATGTAGTTTTTTTATCCAGAAAGTTTAGTTTTAAAAATACACGTGTTTGTGAGAATCACCCATGGGTAAAATTTTCATTAAAAAGTTTAAAAATTTTGAATTCAATTTCCAAATTAGTTTTTTTCAAGAAATGAAATGAGGTTATTCACTTTGCATTTTGAATATCAAAATCTATGAATATCTTTGCAATATCAGCAGGGCCTAGTTATCAAAGGGGAACATGGGGCACGTGCCCTGGTACTCCAGTAATAGGGGCCCAAAATGCATTTTGTTTATTCTTTGGAAAATACACAAAGAAATTATCAAATTTATGAAAATCGTATATTACGTCAAACATACTGATCGAATGACTTAAGTTGTTAGGTATCTAAATAGCATCGCAAATACAACACATTTGAACATAAAAACAATGGTGTAAAATTGTAACTGCAACGTAAAGTTGTATGTTATGTTTGTAATATACTAATTTTTGTAACTCGAGGTTATTTTGAGAAGGGTGGGGGGAGTCAAATAGTGTGCGTTCCCCAGGCCCTACATGAAGTTAATCGGGCTCTGAATATCAGGGAGTATGTGTGCGTGGTGGTGGTAAGAAGTGATGACAAAGTAGAAAAAACAAGCCCTAGAATGTCAAATTATGTTTGATTATATTAATTTAATTTTGGAGAATTCAGAAAAAAATATTCTTATAAATAGAAAACATACACACAAAAAGACAATTTCTTTATAATCCAACTGTTGAAATGAGACAAAAAAAAAAAAACGGTTCCGTAAATTAAAAATTATGTAAGAAGAATGCTTCATTTTTCATTTACGTTATCTTCTGAGGAAATATATTCTGTTTCTTACCTTTCGCAGAATGCCTGAATCTTCGAAGAGCAGAGTGCTTTTTCTTATATCCTTTAGCCTTAAAAAGAAAAAAAAATGATGTTTAAGAAACACAGCCATTCAAATAAAATAAAGAATCATTGAGATGACAAGAAGCAAAATTAAAAATCATTAAATTAAAAAAACGAATCATATATTTGTATTTCTTAAAGTTTGGAGTTCATTGTAGTTTCAAAGAACTTGAAATTCGCGTTGCTATGACTAAAATCGCAAACCAAGTGGCACAGATAATTAGTCAATATTACAAATTTTTAGGAAATGCTAAACTTGACTTGCCAACAATGAACTTGTCAAGGCTAATCCGTTTTGGAGTGCTCAACGAAATATAATTTCATTGGACAGAACTGAGTTTCATGGATATACATATATATCCAAGAAGACCATTATATATATTATAATATATATAATGGTCTATACACATATCTTCAACATATATATATGAAAGGATAAAACCCCTTTTAAAATTCAAAATTTCAAATTAAATTTCAAAAATCTAAATTAAAATCCGAAGTCTCTTTCTTCTGACTTTAAATCACTTTCTAAAACCAGTTTTACCCCTTGTAACTTTGTTTCCCAGCGATACATCTTATTACTTTCAGGTATCATTTTCAGACAATCTTTAAGAGTAAAAATGCTGACGTTCTGAAAATTCTCATTCAGTTGTGGTTAGCTGATTCCCGGGCTGACCAAACCCAGTTCTCGCATCTGAGCTCGGACAATCAATGAAAAGCTAATCAGCCAATTAAAAAAATGTTCCTCCCAATTTTACAACTGTGCCTTCTGCTGGAAAACATTACAAGCCCTAAGATATTAGCTAACGCGTGCTCGAAAAAATGGAGAATTTGAAATTTTGAAATGCCTGCAAAACTCATGACTATGTAACTCCTCAAATCAGCGACGCAATAGTGGCTCCAAGGGACCTCCGATCGGACTCGCGAATCGGAGTGTAATTTGGAACGGCTAAATAAATGAGTTCGATCCACCAAGAGGTTCCCGAGTATGACACCCCAAGATGTCGTTACATATGAAAAGCCGGCTTACGATCACCAGCCGAGAAAGTGAACGGGCTGCGCCTCCTCTACTGGTCTCGAATGTGCGATATATTACATATATATACATATGCATAAATATATGCATATGTACGCATATACATAAATATATACATAAATATATGCATATGTACGCATATACATAAATATATACATAAATATATGCATATATGTTTCTCACTGTTGTGTCAGAACTAACATGATACTTTGTAATAAAAATTACACAATGAAGAAGTTGTTTAGTTTATCAGTGTAATTTCTTACTACGAAGAAGAAAGTTTTCAATTGTGAAATATGTTATTTTATGTTAACGAAAATTCATTCTCCTTTTACGAGTAGAGATAGAAGCAAAATATTGATATATCGGGCCAAATAATATAGATTTCTCTCATCAATGTTGGACTGTCGATATATATCGATATAGCGGTTTTATACATCCAATGCATCGGAACGTATTAGAACTTAATATTTTATATGTGAAAATTAACTTTTAGCATTTTTAAGGTACATTTAAAAATAAATCTAACTAAAATAATTTTATATTTTCAAAATTAAAATATCTTAATTAAAAAAAAAAAACCTCTAATTTTGGTTTAGTTATTTCATATGACTAAGACTTTTAGGAATGTAAATATATTCTTTACGCAATCGAAAAAACATCTCATCAGAAATTACAAGATTTTTAGCTGAATATCATTAGCAAAATCAGAAACTAAGGAAAAGGACCCTTCCTTACCCCATCCCACTATCTATAAAGACGTTTCTGCTTGTCAGTGTGTAAAAGACACTTAGGCGTGATTTGTGTTTTGTCTGTATAATGGTATTTTATATACTATTAAAAAAGTAAGTTTATAGAAATAATATGGTCCATAAATGTGCTGTTTGGAGATACTTTTCCAAATTTAATAAAACTTACTTTAAAGAGCATTTTAAACCGAAAAATATCAACATTAAAAAATCCGATAAGTTATCGCAGGAAATGAGTCAGAGCTCATTAACAAAAGTATCAAACAATGAAATAGGTTTCATAACTTCATTTGGCTGTGTCTTAATCCTCTTCTGCTAATATGGATTCTGACACACCTTTGTATATTTACCAATATCAGTTTCTAGAAATAACAAAGGAATCCTTTGAAATCTAGGAAGACCTAAAAAAAAAATCATCTAAAATTTTATGCTGTATAAAGACAATACTTCGGTGGTGTTGCGACTTGGTGATCTCAACTGGGAGCAGGGGCAGCAAAACGTTGATCTGAGAAGCAATTAATAAATTTTTATTCAGGGCCGGCCTTAAGAGGTATGGGGACAGATTTGGAAGATTTTAGTCGGCCCCAGGTCCAGGATGCGTAGAACTGCTTATTTTTCGAAATCAATATTTTCGAATAGCAACAATTTTCTTGTTTAATTGGATAAATATGGGAAGATAACTGTACGGAAATAGTGTTACTTACAGTTAAGGACTTCAATGCACCCCAAGGTTAATAGTCCACCAATGTCCTTATAGTCATAAGGTTATAAAAATTTCATTATAGACAAAGTCTTTGTTGCAGAATGGAAAGCAATCAAAATGTGTGCTTTGATTTTGCGTGCAAATTGATAGACAAAACGGATGTAAGTTGCATATTGCATACATGTAAGCCTACTGATAGCAAACAATACATTTATAGTTTAAGAAAAAAATTAGAATTTATGTGCTCTGTTGTAAACAAATTTTATTTAATGAACTTGTAAAAATCACTTAACATAAAAAAAAAATATGTATAAAAATGGGTCATTATTATTGCCTTTTATTATGGTAAAGTTTGTTTTCTAGTTTTTCTCTCAAAATTCTTTTAGAACTTTGTCGATACTTAAAACATTGCTAATTGGAGATTCAATGAATTCAACTGCTAAGCCCTTCAAAATTTCTCTCTGAATTGATGATCTCAGATAAGTTTTGATCTTAGAAAAGCTCCTTTCTCTAAATGCACTTAAAATTTAAGAAAATACTAATAGAGATAAATGAATTTCGAAATGCGGTAGAGCTATTGTTTCAAGCAAGAATTCAAGCATTTTTTAGTATTTTAAATCTTTGATGATAGAACTGACTTTAGTGCTTCCATTTCCACACAAAGCATGTTTACATCTATATCGGTCAGTTTTGTGATGTTTTTTCGGTGCCAGCTCTACTATGTAAATCCCCAGGTCAGAACCCCTTACATTTTCTTGTGGTGTTCTTGAATATTTCTTAAGATTTTCAAAAGAATCCAAATAAAATTTGCTGCTACGGTTTTATCTACCTTTATACTCAAAAGACTATGTTTAGATGTGTCAAATATTCACCCATAGATTTGTAATAAAATAATTTGGCGAGGTCTTTGCAAATTCATTAGCGTAAATCAGGCATTCGTTAACACTTTTACTCTATGTGTCTTTTAGTAGTTACAAAGCTGTTGGAATAAAAAACGACCTACACCAACATCAATCGTATCACTCTGCAGTTTGTTACTCACATTTTTTACTTGATAGAGTAAGGAGTGCCAGAAAACTAGTGAGGCCTGAAATTTGTAATTTATCATTTGACTGAATAAAGATTGAGCATTAATTCTTGTTTGAGCATCGTCAGTGTTTACTGCAACTCTTCTAATTCACTGCAAAGTTCAGCAGCTAGGTACCGTATAGCTTTCCCATTTCCCATTCAATGCTGCAGAGTTCCAAACATGTCTTGGTTATGCCTCTCAAAAGTAAGTTGTGGTTGTGACATGTCACTGTTATGTAAATAAAGATCCCAAACTATTCTGTAGAAGTTAATGCACCCCTGAGGTGTATCCTTTTATATTGGCACCGTTATCCGACCGTTGTCTATAGATAATTTTAACATGTAGTCCTAATGTGACAAGTTCCTGTTCATGAACGAAGTTTACGTTGTACAAATTTTCAACTGTGCTATATCCTACGACAAAAAACTTGATTAAATACTCACATATACTTGATGCAACATTTGTTTATACACCATCAGTTGTATATTTAATTACCATCGACATTTGTTTCTGCTGACTAATGTTGTGAACACAACCGATCATCACTGCAATATACTTAGCACCCTTGATTCTCAAAATGCTTTATTGTTTGTTGAACAGCTAGATACATCATATTAATAAGTACATCTTAGATTCTTTATTATTAATAACGATCGTGTAATCCCTTATTTAGGATTTTTTGCAGTTGATCTTGCATTAATGAATCAAACTTTGCTCACGTTTGCGGTGTTCCCAATTATTCTTATTAGCTTAAGGGCAGTTGGAATCCCTATACCTGCCAAGTTAAATTAATGTACCTTTTCTCATAAACTATTTAAGATATGGACTTGAATTATTTTTTATGCTTAAAATAAACAATTCTTAATAATCTGAAGTTAAATTTATAATTAAATAAAGCTTAGATATATATATTTTAAAAATCTGAAGTAGAAACCACATTCAAATTTTTAAAAAAACATGCAATCTTGCCAAAGATAATGATAATAATAAAAATAAAGTTTTTTTAATGAGTTTAAACAATTCACCTCAGATTAAACAGGATATGTATAGAATGTTCAAGCAAAATTTCAAAGCATAATGTATAATAGTTTTTTCAAAAAGGTACATCGAAGTTAAAAAAACAACATTTTGAGAAAATCAAGTTTAAAGTAAATAAACGCACTAGTGGTAAAGTAGATAAACAAGCTGAATTACTAAAAATTTTCCAACTTCTGGTTACCGTAGAAACAAAAGTAATATACCAGTAGAAAGAGGAGAAATGGTAGATTCAAAATATTAAAAAATCGAAAATTTGATATATTTTAGGTTTTGACCTTCCAACTGCCCTTAAGAAACAAGAGAGTTCAGAAATTAACGTAAAAAATACTTTTGTATATTAAAATCAGAAAATGGTTGCGTTGTGTAATTTTATTACACAAACCACCACTGTTCTCTGTAAAACATGAAAAGTGATGTTATACATACGAGGATGTGAGTTAGTTTCAAAACTCGACTTATCCAAAATTTAAAAGATCTTGTTTTCGCTATCAATATATTATATTGCTAAACCTGCATTGAATAAACACTACATTTTGTAAAAAAATTAGTTTTATCCTGTATTTCTTCCATTGTAAAACCTTAGTTTACAATGAAAACCAATGGACGTAGTCAGAGGTTTTTCGCGATATCCTAAAATTTGATTTTCTGGATAAGTCGAGTTTTGAAACTGACGTCCTCATATATCATATTGCAATGTGTTGGTGTATGTTTAAAAAGCCAAGAGTAGATTACACTCTACTGATGGGGTTCAATTAAAAAAAAAATCGTTCTGCCGGCACAGGTTTTATTCACATATATTTTTCAAAGTAGCCAAAGTACGCTATTATGTTAAATGTGTCTCACTTTAAAAATGTTGCAATACCAAAGCTTCGACTAATAATATTGATAATTTCTGTGCTTAAAGTGTTTATTTTAAAATAATGATTTTATTTTAGTCAAATCAGAAAACTTAATTTACTCTTTGTGCTTTTTGTTATTTTTTGTAGTCTGAAGTGTGATGACTGATCTATTCTGAAATATCAAATTCCTTGGTCGGGGAGGGGGAAACTGCCCCCCTAGCATACCCATAATAGTGCCCATGACTGAGAGTCTGTTTTTAGAGGGGCGAAAATAAAATTTCGAAAAACGAAATCATCTGAGTGGCAGCTGTTATCAAAATTAATACTTTTAAAGCGATTGCTTCAAAAATACTAGAAATAATTTCTTCGATTTTATTAATGTCAATGTTAAAAATGTGCAGTAAAAAGCTTGAAAGTCATTCTTAAATAAAATATTATTTATCGTAAACAGAAATAAAACATTCCTTATCTTGAAACTTTAAGAAAACAATAAAGTATTCCGATACCCAAATTTTTTAGATATCGATGTTCTTAAGATAATATATCGAAAAAGCGATATATCGATATTTTGAAAATTTTTGCCCTCACTAATTATGAGGTTAATATTTAATGCATATCAATCCAATGTAAAGTAGATAGGAATAATATACTAAAGAAAAAAATAAATCGAGCGTTGATTTATAGCGGATTTAAAAAAATATATAAATTTCTTTTCATTTTGAATGCCCTTTTTTCTTATTTTTTTAAAAAAAATCATTAACAGACGCCATTGTGTCAGGTTTTTACAATAAGTTTTTTTTAAATGAGAACCACATGCTTTCTTCAAGAGGACATTCTCTGATCATGGGAAGAAATTTGTCCTGGATTAAACTCTGAATTTTTCCTCTTTACAAGTAACTTTCTTTAACCCTATCACACATGGAAGCCTCATATAAGCATTCATTCACAAACAACACCTAGCTAACTGTGCATATTTTATTTTTATTCCTGTATCATACACAAATATCATATTAACTTCATTAATGCTTGTGAAATACAGCAATAGAAGAAGTGCCATTTTCTTTTCGATTATTCAGTAGGCAACTTCGACTTTGATAAAAGAATTTCTGTTCTGAACGAGAGAAAATTTTCTTTAATAAGTTATGCTCTTGGATTTAAATAAAAACATGACCAAAAATGATTATTTTTAAATTTTTTACCTTGTGGTACGTTGTCCAAAGTAAAATTATCACACACAGAAAAAAAAAACTGTTTCATAATTCTGAATAATATATTTTTTTAGTTCTTGTAATTGTTACTCCAAGGCCGTTTTATAATTTTTAAATAAAAGTAATATTTGAAAAAAAAATATTATCTGTTCTTAATCATAGATTTTAAATCTATTTTAAATGCAGAATATGTTTTATATCTACTTAAGTATAATTAATGTTTGAAAAGGTTAATTTGAGATTTGATTAATCATTTCAATAATTTCTTCCAGCTGTTATGAATCTATTATTACGCGAAAATGTATAAAAAATATAGCTGAGTGAAATTAATCTTAATGAATGTAAGAAACCTGCTAATTAAAACTGTAGCTAATTTCGGGATTTCTTTTTGCGTGTTGTACTAAAGTAAAAAAGTTATGATCAAGAGAGCATATAAATTTCTTTGAATTTTACCTGTTCCTTTTCTCTCATTTCAAACCACCCTTTTCCCTTCCATCGCTGTTGGGCAAGGAAAACATTTTCAAAATCTTGCAAATTCCTTCTCTGCCTCTGTGAACCTCGCCTTCCAGATTCAGCAAGAGGAGGGTACTCCACTTCTTCAACAAGAACAAACTTGCTGGGATCTTCCATTCGCCTTGCTTTGATTAAAGCCTATAATGCATAGATAAAAAACAAATTTTGTTTAATATGCACATTGAAGGGCATTTAAAATGATATTTTGCGAAGTACAGTATATGAGTTGTAAATTTCCAACTGGCTGAAAAATGCCCAAGCTAGGATTCGAATCAGGGATCTCTTGGATGAAGTTGCCAATGCTCTACCAAGTAAGCCATCGCAGACGAATCTTCAGGACCTGATTCACCCAGATAACCTTATTGATCATGGCATCTGGTCTGATATATGAATCAGCTCAACAGACTAAATCGCAGGAAGAGCTGTTGAGCTGATTCATACAGCAGACCAGATGCCATGATCAATAAGGTTATCTGGGTGAATTAGGTCCTGCAGATTCATCCAGGATGGCTTAGTTGGTAGGGCATTGGCAGCTTCAGAAAAGAGATCCCTGGTTCGAATCCTGGCCTGGACATTTTCTGCCCAGTTGGAAATTTACAACGCATATGATTTATTTACTAATTAGAATAATTGTGTTAAAATTAATGTAGTGAAGTACAGTAAAGGTAGGGATAAAATAACGTCTTAAGGCAGCAAACAGGAAACTAACAAATCTTCCATTGTAAAGCATTGCTGGGAGATGAACCACACCTTTGACTTTAACTCAGTTAAAATTATCTCTAAACCCACTTCTATACTTGAACTTAAATTTTTTTAAGCCTTCCATATCAATAAAACTCAAAAAATATTTTTAATTGTGACTTCGTTATCCCCTCATTGTTAGATTATTAGAAATATTATATAAAACCTATTTTTCTTAATTTCTACTAACATTTGTTTCACATTATTAATTCCTTACCCTATACAATTTTCTATTGGCTGTTCCCTAAAATTTCTATCAATTCTATTTCTCAATAAACCTATTCATGAAATTCGCTTCTGCTCCATATTACATGGTCAAAATTCCATCATTTTTCGCACTGATGACGGTACGCTGAATGCTACCGAAACTAATCGGCAAATAGTTAAATGTCCTGGTTAAAAAGTTCTGCTTAAACTATTCTTTTATCTACCTACACCGTTATGAATGTTTTAACGTTTGAAACCGAGCTCGAGTTAGACTAGAGCAGTGCAAAATGTCGCCACGTTCATGCTCAAATATAACCACAGGATACATTTCTTAACATTTTAAAGAATATACACGACTCTGGTTCGGGGTTAAATACAACGGAAATGTTCTTTAAAATATGCCTAAAAACCCCGTGTTTCTCGAGAGGAGTGAATAAACACTTGAGTCTCAAAGTGTTAAAAATAACTATGTAAGAATTAAAAGCAGAAAAAATGCTTTTCAATACATCAAAACACAATAGAAATTTGTAGCTATCAATTTCTGCAATATTAGAAGTGAGATTAGACCCAGATTCTACTGATAGGATAAAATTTTCGTGGAACAGCTGAACAGAAAATTTAATATCAAGAATTTCGAATCACCTAAAATTTAAGGACGAACAAAATTTTTTAAATGTAAAAAATGTACTATATGCACTAATAAGATATTTATTTATATTCACAAAAACGTTTCTAATTAAATGTGTTGGCATTTTTGGTAGAATATATATATACACTGTTAAAAATTTGCAGCATTCTGGCAGGTCATTTGACCGTTTTTTCCGAAAACGATTACACAACCGTAATTTAACACTATTCTGACCATATTATTGGCCATTTTATGGTCAGAATATAGTTAAATTATGGTTATGAAACCATTTTTTCAAAAAACGGTCGAATGACCTGCCAGAATGCTGCAAAATTTTTAACAGTGTACTATTATTTCCCTGCATGCAAAAATTTCGAACATGCGTGCGCAGGATTTTAAAATTTAATTTCGAATAAATAATAATGTATATATCTGTACCTTGGAACAAAAAGAGCCAATGTCCAAAATTGAGAAATTTGAGTTAAATGCACGAATGAATTCAGGATGCGATATAAAGTAATTGTTAAAAGGGCCAAAGTCCTCCCAATATTAGATCATTGAAAACAAAATATTTTGTATAGGCCAATGCTACTTACTGTTAATGTAAAAATGGCCAAATTAAAATGTAAAAAAAAAACTAAATGTAACATTAGATTTTAGTGAGGAAAACATTACTGAATTGAAAGGCACAACTTTGAAAAATAATAGTACAGAAATCGTAGCAAGATTCTTAAAATTCCTCAAACTTAAATTGGGTTTCCTGCCTTTAGAGAAAAATGGACATTGGCCCTTTTTGTTCCAAGGTACAGATATAAAATTTTGGTTTATGTTTTTAAGAGTAAAGTAAGTCCACTCAAGGCCTGATTAGTACTTTTCTCCTTATTTAGTCCAAAATCTTGCGATTAAATAAGGAGATTACTTTTCGAAGAAAAGTGGTGGGAGTTTGCCTAGGCGGTATTAAGACAATGAGTCCACATGAAGAGAAATTAGCACTATGAACCCCCTCCCCCCACACACTCATTCATTTCTCTTATTAACCATTTGGAAAAATGGTTATTGTTCTCGGTCAGGGTAGGAAATCAAAAACATATCTGAAGCGTTTTATTAGTTGAACCCCGCATTTTATTCGTTTTCTGATTGGTCTATACAGTAAACTGTATTTTCCCTTTACTTTCAACAGAGATGGATACTTCTGTTGCCACTATGACAAAAAAGTAATAAAAACTACAAAAAAATTAATAACTCAGAAACAAATTGAGATCCAGCTTTCAAACAAATTGCATTTAAAAGTACATTTTTTTCTCTATACGACGGTGTAAAAAGTAATATTGTGGGATGTTTAGAAGTTTAAGAATGAAATTTCATTTAAAATTGGTCCAGGAATATTAATGTTTAATCCATGGCGTACGTAATGTATAACCAGCTCTGTAGAAATTAAAAAAATTACAGTACCGAAAAATGTAATCCATGGCGTACGTAATGTATGATCAGCTCCGTGCGATTTTGTATGTCTTAAATTTTAGTCTTTGAAAAAATCATTTTCCAAATGGTCGTTGTAATTTGTTAAATTGTATTTTTTTATTTATTTTTTTTATGCTGGATTGTGCTGAAAATTAAATTAACTTCAAACTTGATAATTATCAAAATTTTCATGATAACAAGTTTATAAGGCTGTACCAAAAGACTTCAGTCAGAAAATGGAGATAGGCTTCGATGAAGATAGCTAGATTTCACTTTGAAATTGTAAAAATAACTTTTTAACATAACGAAGAGAAGGATATTTTTTTTTCAACTGGATAAATCATATACGTGGTTGGAGTAGCACAGTCGAGGTTTATTCCAACAGAGCGAAAAATGCCCAGACGAAGGATCGAACCTGGATACTTTGGCTTTTCGTGCCAATGCTTTACCTATTAAGCTATCCTGATGATGCCTGGCTGACATAATTCACTCTTATTTCTTGTACATGGCTGTGAACTGCAGTACTAGTTTCATTCATCTGAGCTATAATTACAGCATTTACATGATGAGAGTGTGTAATAACATGGAGTTTCCTGTATACCAAGTAATTGGATCATAATTAAGATAAGGAATTTTTTTCTACTGGATAAATCATATTCGAGGTTGCAGTAACACAGTTGAGGTTTATTCGGAACAGATGTCATACATTCCCGGGGCCGCCATCTTGGAATTTTTCTTGGCGTGAAAAACCCTTTTCCGTCAAGTAGTAAATTTTGCCAAGCACCGGTTTATATGCATGTTAGGCTTAACGAAAATAAAATGTAAACAACAAACAAAACTCGTTTAAGTGGCAATCACTAAACGCCGTATGAGCGCTACACGCTTATTAGCCGAAAAAAAATCACTGAATTAAGCAGTTCTCGCTGTTTAGCGATATCAAAATGTACAAAATTTGTAAGGCAATAAAATATACATAAAATTATCAACATACCTTAACAGATATCTGCTTTCTTGAAAGCTCTAGCACGAAATACCTGATAGCATCACGTCATTTTCCAAAATAGATTTATGAATACGCAATGACGCACTGTAAACAAACCTCCTTCATTCGTCAAAATTTCCTCATATTTCTTAATTAGTTCAGCAAGAGCGTTTAAACGGACTACAGAACCAATATTCAATCAAATACATCCAATAAATTTAACATAAAAATAATTGACAAAAACATACAATACGATATCACACGCAAAAATGACCTTCTCGCCTACTCGCAACACAATCTCGAATGAAAAACGGGGTTGCCAGAACACGTCACGCCAAAATACACACGTCACACGGGGTTCCACATATCGATAAAGATCGCCAACATAAAACCGCAAGAAATCTCAAAACATCCAAGATGGCGGCCATCTGGGAATATACGGCATCTAAGCCGTTTATTCTTTCATCATGAGGCTTTCATCATATAAATGCTATAGTTATAGCTCAGATGAATGAAACTAGCGCTGCATTTCGCAGCCATGTTCAACACCTAAGAGTGAATTATGTCATCCAGTCATCGTCCTGACAGCTTATTAGGTAAAAAGTATTGACACGGAAAGCCAAAATATCCGGGTTCGATCCCTGGGCTGGACATTTTTCGCTCTGTTTGAATAAACTTCAACTGTGTACTCAAACCAAGAATAGAATATAATAACATTTTAATAGTTTTAGTATTACAGTGAAAACGTAAAAAGTAAAAATAATCGATTTAAAGATAAAAATTAGAAGAAGACATTTATAAATTTGAAACTTCATCAATTTAGTTTATACTAAAAACACCAAAACTTTATATTAAAGAAGTATTCTAACCTGTGCTACAATATCTTGCGCTGTGCTTGTAATTGGTGCTTTAAGAATAGCATAAGGCTGGTCTGGAGCTACATTATATATGCACACTAGAAACGCTTCTTCTCCATCTGTCCATCCACGTAAATCTCCCCCATCGATGTCTTTCGATCGCTGTCAAAAGGAACAAATTATTAAATATAATATCATGAATTTTTTTTCATTTATTTTAATGAAAATAACAATGCTAATTAATTTACTTTGTTTGATATTAAATAAAATTTTGAGGGAAAGAAATGAAATTTTAGAGAAATATGATAAAACCACAACACGGAAAAACATTGTTATGAGTGAATTAAAAGTATCGTAATTTCGAAAACCCTTTAAAGACGTCTGACAAAAAAGTAAAATGAGAAAGATATAATGCCATCATTGTTTTGAAAATAAACACCCTTAATTATTTTTTTGTATAATTACTGACTATTTGTCTGGAAAAGACATTTGGGATCTAGGGCGTATCAACTGGAAATTCCCATTCCAAACCTTCCATATTTCTTCAATTATAGAAATTAGTACTTTTAATAGCTTTAAATTTAATGTTACACTTGGTTCACTAACGATGGTAAAATATAAGAAATGTTAATGAAACTTAACTAAATGATACATGCAAGTAAGGTGATTTGTTTGATTCTCTCCTCTAACACGTTAGACTAGAAACTTCTATTAATATCCCTTTATAAATACAACAATTTTTTTAAAATATAAATTTTTTAAAAAAGATTTTTTTAGATTTCTTAAGATTAAAGAAAATATATAAACTTGCTTAAAAAGATTTCTTACCTTTTCTTTATTTACAATACCACGGATAGTTGTAATCCAAGCTCGAGTACTGGGATCCTATAAAATTATTACACAAAAGTTAGGAAATGTTAATATAATGAAATGTTTTGTAAAAAAAGAATTTTCTGTCATTTCCAAAATTTTTGAGCTAGGAATGTAAACATTACCTTATTCAACTTATTAATTTTTATACGAAAATGTTATAATTCTTATTTTTAATCTACAGATTATGTCCACATTGTTTTTTTTTAGATGGGTTTAAATACGTAAATAATATTACATACATTGAGTTTTTTAAGATGCTAAAAAGGTATGAGTGAAAAGAATGTATGAAGAAAAAGTATTTGAATTATAGTATTAATTACAAATAAATAAATAAATAAATAAATAAATAAATGCAGTAAAAGGAAAAATGGATTTTTTTTCTAGATAATATTGAAATTTGAATGTAAAACAGAGGATAGATTTCATTAAGTTTGTCCCTAAGCTTTAAAATTTTGGTCTAAACAAAGTTTAGATCGATATTCAGAGTTTTAGCCTTAAAAAAATAGTATACTTTAGAGATAATATGCTGTAGTTTTATTTGTTAAACAGGAGTACGGAGTTTATTTAAAAAAATCCAGAAGGTATTCGGCATACCCTGCAGTAGAATATGCCCTGCAGTAGAGCCCCTAATATTAATGGTGACGAATAAGCGTGAACACATAAAGGGATACAACAACAAATTACTTATCTGAATACACATTGCTGGGCATTAAAACTGCATCACCGAAAAGAACAAAAGATAAAACCTCTGTAATAGTAATAATAGAATAACTTCGCTATGAAAAAATATAGGTTACTCCCCAAGTGCAATACAAACGATATATCATAGAAAATGTAAAATTGGTTCAGCCGGATGCAGAATTGGTTTTACCTCTGCTTAATGCTGTTCTCAACTGCTCTGCTCAACAAGCGCAAAACGTTTTGACACATTTACAAATTCATTTTTTAACGGAAAGATATAAAATTGGAAAGACTGACCATGGAAGCAATTCGGAATTGAACTGCGCTTTCCATTTTTGTATCAACCAATTACCTATTGAATTATAAGCGATTTTGATCACATGATAAACATGTTTTTCACCCTTTCTTGAGTGGATTTTCTCCTTTCGCGCGGAAATTCGGTTCAAAACGTCCACTTTGACACTATTTTCTGAACGATCTATTGCGTTTGCAAAAAAAAAAACGGAAAAAAGAGCTCCATTACATAATTTCTGAACAACAATACCTGCTAGTTTCATGCTTTTCCGAACAAAAATAAATTAAAACTTATGTCATAAAGCTGCCCTTTTGGATTTCAGAACAGCCTTAATTAACTTTTGTCTGGTAAACCAGAGGAATCATACCTAATACCCTGTTCGGATAGGATACTTAAGATACCTTATGCCGCCACATTTGAAGTGGTACCATCTCGGAATTGAATGCCTGTTCACATCGTAAAACTCATTTAAAGTAATTCAGTGAAAGTCACTGTGTCTGAGATCTGAACAAATGTAACGTGTGCGCATGCGGATAAAGTAGAACCGGTCGCAACAGTCAATCCGTTAAAGCGAAGCATTAAAGCCAATCAGAGTGAGTGGTACTGGCTTTATCTAGCCGAAGAAAGTTGAAACTAACTGAGAGAGTTTGAGGAACTCTCTGAGAGAGTTCGGCTGTCTAAGATATCTTAAATATCCAATCTGAACAGGGTATTAGCTAACTACTCACAAAGCTATAGTGGTGAATTTGCTAATTCTCAAAGAGAAAAAGAGGATTCCCTTCTCATATAAGTACGTTAATTTTATATATATCGTAGAATGATGATGAACATATTTAAATTTCATGTGTGAATGTGCTATAAAAAATAATGAATGGTGATAGCATAAAAAACAATAAGCCCAATTATATGAAAAAGTATATAGAAAGAAAGAAGAAAATGGTAGGGAGAGTGGTTAGTTGGTGAGAGAGTATGAATGTTACGTATTACTTTGATCACCTCGGGTAGTAAAAAAGTGACCGATAATAGGTGACTTAGAAAAAGTAAGTTTAATTAAAATAGATGTATACTCGCTTATGCTGCCCCAATTTTCCTCCAACAAGTGGAGCTTGTAAGCTAAGCACAGACAAATATTAAAATGTGAAGAAGTTCAAAATATTCAAATAACTAAAGTTAATTTGATCCAACATTGAACACAGTAGTATGTAATCACGCGTACTTTAGCTTGTTATATTTCATGTGATTGAATTGTTCCGCCTCCAATTCTACTAAATCACATATTTTACTTAGTGGCTTTTTCGAATTTTGAAAGTTCAATTAAATATTAGTGCCACCCTAAAATAATCTTTATTTTATATTAGCATAAATAAATGGCTCGCTCTTCTGACACCTTTCTGAAATATCATTTATATTTACCACTTCAATATTATCCAAAAATGAAATTAATTTTTCCAAAGAATTTTGTGAATTTGTTACCGTATTGATAAATGTTGTTGAATTTTGATTTATGTTTAAACTGTTGAGATGCATTATTTAGGAAGGAAGCATTTGATATAGTTATGTATGAAGATAAAGCTCATCAGTCATTAAATATAAGCAAGAATACATTTTACTTATTTATGAAGACATTGGTAATTATCGTAATTAGCTATTTTTACCAATAATAATTTGTTACTTATCATATTATTTAATCATAATTCCATATTAAAAGTTATTAGTTATTAAAAATACATTTTTTTAAAACTTGAGAACATTACATTATGTATAACTTTTCCCATTACTAGGTGTCCTAATCTGCATAATTTTCTGTGTTCTAGTTTAATTTCTGCTTATCAAGCTTTGAAATACAATGAAATTTTTAATACTTAATATCACAAATGTTTGTATTTTAGATTGTTACATTTATTTTTAAAAGAATTTACTTTTATGACTAAAAATACTGATAAATCAACAGAGTCAAATTACCGCAACGTTGTCAAAACAAAGAAAGTGATACAAATTGTAATCTGTCCATTGCATGAAATGAATCAGTGATTAAAAAATAAAAAACTACACAATTCTATCATTTAAGATTTTTCAAGAATTAATAAAAAGTCTAATACACATAAATTCTAGATATTTTAAGAACTTTTCTGTACTAGATGTATTTCTTAATAGTCTAAGAGCTAGCAACGTTTTCGTCACCTGATTTTATCAAGGTTCATTTTTCTATATATTCTTCCACTTTATGGTGTAGTGCGTTTGTGGGCGGTCTGACAGTTAGGAGATGTTACGTTTATCTGCGGGAAGAGGTGTTATGCAGGTCAAAAATCTTCAAAATTAAGTCATTTTATCAAGGCTCATTTTTCTATATGTTCTCCCACTTTATGGTGTAGTAAGTTTGCGGGAAGTCTGGCAATCAGGAAACGTTGCGTTTACCTGCAGGAAGAGTGGTTATGCAGGTCAAAAAACTTCAAAATTACGTCATTTTATCAAGGCTAATTTTTCAATATGTTCTTCCGATTTATGGTGTAGTACGTTTGCGGGCGGTCTGACTGAAGGGAGATGTTGCGTTTACCTACGGGAATAGGGGTTATGCAGGTGAAAAAACATCAAAATTAAGTCATTTTAGCATGATTTTTTTATAACACCTGTTTCTACAAACAATATGTGATATTAATCCATTATTGCCAGATGGAGTCAATGTTGCTAACACCCTGCCAGATCCACATTTATGGGTAACATATTACTCTAGCAGACAACCTATAAATAATTTTCAAGACATAATTTCGGTTGCAACGTTAATGCCAGACGGCTTTAAATATGGCAACGAAAGTGCCTGTTTCAAAAGTGTTTTATAGTTTAAAAATTATAAGTCATCTTTACGTCATTTTATCAATCTTAAAAATAACAAGATATTACTCTTTGGCTAGCAAACAACCTATAATTAATTTGCCAGACATAAATTCGGTTACAAAGTTAATGCCAGACGGCTTTAAATATGGCAACGAAAGTGCCTGTTTCAAGAGTGGTTTATAGTTTAAAAATTATAAGTCATCTTTACGTCATTTTATCAAGCTTAAAAATAACAAGATATTACTCTTTGGCTAGCACATAACCTATAATTAATTTGCCACACAAATTTAGTTACAAAGTTAATGCCAGACGGCTTTAAATATGGCAACGAAAGTGCCTGATTCAAGAAATGGCATCTTTTGTAGGGATTTGGCTTGATTTAATGACAGTCAACCCTTAATTGTTACCATAGCAACAATTGTTTCTTTGTAAATATATATATATATATATATAGTGTATGTCGAAAAAATGTTTAATTTTGTATAATTAATGTAAATTTATGTAATTGTAATTTTTATTTTTAAACTATAAAACACACTTGAAACAGGCACTTTCGTTGTCATATTCAAAGCCGTCTGGCATTAATTTTACAACCGAATTTGTATCCGGCAAATTAATTATAGGTTGTCTGCTAGCCAAAGAGTAATATCTTGTTATTTTTAAACTTGATAAAATGACGTAAAGATGACTTATAATTTTTAAACTGTAAAACACTCCTGAAACAGGCACTTTCGTTGCCATATTTAAAGCCGTCTGGCATTAACTTTGCAACCAAATTTGTGTCTGAAAAATTATTTATAGGTTGTCTGTTAACCAAAGAGTAATATTTTACCTATAAATGTGGATCTGGCAGGGTCTTAGCGACATTGGTAACGTCTGGTAATAATGTATTAATATCACAAATAGTTAGTAGAAACAGATGTTATAAACAAAAATCATGCTAAAAGGACGTAATTTTGAAGTTTTTTCACCTGCATAACCACTTCTCCCGCAGGTAAACGCAACGTCTCCCGACTGCCAGACCGCCCGCAAACGTACTACACCAAAAAACGAAAGGACATATAGAAAAATGAGCCTTGATCAAATAACGTAATTTTGAAGTTTTTTGACCTGCATAACCCCTTTTTGCCAGGTAAACGCAACGTCTTATGACTGCCAGACTGCTCGCAAACGTACTACACCATAAAATGGAAGAACATATAGAAAAATGAGCCTTGATAAAATGACGTAATTTTGAAGTTTTTTGACCTGCATAACCCCTCTTCCCGCAGGTAAACGCAACGTCTCCTGACTGCCAGACCGCCCGCAAACGTACTACACCACAAAACGGAAGAACATATAGAAAAATGAGCCTTGATAAAATGACGTGTTTTTTGACGTTACTAGCTCTTAGACTATATTTTTTAGGGTTCCGTACTTAAAAAGGAAAAACGGAACCATTATAAGATCGCTCCTGTGTCTGTCTGTCACAGCCATTTTACTCGTAAACTATGTGGCGTGGGAATTTCAAACTGGAGAATTAATAAAGACTATTGACCCACATATTTACAAATTATTAAACAATTACAAATATTTTTAGGAAAGATGTAGAGGGGCTAAATACGTTACTTGAAAAAAAAATCTTTTCTTTGTATATCATGTGGGGTATCGTGTGAAAGTTTTCGTTACGCTGAACCTCAAAAATACATTTCTTTTAATTTAAGGTATTATATTTTCAGAGATGTCGTCGAAAATGCAGTGCAAAAATATGTTCCCTCCCCATCTATTTCCGAATCTACTGAAGCTAAAATTATGAAAAAATTAGAGGTAGTAGACATTAACTTAAAGCTTGCAGGAAAATTATAGCGATTACCCTAGGTCACATAGTTTTTGAGAAAAGTGCATTTTCCCGTTACAAACAAATTTCGATTGGCGGGCATTCAGAAAAGTTGATGAGGAGCGCTGGAGGTACCTATCGTAGCAGGAGTATAAACGCATTATTGATAATGATTTTTGAAAGAAATCATCGGTAATTAACCGAGATATTAACACTTAAAAACACGGACGGTTTGGACATACATAATGACACTGGAGGCGTACTCTATGTACCATCATTTTAAAGCCGAGATAACAACTGTTAGTTATACATTTGTGTAATAAAATGTCTAGTAGCAGTATAAAAGCAATAAACGTCAGTTTGTTAAAAACAGACTAATTTAATTTGAATTAATCACATTACTACTATGGGGTTAGCCACTAGTTTGCATTGTTTAGATCTCTCAATATAACTCCCGTTTATTTAAAAGTTAATAAAAAACTTATCTGGAAAACGCCGCACAGACCAAGGCCGCACTGCTTTTTGTGACCTCCTTTCGAAGCGCGCTTAGCAAAATGCCAAGTTTAAACATTGAATAAGGGTTTTGTTTTAGCTAAAATGTAAAAAAAAAAAAGAGGAAAAGATTATTACGACGCTGAATTTAGTTTTGTGGCATACCAAATGAAGTTTAAATATGCGCTAATCTTACTGTCAGTGCTAAATTAAGTTCATCATAAACATATTAGGATAAGATTTAAAAAAGAGTTATACAGAATAGCAATATTTGATATTATTTAGGCTTCATATCTCTTTGAACTTTTACTGTACACCCATTCATACTTTTCTAGTATATGTACAGCTATACCAAACCCTACGTTGTATAGTTTTTTACAAAGTCTTATATTTCTTTTAGTAACGATTTTTTTATTAATACATTTAATAATTCATATAAATTTTGTACGGAACCCTTTGAGCGCGAGTAGTACTCGCACTTGACCGTTTATTTAAATACGTATGCAGGTAATTAGTTATCAGTTTTATAAGAATTATTAAAAACAAAAACTTAAAAATCTTTGGACTTATGCAGTTTTTGCATTGAATGGGATTTAATTACCTAAAAATTGTACAAAAATTATTAATCATGTTTTATTGAGCATTTGATAAAATAGACAAAAATAATTTCACCTGCATCTTAACCCTTAAATATTCGCATTTTTAAACAGCAAAACTTACCCCGCTTTGTATTTTGTTCACCATATAATTTAAAATTTATAGGCAAATAAATTAAAATTTTATAATATTAATTTTGCTCAAATACGTAGTAATATTGCAAAAACCTCTTAACATAGGCATATTTGACAATGTTTTCGAACAATGTGCATTTGTATAAAGCGTATTTTTTTTTTTTAATTCAATAGTGTTCAAAATACACCAGCACGAGTAATTAAAGTGTTAATTGCCATTAAGTGCATAGGTGCAAAATATTATGGATTTTGAATGCTACAGTTTCTGGATAGCAATATTTGTCTTATTAAATCGCATAATTGTGTGATTAAGTAATTTGAAGATTACTATTCAGAAATTCTGTAATGCTTGGCACCTCTATTTATTAAGGAAAAAAAATATATTCATCCTCGTGTTCGATGATATTTTCTTGTTCTGTCGTTAGCCATTGAAATATATATTGGCGCTGACTAATGTTGTTTTTGAAATAAATGACAATTCTGTGATGTAACTGATAAATAAACCTATGTAATTTTTGTCTACACAATGTCAACCTACCTTCAAGGACATATTAGTCGAAAAAGAAAAATTAAAAAAAGTAATGCAGTTTTTGAGATCACAGATTCAATTTCATATTGCAAACAGGAATAGATTTCCCTGTCTCCTATCTTTACCTATGAGTATGAATGTTTAATAGTACTAATACTCTTGAAACAAAGGTGTCCCAAGGTGGGCTATTCTATATGGGAAACATGCATATTTTTTCTTTTCGTTTACACTGCTTCTTGGTGGTGACACCGGTTACTCATTGTATGCATATAAACTATATTTCTCGCATTTAATTTTTTATGTTGTGCTTTGCGGGATGACTGGTAATTTTTTTTTATATGTCTGTTGATTTTTTCATGATGTTGCAATTTTATTGGCCAGCAATATATTTTATAAGTTGAGGATTTTCATAAGTAATTTAAATCACGCTACAAGAAGGAATTATATTTTAAAATACATTTCCCAAGAAAACTATATTTGTTCCAAAATGCTGCTTTACAAAGAAAATGAGTCATCCTTTATTACTTAGTAACAAATGATCATGAAGAAATCTAGTTTAATTGGAAAGTTTGTTTACGATTAATTGTTATGCCTAACACGTGCTAAAGGGATCATCTCCATATTAAAAGAACATTGAATCTTTTAATAGTAAATCCTTGTTTCGGCTATCAGTTATGAATTTATTTTCGATCCAATTTTACTTATACTTTAAAAAAGGTAGGTAGATAAGATCAATTTTTTGTAAGAATTACCTTTTCATGACGATTGATTCAAAATATATCGACAATTAATATATATATATATATGTGTGTATAATAATTTTTAGCACGAAAAATGCTAACTGAAAGCTATTACTGATGAAAAAAATAAATCAATAGTCACATATAAAACATTTAAAGGGATCAGATTCATGATGAATTTTCATATAAGAATAGAAACATTCAAATTTTAATTACTAATATTTGTTTTATTTTTGCTTAAAAAAAAAAAATAAAGCCCAGGATGGATCCCTAAGGAATCAGCTATTGCTTAAAAAAAGAATATTACAAATAAATGTTTATTACTATTGTACAATACTTTATAGTTTTTTTTGGTATTAATTAATAATCATTTCCAGGAAAAATATTAGCACACACATAGCGCAGCTAAATTGCTGTTTTATATTTTGAATCATATAATGATGCTTCCTTTCTGCTTTACACTTAATAGCTTATGATTCCTAATTGGAAATTAGTCCCGCTCTTCTTTTCACATATGGCCATATTCAAAATCATTCAAATTTAATAAAGTAGAAAAATACCATGGGCTGAACTTTTACGCACATTTTTTTTTTTACTAAATGGAGGTATAAGAGACCTTTTATATAGGCTATTTATTTGAAATTATTTTTACATGCATAAGTTGACTTCATAAGCCAACTGCTTATAACTGACAGAGTTCAGCTCGATATTTAGCATGCTGGTCATGAATATAAATATTTTGAAGACGGAGGTTGTAAGTACTAATGACACTTTGCCCATTTTAAATTCCAAAAAATCAAATTAAATTCCGAAGTCCATTTTTTTTGTTGGGGGCACTACTCAGAAAATTGCTAAAAGAATTCTAGCGTGTTTTCATGCTAAATGTTTTTGGAAGTTCTTTAGGCAATATGACCAAAAGTTATAACTGGAGAATAAACTTGGCTTTATGATTACTTTTCTGTTTAATAAATAAGACGTGAATATCCTAATCGGCTTTACAATTTTTTTTTCAAAAATCAAATAACCCAATCGCAAATTAAACAAGTAAAAATTAAATTTATGAAATCAAAACACCTGACTGCGTAAAAAGCGAACTAATTAATTATTTCTCAGCAATGCGAAACTATTTTTTATATTACTTACCTATTTTTTTTATTTACTTGTATTGATGACTTTTAAGTTGTGATTAATTGTTAGTTCCTATCTATAAACACTGTTTGATGAGGCTTATAGATGTCTATGAATGTTAGAGTTGCAGTAAAGTTAAAGATCCTACCTACACAACTTCCAGGTTGTGTAATATTTAAACGGAGCTTCTGACTGTAAAATAGTCAATGAAACATCGCCTTCATTTTGAAAGACCTATCCAATGATATGCCACTCAATATGATGCGTAAAAAAAAATTTCATGTCTACTACCATTTTGTATTTTACAGCTGCCATTTCGAATTTATAAAAACAAAACCTACTCTATAACCATTGGACGGTTAAGACGGATCGATAGAGACCTCATTCATTAAAATCCATCCAACCATTGAGATGTTTCGATGGTATAAAGAAATCTACATACCCAGATACGCGTGAAACACATAACCCTTTTTGGCAGTTGGGTGAAAAAAATGAAACTGAATGTTAATATATAGGATTCAAGGAGGTATGTAATTCACAATTAATTTTTGTGGGCCAAATTAACTGAATATTTTTTGACCTTGTGTTATTACTGATTAATAGAGAGACAATTTTTAAAATTATTATTTGTATTATTCTATTAGCTCTGATGAAAAATAACAAAATTTCTATTGTTAATAATAATAAAAAAAGATTTAACAAATATTTAAAAATTTATAATATACATTTGGTAGACTACCCAGCAATTCTTATTTCATTGTTAGTGAAAATACGATCTTTACTGTATTATTTAATTATAATTTTCGTATATAAAAGAATGGATATTACTGTTAGTTAATAAGTGAATAAAAAAATAGAAATATTAGTCGATATGATCACACTTTTTTTATATCTCTCTCTTTCCATTTTAAATAATATAAACAAACATATACTGTAAAAAAGATGTAAATTTCCAAAACTAGTTTTTGTAAAATCTACAGAAATCTGTTACTAAACTTACTACAATTTTATGTTTACGCTGTAAAGAAAAAAGATGTAAATGTACAAAAATAGTTTTTGTAAAGCTGCAAAAATCTGTATGCTTACTAAAATGTTTATCGATAACGCGGGATAATTTCCTAGAAAATTATTAGTAACATTACACATTTTTTTTTTATAGTGTAAACGTGAATCTGTTACATGTTTTTTTTTTGTTGCAGTTACATAAATGTTCTAGACATCCCAGTTTCTTAGAAAATTCTTAGTAACATCATAGACCTTTTACAGTGTAGATCCCGATTGGAGTTACATACAACAAACTAGCAGTATTAATAGTAGCAAGTATTGTGTAGTAATATATAAAAAGTAATGTTTAATAAAATTCTTAATACTTTCGTGAGGTTGTGACGTTTTTTCTCGTCCATCTTGGAGATACCAAGTTAGCAAAGATCGTCGATAGTGAAGCGAGTCTTAATGGATAGTAGAAATGCATAGTTCCCCGATTTTGTCAATTAAGGTACGAAGTTTTTGTAGAATGGCGATAGTAATTTCTTTAATGTAGTGAAAATTATAGGTTTTACTTACAACAAAACAAGAATGGTCGAGTTATCTAGAAAATATATATTACATATTTTTAAAATTTTTCTTCAAATTTTTTTTATTAAGAACTTACATTTTGTTACTTTTCGGCTAAACTAAAAATAAGAGGAAATTTTTCATTTAAAATTATTTTCTATCTCTGAACATTAATGAATTATAACACAAGGTCCAAAAATATGACGGTGTAAACCCCTTAAAAATGAATTAGGTCAAGAAAAAAATAATTTTGCATTAAATACATATCCCCAACGTTTTATAATATTTTAATGTGCGAGTTAGGAGCATTGCATTGTAAGATTATTTACAATGATTGAAATAATTATAGATATTTGCATATTAAAATTATCCAATGAAGCTAAAATTCTTTCAGGCAATTTCCAGTTGATGGGAATGTGAAATTTCTAGTTTTCATGTCCATCTCCAATGCTTCTTAGTTTCGTAATATATTAAACTAAATAACTACAATTACCATGCAATTTTAATGGATAACAACGCATGGGAGGGGGACATTGTCTATACTATTTTGCCTATTAAATATTAGAATTTCAAAATTGCCCAAATACGGTCCTGTTTCTTTTGGAAAAGATCTAAGAAATTCTAATTTCAAGATAGTTTATAATCATGTGAAATATCAGTCTTTTTCAAAATAAAAAACATTCATATCATTAAAAATTAACCTTTTCACAAAAAATAAACATGAACATAAGGCAGTCAAAAATGATAAAAAGTTAAAACGAGAAAGAAAAAAAAATATATATGCACGAGGCAATGAACATAAAGCTTCACTTTTCCAGAAATACAAGCAAGTTATACATTTCTCATTTGCAGCATAATTCCTCACATTTAGTCACACAATTTTGTTCTAGTCAATTTTCCAATAACACATTTAAATTAGTTTTTACACCAAGTTATTGTCGATTGTTATTAAAATTTTTCAGATTTATATCAGTTGTTTTCTGTATATGTCCTTATAATTTTACTTTTAAAACTTTCAGTGAATATTTATTAAACTATCCACTGAATAAAATTCTAATTAAAATAATTATAGATATTTGTATATTAAAATTATCCAATGAAGCTAAAATTCTTTCAGGCAATTTCCAGTTGATGGGAATGTGGAATTTCTAGTTTTCATGTCCATCTCCAATGCTTCTTAGTTTCGTAATATATTAAACTAAATAACTACAATGACCATGCAATTTTAATGGCTAACAACGCATGGGAGGAGGACATTGTCTATACTATTTTGCCTGTTAAATATTAGAATTTCAAAATTGCCCAAATACGGACCTGTTTCTTTTGGAAAAGATCTAAGAAATTCTATATTTCAAGATAGTTTATAATCATGTGAAATATCAGTCTTTTTTTAAATGAAAAACATTCATATCATTAAAAATTAACCTTTTCACAAAAAATAAACATGAACATAAGGCAGTCAGAAATCATAAAACGAGAAAGAAAAAAAAAATATGTACGCAAGAGGCAATGAACATAAAGCTTCACTTTTCCAGAAATACAAGCAAGTTATACATTTCTCATTTGCAGTATGATTCCTCACATTTAGTCACAAAATTTTGTTCTAGTCAATTTTCCAATAACATATTTAAATTAGTTTTTACCCCAAGTTATTGTCGATTGTTATTAAAATTTTTCAGATTTCTATCAGTTGTTTTCTGTATATGTGCTTATAATTTTACTTTTAAAAGTTTCAGTGAATATTTATTAAACTATCCACTAAATAAAATTCTAATTATAGATTATTAATTGTTATTTTATTAAGTTAACCATAATATTTGCAAAAAAAAAAAAAAAAAAAAAAAAAACAAAAAACCACTATTTTTATTAGATAGTGTATCCTTCTAATGAGAATGAGAGTAAGTCAAATAAAAGAGTAAGAGATCGTTACGAATCCGTAGTTTCTTTAACTTAACCATAGATATTAAACCATATTAAAGTGGTGTGGCTAATACCGATTCTCTAATTAAAAATGACCATTGAATGTGAATGATCTTGTATCACTGAATGTCACAGAAAAAATGTAGAAATTCCTCGAATCGTTGCATTTTCGCTAATATGAGTATCTAAAATTTGTCTATTATGTCAAATGATAGGTCTGACATTAGAAATTAAAACTTTACTGGTAATTTAAGATGGAGATAGATCCCTCAGCAAATTTTAAGCACAACAGCTTTCATTGAATGTTAATTTACATCAAGTGGTTTTATTAATTTTCAGCAATATCAAATAGTTTATCGTGCAAAAGAAAGACAAACATTTCAATTTCTTTCTTGTTTTTTCTCTGTTTTTAACTTTAATTGTCTTATAGTGAATACGTTTAAGCCACAAAACTATTTCATAATTAAATCAGATTTTTTTTTTTTTTCTAAAAGAAACGGAATAAATTCTGTGATTAGTACTAATGAAGGGGTAGATTAAAAAAAAAATGGTAGTCTCTGTATTACCAGTTAAAAATCAGAAAGTTTCGAAATCTGACATAATTTTTTGCAACCAGTGTATGAGAGAAGGAAAGATAAAGGAATATTGGTAAAGCATTTTGCTTTTGCTCAAAATTGAAAATAAATAAATTTACAGAATTAAGACTATAAAGCAGACATCAGCATTAATATTTACCAAACTGGTTATCAAACACATCAGATTAAATTTTAATGGAGTAGATGTCTCAGATAATAAAGTACTTCCATTTTAAAATATTGAACTTTCATTAATATTAATTAATCATGCATTTAAAGTATATTACTTAAATTCAATTGATGTTTTTATTAATTTTTTTTCGTATATAGCTTATAGGAAAGAAGAAGAAAAGTACTTCATTAAAATTATTTTCACGGTTTAAAAAACTGAGACAAATTCCTATATTTTAGAAAATTCTAAGTTTTTGACGATAAGAAACAGCAAAATTTATTTACATACAATTTAACCGTACCTAACGATACACTCGCGTAAAACTTTAGTTTCTGTTTAAATCCACAGATGAAATTAAAACACGATTATCATGTCTACGAGTACATGCAAACATAATGCATACACTTGAACGAAAACAGACAAATAGAACTTGGCAGATAAGAATAACAGAGCATACATTTTAGAATGTTTGGACATTACAACAAAAGTTAGAAGAAAAACACGAAAGAGGACAGATAAGAGATCACGGAAAAACTTGCGAAGATTCATGCAATAAAGCATGCAGAAATGTATGCTATTAAATGAACGCTCAACTGGCGCCATTCTTTACTTTACGATTTCTTTCTTCAAAACTTCTGCAACTTGAAATTCTTGTTGAACTTCGAGATTCGTCCGTGTAGAGTTACTTCCAGGCTCAAATTCATTCTTAAAGGAGGGGTATAAAAAACCCCCAAAAAGTAGTCAGAAGTCGGTGAAATAAATACCTTTGGATATCGAAAATCGTAATAGAGATCAGTAAGATGGTGAGTTTCTTTTGCTTTCTTTGTTATACAGAGTGCAAATAAAAAATATAAACACCCATATTACTGTTTGCGGTGAAGCATAAGAGCTTGTCTCCCATTGAGTTCGCCTAAGTTATAGGCACAATGGTGTCCTGAAGTTACATTAAAATAGATAAATATAGTTAGATTATGTTACATTTTATCATAATTCAGTTTATTAACCGCTATTCATAATCTAAAAGGATGATGACTTTTTACGTCGATATTCAATTTCAACAGCTTGAGATTATGTGAGTGGGGGCGATTTAAAAAATAATAATTCCAAACGAAATTGAAAACCAGCAGTGATTTAAGATTTTTCACTTTTCTATTTTGGACTAGATTTTACTTTTATTTTCTGACAGTTTGCATGTAACATTAGTGTGCACTATGTCCAAAGCTTATGAGATGACAAACAGAAGCTCATGTGATATCGAAAAGATATCTGTGAAATCTGTGTTTACAAAGATTTAATATTCTTACTGAAGCACCACTTTTGTTATTTCATCATATGAAAGTTCATTTTGGCTTTTCCTCAACAGAAGAAATCATATACCAGAAGATATCATAAAAAATAACTCCCGGTGCTTCATTTAAGAATCAAAATTTGTTAAAACTCTTGAACACTTACGAATTTTAAAGCTCTTCGTTTATGGTTTCTTAAAATCACAATTGTTAAATATCTGCTTAAGACACAGTATGTTTTGAAAAAAAAAATACAAGCTATCTATGAGCTATCATTTTGAAAATTATTCTACTGCTTCAAATTGATTATACATAGGGCGACATCATTTCTTTCAGCTTTGAATGCACAATTATTGAATTAGTGACATATCTCTTTAAATTGATAAAATGTCCAGTTCAGTAACGCCTTATTTATAAAGCACAAACGTTCATTTTAGAGACTATAAAAATTTTAATCTTTTGCTTTCAAATATAAGTTATTTTAGTGAAATATATCGAAATAATACATCTAAATGTTATACAGATGCAGAACTACAGCAACTCTATTTGACTGATGGTGCGAAAGACTTGGTTAGTTTTTCTGCTGGTGGTCATTGGTGCTTTAGTAGTGGTACGTGGCGAAGCCGATGAAAACTATCACGGCCCATCCTAACTGATGGCACCTGGTGCAGTAGTGCCACCCGCACCATCCTTGCTGCGGCTATGAACAGTTGCTTCCCAGTATTAAGCACAGTTTCTACAAAAGAATGTGCGCTCCACATGAAATACGATGCTGCAAATGACGAACACAGTTAGCGGTGAAAGCAATGTTAGCTAGAATGAGCGTAGAACTCAATAGTCCAGAATCCAATAACGTAATAAACTATTATTTCAATGTAATATTGCAATATTCATACATTTATGTTATGTTTCAAGGGAACTTACATGACATCTTTTATATGAAGCGTTTTAACTTCTCTACATTCAGAAAATAGGCATAAAAACTAAGAAAGTTTGCAAATAACTGCAAACATTTCACATGTGCATGAGTTTGTGAAATCATTTAAAATACTTGTAAATGGAATCTTTAGCCGGAATGCGGATAAATAAATTTTGAAGTAGTATTCTTTTGGCATATAATTTGAAATGCGAACATATTAAATAAATGAGCATTTCCACTACGAGATATTGTTTCAGAAATTATAATAGAACTACTCAGAAAACATAGATTTTTTCATGTCCATGCTAAGATAAAAAGCAGCTCGTTGTAATCACAAACTGAAATGTTTCATTATCTTAAATCGGCTGTTTTCGAGAAAATCATAAGTTCAATAGTTGCACATTAAATACAATAACTGAAGTATAGAAAGAAGAATATAGAGAAAAAAGTTAGATGAATATAAGAAATATCATGACTCATTTACATCTGTGTCCAATATTTTATTTTCTTCTTAGAGAAAATTAAGAAAAAGCAGATTTATCTTTTGATGTATAAAAAAGTAAAAAATAAATAAACACTTTAGATAGCAACACCAATCCATAAACTGTTCAATGGAACCTTAGAGTTTCTAATTTAATGAATATAACAGTCTGTAAAAGGAAAGCTTTTAGAGACGAATATCACCTACGTCGGCCAATTTTTTCAGAATAAAGCGCCCTTCGCCTTTCCACTGAGCTTGTGCTTCCAGCGGTCTCTCATTGATATCAAGGAAACGTCTAACAGCAGTCTTGTCCGACGACTTCTTGTCCCAACCTTTCTGAACTTCTTCTATCAAGACATAATCGTCAACCGAGTCATGGCTGTTACTTTTGCTCAAAGTCTAGAATATATTAAAAAAATTAAAAACACTATTAAATATCTCTAGTTTGAATACTTTTGATAATAGGCTAGTTCCATGAGTGATTGTAGTGTAAGTCGCATGCTACGAGTTTTTGCTACCAGTATTTTAGAAAGGAAAATGTGACTTATTTTATCGAAGATATCATCAATTGAATAAGGCAGAGCAAACTTTTAGAAAATAAAGGTGGCCAAAAAGCGTAGCAATTATTAGCAATGTGATTTACACTACAAAAACCCATGGAATTAGCCAATAGCAATAACTAGTATCATATGGAACTAATTAATAAAGTGCCCACAGAAATAATTGGGTAATTTCTTTAAATTAAATTTAAAAAAAATCGAAATTTCGAATTTGCGTACAGAATAAAGGTTTCAAAATCGTTTCACTACAATTTATTGTTTAGGTGTTTGTTTTAGATCATGGCAGAGTTTGTACGGCTGCTTACTGTTGAATACCAGTATCTTAGTACAGATTTCCCCCCAAGATTCTGCGATAAAATAAGACATAGGCATTTTTCAATAGCAACATCGAAATGCATACTAGCACTGCAAGCAATGGTTTAATAAAATATATACGTATGTTACTTTATAATTCTAAAGTTGAAATTGTGTAAAAAATTTCATATCCGAAAAAAAAATTTTATGCGATTACAAATAAACTAATTTCCATTTTTTAAAATCGTATTTTTCAATTTTAACCCTTTATTTTTAACTGTACGCGATAATTATTTTTCTGTACCAGTTATTACCAGCCTGTTCTTATTAATAAAAACAAATCAAAAACAGATTAGAATATGATTTTTGAAGAAGGAATTCGTTAAAGCCATAGAAGAAAAAAATTAATTTGTAGGAAATATTAAACATTTCTATAGAATTGGAAATAACATAAACTAATCTGGGTCTAAACTAAAAATTTTAAGATTCGTTTATTTTTTAATAATTCACGTTATTGCAACTTGAAACCTGCTTATGATTCTAATAGATATTTCGTTACTTTTATTTCGTATAGTTAAGATTTCGATTTTATAATTAAGATATTTTAAAAAACTACGGTGCTCAAATTTTAAAATTACAAATGTAAAGCTTATTATTAAAAATTAGGATTAGTTTTTTAAAATTTTGTAGAGAGAGAACAACTATTTATCTCACGTAGTTTTGTAATGTAACTAGGAATATAAGGATCTTAATTTTGTTAAATTTGCAACTGTGCAACATACATATCATCGCTATCATGTCAAACTATCTAGAGAGGTTATATCTTCTTCATTTGAAATAACAAAAGCCGTTTTAAAGAGGAATGGAAATAATTTTCGTTCTTTGCCAAAGTAGTTCAAACGCTTTACAATAAGTGCAGGGTTCTCAATGGTCCTTTTTTGATAACCAGTATTTCTTTTAAAAAAAATTTCGTGGTAAGTTTCTGCAGCAATTGCAGGAAAAAAGCCCTTCCAGGTAAGTTTCTACGAAATTTATAGAGAACATTTTTCTTGATTTTTTTTCTTTTTTTCTTTTAATGTTTTACAATGTTTCCACAAGAAAATACAAATACTTCAGATAAATTTATTTTAGAATATTGTTATTAATTTAAAAACAAAATTTTGTTCAAAGATATATCAAAAATATAATTAATAATGTCATTCAAAATATATATTTGAAACTTGACACGAAATATAAATCTGAAAATAATTAAAATGACTAAATTTCGCATTATATATATAAAAAAAAAAAAGAATTACCTCCTCTACGATTTAAGTCTGTTCTCTCTTCTAGATATTACTACACACATGCATGGTTCTGGAGGTTCTAAAGGTAACTTTAAATTTGAAAGGGGTCGCGAAATCACAAAGTTTAAGAAACACTGCATTAGTCTACCGTGTCTATAAGATTAAAGTGAGTTTCCAAAGCAGGAAACGTTGAAAGTATCACAGAAATGATGGTGATCTTTAATGAATGTCCATTTAAAATGTGATAGATGCGGCTACTTAAAAGGCAGTGAGCATCAACTAGGCAGAAGGCATATCAATGGCTAATAATTAAAAATGACGAGTAAATCAAAAATAAATTGGATGAAAAAAGATGCGAGGCATCCCAGCATATTGAAGCTAAAATCACTGAAGAAAACGAGCTATGCCAGCATGGTATATGTCAACATGCTCCACAGATGTAAAGCCAACGACGCTTATGTATCAATTGATCAACATTTGAAAATAAAAACATCGAACACAGTTGCGAAATGCAACTGAGAACCATTTATAAGCGTGAAATGAGACTGGTTCTGTCATTTGGTTTGTTAGTATACTATTAACCAATTAAGGAATAACTCAATCAATAATTAGAAATAAAATAGCGCCGTAATGCTAGATACTTAAAAAAATTAAAGTAGAATCGTATAGCTACATGGAAGTGAGCAGGAAGAGATATAATGTGAGAAATATTTTAAAGTTGGCTTTTGACGTGAGCATTTATATTTAAGTGATTAGTTTTCCAAAAGGAAAAAAAAAATTATCTAATGAGAAGAACTATAAGTATTTTGGTGACAAATACTTTAGTGGCAGATCCAATAGGAAACTGTCGCGATTCCCAAATCTATTTTTACAAAGAAAAATTTGAGTTTTAATCTGTAATTCCATCTAAATTCATCCAACGTATATTTAACAGAAGTAGTATTTACAACTGTTGGGTATAAGTTTATATCACAGTATGAATACGAAAGTCCATTAAACCCAAAACAACGTTGGCGACCTAAAAAGGCTGTAAGATGTCCCGTTCTACTTTTTAAATTCTAAATGTATGACTTTCGAATAGTTAAAAGGTATTTTCAATTATGGGTTATACAAAGCACACTGGAAATTTTAGAATGAAATATTTGATAGTAAAACAATTTCACACGAACTTTTATGGGAATGGTTGAGAGAAACAAAATAAGCCAATCACCATAATACCAAATATATATCAGAGTCTCCATATAGTTAACTCTTCTGTACAATGTAAACACATGGTCATAACAGACGATTCAATCTTTCTTTATTCAAGGAAGTATGCACCGTCCTTACAGTTAACATCTGTCAAATCCTTTTAAACAAAGATAGGGTCGAGTAGCATAGTTTCAAAACTATCGTAATAATTCTTAGTTATAAAATTGCTGAACTGTTTACGTACCTATTGTTTTATTCAAAAGAGACGTTTGGATTTGCCATAGACTACAATTACAAACACCTTACTCCAGCCATCAGTAGATATTGCAAATTGAACTAACACAATATACAACCAAACATTTTAACCACTACTCGCTAAGTACCTTTTGCAAAATGCCATTGGATTGGGTCCTGATTTGGGAGAAATCAATTTCAGCGTCTTGCCTTTTAGTGACAAACTTTTATAGAAATGTTTTCTATACGTACATGCGAATGGATCGTGATTGCATCCAGTGCATCACCGCAAAAATAAAAAAAAGTTGCGAATTCTACAAAAAGCGTCTTATGAGTAAGTCTTCGCCAATAATTAATTATATTGTTAGTGAAAAGATAGTAATACCTCTGTAATTCGCTGGCTCAATGTAAGACATCGTTCAGAGATTCGAAATTATGATGGCTAATGTTCAACGCTGTAGAATATCAAATTTCTTTAACATTCTCTAATCTTGAATGCTGAAAGCTGCAGAATTATTGAAAATTTCCTTTAAAGTGGGTATTCCCTTTGATAAACTCGCTATAAAACCCTACCAGTTCTGGAAAATGATCTTTTGAAAATGGAGTTCCACAACATGAAGCAGACGCTGTTTATAGAGCAAAAATATTATAATTCTGGATGCAACAACGCCATGGTACGACGTAAATTCAACAAACAATATGGTGCCACGTCAGAGCCATTAGAGATGCCAATAAAGCGGTACGTGTCGGAGATGAAAATGACAGTTCATGTTTTGGATATCGACATACATGTAGTATTGCATTTTTTTTCAGATTAATGAAGCGTATTGAGGAGACGTACTCATTACACTATACCAGAATTAAAAATGCTTAATTTGAAAATGATTACTCCTCAGCCACCCATGCGCATCCGGCATTCCGCAATTGGCGTGATTTCCGTGAGCCCCAAATACTTTCTTTAGTACACAAATTCTGGTATTCTCCTACGAAGGTTGTCACAGCGCTCTTTCTCAGTTTTGTTTTGAAATTTCAATTGACGCACTTTTGACAAGTTTTTAAGGCTAAAACAACCCTAAAGAGCATTGAAAAATATTTTCTTTAAAATTTTGTTCGAAGATAATTCGGAATAAGTGCGTAACAGCTCGGTGGTATGTTGTTTGTCTCCAGTTCAGTAAAGCCGAGTTCAGATACAAGGAGCAGACTGTTTAAACAAACGGAAAGTTTCTACTTTTCAATATTTAATTACATTATAAGAATAATTTGAAACAATATTAGAAACTTATATAATATGATGTTTTAAAAATATTTTTACAGTGGTTGCGATTTTAACGAATTTCCTATTTTTAGAGATTCCAATACAACAAGGTAGCTGAATCCACTGCTGTTTTTTTTATTCAGTTGGCGCGAAATGCTCATAAAGACGTTATAGTATTAGCGGCTATAACTATTTTCCTTTTTTTAGATATTCCAATTCAACAAATTTAGCTAATCCACTGCTTGTTTTTGCTTCCATGGGCGCAAAGCGCTCATACACTGGTTATAGTGATAACAACTATAAAAAATTTCATATGTTTCATATTGACGAGGAGAAAATGCAATAATATTCAGAAAAATTTCATAATTGGTTGATCGAATTTTAAAAATAAAACTATTTAATTTAAAAAAAACGTACTTTTTCTACCTTAACTATCCTTGAGCTATAACGAAGGCATTTTTATATGCACGCTGACGATTCAGCTTGTTTATACCTATGACCATTCAGCTTGTTATATACATTATGTTATGACCAGCAGACGTTATTCATTATAATATCAGATGCCTATTTGACCCGCCTGTGCAGTAAACAAAAATATTTGTTGCTTATGGATATCGCGCCAAGTGCGCGAGTAGGATGCGCATTGCTGAGAAGTTCTCATTTTCAAATTACCAAATACTCATTTCAAAAATCGACTGTGGTGACCGAAGAAAACGCAGAAAGTATCGCGAGCTTTTCTGAAAAATTACCAAGCACATCCACGAAAAAGGTCTCAATACAGCTGAACATTAACAAATCACCAATGCAGATCATTCTGAAGGAGAAACTAATTACATCCGATCTCTTATAAAATTCAGCTGTGGTAGCCATTTCAATGACGCCATGTTCAACGACGCTTAGATTTCAAGAACACGATTATCACAGATATGGAAAATGAATGAATTGAATTTTAGAAGATTTGATTTAGCGGTGAGGTTCATTTCCAGCTGAAGGTTTACACGAATAAAAAAATGGATGCACCGAGGTAGTGATAAACCATACATTGAACAAATGATACCTATGTATTTTGAACGTGTGACAGTGTGATGTACAATAAATGCAAAACGCATAACCAGATCTGTATTCATCAACGGAACTGTTGTAGTGAAAGTTACAAGCTGCTACTGGCCGAAAAGTTTGGATGCCTGCAACGATCGGTTGTTGAATACCTACTGGTTCGTGCAGAAAGTGAACGTCCAAATAGAGTTGCTGATATGTTTTTCTGGATAGAAAAAACCTTTCAGGATCGCATCACCTCTTTGAAGATTAAAAGAGTCATTCTTGAAAAACCGAGTCTTCCGATCAGCTTCCAACCCTCTGCAGGACCTCAGAAAACCTATTGTAGACGTAATACGGGGCAACGAAAAAGACGTGTTGCAGAATGTTATAACCAATTTCAGTCTCGACTCTATACGTTGATTTGTTTAGACGATGACCATTTTGAAAACCTTTTCTATTAATTCCACTTATTGTTTAAATTGGCAATAAATTTGAGCTAGTAATAATAATAATGTGCCAATTTACTTTTAAAATCTTTTCTTGGTCCCATTGTACGTACTCACTTGTAAAATGACGTATTCGGGCTCACCTTTTTCTCAATAGCAGGAATTGATTCCGTGTCTGGTCCCAAACAACAAAAAAATACCAGGATAAAGGCTTAGTTAGAATGTTTCCAAGGATTTCAATCATGGAGAAATATGACAGTACCTGTGGTTTGCTTTCCTGGCGCGTTGGTTCTGAGGAGGTGGCTTACACCCCTTTGACAAACACAGAGGTCTAAGGATGATATTGGTGAATCTTTTAGTCTATTATTCAATCGTGAACTATATCTGTAATTAAAATATTCTCTTCTAGTCAGACTCTAGACACATTAAGGAGTGTTGTGAAGTAAGATTCTTCTCAAGAATAGGCAAAAAATAAACGTCTGTTCAAGCTTAATCAGAGATGACAGAAATTGAATATTTTGGTTTAGTTGGTGATGTGATTGAAAACGATATTAATGAAAATAATAGAGGGAGAGCTATTGTTTTGTACAGTAACTAGGATCAAGAATGAAAAAAACCCAATAAAAATAAAATAGATGATTAAGTATGAATAGAAATTTTAAAACAGTCATTAGAAGTATACAATAAAGCAATAAAAATTATAACTAAAGACACTGTAGGAAAGTAATAAACCATCACTGAATCATTCATCATTGAATGTTGGAAAGAGTTTATGGTTAAAATATGGAAAAAATCAACAGAAAATAAAAATGCTTAAATAAGGAATATCGTCACAATTTTTTCTCTACACTTCGATATGTATACTATGGCTGAAGCATTTGAGTCAGTAATTCACAATTCCAAAGCAAATATATCTTTTACTTAGACTATCAGAAATGGACATAAACTAATAAGTCGTAACATCATAACCAAAAAGGATTTATTTCCCGATGTGTTTATTTCTCTTGTGACAGATGATTTTCGGAATAACTTAAAGGAATGATAAAAAGCGCAGGTACAAAATGTTTAATTTCCAAAACACATATCAGGTTGTGTTAAGGTACAAAAATGTATCAAAAAGAACACTAGATATAATAACTTTTAACCCCTTAATTCTCGCTCCAATGATATTCACGGGCTGTGACTTTTATTCAGATTTGCTTGATTCCCACCAGTTTTATCTGTGAATTATACCTCTGGAGGTTCCTTGCCAGGTGAAGGTCTCGTCATCTGATCAAGGTTCTAAATTACGAGACCAACTTAAGTAGCAATGTGCAGGTGCCAAACGACAGGATATAGCGTTAAGTAACCGGCAAAACAAAGTATACACAAAAGAGCAGTAGGCGCTGCAAATAGGATGACGATCGAGGCAACGATGTCAGGTTTATTGCCGCTTCGCGGAGATTAGGCGGTCACTCGCCCCGATGTCAGGTACTAAACCCGTTAAGCTGGGGCAACCCGGCAGGTAGGGGCCTGGTCATCGGTTAGAAAGAAAGAAAGAATAGCGTAATTGGTTTTATTATGGTATCATTTTACCTGTCATTAAATAAGGTGAATATTTCTTTTTCAAAAAAGTGGTGCCAATAAGCAATTAGAATTTTTAAAGCGTAATTTAATGCGACCGTTAAGGGGTTAAAGATGTGCAAGCGCAGTTGGTCTTGTATAAAGATAATTTTTCCGACTCGTCTATTGTTCAAATGATGATGAATGTACGTAGGATTCTTGTCCGTCCTATATTAATTATTTCATACCAAAAAAGTGTCGGGGCGAAAGTTGGGCAAAAATTTCAAAAAACATCATACCGAGATTTACGCAATGTAGTTTCCAAGTCAAGCAAAAACACACACAGAAAAAAAATAAAAGCGGAATAATTTTGGAAACTAAAATAGACGTTTAGTGACAGGCACTAGTCTCTTCATGGAGATTACAAAAAGATTAAACTGTATGCAGCAAGAATCTTTGATTCAATATGAACTATTCAATTCCCTACTTTCTCTTGTTAATACAAAATGGTGTTTTTTTTCCATGAATAGATGTGCTTGGTGAAGTAATATTTTAACTATTTACTAATGCCTCATGAAGTCTATGGAAGCTTTTAAAATAGCTTTCGTCATGTAAATTGAGAACGGATGAAAAACGTAGCTTTTAGACACTCAAGATAAACTCTGAAATTATTTAAATGTTTCGTAGAAGGAACAAAAAATCATCAGAGTTGGGATTCGGTGACCCCGTTCACAGTGAGATTTCAAATCAATATTTTTGTTTAATATCATATACGATACAACCAAAGAAGAAAAGTTTTATGGTGTGCAATGTAGATTTTTCAAAAGAACTTTAAAATGGAATGAAGAGCGTTGGAACATTGTGTTTTTATAGCATCTAGTGGGCATCACTGCAGAAATCTCCGACTGAAAAGTGCATATTCAACGATTTACGTTGTTTGCAAATGAAGATGCTTAGATATAAAACTGCTAAAAGTTTAAAATTCAAAATAACCGTGCGTAAAGCTGAAAGTCTAACTAGTGAATTCATCGATGTTGATTTTGGGATGTCTGTTTTTATCCATGGAATACTGTTAGTATCTTTTCTAAAATCAAACAATAAAATAGCATTAAAAATTTCGATCTATTTTTTGTGTATTATGAGAAACTGGATTCTTCCGTTGCATTCCCCAAGACCTATCGATGAATTAATTTTACCAATAATATATATATAAACACCATTTCAAACTACACGTTTTTAAACGACAAATATTATTCTTGAATGCTTTAAATTCAAGAAATTCACTATTACTGTTTATGAATAAAGATGAATAAGAATTTTTCCCCCTTTTTCTAATTTTATCAATTTTGCAGCAGAAGGCTAAGTCAAAAAGAATGATTGCAATCCATTTCTTATATTTCATCTTCGAAGAACATCTTAGTTTATGACTACTGAATTACATATCAAATGTTATAGAGCGTGCTATTTTCGACTCTTAGTAATTTTTAATATTTTAGCTATGTCAACAAAACTATTTAACAAAATCTTTTTAAGCTTTATATATTCTTTTTGTCCACGATTCTTAAAATATGATAAATGTTTTAAATCAAAATCTGCGGAAGCTGCGTGAACTACAATGTCCTCGAATATTCAGGAACCTTTGGTCATATTACTCAAAATGCACCACAATAAAGTTGAACATGTCATATAATACATTCAGTTTCCTCATTTAAACACGTGAAAAACATTATTCAGTAATGTCAAAGGTTTCGACGTCTACCCACAATATTTAAAATATGTACAAGGAGAACGAGAGCGAATTCTTTTAAATATTGGGACAATCTTGCAACTGAGAGGCTTAAGTCATACACAAGTTGCATATGAAACGAAAAAGTAGCTCAAATAGTTTCCTGTCGTAACACATGTGTTCAAATAATTCTAGGAAATAAAATGTTGCTTCTTAAATGAAAACATTAATTAGAGTTTTTATTAACTGCAGTATTAATGCATTAGAAATTTATGTTTTGTAATTTATTTTGTTAAATTCAGAAAACTATTTTATATTTCTCAATAATTACCCGCATTAAGTTGTAGAAGGTAATAGTTAAGGCATTGTAAGTTTCCATTAAAATGTGTAAACTCTTTAATAAAGAGCTCACAGGTTCAAGATGTATAAAATGACACCTGAATATTTTCTCTATGCCAATGGAGATAACAAATGGATGAAATATAAATACTCGGAAATTCAACTTGTAATACCTTGATATAGAAAAATTCTATCAGCGAAAAAGATCCTAATTCAGATATCTTAATGTTCACTACTAGAACGTAAAATAATGGATACTAGTGTGGTTCTTAATCACTATTTAAAAATATAAGATAATTACCGTGAAAACGCATTTTTGATACGATAGGATCGATAAAGAGAGAAAAAGACCATAATAAAATTATCCAACTTTTAATTAAAAATTTGGTTGGGCACGATGTAATTTTACGATATACATTGTTATTTAGTCATCAAAGACTTGAAACCTATGATAATTTGCTAACCTGCATTTCAAAGTTGTAATATAGCTTGCATCTTCAAAGAATTTCTTCTGCCCCAGCTTGTACGATTCTGCAAAGTTTCTGATAGTTCACATTCTTTCTTTAATATAGTAAAACTTTGTGTAGTTTTTACTGGTTATTTCCTTCTTTTCATCTATTGCTCCGTATAAGGGATGACTGAAGATCAAATAAGATTTAAGGTCAACAACTTTCATCTATCCTTAACTGCATCCCGGCTTTTGAGAAATTTTCCATTAAAATGCTGAAAAGAAAATGGGCCATGTCCAGTTTGTTGCCTTAAAGTGGATAATATAATATTGTTTAAATTTTCTTGATAATAAGTGGTACTCATATAACCAAATAAAAGGAACAATGGATCAAAAAAGCCCATACCGTTATTCCAACTCTTTGCCAGTCTTCCGGATAACGCGTTACAATTTCAGCATGCAACATAATACATCACTTCAAAGATTATAGTTCCAAAGTTCCTTTCCTAGAAGATGTAGGATCCAGTACTCTAGACGATGCTGTGAACCAAGACTTACGCTCACCAGCCAGTTATCTACATCCATACGTGAAAATATATTTCTTTGAGTACTATGACTACTTACATTAGCTTTTGATACCAATATAAACCAAATTCAGAAATGGTTTGATTTTACCAAACTTTAGATACGTGACTGTCCTGAATTTTTAAATATTTACGCTTACCGGGTTTCAGTATAGCTGACACAAGAACTTTAGGTACAGCCACTTACATTACGAAATATTTCATGGAGTATGTAAAACTGATTGAATTCTGAAGGCTATAACTGATCGGAAATGACCACGTCTTTAACACAAAATTATCTATTATTACATCTTTAAATTCAAGCTGTTAGTTCATACATAAGGAAACGCCTTATAATATATTGACTAAATACCTTTCGTTGATCTTCATTAAATAATAAGGGCAGCGAAAACAATACTACTTACCTTTCTAGTGAATGTCCTATAATTAATGACTATAAATTATTTCCTCAATTGAGCCTTTTAAATTCATAGTGGTGTAAGTCACTAAATTTGAAAATTAGCGTAAGAGCATGGAGTATCTATAAATATCAATAAATTAATAGGAAGAATAGCACAAGTCAGGGGTGTCAAACTATGGTCCGGCGGATACCACTAATATTTTAAAGAAATAGTCAGCTTCTTGAATCACAGAGATTCGATGATTAGATAAGGCAATGATTTCAATAAAATTTTAGTGGCATCAGGCTGGCCACAGTTTGACACCCCTGCTATAAGTCATAGTTTGACAAAACGGCCTGTAGATAGTACCAGAAAATATTCAACTTGGTTGGGATGTATTATCTAATAAATCCTCTGTTGTTGAAAATTTAAGAAAATATGAGTTATACCACTATGAGTTTAACTGCTTCAATTAATGCCGAGAACGAAATAAAAGTTTGTGACTTTGCAACTCGAGAAAGCTAATCTGCTGTCATTTTGTAAAACTTTCTCACTAAAACAATTGATTTCTCGGGCTGTGAAAGTATCAATACTATTCTGTATTAATCTTAACAAACATACATGAAATAAAACTTTACCTTCAACAATCTCAGATTTTAACGTTACTCAAACTTTACCTGCAACAAACAGCTTCTGATGTATCAACCTAGAACCAGTAACTGAATAAACCTTTACATTACTTTAAATACCTTAAGTTTTCTGTTTAAATCTCCACTTACTTGAGCTATCACATCTCTTGTAGTACTTTCTTGAGTGATTTTCAAAATTGTGCTCGGCTCATCTGGAAGAACTCCATGGACGACGAGAAAGAACATCCTTCTTTTGACTGGCATGCTGGGAGGAACCTAGAAATAAAATTATGACAATATGTTTAGGTAGTATGTTTTCGGACTTTTCAGGTGATGCGATTGAGCGTTTTTACGGGAATCTGGACAGCTTTACACGACATGTAATAATTAACAGTTTCATTATATAGTCCTCAGAAATTATGGAGGTTAAGAATATTAAACGCTAGCGATTGTTAAAATAATAACTTTTATACATTTTAAAATGCCGCACTGGTTCTTAAATTGTTTTTTAATGTTTCTTTTTAGTGTGCATATTATACTGCACCAGGGGTGTCAAACTGTGGCCCACCTGATACCACTAAAATTTTATAGAAATCATTGCTTTACCTATTCATCGAATCTCTGCGATTCAAGAAGTTGACTATTTCTTTAAAATATTAATGGTATCAGGCGGGCCATAGTTTGACACCCATGTACTACACTCATGTTTTTGAAAATTGCAACATCATGAAGGAATGACGCGATTGAACTGAAAATTTCAGAGAATGCAAAGGGTAGTGTGCTATGCAAATTATTCCAATTTCAGAGTCACTACGTATGCGTGGACTTTGCAGTGCCCTCTGGACTGCTGCTGAAACCATATAAATAGAGGGTTGTAGCGGGACATTGAAATTTGTCTATGGTTATCTGCAAGTGGAAAACGTTAGGCGAGACGTAACTATGCCTCTTCGACGAAAAAGGGCGACATTTTAACAAGTGACGGAGATTGAACGGTGGAGAATCATCGGCCTTCGTGAAGAATTACTTTCCTATTGTGCAATAACATCTCGTGTGCAGCGTAACAGAAGAAGAGTGATCCGAGTTTGGAATCAATGGACCGACAAGGGTCGGACAATCCGGTAATATGGGAGCGGACCCCAAACGGTGACGTCAACGCGCGATGATAGACACATGGTTCGCATGGCGCTGACGAACCGTACAGCTTCATCTAGACAGTTGGCAGCACATTGGTCAACTGCTACAGGTGTATCAGTGTCTGCTTCGTCAATTCGTCGACGTCTGCTGCACCGTGGACTGCGTGCAAGAACTCTTTTATACAGGATCGACCCCCCCCCCCCCCCATACAAACCCAACAACGCATGTGGCTGAAATGGGCTCATGAACATAGAAACTGGAGTTCAGATTGGCAACAAGTGATCTTTCTGACGAATGCCGCTTTAAATTGTGATATCATGATGGCCCCATTCGTGTTAGACGCTAAGACGGTGAACGCCATCTTCGGAGCGCATTATCGGACATCATAGAGGAGGAACACCCGGAGTTGTGGTCTGGGGTGCGATTGTATATCATGAAAGATCCCAGCTTCTACGAATTTTGGATATTCTGTAAAGTAGCAGTTGCATCAGTAAAGTGCTGGAGCCCGAAGTCATTCCTTTCCTTCAAGGAATTCCTGGAGCTACCTTTCAACAGGATAATGCATGCCCACATGTTGCAAGGAACGTTAAAGATTTCTTGTCAGCAGAAAACATACAGCCTCTTCGTGGTCTGCATGTTCGCCGGATATGTCGCCTATTAAAAATGTGTGGGATTTCTTTGATCGGCGTCTCGCTCATTATCCTCTTCCTACAGCTTCTACAGATGAACTTTGGGTACGCATACAAACAATAAGGAGTGATCTTCCCCAGGCAGACATTCAAAATCTGTTCGAGTCCATGCCACGTTGTATAGCAGCACTTATTGTAGCGCATGGTGGCTACACCAAATACTGATTTCGGACACTTAATATTCTTTCTTTGCTTTGAAGTAATCATCTGTTTCTACCAATACCAGTCGTTTATGCATTAAATTTCATTTAAATTTGATGATTCATTAATGGTGTTGCAATTTTCACAAACATGACTGTATATTTAAAATTCGAAAGAAATATTTTCGAAGAAATCGCAACGTCCTTATATAAAAATATATAAATGATATATGTATACAGTAATATTCAGTATCAGTCACTCATCTCTACAAGACGCAAAAGACACTGTCTCCTGATTTTGCCTGCATATTTTATATACTATATTTCGTGCCGTTTCAGAGCCGATATTACTACGTGGTTATTGCTCTCAATCGTGTTTCGGATTTCCTTGGAAATTTTGTAAAGGATTTTTAATAACCCTCAAAATTTTTTTATTTTATGAAGTTTGATAGAAGGGAGAAGAGTTTGGAGAAGGGTTCACGAACTTGAAAATTCAACAAGTTGAAATAGTTTATGATATAAGTTAAGATTAAGTCCATGATATATAATCGCAACCCAGACCACAACTCCGGGTGTACCTCCTCTATGACGTCCGATAATGCGCTCCGAAGATGGCGTTCACCGTATGATCTTCTGACATATGCTGAGGGAGAATGGCCACATTTATTTAACCTTTACTTATACAATTAATTAAACTTATGATTCTCGTTGCAAAAACCTAACCTTTTTTAAAAAGAGCATTTTTGAGGTTTAATGGCTTATATAATCAAGTTTTTGGAATAACCAGAAAATTAACACAATTTAATCAAGAATATAATTTTACAACGTTATGAGGAATATTTGCTTATTAGAAGAACAATTTTTAAAATGAAAAAATGAAAGGAAGCGATATAGCCATTCAAAAAAAAAAAAAAAAAAGAAAAAAAAATGCAATACATAAAATTTCTCACGATGTCAGTTAATAGTTTAGTTAAGTTTCAGTGTTATTTATAGTTTTACATTGTCTTCCCAAGTTTTTGGCCCTTTAATACCCGTGCAACTGTTTTAATGAGAGATCAAGATTTAATTCCTATTTCTAGTTATTCCTTCAATTATTGTTTTATTGTTAGGTTGTTTCTGACGAGCAAGTTTCTTTAGTCTCCCATAGATTCTGGATTCGGTAAATAGCGATTGTACCAGTGAAATATGAATATTTTAAAAACATTTTTTTTCCTACAACAACACGATGACACGTACCTTAATCCTGTTTAAATATTGTGACTTGTTTATCTTAGAAAAGATGACATGAAGAAGGCTTCAGTGCGGGAATGGGTATTTCATTTACGGATTTTTGGGTACTTATGTCTTTATTAATCCCGCAAATCCCGTACCTTTTGATATCATACAAGCCTAGGTCATAACTCTACCCGGTGTGTTTAGGTTATAACGTTACTTGAGAAAAAATGATATATGAAGGTTCTTATACAAATCCAGATGATGTATGGAGTATAATACATTTCGTTTCCAAAAGTGTTCAGCAATTTTTGCCACTAGTGTAGTTTGATATATGAAAAGCTCAGATGTTAAAGGTGGTGAAAGGTTAAATGTGACAAAATAAAAAATTTCAGTTAATCATATGATTGAAGATACTCAGTGCTCCTCTACCATTTGTTAAATTACTATTTGAAAAAAAAATCTAACACTCACAGATATATTAATGTATAAGGGAGGCATTTGACAATAAACGCAAATAGATATTTGGAACTTTACAGCTAATATTCACAAAATGATGATTGTGTCACTTACAATCTTTATCATGTGAGCTCTTCATGTGATAGGAAACAGGATTTTGTATAGTAATTTAAAGGCAAAAATAAAGTGTTTTATTTAACAAAGCAATCTAATTAAGATCATTTTGCGAATCGATTTTCACTCTTATTATGCTCATAGAGTAGAATACGATCAACCTTAAAGATCCATGTAACATCAATGTACATTTCAACTAGTGGGCGGTGCCTTAGAAAAGAGGAAATTTTGATGGAAACGTATATGGAATTCTTGTTCAAATAAACATAAACAAATCAAGTCAGAACTTTCATGTTTCATTTTCAAACACAACGAAGCTATAGTCGTCTAAACTCGTCGAAACTGAAATATTGTGTTCTTCAAGGCGAATATAGTGAATATTGCAAATCTAAGTAAGGCAATAAAAGTTCATCTTAATATTTGTTTTAGATTACCTATATAAATTAAATTATTAAATCTGTCATTAAAAATGATTTTCATTCATAGAAAAAACAAGCTTAGATTAATTGAAAATTAAATTTTATACAAATAAATAATCATAAATTAGCATTTTGTTTCATAAAATTATTTAATTTACCTCTGTCTTGACACTATCTTTCGATCGACCTTTTTTTGGACCAGGAGTAGATTCAGCTTCTATTGTTGATAGTTCAAGGCATTCTTCTTCCCAAACCGAATAAATAAAGAGAGTTGATAGAGGCAATGGCTGATTATGAATACTGCGTAGCCGTACGTGCCTATAACCTATCGAAATAAATTTATTTTAAAAACTGTTAAAATATCGATAAAATATAATTTAGTATTTGAATTAATATCCCTTAACATCGGCTGTGATATTTATTAGTTTTAAGAATAAATGTATCAGTAGGTAAAAACAATAAATATTGTTACCGATATTTTTTGATAAGTAATAATTTATAAGATTTCAAATATAAAACACAGTTCAAGGCATTCTTCTTTCTACACTGAATAAATGAAGATAGTTGATAGGGGTAGTGATTGATATGAATACTCCACAGCTGGACGCCATAGGCATAGACTTAATAAGGGCAAATCTGGTAAACTTCCAACACGAATTTTAAAATGTCACTTTTTTCTTAATTCATCACAGTGATTAAATAGGAAAAAATAAAAATTGTTTTAAAATTAGTGGTAGAATTATACCCGATTGCCTATTTCGTCCCCGTGATGTCGGCGCCTACACCGGACGTACGTAAAACATGTGGAAATAAAATTTTGCCATAAACATTCGAAATATCTTAATAAAATAGAAGTTAATCTTTGAATTAACATTACTTACAACCCTCTGTGATAGTTATTATTTTTAGGAATTTGTGTAAGATTAGGAATAAAGCTACTAAAACTACTGAATTTTGTTAACAATACTTTGTGAAGAATAATAATTTCTTAGGTTGCATAGAGTATGTTAGACTGAAATTAAGATATTATTCAAATTTTCGTCTTGTACTAGAATGAAATAAATAGTTTCAACACTTAACAATTCCAGTCATATCATGTGATTTCGATATTTTAACTTAAAAGTGAAAAATAATTGAACATTTGTTATTTGAAATATGATTCGTCAATGCCAAATAAAAGGATAAACCACATATCATTAATTTGATGCTTTGAAACCACTTATGTGGCTCTCAACGTTACCATAATGATACTTTCCTTTTACTTATATATAAAAAAAAGACTTTTCTCTCAACAGCGTTCATAATTTGAAATGTCAATGTATAGCTATGATTCTATTCTTTCTCATTCTGAGTATCTTTATTAGAATTTATTTTTTCAACAAAGAACTGCACAGGCGATAGGAATTTATTATGCTAGCATTACGACCTGCTTTTTATCGAAGCTAATCCCTTCTCTAAATAGAAGCATCTATTAAAAAAATTCACAAATTTTATGTTTTGTTAAAAGTGCATTTGATCTGTAGAATTATACTGAACTATACACATTGGGTCCTAAACGGAGTGAAAATTTAATGCTTGAGGAGATTAAGGTATATATATGCCTACGGAACAAATTTCTTGAATTTTTGTAAATTTTAAGTTTAAAATTGCTAATTTTTATTAAAAATGTCAATTTATAGCTATGATTCTATTCTTTCTCATTCTGAATATCTTTAGTAGAATTTATTTTTTCAACAAATATCTGCAAAGGCGATAAGAATTTATTATGCTAGCATTACGACATGCTTTTTATCGAAGCTAGTTCCTTTTCTAAATAGAAGCACTTATTAAAAAATTTCGCAAATTTTATGTTTTGTTAAAAGTGCATTTCAACTATAGAACTATACTGAACTATACACATTGGGTCCTAAAAGGAGAGAAAATGTTTGAGGAGATTAAGGTATTTATATGCCTTCGGAACAAATCTCTTGAATTTGTGTAAATTTTAAGTTTAAAATTTCTAATTTTTATTAAAAATGTCAAAAATATGATAGAAGTATACAAATAAGTACTTTATTTTTTTTTTTTATTATTTATTTAAAACGAATAGTATAAAATAAACCGAAAATTTGCTATTTTCTTAAAACTATAAAAAAAAAATACATTTTATGAAGTCTACAGCATAATAAATATAAGAACGTTACATAAGAAATAAACAATTTTCAACACAATAACATAAATATTTTAAAAGTTATAGGTATAAAAAGACAAACAAAGCTTCAAAGTCCTGAAAGACGTTAATAATACGTAAAATAAAACTGTGTAACTCACAAACTTTTCAAAAATCAGCATAAGAATAGCATACTTACTTTGAATATATAATTTTAAACATAATTTGAAAATTTTGTAGCGATTGTATAAATTAAGTTAAGACTATTTTTAACACAATTTTACAAAAAAAGAAAAAAAAAAATCCCTTTTGAGAAAAAAAAAACCTTTCAACTATTTTTTTTTTTTAATTTGTAAGAAACATAAAAGTTAAAAAAGATCCAGGATCATAAAGTTTACCCTCTTTTTTTTTTTTCTAAAAGTGCAAGTTTTTTATTTGAAAGTATAATCGAAATTGACGTTTTAACCCTTTATGTACTGAATTATGAATTCATGAAAATTTTATCTTCTAAAGCATTTTTCATGAATTGTTTAAACTACATTAGAAGATTTACATAATCATTTAATAAATTTTAGAAGAATTTTAGAAGGATTGAAGGATTTAGAAGGATTAATTAAATTTGAATTTATAGGGATTTTGTGCAATATTTATAACCCACACTCAAATGTTTTATTAAGTATTTTTCTTAGTACTTTGTAGAATTAGGAAATGTACAAATATAATGTTCTTACAATAGAAATATAGAAATTTGAAAAATTCCCCCCCGACGCCAAGAAAGCTGAAAAGATGCAAAGGCAAAAGGAATCATCCTTTTAAAAATATTTTTTTTTGTGTAACCAATAATGCTTTTGGAACAAGAAAAGTAATATATGTGTAACTCATTCTAAACTGTATTACAACTAATCGATGTATTAAATGAATTTTATAACAAGTTATTTTAATGGTACTTTAAGTACCGTCAGTAGATAAAGGTTTAAATGTATACAGATACCTTAAAAATTTGCAAAATGAGCTATGTCAAAAAAAACATTCCATTGCAGAAAAAAAAATAACCATTTTCATTCTGAGAGAAGTTTAATTTTAGACCGCATGGAAATAATGAATCCAAACTAGAATCATTCCTACAAACTTGTTAAAATTTAATGCGCGACTTAAACTGCTTACATGAAAACACGAGTGTGATCATGTCTAAGGAAATGTACAAAGAACAAGTGCTCCTTTAATATTCACTATTTTTTATTAAAATTATTGCGAGGCCGCCATTGCCGCCAAATACCTTTCATTTGGCGCCAAGCATGTGTTTTGGAATTGGTAATCTTTGAAATCGATTTTCCTACCAAATCTCGCCAATGTCGTCAATATTTTGTCTAATGTCTGCAAATTTGGCGAAATGTTGCAAACTTTGCGACTTCATTTACTGCAAACTGTTCAACAACTTAATCACTGTTTCAACCTTCATTCCCATTGAAATACATTGACCCGTAGGAACGCCAAAATGACCCACAAATCAAATTTTCTTGAACATGTGATCTAGTCCAATGGCCTTCTCGTACCCCAAAACGGTAGGATGCAAAATTTAGTCAAAATCATTAGAGCCATTTTTTTAATACACTCACATACACATAGACATAAGATTTGCTCGTATTATAATATATAATTTGGTTATCGTACATTTTAGATTTATTCACAATCTAAATAGAATTGAAATAACTCTGAACGTTTATCAAAAGGTTTGAGACATGTTAAGCTTATCACGTTTCCATCATTAATGCGTTTAAAAATAGTACATAACAGCATGATCGAAGTGATTTGAAATAGCGTATTATTATAATGAAGCTAAACTTCTGTCAAAACACAAAAATGTGAAGTAAGTTTACATTGTTGGTCTTTTATAATGAAAGCGATAATTTGCGTTAAATGTAAAAATACTATAAAATATACTATAAAACCATCGTAATAGCCGTAGATCAACAAACATTTTTAGAACAAGAAATTTTATTTAATAAAATGTAACCTTTTGTTGTGTACTACTTATTTTACTTCCTTTATTAAGTAAATTTTTTGTTAATGTTAAAAGTAAACTTTTATTTTTTTATTTCAAGACTTTAATGTTAAAAAATAAATTCAAAATCAGAATTTCAAAGAAGCGCTATTTTTTTTCCGTCGGTCAATGCCGATGCAAACAGTTTTATGTACCCGCAAATTTAATCGACATTTATAATCCCTATCAGCTTGGTTTTCCAATGATTCTACGAGGCGCAATCGTGCTCCGCGCAAACACATTCATACTGCGCATATGTGTTCTAAAATAAGGATATTGCGATAATTTTCAAATGTTTTACATGAAAAATTGTCCAAATAGACAAAAATATACTTTCGGATCTAGTTATGGATTCCTTTTATTGATCTTACATTGAGAAAATAATGATAAAAAAATACCTACTTTCATTCATATAAAGTGGAATCTTCTTTTAAGCTTCGATTTAACTTTAACATATAGGGATACAGGCCTCCCAGTGGTTCGATTTTTGAAAACCCCTATTTTTTAATAAAAAAATTCATGGTAGGTTTCTGCAATAATTGCATGAAAAGCCTACTAAGAGGTAAGTTTCTATGAAATTTATAAAGTGGACTCTTCTTTGAAAAAAAAAATGGTGTTCAAAAAGCGGACTGAGCGGTAGTCCTGGATATGACGCATGTCAATGTTTTTCCACATCCATATTATTTACACGATCGTACTCCATCTCATTTTGTTTTAACAACATGAACATCCAACTGTTACCCGAAATCGAAAAAATTTGAAAACACTGTGATCTAAGTACATACTAGTTTTCTACATTTTCGTCACGCAACGGTGAAAATGTGTCACTGTAATAGCAATATGTCCCATTTTGTGACGATATAGGGGAGAGTAGGGACAGTTGGCCATACGGGAGGCTTGACCCAACCATCAATTTTCATATTTAAAAGAATTTCAGAGTTTTATCAATAGGTGTCAACCAACGCTACTGCAGTGCTCAAACAACAGTCCACGTTTCATAGAGATAATCGAAATAGGTGTGGAAAAAATTAATCGTGAGGCGTTTTCAACCTAAAAGTGTGTTTTTTAGAAATATTTTGTAAGTTTTTTTCAGATAAAATATATCATAGAAATTTAAGTAAGTAGGTTTTAAGTAATGCAGAAATATCGAGCTTTCATTCCAGGCATAAACATTTTACAGTAAGTTATGCTTAACATAACAATGTGCAATTCTTTAGAAAATGACTATTTGGGGAGGCTTGACACAGCCAATGTGAGGGACGATTGACCTGATGCTCAAGGCTCTCTTAACACATTTCCGACGGGCAATTTTTATCAAATATGAATTTTAAAACAGTAGAAGTTCCTCCCTGTTCTGAAAGTCTTTTGTAAATTGGTGTTCTAAGTAGGTTTCCCAAGTTTATGCATCGATAAATATCTTTCAATGTACGAATTTAATATAAAATGTCTTACAATCTAAAAAAATATGAGCAAGAATGATATAAATGCATTTTCTCTGAGGTAGAAGCCACGCTCTTAGTCAATGATGTTTTTTGAATGAAAACTGGAATTCTCGTTTCCCGTCGTGAATGTGTTAATTAAGTGGCTTTGGAAATCATTTTATTATACACTGTGCATAATGAAATGTTAATGGTTATATATAAAAAATAATGCAAATTTATTCTGTAAAACTACAGTAAAATGGGGTGATGGAAAAGAAAATGTTTAAAACTGATTAAAGAAAGATGCGAAAAATTGCTATAGCTATATGCTAACTACAAGAAAAAATGTAATGAAATATAAATGGGAAAGTTGATTGGGGCTTTTCTCCATTTAACCCTAGAACTACCGGAAATTTTACTCAAGTTTTATAAAAACATTCTACACCAGAATTTTTACTTAAAACTATTTAATTTGTTTATTTAACTTATTATTGTCTGATTTATACATTTAGTTTGTTTTGAAGAAATTTCTGGTTTGAATAAATATTTTGAATGTACATGTCGGGTCCAATGGACCCGTCTGGTAGACGGAAGGTTAAATATTACCTACAACAGGTAAATAGGAACAGTGTAAAAGACTAGAAAGGACTTGAAAGTATGAAAGCAGCAGTCTTAACCCTTTCAGGGGCTGTAGTATGTTTATGAAAACACTTAATTTTAATTTCCAAAAGCCACAATGTCACCAGAACTTTGGTATTTTTTTCCATTTAATATGCATGTAATATAGAGCCTTTTCCTTATTTCCAAATAAATTTGTTCGTAAATTCCGGTGCAAGTCATTTATTTCAACATTTTAGAAGTACTAATTAACCGCTGAAAGGGTTAAAAGATGTTAATGATAAGTTAAGTGCTCACGTGGCTGCAAAAGAACATAGCATTCATAAAAAAACTTTAAGAAGGTACGTAGACAAATTTCACCAGGATGAATACAGTAAGATGAAGTCAAACTATGTCACAACTAGAATTGTCAGGCCGAGTGTCATAAAAAGTAGGACAAGGAGACAAAAAAAGCGAGACAGTGGCTCCTAAATCCGGACATAATAAGGCATGAAACCCTATGAAAACGGAATCTGTCTCTAACGGAATACTGTCTTAAGTGTTGAAATTTCATTTTCCCTGCTGTACTATTATACCTACTCAGACAAAATCCTGTTTAAAACAAAAAATTTCGCCTCTGACTTGCGATTGCGTCTAAACAGGTTCTTTTTTAAGCTTCATATTTTCAAAAATATTTTTTTATAATAATTAAATCATGTAGCATAATGTTATTTTCCTTTTTTTTTAAAAACTGGTTTTATTTCTCTTCACAAATATTTTAATATAAAACAAAGTGGGTCAAGCCTCCCATATAGTGGGTCAACCCTCCCATATGTGGGGAGCCTTGGCCCATTATTTTCTCATGATTAAAATCAATCATTTTTCAAATTTCTTATATATTACACTTATGTAACAATTTTATTTTTATAACTGATTGTATAACAAATAAAATGGTATATAAAACTTGATTCTACGTTCAATATTTAAAAAATAAAAAATCCCTTTGTAAAAAGTGGGTCAAACCTCCCTAGTCTCCCCTACATATAAGTGATTCAGAAAAGTTTTCACCTTGCTTTCGCAGTGGAACTGACGTCACATGAAACTCATAATTTGACGAATTAAAAATATTACATTTTCGTCATCGTTGTGACTGGGACATTTTTGATGTCACATTGATCAGGTATGCTATTAGGCTAGCCATGCTATGAAGTTGTCAGGAAACAATGAATACTAGGCAGTTTTTTTATGGTTTTTGGTTTCCAAAGAGCAGTTCTGTAAAGCTATCGTGGAAACTTTATGTATATATGACAGAAAAAAATTATTTTGAGAGGTGCATTGAGAGATTCATTGGATTTTGAAGACTGGATCGTTTTTTATAACAAAAATGACAAAGTAACCATGAGTGTAAGTCATGATTATTTCACATGACACGTTCAAAACAAAACAACAACAACAAAAATGAATGTTTAATCTGAATTCAATATCTGATGTTATGAGGTATGCAAACTAAATTTCTTTGTAAATGTTTAAATAGAATTATACATAAAGTAAAAATTCTGCATCCAGTTACCTTGTCTTAAATTTCCCAGAGGTACAACACGTTGAGAGATGATATGATTATTTCCCATGTCCACTACAGAGAATCGAATAAATGCTAATTCACTAAAAGTAATCTAGAAAAAAAAACAAATAAGTCTATGAAATATATTAAAATGTAGTAAAGGAAACAAAACGTATTTCAATTTTTAGTTAAGATATTTTTCATATATTTTTCATATATTTTCAAGATATTTTCAATTCTGAATTTGTTGATACTAGGTTTATGTTTAAATTTTTTTGTGTCAAAAATATCACGCAAAGGAAAGAACTTATTTATAGGTTTCTCTGTATATAAAAGGTTTTAAACGCTTTTATCTCGGGATACTAATGATGGAACCGTCTGCAGGATAACTTCGCAACCACTGAATGAAATGATCTAAAATTTTAACTGAAATCTTACAGATATTTTGAAAATAAAAAAGCTGTGCCTAAAATGCTTAAGAAATTCTAGCAACATTCAGTTTCTTCATATCAATTTCGAAATTTTAATAATAGAACTTTTTAATAATAGAACTTTATTTATTCAGGAAGTTTTAGTTCCCCCGAATTGAAGGTGCATACACTCCTTGAAATTTTCAATTAATCTTCCACCATCATTCTGGAGTAAAAAAAATATATTTAAAATTTCAATTGGAGAATTCGTATTCACCACATTAAATCGTAGAATTTATAACTTTTTTCAGCGATTAAATAAGGCGAAAAATTATTTTTTTAAACTATGGCAGAACTGTACGCACACTGTTGAAATTAGATATTCTATAAGACTATAAGAAATTGTAATATTCTAAGACTTAAGAAAATATCAACAGATGTCATAAAACGTTGCAAAGAAATCCTTCGCGCACTATCAAAATTAATATCCCAATATAAAAATGTTGAAAAGTTTGTATTATCGGGAAACCTACATGAATGTTCTCTTTCGCTGTGGGATATTTTTGAAATAAAGTAGCACTATTACATAATTCTGTTATCAAAATATCCAGAAATGAAATGGCATTCATTTAACCCAAAAATTAAAAATTGGATATCTTTGGAGCGCTAAAGGTGCGCTACCGCCTTAAATTTACAAAATATAAATTATTTATAAATGGTTTTATAAATCCTTTAAAATGTAAGTAATGATGCAGCGAGTGTACAATAATACGAGCCCACTCTTGATATATTTGCCTGCTTTTAATGATATTTAAAATATGATATTAAAAGTTAATACTTATGGATTAAGGAATACTTCATCGAGAAACAAATCTGTGGGAGAAAAATAACTTTAAAAAACTTTTTATGAATGCTTAAAAGGATAATCTACTTTAAAGATGATATGATGGGCTTATGGACTTATTTTTCAAACGTAGATGGATTCGTAATTTTATTAAACATCACCACTCGCTGAATACGAGGTCTACGCGCCGACACAATAATGTCAGCTGCCGTATGGGCGGATTTTCTTTCAACTTTTGTACGGTACCTTTGAATTTAAATATCAGTATATTTTAAAAGTTTTCTTCGACTTCATTCTCTGAAATTTATTGAGGTGAACACAATACCTTTAAAAAATATTGGCATTAAAATTAAAAGACCATACAAACGCTAAAATGTCCACCTACGAAAGTTTTATGTTAGAACGTAGGCGTGGTATTCAGATGGCGGTGCAAAGATAGCGATGTGAAAATTGCAAATTGGATTCGGATAATATTTTTTTCTACTGGATCTAAATGAAAAGAGCGTCGTCAGAAGTAATAATTGTGTGTTATTGTTTAGACGGGTCACTTATTTTACACAATGAAGCAGTTTAAAAAATATATTGCAAACCTTCTAATCTTCAACCTACGGTATACCTTTGATAGTCTCAAAATTTCTTAATTTCAAGCGTATTAAGTTTCAAGAAATATACGAGATTTGTCAAAACAGAATAAAATTATACACCGTGTCCTAAAATAACCTGAAGCTTTTTCAAATTCAATAACGTGTGAATGGTGGCAGGTGTTGAAGTTTTTCTAACAGAAGAGTAATATATAAAGTCATTATATTTGCTTGTTTTACTTCCAAATATCCCCGACAGATGGCGATTTGCTGTTTCACTTCCAAACTGTAATACTGCTTGAATTTCAAAACGCAAAACCCTTTTCCGCTTTTCAACAGCTGAACAGAATGAAAAGCGGTAATGTAAATGATAATGTGTTTTCAGAATGTAAATGCTGAGTTAATTTTGATCCATGTTTATACGTTAATTTGAGCTTTCTAACAGTTCGTGAGAGGGAAGCGCCATCTATTTGTGATATTCGGAACTGAAACAAGGAGTCGTAGTAAGTGAATTCCCGACTTCATACATTAATCTCTTCTAAGACTAACTTCAATGGCTGTCACATGTTCTGTACTTCTTATAAAGGATTCAGAATTCAGTGTATTTGAAGGCACTCAGTGTTTACTGCTCATGAAACACCCGAGTCACTGTTTACCTTAATTTTCTTTTTTCCGAAGTAGTTAGTGTTGCCAGCTACACAGTGTGTACAAAGCAGATCGGAATGAGTTTTTTTTTTTTTTTTTTTTTTTTCTTTTTTACCTGTTGGAGATAATTATGCTATGCAAGTTACAAAGTTATTACAAAGTAGTGCTGAAATTATTTTTTACAAAGTTGCCTTTTAAAAATTTTCATACGACCGACCTAGACAAAATTGGTTCAGAAAGTTTTTGCTTTCGCTGCAACAAGATAGCTATAATAAAAAAAACTGCATTTTTCAATCTTTAAAGTTGAGTGAATTATATATACGTAAACGAAAATTGCACATGAAGTCCATATCTCAAATTAAAAATGTAGATCTGTGTGATTTCAAAAAAAGAGAGGTAAAACGAACGATAATACACAAGGGCGATACCATAATTGCTAATTCAGCGTAGATCTCACAGGTTTCATATTTTTTAAAATTAATTAAAAAATGTATAAATACAAGGGTGTATCAGTAAGTTTTTGCCCTCACATAGAAATAATTGAGTGAAATTTATGAAATTGCTACATTTTATGAGTCCTTTTCTATATAGTCACCGTGCACAGTAACACATTTCTGCAACCGGTATTTCAAAGAGAGTGGGGGATGTATTCAAGGAGGCGCGATAATGGACCCAAATTGGGTCATTTTTCTAACTTGTGCCGACCCCCACATGTGACATATTGTTGGAAAGGCATGTGATCACTTATTCATGCTAGGCACCTCTCCAGCCCCTATCCCCAAATTTGTCTCCGGGGGGCTGGAATGTTGTCTGAAAAATTTAGAAAAGTGGCACCTGGAGGGCAAATTTGGGTCGAAGGTCCCGGGAGGTGCATAGCATGAAAAAGTGGTCACAGACCACTTTTTCCGACCACAGTCACCTTTCCAACAATATGTCACATGTGGGGGTCGGTAAAAAATTAGAAAAATTATCCCCTTTGGGTCTACTATCACGCCTCTTGGAATACATCCTCTCCCTTCTCTTTGAAATACTGGTTGCCCAAATGTGTTACTGTGCACACTGACTATATAGAAAATGACTCATAAAATGTAGAAATTTCATAAATTTCACTCAATTATTTCTATGTGAAGGCAAAAACTTATTGACGATATATACACAAAATATACACAAAATTATCTTTTGAACAAAATAAGAATTGTAACCTATGATTTTTTAAAAGCAGAAATCGATTTCTAGGAGCTTCAAATATGTTAATCCAAAATTACTGCTCATTTCGCAAAGTTGTTTTTGAATTATGCTTAAAAAAACTACCCGCATTGCTATTAGTTTTGAAGCGGTTAAAAAATTAATTTAACTTTAGGAGTTCCAAAATTTTAATATGCATACTTAATAAACTACTATATGACCGAATGACTTTCCGTTTGGCAGCCGAAAATTTACCGAAGAATCCAAATAAGATGTCAAAATTAGAAAAGTGCCACCTGGAGGGCAAATTAGCATTGGAAGGTTAGCATTGAACATTTTAAAATTGGTTAGGTTTTCTATATGTAGATTATCTCTGAAACTAATTACACATTATTTATTACTACATTAGTTACTACAACATTAATTAGTAAACGTGATTGTTTACTAATAGAATAGTACCAGTCTCATTTTTATACGATGATAGGCGGTAGAGTTAGTAGGAACGGTGTGTTTTTCCCCAGGACTGCAATTTTCACACTGAGATATGTCACGTTTACTTGGGGAAAAAGTTACATTTGATCTTTAAAAATCATCATAATTTCGCACCGAGTCCATAAAACTGAAAATCGCAAAAGATTTCGCCCCCCCCCCCGTCTTTTTTTACCTGCAATGTAGCTTCTTTCAAATATTTAAAACAAAATAATTTTAAGAATTGCAGACATTTCATGTGTTTTTTTTTTTTTTTTCGTGTAATATTCCATTGAACATCACTCAAGCAAACGCTGTGTTGTGTAGTTGTATAATAACGATTTATGAATGTAACAAGCTGTATAATATGTCAACTTTTAAAATAACAAGTTATTCCAATAAACACAAGTAAATGCTCTGTGCAGTAACGAAATAGAAACTGATTTAGAATTTAGACGACGGCGATATCGAAATTTTCCTGAAGATGCTGGAATGAGATTTCCCTCCCAGACCTTGCTTGGGAGGAAAAGCTAGTTCGCAGAGGACGTCAAATTTATCATTATCGCATTTTTTCTATAAATCCACGAACAAGTAATCTAGAAACAAGCGAAGTATTGGGACATCCTAGGATGCAATTTTCTAAGGTACTTGACAAATATCACTGTTAATTTTGTATTCACTAACTTCAAGCACTTCAACCTTTTCCCTGTTACTAGTCATTAATCGAGCAATAATTAAATTCGAAATAGTTTTAGGATATTCTATAGGCTGATGAAGGCTTGTTTACGGCGTACAGAGCAATGAATACCCATAACGCTTATTACTCGAATGATGCAAAGCACCTCCTCCTTTATCTTTTTTTTAAACCTAAAATACATCTTCAGAGAAAGTTTACGTGCAATTTATGTGAAACATATTTTAAACGTCACTGTAACTAATATTTTAAACATCACTGTAACTAAATTTTTGTACGCGAGGGCATTATCTGATAACCCCAAAGGAAAATGTCGTAATGTAAAGATTAGATGGAAACTTTTCTACCACATATTTAAAAGAAACAACTGGACAGCACACAGACATCAAATATTTCCTGTATGCATTCAGGACAATTTAAACAAAATGCAAGTCCACGCCATATCTTGTTGGTATCAGCGACAGTCCGTATCGGTAGAAATAAAAAACTTAGAATGTTGTGACCGTCATAAAATTTTCTTCTACATAAATTAAATCGTCTGCAACCAAAATTAAATAGCAATCTATTCTTTCTTGAGATCAGGGATGAGAGCGCTCCGACCCAAATGACCGATTACTACCACTAAATTGTAATAGTATTTCAAGCATTATTTACTGACAGAATTTCTGAGATTTAATGAAGCATAGAATGTTATTACGATTTAGTGGTAATAATCGGTCATTTGGGTCGGAACACTCTCATGCCTGTGAGATATAGCTATCGCAGAAATCGAGATAAACACAGCATAGAATCAACACCTGTTGGGCGATTTATACCCAAATCTAATCAGCGTCTGTTTATGTCAAAGTCCAACAGAATATGATGCTTGATGAAATTCCGTGCATTAGTTCTTGAGATATAGCTATCGCGAGCATCGTGAAAAATGAAGTATAGAAGCCCCGCCACTTAGAAGATTTATACCAAAACCTAATCAGCATCTATTTATCTCAAGGTCCAACAGAATATGAAGTTTGATGAAATTCCGTGCATTAGTTCTTGCGATATAGTTACAGCAGAAATCGTGAAAAATACAGCACAGCAGCGATACCAGTTAGACTATTTACACTAAAACCTAATCGGCATCAATTTATTTAAAGGTCTATCTCAATCTGAAGTTTTATTAAAATCCGTCCATTAGTTCTTGTGATAGAGCACCCACAAATCTTATGTCACATACATACAGACACACACACAGAGTGACACACAGACTCGTGGATAGAGATTTTCTAAAAGCAGGAAAATCGTGTTCAGGACCTTATAAAACGTACAAATGCGTAAAAAACAAACAAACGGAAATCAAAATTTTTCATGAATCCAGTATTTTTTTCTTGTAAAGATAGAAGAAAGGAATAATATCATGTATTCATATACCATGTACAGTAATTTTCAATAAAAGTATATTTAAACTATTTATCACTAACCCGAAAGTGAAATACTTCATTCCAGATTGGATTTAGAGAATTCCTTTGAATAAGCTTGGTCTTCTGACGGCTGCAGTCAATAGGTATTCCAACGATTTCAACTTCGACTTGAGGGCTTCCATTGAAGGTGCTTGGGCAGACATATTGTCCAGATATCACCTAAATTATACGTAAGAAGAATATTAATAAAAATTAAAGTTACCCTCAAAGTATTAAAAAAGATTCTCTGAAAATGTTTATGTAATACCTGACTGCAAATGCAGAAAACTTTATCATATATGAATCAATGGAAACTATTTAATCCGGAATAATGAAAGCAAAAAGTTTTAAATAAAACTATAAATCACATGCACCTAATTTGTTTTCTTTCGATTCTAATATTTCAGAAAATATTAGTTATTATTGGATGAACTACAATACAAAATTTACTTGTTCTTTTCCTTATCCGAAGCAGTCCATACGATATGAATCTTTGGTTAATACAACAAGGCAGACGACCAGGCAACAATTCAAATAGGAATATAACTATGTAACTCATGTAAAACTATTTAAGAGTTACTGGCCAGTAACTCTTATATAGTTTAACATACAAGCATAAATATATTAGTACCATATCCCAAATAATTGGTACTAATATATTTATGCTTCATAATAAAAATAAAAAAGACATGTTTTGCATAGTTGAGTTGTTCAGTCCGAAAAAAAAGTCACAAATTATCCCAGCAATACCAAAAACTTTTCGACTTAAAATTTTGTACGTTTTCAATTCATGTTTAAAAAATAAGCTTAGAGGTGGTTTTCCTACTGAAATTTTTTAAAACTCGGAAATTTTCAACACGAACACCTCCTTTTGAGATCATACATTGATATTTCGGTAACTTTTACCTTAGGTTTGTAAAAGAGAAATCATTCAGTGAAGTAGTTAAGAAATTATAAAGAATTAAAGTTGAGAGCTTCTAATGTTAAATTCATTTGTAATCGTTACAAAACGGATTGCAATGTGAGTAGTTTTTAAATTTACTTGGTCGTATGACCTGTAATTTTGGATTCCCATACCTAAAGCTTTTATATATCGATTTCTGTTAAAAAGTTTATAGAATACAATTCATATTTTTCTTGAAATTAGTTTTGAAAAAAAAAAGTATATTTTGAAATGAATTTTCGAAAAGAAAAAATATGAATTTTAACATATGAATAGTTTAAAAGATATCTATTTTTAGAAGCTTTGACTATAGGAATCTAAAATATAACTTCTTTTCACCAAGTAGTTTTGAGTTACGCTTAAAAAATTAACACGCATTGCGATCTATTTTGAAAGGATTAAAAATGAATATAATATGCGGAGTTCCAAATTTTAAAGTCCGTAAACTATTTGATCGAATCGCTTCACGTTTAGTATTCTAAGGTAAAATTTAGCAACAAAGTCAAATATGTCGTCAAAATTAGACGTTCGTATTGAAAATTTCAGAGTTTAGCACAATTTAAGTCTGAAGAAACTTTTTTTTAACATTTGAAAACAGGAATAATTTCTATTCGAATGGCAATTTCGGCTTTTCTGTGAGCATTTGGAGATTAAACATAATGGGATTTTTTGTCCGGCCGACTGTACAATGTACATTGGATGCTTTTGCATTCAGGTGACCCGGTGATTTAAAAGTGACTGACATAAAATAGAACAACAAAAAATAAGGGTTAGGGGTCAAGGGGGGTTTCCAAGAAAAAATGATGAAAGCATTCCCCCTCTTTTTTTCGATGGAGCATCCCATTTCATCTAAAAGCTTCAACAGCATAAACATCTGATACATTAGAATAATTTTAAAACATTCTAATTGGTAAATAAGTCATATTAGATGTAAATTTCCAACTGGGCGAAAAATGTCCGGACCAGGATTCGAACCAGGGATCTCCTGGCTGAAGCCGACAGTGCTCTGCCATCTGAGCTATCCCGGACGAATCTGGTGGAACTTTTTTACCCAATAACCTTAATGATTATAGCATCTGGTCTGAAACTTGGTTCAGCTCAGCAGAATAAATCACAGGTAAATGGAACTCCAGAAATTGCTGGATACGAAATTACACTAGAGGGTAAAAAGCTGAGGGTAAAAAGAGGGTAAAAGCTGGGTAAAAAAGTTCCACCAGATTCGTCCGGGATAGATCAGATGGCAGAGCACTGGCGGCTTCAGCCAGGAGATCCCTGGTTCGAATCCTGGTGCGGACATTTTTCGCCCAGTTGGAAATTTACATCTAACATCTGATACATCCCAACTCGAACTATTAAAGACTTATACTATACTATATAGACCAGCCTATGTTACGAAACAAATAATCCAGAACAAAATACAAATTATGATGTTATTTTGCTATACATTAGAATAACACGTTTATTTGAGTAAAGATGCTGTCGTATTAATCGGCATCTATCCTATTACTAGGAACGTGTTTGCGGGCGTCAATCTTGACACATAGTACTATTCCACAAAATTAAAGACAATCTAAAACTAAAAATACGCGCATAATGCAAAATCAAACTTTATAAGTACAATCTACGATGAATAACATAAACAAGTTTAAAAAAGGGAACAAGCTTAAAAAAAAGGGAAAAGACAACAGGGTGAAAGTTGGGTCTAAAAAATGATGTATGAAAATGAAATATTCAAGCTTATATTCTGGTACTTATTTAACACATTGTGGACGGTATACGACAGAACAAATGGAGCCTCAGTTCTTACACATTTTCGGCATATATGTGAAACTTATATGCAGTATTCGAAGCAATGTAAATATTTTATTACACGAAATCTTTTACTAAAAACAGATTTCTACAATTATCGATGATGTTAATGATGTTTTTTAGTGTAGTCGTTATTAAAACATTGCAATTTACGAGAAGGGTCATATATATTATACTATCACTATCAGAACCACTGCCATATTCATTAGCAGTCTCAACAGCAGTTGGTATTTCAGAAAAAATACCTGTAAAAAGTTCTTCACTATATCCTTCAAATTGATACCACATTTTTGATTAATTTTTCAAAACTGAATTGAGAACATACCTTACGCATACAAAATCAACTAAATACAAAGACTAACACAACAACGGTTTGGTATGCACAGGATGTGATTTGTTGCCTTGCGACTTCAATGCCTGAAAACTAAATAATATCGATCCGTGTTTACCATCTTCTGTGCTTGAGAAATTAAAAATGTCGATTCGCGTCTCTCGCCTCGAATGTTTGTCAAATGAAAAACGCTGACTCACGTCTCCCGTAGGCAATGTGTTAAAATTTTCCGTTAACTAAGTTATGTAAGTCAAGTGCCTACGTATATGCTGATAGAAATTCCTTTGTCTTGTACTAAATAAAAACATGACGTGATTCTGAAAATTTAAATTTTAACACTAAATATACTAACAACAGATATAATTAGTGTACGCAATGAAAACATTTTTATTCGATCAAGAAATTTCTGCATAAAATAAATAAATCACAGAGGAATAGGTTAAATAAAAAGACTAAACAGTTTAAAAAAATTCTGGTGCGAAATGTGTTTTACAAACCTTAAATAAAATGAACGGTAAGTTTAGTGCATAGCTGCCAACTTTAACGCTTTGTTTTTACCACTAAAATTTTATAGTAAAGGTTGTCTTATTTATTCGTCGAAAGCTCACGGGGGGGGGGGGGGGGAGACAAAAATCTCTATTAAATTTTATTGGTAACAAAAAAGCGTAAAAGTTAGAAGCTATGTTAGTGTTTAAAATTATGCAGGATGGACTTGGAGTCCATCTTTCCATATTTTATATAAATTTATAAGTACACAAGTGCGTAGTTCAAATTTGATATTAGAAATTGTTACTTAAGGAAACTAGTTATATATTTTTTATTTTTTATTTAGCCCATCATGCATATATTTTAAAAGTTTTAATTTTCAGAAACACGTTACGATGAATTTAGTACAGGAGAAAAGGGTTTCTATAAACATATCGTCGGTACCATGTCAAACTATCCAATATGAAAACAGTGTTTGCAGTGGGCTATTTTTTAAAAATTCAGATTTCTTGATTAGCACCACTTTTCTGAAATGGTAAAATTCCTCTTGTTTTCGCCTTAACTAATATGTCATTAACCCTAGAACTACCGGAAATTTTACTCAAGTTTTATAAAAACATTCTACACCAGAATTTTTACTTAAAACTATTTAATTTGTTTATTTAACTTATTATTGTCTGATTTATACATTTAGTTTGCTTTGAAGAAATTTCTGGTTTGAATAAATATTTTGAATGTACATGTCGGGTCCAATGGACCCGTCTGGTAGACGGAAGGTTAAATAAGGAGAATTTTACTATTTCAAAAAAGTGTTGCCAATCAAGAAATCTGAATTAAAAAAATTGCCCACTGGCAACACTGTTTTCATATTGGATAGTTTGACATGGTATCGATGATATCATACGTAGGCATAAGACCTGCATATGATAACTTAGTTAATGTAAAATGTTAAATAAGTATCAGAACATAAGCTTCGAAATTTGATATCACACCATTCTTTTAGACACAACTTTCACGTTGTTTTCTTGTTCTTCTGTTTTTTAAAGGTTGATTTTTTTTTAAATTTTTACTTTTTGAAAGTTATTTTTTGTAACTATCATTTTTTAAACAGTTTATATAATTTAAATAATATGCTCACTGAAATTAGCATGAGCTCTTATAGAACTTTTTGTCAGCTGAAGGCAAACACAATATGTACATTTTGTTTATAATTAATTTATAATTAATTTCTTAGAAAAATTAAACATTTAAAAGAAGCCAATTTTTTATGATAAGCCTGTTTTATTTATATGTTATTGAATTTTTATGATGCATAGAAAATAAGTAAAAAACTAATGGAGTCGATTTAAAGTAAAGATATGTGCGTAGTCTGTTAGTTGATATCTTGATGGAACTTCTCTTTTGGCAACATTTTGCAGAATGTTTTTTCCATTGCAAACACCCACGTCTACCCTAAGAATAGAGCACGACAGGTATCTACAAATTCCAAGATCAGATCAAACGTAAGTAGATCAAGAAATTTTATCCGTAACGTGTTGTCTAAAACACGTGGGAAGAAAAATTACAACAACAAGAACAAAAAAAAAATCGAAATATTGAAAGAATAAAAGTATTCATGAAACTACCATCTTTGATTACATAGGGTTTTATAGAAGAAGGACGATAAATGTGATTTTAGCTAACTTAGTTTATTCGTATGTGCTTTCATAAGTATCAGAAGGTTTTCATATAAAAACATGCTTAAATTGAGTGTCTTTAACAGGATATTATTAAATCGAGCAAAAGGGCAAAATGTAATGTTGTTTTCTCTGTAATATGTTTAAGATGCTAAAAAAAGATATTTTTCCAATATGATATAAAATTTTTTATTACGTGTAGGCATACAAGTCTTGAGATAAAAATATGATATATCTTGAGATATTAATCATAACTTAATTTTTTTAAACTGGATTATATCGGTAGAATTATGTTAATTTAAATAATGCTTCTATTACAGTGAAACCTACAGCTTAGTGAACGGATATATCAGTTCACGGCGGTTAGAGGGTTGATAGTTTCCAGATTTGGTCGTTTATCTCCAGAACTACTGAACAGATTTCAATGAAATTAGGTATGTACATAAGTTGATATAATACAAAACATATAACTCTTCAACAGTTACAATACACACGCATGATCGTGAGTAAGACTCATCAGCGTCGAAAGGTATAAAACAGAGCTTACATTATTGAGCAAAATAATAAGTTAATAGGGGTATGACCCCTCTTACTGTTACACAGCTCTCACATCGTGAATTGATACTGGAAAAAAGGCAGTTATGAGTCCCTGTGGGAGTTAGTCCTACTTCTACAGCAACGCTGTTTTCAGGACCCGGGTGGTTCTGGGAATTGGAAAGCGAGCTACAATCGTCCTCCTCAGAGTGTCCCAGGCATGCTCTATAGAATTTAGATCTGGAGGTATGGCAATCCATCAAACGAATATTCTCACTTTCCAGAAATTTGTCGACCAGATGAGATCTAATTTGGTGCGCGTTGTAGTCCATTAAAATAAAATCAGGGCCAACTGAAACTCTAAAAAGGCGAACATAGGGCACCAAGATATTATACCTACACCTCATACTAGTCACAAAGACTTTCCGAAACACGTAGAAAGGTGTGCGTCCATCCAATATGATGCCTGCCTAGACCATCAAACCTCCGATGGCACCTCTTTCTCGAACGTTGTTGGAGGGCAAGTAGCGGATCCCTGGTTTTATCCAGATGAAATAACGTCGAGAATTAGAGTTTAGACTTAACCCAGAACCACCAGTGAATAAGAACGGTTCCCCATTGATCCCTGGTTCAAAGTCGATTATCTCTGCACTATGCTAAAGGTGTTCTCCTGTGTGCAGATCGCAAGCAGCAGGTCTTCTTGCAAACAGCCCTCTGTGATGTAGCCTTTGAAACTCGGTATCCTGTGGCCGCATAAAGGACTCGAGAGAGCTGCAAAGCTATTGAACTCCTGTTACTTCTCGCTGTAATAGAGCTTCATTGGCCGTCGTGGCTCTTGTATGATCTTGTCCAGGCTTTCTGTCTATGGATTCAGTATCCTGTAATTGTTTCCATAAGTAGGACAAGACGCTGGGCGTTATATTGAGGTCTGTAGGAATCTGCACTCAAGACTGCCCTATTTCCAGTTTCTCCGCGATTCTACACCTCATTCGATCATCCAAACATTCGTGATTAATCATTTTTACTGTTTGCTTTTGAATTTCACCGAATGTTGCAAAATAATAGCAAGCTATTCAGTGAAGTGCGCGAGTGAACGAAACGGGAAAACTGTCACACTCGCTTATAAAGCCTGTTCGTCCACTCGCTCCACCCACACACACGTGTGCATTTACGTATTGGACAATAAATATTCGTATCTCTGTTTCGAAGCATTAATTTTAACTTTCATTTAGTAAAGTCGTTCCCAACACTTTACTGATCACGCCCCACCAAAGCATCTATAAAATCACTACCCCCCCCCCCCCCACTCTGTAAATTATGCCTCTTATTATTTAAAAAGTAAAATTTATTAACACGGTGAACAGAAAAAGAACCTTACTAATAACTTTTCATTTCACGTTTTTCAACTTATCAAAGAGCTTATCTTATCTTCTGACACAAATGTGTTTTTACCAATATGAATACAATTTATATAATTACGTGTGTTCTACGTACTATCCACCCATTTCCTTTTTCTAAAGGCTATTTAAGATTTATAAATTTTATAAAGTTGGTAATACCTCGTTTAGATATTTCATACATTCTTTAGGTTAAATGTGTTCAAGACAGTTAGATTCACATATACTTTTAAGTATTTTCATGTGTAAAACATTCTTCGTTGGCATATAGCAGAGCCAACAGCAACAGAAAGCTCATTCAATAAACAATAAGAAGCTTAACGAAAAATTATAAAATACAAATTTAAACAGAAATACTATAGAAACTATTAATACTACTGCAAAAGACGTCAACATTTTTTAAAAGATTATTCATATAATTATTCTGGTGTTGGTTCTGTTTTAAACTTATGATTGAGATAAAAACAAATTATTCTAGAAAAAAAAATGATTTTTTAAAAATTTTTTCTTGTAATCTTTTCTTTCCTTTACGACAAAAGAAAGTGATAGTGAATGGGTGAGTAACAAATTTGGAATTGCCCTTCTACAAAGTGAAATTACCCCCTGTGGGGATACGCCTCACATTGGAAACCACTGGTTTAGTACTTTTTTATGAAATAAGACAAAATATGCAAATTCTCTTAATTTTGGACATGAGTGTATATTAATTGAATTAGTTTTTGTTGGTAGAAAATTGCCTTATACTTGCCGTCTCATTGTTCGTCAGATTTGTTTATGGTACTTTATGATTACCCATGCATATTCGCTAAATTATGACAAAGATTCACAGGCATAAAACAAGAAAGAAAAATCATGCGTTAAGCATATATTATGAAACACTTTACAACACTTCCTGAATGCTTTAACAAAACTTCGTTATTTAGGTAAATAAGATAAGTAAACATTTTATAAAACGCAAAAAAACATTTGAAAAATTCGTTTTAGTACTTACCGTCAATAGCCAAATATGTATTCCGATTCTTTTGAACTGCTCTGTATTTGATCTGTAGGTTGATATATATACTATATAATGGGACAATTTAGTTTAAAAAGAAAATGCATAACAGGCTTAAAATCATCTTTCAGCAATTTATTTTAATAGATGGAAACATACTTTAATACTTTTGTACAGCCCTGTAGTTTACCTAGTACCTTTATTACATGCCACTATTTAGCTAAAATTTAATTAAAACTAAAACACTCTTAAAACTACTGAAATTACATTTCCAGAAATTATCATCCATAGACGTCCATGTAACCAACTCTTTGCGTGACCCTGTATATCATTTTATCTATATTCTACAAATATTTCTTAGTAAACTAAATTCAGTTCAGCGTAAAAATGCATAACTCCTTTAAAACTCACCTTTAAGCAATTTATGCTCATACTCAGTAACCTTTAAGAATTCATTTCTGTAGCCCTGTATATGAACTATAACATTTATACGCACTCTATAGTATGCATAAATATAGTGAAAAAAGCGCATATCATAATTAAAAATGCATTTCGAGCAATCATTACTAATATACGGTAATTCGGATACAATATAGTATCTGAAATCTTTCCAAATACACCGCAAACAATTACCCCTATATCATTATGAACGGAATTGTTTTGAGTGGCCCTGTAAATAAACAATAACCATTGCACTGAATATTCAACAGAATGCATGTTTTAGTGGACTTCATAAATGAATATCAATTTTACTATGTTTGAAAGAGTGTAACACCATTAAAAATCATTCGAAACGATTTTTTTCCCATTGGCCGTAATTTAACGGAAAACTTTTGACCTGTAAATGAACTAAACCTGTAAATGAACTAAACATGCTACAAACTTCACTTGAAATAAGGAACGTGCTATGGTAGAGGTCACTAACATCCAAAAATTTCAGAACGATCCGAGCACATTTACGAGAGTTAGAGCGTGGACAGACGGACAGACGGACAGCCGGTTAGACGGACAGACGGCCAGACAAACCGAAGTCATAAACACTTTTCAACTTTGTTAGAAAGTGTTAAAAAATGAACGAAACGTTTTAACTTTAATTTTCTATGGGATATTTTTTGAGGGGTGAGGAGGGGGAGGGGGAGTTCAATTGAAGATATTAATTTTTTCTCAAATTTCTGAATTAATCCTTCAAAACATTTACCATCCAATAATATCGTTGTACAATTTTTAGGTTTGTCTATCCGTCTGTCCGCGCTCTAACAGTCGTAAATATACTCGGATCGTTCTGAAATTTTTGGATGTTAGTGACCTCAAGCATAGCACGGTCCCTATTTCAAACGAAGTTCGTAGCATGTTTAGTTCATTCACAAGGACAGTGAAAAGTTTTCCGTTACATTACGGCCAATGGGAAAAAATCGTTTCAAACGATTTTTAATGGTGTTACTCTCTTTCAAACATAGTAAAATCGATATGCATTTATGAAGTCCACTAAAATGTACATTTTGCAGAATATGCGGTGGAAAGAATAGTTATTATTCCTTTACAGGGCCACACAAAAGAGCTCCGTTTCATAATGGTATAGAAGGGGGGGGGGCAGTTTGCGGCATATTTGAATTATGTTAAACTATTTGATATATAATAAAATTGATATACGTCGCTGAGATTTAGAATAAGTTATTTCACGTATAATGCGAAGTGCATAGGATTTACAGCGACACACAAAAGATTTCAGATACTATATTGTATCCAAATTAATTTATATGAGCAATGATTGCTCGAAATGCATTTTTAATTATGATATGCGCTTTTGAGTTTCATTATATTTATGCATACTATATAGTGTTTATAAATGCTATAGTTCATATACAGGGTTACAGAAAAGAATTCGAAAGGGTTACTGAGTATGAGCGTAAATTGTTTAAAGGTGGGTTTTAAATGAGTTATGCATTTTTACTCTGAACTGAATTTAGTTTACTAAGAAATGCTTGTATAATATAGATAAAATGATGTACAGGGCCACGCAAAGAGTTGGATACATGGACGTCTATGGATGATAATTTTTGGAAATGTGATTTTAGTAGTCTTAAGTGTGTTTTAGTTCGAATTAAATTTTAGCTAAATAGTAGCGTGTAATAAAGGTACTAGGTAAACTACAGGGCTGTACAAAAGTATTCAAGTATGTTTCCATCTATTAGTATAAACTGTTGAAAGAGAAATTTCAACCTGTTATGCGTTTTCTTGCTAAACTAAATTTTCCCATTATATAGTATATATATCAACCTACTGATCAAATACGGGACTGTTCAAAAGAATTGGAATACATATTTGGCTATGGACGGTAACTGCTGAAATCCGTTTTTCAAATGTTTTATGCGTTTTATAAAATATTTACTTAGTTATCCTATTTACCTTATTTCCCTAAATAACAAAGTTTTGTTAAAGCATTCAGGAAGTGTTGTAAAGTGTTTAATAATCTATGCTTAACGCAATATAGTCCAGGCAATAGAGACCGTATAGGGGCTCTACCTAGAAAAATTCATGGTAGTTCTGGAAAAAGGCTTACTATATGTTTTTTGGGTCGCTGAATCCGAATTTTTAACTTCCCACCAAAATTTCCCCCGGCAATCCCCAAATTTTGGTAAAAAGGTAAAAAATGGTAAAAAATTTATTAAAAAAATCAATTTTTTTATTGTTTTAGGGAAAAAGTATCTAGAAATTCAGAAAGTAGACAAAATTTGCAAGAAATTAGATATATGACATTATGACTTAGAATGAAATGGAAGGGGGGATCTGCCTCTGAACTTGCGCGCGGTGCTACGTGAACTAAGTTGCGCAATTCCACTTAACCACTCTCACGTTTACATTCGCCCTCCCATCTCCCCTCCGAACTTTCTCTATAAGGTTTACTTTAAGTTTTTTGGGTCGCTGAATCCGAATTTTTAACTTTCCCTCAAAATTTCCCACCCCCGAATCCCCCCCCCCCCAAATAGTTGTTTTTAACTTAAATTTCTTATTGTTTTAGGGGAAAAGCATTACAAAATTCAGAAACTAGACAAAATTTGCAACAAACAGGATATATGACATTCTGACGTAGGATGAACGGGGAGGGGGAGGGCTGCCTCTGAACATGCACTGCGGCGCTACGTGCACTAAGTTATGAAGTCCAGGCAATAGGGGATTTTACCTGGAAAAATTAATACTAGTTCTGGATTTCGACTCACTTTATGTTTTTTGAGTCGCTGAATCCGAATTTGTAACTTCCCACCAAAATATTTCACCCGGCAACAACCAAGAAAAATGATTTTTTGAAAAAATTTGGTTTTTGAGAAAAGCGCGCGGGGAATGTTCCGAGGCAGTCCCCTCTCCCCCCGTTTATCCTACGTCATAATGTCATATATAATATTTGTTGCAAATTTTGTCTAGTTTCTGAATTTCGTAATGCTTTTCCCCTAAAACAATAAGAAATTTAAGTTAATAACAACTATTTTTGGGGGTTTCGGGGGGGGGGGGGAATTTTGGGGGGTAAGTTAAAAATTTGGATTCAGCGACCCAAAAAACTTAAAGTAAACCTTATAAGTTCGGAGGGGAGATGGGAGGGCGAATGTAAACGTGTGAGTGGTTAAGTGGAATTGCGCAACTTAGTCCACGTAACAACGCGCGCATGTTCCGAGGCAGATCCCCCCTTCCCCTTCATCCCAAGTCATAATGTCATATATCTAATTTGTTGAAAATTTTGTCAACTTTCTGAATTTCTGGATACTTTTCTCCTAAAACAATAAAAAAGTTAATTTTTTTAATAAAAACCTTTTTTGGGGGGCTTTTTACCAAAATTTGGGAGGTTGCCGGAGGAAATTTTGGTGGGAAGTTACAAATTCGGATTCAGCGACCCAAAAAACATAAAGTAAGCCGATTTCCAGAACTACCATTAATCCTGCTAGGTAAAATTCTCTATTGCCTGGACTAATATTTGCCTTTCTTGTTTTATAAAATAACTAGCAGGAATGACCGAACTAAGCTCGGTCAAAATTAGCTTTGTGTTTATCTCGATATATTATTCCCACTGAATCATTCTTGCTGTTTTAGATGCAATTAGCTTGACTCTGAGACATAGTAACCCAAAATGACCCACCAATCGAATTTTTTCGAACATGCGACCTAACACAATGCTCTTCTCGAGCCTGAAAACGATGGAATACAAAATTTAGTGAAAATCATTAGTAGTTTTCTAGATAAAATAAGCTTGACCCACGTTGATTCAATAACCCACTAACCAAAATTTATCGAATACGTGAGCTATTTCAATCGTCTTTTTGTACTGTGAAACGGTATAACAAAAAAATTGTCAAAATTGTTTGAACCTTTTTGAGATGCCGTTAGTTTGATCCCGACCCATTATCACCAAAATGACCCACTAATAGAATTTTCTTGAGCATGCGTCCCAGCCCAATGGTTTTATCTTGTCCAGAAACGGTGTAGAGCAAAGTTTTCTCAAAATCTTTTGAGCCGCTTTTTAGATACAGTTAGCTTGATCCTGATCCACTAGGACCCAAAATGGCCCATTGATTGAATTTTCTTGAACATGCGACCCTGCCCAATGCTCTTATCATGCCCGGAAATGGTATTATACAAAATTTTCTCAAAATGTTTTGAAGCGATTTTTAAATACAATTAGCTTGACCCTGACCCATTGTGACCCAAAATGATCCACTAATCGAATTTTCTCGAACACGAGACCCCCCCACTAAAAATAATCTTAAGATTATCTGAAGAAATCTCCACGTTCTCCAAAAATTCTACAGAAATCTGTAGAAATTTTGAAGATTTAGCTTTACCTTAGAAATATCTGCAGAATTTTAAAAGATATTCTTAAAAATATCTGCAGAAATGGGCCAATTAACTACAAATTTTCTACAGATTTGTGGGCCAATTACCTACAGATTTTTTGCAGAATTTTTTTAGTGGGCCCAATGGTCTTTTCGTGCCCGAAAACAGTAGGGTGCAAAATTTCGTCAAAATCGTTAGAGCCGTTATCTAGACAAACTTAGCTTGACCCACGGTGACCCAAAAATGACCCACTAATCGAATTTTCTCGAACATGTGACTTAGTCCAATGGTCTTCTCGCAATCCAAAACTGTAGAATATAGAGTTTAATGAAAATCGATGAGCCGTTTTTTAGATAAAATAGCTTGACACACAGTGACCCAAAAATGACCCACTAATCTAATTTTCTCAAACACGTGACCCATCCCAATGGTCTTTTCGTGCCCGAAAATGGTTAGAAACAAAATTATTCAAAATCGATTGAGCCGTTCTTTAGATATAATTAGCTTGACCCTGACCCATTATGACGCAAAATGACCCACTAATCGAATTTTCTCGAACACGAGATCCATTCCAATGGTCTTTTCGTGTCCGAAAACAGTAGGGTGCAAAATTTCGTCAAAATCGTTAGAGGCGTTATCTAGATAAACTTAGCTTGACCCACGGTGACCCAAAAATGACCACTAATGGAATTTTCTCGAACACGAGACCCATTCCAATGGTCTTTTCGTGTCCGAAAACAGTAGGGTGCAAAATTTCGTCAAAATCGTTAGAGGCGTTATCTAGATAAACTTAGCTTGACCCACGGTGACCCAAAAATGACCACTAATGGAATTTTCTCGAACACGAGACCCATTCCAATGGTCTTTTCGTGCCCGAAAACAGTAGGGTGCAAAATTTCGTCAAAATCGTTAGAGCCGTTATCTAGACAAACTTAGCTTGACCCACGGTGACCCAAAAATGACCCACTAATCGAATTTTCTCGAACATGTACTTAGTCCAATGGTCTTCTCGCAATCCAAAACTGTAGAATATAGAGTTTAATGAAAATCGATGAGCCGTTTTTTAGATAAAATAGCTTGACACACAGTGACCCAAAAATGACCCACTAATCTAATTTTCTCAAACACGTGACCCATCCCAATGGTCTTTTCGTGCCCGAAAATGGTTAGAAACAAAATTTAGTCAAAATCGATTGAGCCGTTCTTTAGATATAATTAGCTTGACCCTGACCCATTATGACGCAAAATGACCCACTAATCGAATTTTCTCGAACACGAGATCCATTCCAATGGTCTTTTCGTGTCCGAAAACAGTAGGGTGCAAAATTTCGTCAAAATCGTTAGAGGCGTTATCTAGATAAACTTAGCTTGACCCACGGTGACCCAAAAATGACCACTAATGGAATTTTCTCGAACACGAGACCCATTCCAATGGTCTTTTCGTGTCCGAAAACAGTAGGGTGCAAAATTTCGTCAGAATCGTTAGAGGCGTTATCTAGATAAACTTAGCTTGACCCACGGTGACCCAAAAATGACCACTAATGGAATTTTCTCGAACACGAGACCCATTCCAATGGTCTTTTCGTGTCCGAAAACAGTAGGGTGCAAAATTTCGTCAAAATCGTTAGAGGCGTTATCTAAATAAACTTAGCTTGACCCACGGTGACCCAAAAAATGACCACTAATCGAATTTTCTCGAACATGTGACTTAGCCCAATAATCTTCTCGTAGTCCAAAACTGTAGAATATAGAGTTTAGTGAAAATCGTTAGAGCCGTTTTTTAGATAAAAATAGCTTGACCCACACTGACCCAAAAATGACCCACTAATCGAATTTTCTCGAACCTGTGACCCATCCCAATCTTTTTTTCGTGCCCAAAAATGGTTAGATACAAAATTTAGTCAAAATCGATTGAGCCGTTCTTTAGATATAATTAGCTTGACTCTGACCCATTATGACCCAAAATGACCCACTAATCGAATTTTCCCGAACACGAGATCCATCCCAATGGTCTTTTCGTGCCCGAAAACGGTAGGGTGCAAAATTTAATCAAAATCGTTAGAGCCGTTTTCAAGATAAAATTTACACACACACACAATTTTTGCTCGCATTATAGTATAAGATAGGTACGTATGTTTAACACGGGATCCTATTTATCTACTTTTTAAACTTAAGAGTAATTTGTCAGTATCCACGAGATTGCTATACTTAATAAAAATCAACTATAAGGATGACATTGTACACTTATAGGGTGTCCCTGAGCTTTGTGTACAAACTTGGACGAGAGATAGAGAACATCGTTAGCGACCACAGTTACACAGGAAAGCATGAGCGGAAACGTCACCCTCACGTGTTAACCCTTTCACGAACAGTGGTTTGTCTATGGAACCACAAAATTTTAATTACGAAATGCAATAATGACACCAGAATTTTAATATATATTTTCCCTTTTATTATGTATGTAAAATATCGCTTTTTCTTATTTTCAAACAAATTTGTTCGTAATTTCCGGTGACACACATTTTTTTTCAACATTTTAGCAATGGAAGTGCTTTGTCTGTGAAAGTTTTAAAGAGACACAAAGACACAGTAAGGCCAGAATGCAGATAGCAGTGTAAAACGCTTTATTGCACCGAAAAGGGTACAATGTATGACTTACAAGAATATCACAGGAGCAGTTCGAAATTGGCTTTGATTAGCATAGATGCATGGACACCTATGCGATATGGATTGGTGACATTTTCGAAGATACCAGCATTTACGTTGATGCCACACCGATGGAGATTCGTGCCTCCAGGTCCATTTCAGAATTTACGGGCGTATCATACACAATGCTCTTTATTGCACCCCAGAGAAAATATTCAAAATGAGATAAATCAGATGATCTGGGGAGCCATGGACGGGACCTCAACGCCCAATCAAATTGTTTCCAAATCTCAGGTGCAAATGGTCACTTACTTTGCGTAATAAGATGGCGTCCTATGATGTTGAAACAACGTTCCGCTTCATACGTGACATCGTTAAGCAATTCCAGAAGAACCTCTTGAATTAAAACGAGATACTTGTGAGTGTGCAGTCAAAGTGGTAAGATTTATGGCCCCACAAAACTGTCCGCCACGATTCCCGCTCACACATTAACAGGGAAGCGGTGTTGTGCGGTTGTGGTCGTATTCCACGTGGGTTGTTGTCCGTGTGATCCATGTTGATCGCACGCAGTCGGTGTTTACAAAAAAAAAGCCATGCGTGCCGACCCAATGTTGCCAGTTGACTACTTTTCTACAATTCAGACTTTTTGTTTGCCACAACTTTTTTTAAATGGTAAAATTTGCCTTATTTAATGACATATTAATTAAGACGAAAATAAGGGGAATTTTACGATTTCAAAAGAGGCCAATCAAGAAATCTGAATTAAGAAAAAGTAGCCCAACAGAACACTGTGCCGTCCTTGAGAGCTCGCATACAGTACCACCTATCGATTTACGCCCATGCTTTCCTATGTAATTATGATTCCTAACGATGTTCGCTATCTCCCCTCCAAATTTGTACACGAAGGTTTTAGACACCCTGTATAACTCCAGGAAATACTGTAGGTTGAATTTTATAGTTTTGACTGAGTAAGAAGTGACTCTTTTGGGTACAAACTTGTTTGTAAAATAATAGCTAAGCATCTTTGCTTTTTCTTGACTATTTATTTAATTTTTGTTCAGGAATTTATTTTAAAAGTATACAGTAAATATTTACATAAGTGTTTTCGTTATACTACTTTTTGTTATGATGGAGTTTAAATATGCACTTTCAATGGTGAATTGAAGCAAATATTTTGGAGCTTTTTGTTTAGTTTTGACTAATTCAGATGTTCGACAGCCTGTTATGTGAAAATCTACTGTATTTTTAGGAGTTATTTAACGATCTTTTCTTAGTGAAAAAAATTAAGCCTTCTATTTAAAAGTTAAATAAGAAACTTATTACTAAATTACATTAATGAGCATCTAAGTTTAACCCATTTGCATTATAAGCATGCATTTGAAGAATTTGTTCTTATTCAGAAATTCCAAATTTATACCAGAAATTCTGAATAATATTTTTTTCTTTATTTAATGACAGTTGTTTCGTGATTACACAAAGTAAAAATTCTTCTATCGGAATTTCCAGTACAGAATCTGAATTTCTGGATAAAAAAAATTCCTGAAATGGACGTGTATATCCGTTAATGTTGCAAAAGTGTTAATTAAACAGCATAACGCACATTAAAAAATATTTAAGTAATAAGTACATTTGCTTTTACTTACAGTTATAGAAAGGTTAAGTGTATGAAAGCCATCAAATGTTTTCTCCCATGGATTGAACCTTCCGTACATCATGTGGGCTCTATCCCACATAACACGGGGTTTCCTAACATATCCACAGCTACCGTTTTGTTCAAACATAGCAGTATTGATATGAAGAGCAGCATCTAAAATACGAATATATTTAGAAATAAAAGTGAAATAAAAGATAGTCTATTACCCAAATAAAAGATTTAAAAAAAATTTAAATAAGAGATAATTATAAATAGAATATGATATTATATGACTCATTCTGTAATAGTTACCTTCTGTCTGATAGTTCAGTGCTACCATTTGCATTCCAAAGGACCAGAAAATGACTGGGTTAAAGTTGGAAGAATCAATACGCATTCCTGCCGGATATGTTCGCATGAGCTGTGTTTCACAATGATTGAGAAAATTAAGGTTTATAACAGAAATATAATATTAAAATAACCAGAGAAAAGAAATGTTCATTAGCTCTCTCATTGATAGTAAACTCATATGAGGTTATATTGCAAAACAACTCTCAGAGAACGTGACAGGTCCAGAACATGAGTTAAATTTAGAAGAAAGCGCATGTTCGGATATATATAGTCGATATGTCGATCATGTTGATCGGATAGATATGTTTGAATGAGCTGTATTTCAAAATGAATGATAAAATTAAGGTTTATTATATAGATATAATTTTCAAATAACCCTGGAAAACAAATGTTCATTAATCCCATATGAGTTTATATTGGAAAAAAACCCCTCAGAGAACTGTGCATATTTTATTTTTTCTCGTTTATCGCATATAAATCTAAGATGAAGTTTCATAACGCTTGTGAAATACAATAATATATGCAATAATCATTACCACTTCAAATATTTAGTTGGATTTAGATCGGCCTTTGATAAAGGACCACGCACAAATTATATGAAAATGTGACCCCGGTGAAATTGGCTGAAATTTTGATATGTTGTAGTTCAGCGATGCTGATCAAATGTGTCATGGGTGCAATTCTTAAAAATGACTAGTTTTGACGTTTTGATACTATGACCGTCGAAAAATCTTAATTCATATTACATAATGGTAGAGCTGCCAAGTCTCCGGCTTTTTTCATACCAATATTTTGATAAAGAAAATGTTCTTTTATTTAATTGAAAAATTTGGGCGATTTAAAAGACCAACATTTTCTCTAAGATAATAGTGGTGTGCAAAAAGCCGGAGACTTGGCAACTCTGTAATGGCCAACATTCCGTTTTTCCCCGAGTCGAATAAATATTACTTGAACCAGAAAAATTATTTAACGAAATGTTTTCTGCTTCTATGAGTGCTTTGAATTAGGATTTATTTTTCAATTTTTGCTTTAAGTTGATTTGTAAAACAAAATTGGAAGGTTGGTAGTTGTAATTTCATGATACAAATATATTTTTTCAAGCCAAATGAAACCAGAAATTTTATTAATTAATAAAAGCTAATTAAAAACCGCATGGGAAAATGAAACACTTCGTTAACCCTGCTGTTCTGCTCGAGTCTATTTGACCGGAAGCACTGTTGAATTACTTATAAAAAATGGTGGTAAAAATATTTTCTACACATTTTATGCCATTGTTTACTGAATGTGAAATGTTATCCCTATGGAAATATAGTTTTTTCTTTATACTTATCTATATATTTTTTAAATAGTACTTTGCATTCGCATAGTAAATGTAAACAGAACAGCAGGGTCAAGTGATATTTCTGCTTCAATTTATGTCTATTTGACTTGGTTAAAAAAAAATGGAAAATTTTGGTATGTAATATGAACAAAGATCATCCGATTTGCATAGCATCAAAACTAGACACTTTTCAGGATTGTGCCTATTTAGACATATGATCAGCATCACATGAACTGCAAACTATCGGAATTTCAATCAATTCGACTTGTGCTACATTTGCATATAATTTGTGCATGGTCCTTTGTTCCTTTTGAACGTGAGAAGATATTATCTTAAAGAATTTTTTGTACCTAAACAGAAAAATGGCCAAGAACGTTTCTTTTACTTTGTATTTTGTATTAATGCCTCCAAAATTTAATTCATCTCAATAAACTTTACATATAATAATAAAGTTTTTTTAGTCTTGTGAAGAATATACAATGTTTATTTTGTAAAATTGAAATAAATGTAAACTTATAAGAAAAAAAAATAAAAATTGTTTGTTTTTAATTACACATTTTAAATCTATTTTAAGTTCATAATTTGATTTCCACCCATTTAAAAATAATGCAGGAATGAGAAGGTGAAAATTCTTTTTAAGATTTTTAGAACTAAAGCGCCAGAAAAGTCGAAAACTCACTGCAATAACAACTACTAAATAAATTAAAAATCTTGCAATTGTGAAATTGAAAAATTGTTGCCAAAAAGCAACGTATAAAACGGAAGAGAAAATGCTTGAAAACACTCAATTTATTAATGAGTAAGACTACTTGTAACAAACAGCAATGCGTAAAAACTGCTTTTGCCCAACAACTGAATCGGTCTATCCCCCTATTGCCCCCCTATAAATACTAATTTTGCATCTTGCAATTTTTTAAATACATGAAATGAAATAATATATTTATACCTTTTAATCCCAATAAAAATTGTGTTTTCAAATTATATACATTTTAAGATATTAAATGTTGAAAATTGTCTTTTTCTTTCATTTTTTCCAATTTTAAGAGTCCTGAGACGCCTTAAGTGGTGGGGAGCTGTTATCCTATGTATGCTATTTTAAATGAGTATTGCAGCTATATTTCCACTTTTATCGTAAAAATGCAGAACTTGTATATTTGTTAATTTAAATTATGTATAATTGTTCAATCTTAGTTTGGAATATCGAACAGGGGTGCTTTTGTGCTATCTTAAAACAATTTAAATAGAGATCTTTAAATATTATTCATTTGAGGACATGAATTTCTAAAGTCACCTAATCCAAATTTAAAAATTCGTGTTTTCTCCATCAATCTATTTTATTGGTAAATATGCACCGAAAAAATACTACAATCTACAAAAAACTAGAATTATATTTTGTATTTATGGTACTGTAAAATTTTGGTTTACAATGAAAACCAATGGACGGAGTTAGAAGTTTTTCGCGATTTTTGAAAATTTGATTTTCTGGATAAGGCGAGTTTTGAAACTCACGTCCTCATATGGCTCAACCGCAAGAAAAGTGACACATCTCGCAAAAATTCATTTTGCGTTTTATTCCACTAATAGGTCTGTCATAGGTGCGTTTTGTAATTCAAAATGTTTCATAAGTGTAGTTATATGGAAAATAACTTTATTACGCTATACGTCTATTTGTGACCATAGAAGACGGGTGGATTGTGTGGGGAGGTAAAATAATCCAACCCTCAAAACCTCATCCTACGTCTTCATTATGAAGAGTTTTATGCTTTTATGTGCGATTTTATTCCTACATTTATAGCTAAGTGCTAAAATTTCATGTTACAAAAAAAATCATGCAAATTTTCTTTTGCCTCTCCTGCGAAATTTGCGTTTGTCGAGATGTGTCACTTTTCTTACAGGTGAGCGATATAAGAAGTAACTGGGTACTAAGAAAACATCCTTTATTTCTGTAGATATCGCACACTGAATGGATAAGATTCGTAATTAATAGGTGTACTCTTCAGTTATACAGAGCTCTCACTGGCCCATTTTTTGAAAACAAGTAATTTTTTAGAAAGAAATTCGTGATAGGCTTCTGCAACAATTGCAAGAAAAACGCTCTTCCCCGTATGTTTCTACGAAATTTATAAACAAGATCTTTCTTTAAATAAAAGTGGTGTTCAAAAAGCTGACCGAGTGGGAACCCTGGTTATATAACTATAAAATCAGTATGAGGCACAACAACCTTAAAATCACGCAATTAATCTTCGATTTAGTTACAATTTTACAGAACAACAACAAAGATTCCAAGAGGAAAAATTTTGACTATTTTCTATTTAATTAAAGAAAACTAATTCTAAAAGGAGTTATTTATGCAGTATCCTAAAATCGACTGAAGGTTTTAAAAATTAAATAACCAGTAAATAGTGAGATCTATTGAAGATATTCTTGCATGAGAAATGCATGTAGTCAGGAATTTCTTTACTAAGCTACTCCAAGTATCACCGGTACATTACGCTGCGCTATCTCAGACTGTAATAACCTTTTAATTTCAAAGTACAAGCCATTTTTTTCGGCGTTTCAACAGCTGCATAGACTGAAAGATAAAAACTGTATGAACTATTGAGATTGTTCTTGCAGGAGAATAATGTGAGAAATTAGAAAGTCTTTATATGCTTTCTTGTTTTAGTTTCAAATATCGCCGATAGATGCCACTGCAATGTCTCAAACTATAATCAGAATTAAAATAAACTTGAAACTTTTTTTGCAGTTTCAACAGCTAAGCAGAATGAATGTTAACCCTTTCGAGGGCGGTGTCCTTAAAAAAGGACACCTAATTTTAATTTGAAAAACTGACAAACGGCACCAAGAATATTTTATTAATATTTTCTTTTTGTAATATACGTGAAAATAAGAAAGTTCATATTTTCTAATAAACTCTTTTATAAATTCTGGTGTCAGTCCATTATTTCATCAGTTTATAAACAGAATTACTCCGCGACGGAAACGGTTAAAAGCTGAATGAATTTTGATGCACCTTATTTTGAGCATTCTAACAGCTTGAGGCAGCGTAGTGCCATCAAGTGGTGATATTTTGAACTGAAACAGAAAGGGTAGTATGGAAATTCCCGAATTTGCACATTAATATCCTGCATGAATAACTTCACCAGCTATCTCCATTTCTTGTTATTGAATTTAAAAACTGTGAGTCCAGTTTAGAACACGCTGTATTTAATCCCTTCTCTTTCCTTCAAAGTCAGCGAAACGATAGAAAATGACATTGTTTTACCGTCGCATAAGCACAACATAGATTTTTAAAAAATGATAATAAATCTGATAATTGCAAACGACATTCCGTTTACAGTCGAATTCCGTAAAAACGAATTGAACGGTACCTCGAAAATCTATTAACTGTAATGAAATTTCGCTATAATAGAATTAAATTTCATTTATAAGTTTTCTGTCCGAAAATGATAATTATTTCGTTGTAACAGAAAATTCCATTTAACAGACTTCGCTCTAATGGAATTCAACTTCATAAAATGATGCAAAAAATCTATTAAAAAATGATGTATATAAATAGATATTTTTTCTCCAGATGTTGAGTAAAAACACATTTACTATAGTTTCGAAAGTAATTAATTTGCAGCTCGCATCATCAGCTGATTAGTAACTGAGCATAATTTACCCAGAAAGGGTAAAACACCTTCTTAAAAGAGATTTGTAATTCTCTGATGTAAATATAGAATCAAAAATGGGAGAAGATGAATGTCCCGAGTGGTGTTTTAGATCGCTTCAGTATTTTTAATAATTTTCAATTCCAAATCTGTGAGCGGTGTTTCACCACTCCTCTCACGATTTCCTTTGAAATCCTCGGTCTTACCGAGAGTTTATTTGAAATTCGCGGCATTCTCCGTCTTCCCTTTCCAATTTCATATTTACATGTAAGAATTAAAAATCTTCTTGCACGTGTTGTTTTACTCTTGCAAGTAAACATCTCTCTGCTATTAATCACCTGATGTTGAGAGCTACTAATTAATCGCTTTAATAAACATATTATCGCAAATCACAAACACATTGATTTTATACAGTAAAATCTGTGAAACGGAATCTCTAAGGTCCAAAACCAAATTCCGATTGAGCATTTAAATTGTATTGTATGAAAGCCATAAAAGCTATAAATTTTTTACATAAAACAGGATACGTTCTAAACAGTTCCATTTTTACAGGTTTTCGCAGGTTAAGTACTTCAAAACCATTAAAAACAGGATAGAAAGAGACCGGAAAATTATTGCGTCATAATAGTATGTACAAAGATTTGTACAGTATTACTGCCTACGAAATCATAAAAATTTCCCGATAAAGGGTAAGTTCTGTTTTCACTTGTTTTACTACATTAAATTCCTCTCGACGCAGACTAACAAATAGTATGGTTACATTGTCTAGAAACATATACTGCGAAAATCACATCATACACCGGTATTGCTTTAGAATGTATTAAAAAAAAACACATTTCCTTAGGCGGCGCGCTGCCATCTAATTTATTGCTTGAAAGTGTAAACACTAACAAGTAAAGGTACCAGAGACTTTGGGGGCGAATTTAGGTTGGTTGATTTTTGACGGCCGATTATCTACACTAGGGACATAGGCCCGAGGGGGAAGTGCCCTTCGTGGGAGGTCTTTCTAAGGGAGCCTAACCCGTATTTACGCATGGAAATCCATGGCTCAAAGAAAACCACGAAAACTCCGAACGATTAGGCCGACGGGCGCGATTGGGTTTCGAACCCAGCACTTCCCATCTACCAGTTTCGAGAGCAGAACCTCTCAGCCACTGGTGGGGCATGGGCAAATTTAGATTTTTATCGCTAATTCGATTCGCCTCACTGAGTTTAGCATAGTTGCCAACCTTCCGATTTTTTGAATACCAGTAAATTCTTACAAAAATGTTAGCTTTATTTAATTGCAGAAATTGGGCGACTGCATAAAACAAGTATTTCTGCATAAAAATATTGCTATTAAAAAAATCGGGAGATTGGCAACTATGAGTTTAGTAATGTGATGCCTCGCATATCTGCTATTGAGTTTCAATAATGATAGCGGGCCGGGTCAAAATTTAAAATTTCGTTCATTTTAAAACAGAAGTAAGAAATATCATTGGTATCATTGTCATTCATTGGTGGTAACTATAATAATATACGATAATATTATAACGGTTATTATAAGGTATTATAAGTGCAGATAAATTGTTGGTATTTGACAGGCAGGTTTTCGCAAGTTATGAAGTCCTCGTCTAATTCTGTTTATACTGTCAATAACTTTTCCCGAGTTACCAGAAATCCTTTGCGTCCACACATTGCCAGTTCTTTTCCCTCATCTGTTTTAAAGTCACTTCGTATTTTGCGGAATTTGTGCATGCAGTTGCTTGCGAAGGGGTTCTCTTCTACTGTTACATTTTTAACAACTTGCATTATTCAAATGTTTTGGTAAATGTGCGGCGAACGTAATGGATTAGCGTTTTTTATTTATTGTGTTGAAATGTAATGTCATAGAAGGTGGTATGTGACTTTAGCTCTACTTTATTTATAAAACATGACGTTCGTTTCTTCTGCAACATGATAACACAATTTGAAGGCCTCCGTGGCCGAGTGGTTAAGGCACCACGCCGCTAATCACTTAAGAGCGTTGGAGGTCTGTGAGTTCGACGCCCGCTGGCTCCGTTGCACACTGGAGCTCACGGCTGTAATTCTTTGGTGCTGTAAATTTCATTGTACTATCTCGTCCTTGTATATTGACGAAATTGTTATGTCTGGTTTGTGTAATTATCTCTGTGTATAAAATAAAGAATCATTCGAGGCGACAGCCATTGTAGCTATAGGCCCCAAAGCAATCTCCACTTCGGTGGACTTCAAATGTCAAATGTTACTACTTTAAATTATGTTATTTTTTCTTATGCTGTTCTTATATTCTACGTTTTAAGTTTGGACTCTGAAGAAAATATGTTTGTTTTTGTTTTTAAATTGCAAAGATTTTAATCAGCTGATAATATCCTCCACTGAGCTTAACTCTGCTCTGGTACGAGTTTGATTTGCTTGAACAAACCCCTGTTACTATTAAATTTTAAACGGAATTTTCTTCAATTTCATTTTTAAAGATTGTACGAAATTTTTCTTTAAGTTTTAAGACTATTGAAACTTGAAAAATAAAGTTTTGGACTTCGACACCTACGTTAACACCATGTCCAACCAAAAGAGCGTCGCTAGACTTTTGTTTGAGAGAAATATCAGCATGAGCCGAAAGTCGCAGCTACTGCGAGAGATAAGATTACGGTCAACAATCTTATTGAACACTTTGAATCATGGATAATTTTTGAGTAAGAAGAATTAAATATTTCCCTCATGACTAGGACCAACAATGGCGTTATGAATAAAAAAGAGGAGGCATATAGTGTAGAGTCTACAAATTGCGAGAGAAGTAACTGAGGAGGTTGTCACACGATGGAGGCTGATGTTTTACATCAGATCAACAGTTTCTGATTACCGCCGAAGTAAACTTCCACCGATAAATTTTAAATAGAAAATTTCGCCTTATTTTATCGGCTTATTAGTAGAAAATTTCTCTCACAAATATAGTAAATTTTTTATTACTTTTTGCTGGTGGCAGTAGGCCTGGGTATTATAATATCTTTCAGTGACACTGACAGGAGATTATTTAGATGGTCATAATATAAAGGAATCGCAGGCATGACTACCTCCAAAGTAAACTTTCACCAGTAAAAATAAATATTTGTTTTCGGCCATAATTACGACTGAAATTCTGCATTAATAAGGCGTTTAAATAAGTGTAAATTTTCTATTCAAATTTACTGGTGTATGTTTCCCCGTCTGTAATGAACCACTCCTAAATCGGTTACAGTTGAAGCTTCACCATGTTCAGGATATGTGAATTCCTCTTTATTTATAGTTCCATGGGACCAACGTCATAAAGCTTCAATCATTGGCACACTATCAGTTTGTATCAGTTAAGTTCATCCCTATGTTCAAGTCAGATTTGCCAAAGAAGACTACATGGATAAAGATCAAAATTACGCCCCTAATAGACTACTATTGTAAAATTCAAGAAAGGAAGCTGACCTGTTTTGAGTGCGTCGTCGAGTCAGCTGTAGAAGGCTTTGCTCGTTGTGCTCACTGCGAGAAATAATTTTGCTTGATTCACTTCTTCGGAAAGAACAATGTATCAGAAATTATTATCAACAATGTATGGTTGTGTAAGAAGCACAAGTAAACTTACATCATACTTATTTCTTTGGGGACAACTGTTTTTCCATAAACGAAATTTTGAACTTTAACCCCGCCCCCTACCATTATCAAAACCCAATAACACATATGCGAGGTATCAAACTACTAAGCTCAATGAGACGAATCGTATCAGCAATAAACAAAATCTAAATTCTCCGCTAAGGACGCTGCTACCTTTACTTGCAAGCATTAGTTACAGCGTTTAGAAATATGTGGTGCGAAATGCTTGAAAGCCGTTTTCTCTATTTAGAAATTCCGAATTCTCACCAGAAAATTTTAATAGTTATTTTTACTTTACAAGATGGTAGATATTCCAGAAATGAAATAAAATTATTATTCAAAATTTTCTGGTGCGAATTCAGAATTTCTAAATAAATAACTCCTTTCAAATTGGACGTTTCATACTAAATGACCTAATATATGCCTGATTTTTCGTTCATTCCTAATGTATCAAGGTTAGAACATAACTATTTTTAATTCTGTTTTTCGCAAAATTTATCTTTCAAAAATAAGTTTCCTGTAGTTTAAATTGCATCATTTATATATAAAAAACATGCATCATATCATGCATGAGCATATCTAAAAAACATAGTGGAGTTTCTATTCATTCGTACCAATAGACTCAACCATATAATTCTCTGGTGAAAATGTAATTTTTTGGATACAGTTTCGTTTGGTGATTTCCACACTATATACTTCTAGATCGCTCTTACACTTATATAGCCAACTTCCTACTTAACTTTCGTAAAATGCCAGTTAATTTAAATCAGGTTAAACAGGTTTCTAACCGGAAAATACTTTAGATGTATCATTAGCTATTTAATTTCTCGTTTCTACGTGGAACTCGCATGATATCCTTTCTTTAACGCTAGAACAGCCGGCTATTTTACACAGTTTTTATAAAAAAGTGTTTCACACCAGAGTTTTTATTTAAAACTACTTAAATTATTTAATTAGCCTATTTTTGTGCTTCATAGATATAAAATATCTTATGAAAAAATTTCTGGTTAGAATCGACTATTATCAATTTTGCCAGGGGTCAAAATGACCCTTAACGGCGATTCTGGTGTTAAAAAAAAATTCTGGTTCAAAACATGTTTAACCTGGTTTAAATTAACTCACATTTTTGCGGAAGTTAAGTCGGAAGCTGGCAAGTATAGTATGGTACTAGGAGAAATTTATATGAAGTTACATCACATAAAATCGGGACTGATTGCGTCCCACTTAGTCGTTACGCGAGACGGATCTTGGAGGCCCTGAATATCGGGATGTCTCTCGCAAATCCGGACACCTGGAAGAAATACTTTTTACACATCATGTGAAGAAAAAAACTATATCTATATTTTATTCATCGCCAGTCATCTTATTATTACTGGAAAAGGATATGCCATCAGAGTTAAAGGGTGTCTTTTGCAGAGCTTCTTTGCGGTGTTTTCGTTTACTGATGAAACTTGATAACACGGCGCAGTGGATGGTATCCTTTTCAAAAATGGATCAGGTTTTGAGTCTGAAAAATAAAGCCTTTATTAATGAATTTTTATGATGCTTTAAATGAACTCGCAACACTAAAATTTTAATAAATGTACCTGACGACATTGGTGGAGTCCCAGGTAAGGAGCTTGGACCAGTTGAGGCTAAAATGTTTCTTCGATTGCTCATCTTTTTTACTTTAACAGAGCTAGTTGGACTACCTCCATGTATAAAACCTATTAAATATTGCATATAAAAATGCTATTGAAATTAAAAGTATATCGTTAAGTTACTATTTTTTTTATTTAATGACTTAATTTCAAAAATAAAATGACTTAAAAAAGCTAGGGAATCCATCCCGGGTTACAGAGTATTAGTGAAAACATTTCTCGTTATTAGAAAATCTAATACATTTTTTACATTTAATACATGTTTTTAGATTGCCTACTAACAACACCAAAAAACATTTTATATAAAAAACATTAATAATGTAATCATATTTGAAATGTATTAAAAGCGGTACTTTCGTATTAGCGGCATGCCAGGAGTTAATAGCCGAAGAAATCGCTAAAGATTTCACTACTGACAGGAGTCTTTTTGATTATGATAATTTCAGTGTTTAAAGAGCGTAGTTCGGCTACATATATGTTAAATGTGTGTTTTATTTATATTATTATATTATTATACTACTCATTTGTGAAATTTTAATTTCGCTATTGCATATTAGCCCGAAAACAATGCTGAACTACTTATATTAAGAGCAAACGGATTAAGTTTCATAATCAGAGTGCACACGATATATATAGATTTTTAAAAGATTCATGTTTGAAAATTATTTTAAAAACCAAAATAAATACGTGAAATGAGATGCAGTTTTCAAAGAAACTGCATTTGAAAGAATCTTTTATCCCTATTTAACAGTGTGAAAATTTAATTTTTGCGAAAGAAGTAAAAAAAAAATTGCAGTAAAAGCAAAAGTTATTGGTCAGATGTTGCAACCGTCAGTATAGCATTTATAGTGCAGATTTAATTATTCAGAGAATGTGAATACGATAAAAGAAATATTTTCCGTATATACCGATTGTTTTAGCGTGAATTTGTTTATCATAAAAGCGTTATTAGCGTTATTTAAAAATTAAAATTATGTGGGCACTGAGCTCCATGTATAACAGGAGTTGTTAGTCAGCGGTCAGAAGCTTGCAAGGCAAATGAAGCATGCAAGGCAAAGGTAAAAAATAGTCCGCGTTACCAATATTAGATATTAGTGTTCTCATTTACTATTATCCTAATTTAGGCTTCTCTGATTAAGTTATACGTATCAAATTAATAAATGATTCTGTAATCCTGTAAGGGAATGTGATAAACAACATTTTTTGCTATGAATGCAAACTAAAATTATTTTCATTGTATCCTTCTGCGCTGACAGCTGGAAATCATGTTGGGAAATCGGAAGACAGATCTTCTGTTATATCAGTGTATGTGGGACAGTCAAACGAAAACAGAACACTCGCCATAAAACACATTCCTCACCAAAGTTGGCAACATTGTTGTAACATATCGATAGTTATATCTCGAGGGTTGGTAGGAAGGCATAATGACAGCTCGCAGATACCCAGTTGTTTTTTTATTTATTTGTAGGTGAGCATAGTGAAAAATGCATTAGCCCAGCAATAGAAATGGAGGCAAGCAAACGAAAGCAGGGATATGTGGTTCGTTTTTTGGTGGCTGAGGGCGCTGGAACATGCGAAATTCATCATCGTATGTCTATTGTCTTTGGCGAACACTGTATATCACTGACAAATAGTGCTGCGAGGTCTCCCGAGTAAACTAGGGCTATAAATGCTCTGGACGCCACTAATTATAATTTATTTCGCCATCTTTAATCTTCTGCCATTAGATAAGGGGAAGGAAATTACTTTGAAATTCTGGTGTCCAGAGCATTTAGAGACCAGATTTGCGAGGCACACCTGGCAAAATTACTGACAAGTGTTCACGAGTGGCATAAGAGATTCCGAGAAGGACGCACATCACTGCAAGACGATCTCCTGTCAGGAGAGGCCCATCGAGCTATGTGATAGCGCAGATTGATGGTCTTATCCGGGAAAATATCCGGGTGATTTTTACATTTTTGGCCCTTTGAAGAAAGACATTCATGGACGTCGGTTTCATTCGGACGAGGAACTGTAAAAATGGGTGAGGTAGTGGATCCACCAGCAACCCAACTCCTTCAAGACAGGAATTGATCATTTTGTCTCCCAGTGGGATAAATGTCTTAACAGTTCTGGAAATTATTTTTCAATAAAAATTTTCCATACTAACTTTTTGGTGTGTGTTTGATTTTCATTTGACTGCCCTTTATATTTGATATCTACCCACCTACAATTATTACAATTCAATTCCGTGAAATATTGAATGGCTATTATCAAAATATTACGCGTGTTAAAATTCATACTGTATGATAATATGACATAAAAACTAATACCTATTAATGTTAAATCACAAAATAGTAATCTTTGACAAATTTTCTCAGAAAAAGAGAGAAATATTTACACACAAAATGAGAAATCTTATCTAGAAGAAAAAAATCAGATCTGATTCCAAAACACAGTATAAAAAGATTATAATTTTGGCTTTAGAAATGTAATGTAGGCAGAACTTTAAAATGAAGGGTTATTTACGGAATATTATTTTTTATGCAATTAAATGCAGTTTTTTTTTTACATCTTCATACTAAGAGAATCCATAAAAAATGCATTGTAGCAATACGTGTTTCATCTGCGCTGCTTCTTTTTTTCACGATTATGGGTTCGTTTCATCTTTTATCTAATCTACGCCTTTTTTGTAAAATCCTTAAATGCATTTTGTCTTTAGAAATTAAATAGTTTTATATAGCGTTCATAGGAAATCTGATTAAGTTTTACTCTGCGGTTTTATTGACTAAATGTCACTTAAATTTTTATCTTGATTTAAAAAGTAATTAATCTACACTTCTTTTGAAAGATTTTTCTTTATCTTTAGGCATTAAATAGATTTTTTTTAAAAATTGATTTAGTTGCACTCTGTAATCTTTTCTACAAAATTTGCCTGAAAGTTTATCTTAATTTAAAAGTCATAAATCTACACCTCTTTTGAAAAATCTATTAGAAACTAAAAATTATGCATCAAACATAGATTTTGAAATCCTTTCCTACATTAATAGAATATTATTAAGAGATTTTATTTTTCCGAGAAGAAAATGGTGCACCTAATTAAGCAATTAAAATAAAATTCACCGCAAACGATTTTCCCTCATAGATTATAATGTAAAAAAATTCATTTGCGTATCCCTTTAATGAACTGTAAATGCTACACACTTAATTTTCAGTGGCAAACCATTCTATTGTGAACTTCATTAACATATAAAAGTTAGTCTTTCCGAGTATGTTTACGTGAGTTAGAGCACGGGCAAACAGACAGACAAACCGAAATCATAAATACTTTTCAACTATGTTAGAAAGGTGTTAATTAATAAAAATTACACGAGATCCGGAGCATATTTAGGCAAATTGTGGGGCAGAGAAGGCAGAGAGACACATATTAATACGACAGACGGCCAGACAGACAAACCGAATTCATAAACACGTTTCAAGTATGTTGGAAATTGTTAAGAACTATGTTCGAAAGTGTTAAAAAATGCTTCTTCTTTAGGGATTAAATAGGTTTAAATAGCGTTGGTACTCAATTTATTCTGTTTTGTTTTACAGACTTTTTTAATAAATATATCCGCATTTTTATCTTTATTTAAGAAGTCATTTAGCATCGATAACATAGCATTGAAATTAAATAAATAAATAAATTGGGAAAAAAATAAAAGCTCCTAGATATAGAGAGAATTACGTATAAACGTAAAGCACAAAACCGGCGATATATATATAAAAAAATCAACAAGTACCTCGAAATTTAATAGCCTGGCAATAGATGACGAGATCGGAAAGTTCTTGAGCAATTTGACTGCTTGATTTTTTACTCTTTTCTTCATCCACTGTGATTGCCTCCGATTCGTGCAAAGTGAAGGGCACTTTAGCGCCGACTATAAATGGTCTTTCTCGATATGATTCTTCTTGACTAGAAAGAGATTCTGTTCGGGCTGTTAAAGAAACGCTTTTGCTAACAGTTCCTGAGCTTTGACGATCTTCTTGTTCATGAGGAGGAAAATTCTCTAAAAATAATTTTCAGATTATTAAAAACAACAATTTCTTTTAAAAATTTTACTAATTTTCTCATATTAGCTTCCAAAGTAGCACACCTCAAAAACTTAAATTTAGAGGAAAAATGTTTTTGAGTATGAAAAGAAATGAAGGGTGAAGGAGAAAAACGATAACAGTCACTGATAACTGGATGATATTTACCACAGATGTTATTTATCTATCTTTCTTTTACGAGCGTCGACTTTCATCGTTCATACCCTCTTTCATACCAATCTTCAACTAATTTTGCAAAGAATTTTCATCGTTCTTCCCACGTTATTCAAATGATTACCTTCATATTTTTCTTGATGTAAGGTTGCGTACTGAAAGTATGCCTCTCGAGCTAACAGATTACACTGTCATATCAAATTTCATAAAATGGACTGTGATCGTTTTTACCATTGGCCCGTCAAATTAATTTCTAACGGAAGCGGATCAGAAGTAAATTAGCCATTCCTACAACTATGATAAAGTAAAATTTATAATCGTTCAATAAACTCGCTGCAAAACAGATTACACAAAGTTTCATAGAGAGATTGTTGGGCTACTTCAGACTAGAGATGAGTTCGGGCTTTATTTTTATCTCGATTCTGGCGATTCGAAACCTGACCCCGCCCGAAACCCAAAGATTTAGTGTCATCGAAGTCTGAACTTGGTACCGAGTCGAAATTTGTAAATGTTTTTAAATTTTTTCAAAATTAATTTTCTCATTTAAAAACATCTTCTTACATACATTGTAAAAAAAATTATGTAACGTTACTCCATAAAATTAATGGCAGCGTTGCTTTCTCCATTTTATTGAGTAATTTAACCAATATAACTGGTGTCACGTTACACTAATGCCTAATATTATACCCGTTATATCAGTTTAAATTACATCATTATATAAGATAAATTATTCCATAAAATGGGAGGCAGCATGTTGCCACTAATTTTATGGAGTAACGGTACATAAATTTTTTACCGTGTAAAAATAGATATTAATCCTAATTAAACTTTTATGACAACATTTCGTAATGTGCATGTCCCTGAAAAACAGTTTAAAGGGTCTTGTACCCTGTAATCTCGCTGAAAATACACAAAAATACAAAAATAATCAAAGTTTGAATTAGTGTATCATCAAGAACTTTTTATGTACAAGCATGAAATTTTGACTATTGATTAAACATATTGCGTTTTTTTATATACTACCATTAGAAGCTGACTAGTGTTTTACAGAATGTGCGTATTGTAGGAATTAAAATAGCTCTTTTTTTACAACGTAAATCATTGCGCGCATGATATCTTGAGAACGTGTCTATGGATTGTTATGATGCTTGATATAGATAATAAGCCTATATATATTTTTAAATTGATCTAACATTAGCTCAAAATTATTTTATTAAGCCTGTAAAATGTATTTTCGTAAAAAAATTCAAAATTTTAGATTTTTAATGAATATAAAAATCTTATGTATGTGCTTATTATCTTTATCTTTATTTCATAACAATCCATACATACGTTCTCAAGATATCATGCGCGCAATGACTTACGGAGTAAAAAAAGGAGTTATTGTAATTTCAATAATGCAAAAATTCTGTAAAAGGCTAGTCAGTTTCTAATGGTAGTAAGTTAAAAAGTCCACTCAGTTTAATCAACCAAAATTTCATGTTTATTTACAAAAGATTTTAAAGAAATAGTAATACAAATTTTTAATATTTTTGTTGATTTTCGTCGCATTTAAAAGGTACGAGACGTCTTAAAAAATGGTAAATTTGTTAATTATGCACAACTACTGGTAGAAATATGCAAACATTACAATTCTTATTCTTTTAAATTACCATTGCAAAACTGTGGGAGAAACACTTGTGTTCTGAGTTCCTGTAATTCTGGAAAAGGACTTAACAAGGACAAACAGAAAACGAGGATAAGGAAGATATATCCTCCGACTTCTTAATGTTTTTCTGTACGTGCAAAGGCTTGAGAATGATATAGGGTACTTCTCCTTATATCCCATTAATAATTATTCAATTTCCTTTCAAACTAACTTTTAACTGATTGTAAAACACTTTAAGAAACTGACACTACATTCTTGTTTCTCAAATAAAAACTTTTTTCCTTTGTTCAATTTGTGAATAGATATAACCATAGCTGCCAACTCTTCCGCTTTTTCAGACCACAAAAATTTAATAGAAATTTTTGCCTTATTTAATCGGCAGATTACGGCGATTTGAAAAGGTAAAATTTACTAGAAAATTTTTGTGGTCTGAAAAAGCGTAAGATGTTGGCAGCTATGGATATAACTTTCACTTTTATCCCGAGAACCAAACACCGGTATAAAATTCGAGCCCGTGACCATTTCGGGCCCGTCTCATTTATATACGAGACTCAATGAACGACATAACCGCAGTTAGCGGCTATTGTTATAACATTTTAACAATTGTTTATTGTTATTTACGTGTTATATCTGAAACATTAAACCATTTGAGTTGTGGGATATTTGAAATAGTATTTTATAAAGAAGAAAATAATACTATATCTTAAATAATTGAACTAGACAGAGCGATCATGAAGTTATACATTTATTACTGAAAAATCCAGAGTTGATTCAGAAATTTGTAAAAATATCATTTAATGAAGCTCATTGGGTAAACTTATTTTTAAGGAAATTTTTCATGCATAATTATTTTGAGTTAATTTCAAAATAAGTCTTAAAGTGAGAATTCATTCTTTAAATTTGTAATAATAATTTAAAAATGCCCCCTAAAACATAATTTAAATGCCAAATGATATTTAAAATGGGTTATGTCCATTTTTCATGTTGTCATTTTTCAAACAATTATCACTATCAATTTAAGAATAATATGTTAAATGGAAAAATGGACATAATATCAATTTGTCTCCCTTTAATAAATACCGTGATAGTGAATATTCTTTAATAATTGCCATTCATATTCATACATAAGTATTTCTTTTCTACATATCCACCAAACATTTCACAATTAAACATAGATATGAAAATATCCTCCTTTTAATACGTCCCGCAAAAAATTATTTTTTCATTAATAATTCAAAGAAATAATAATAATAATAATAATAATAATAAAACAGAAAACGTTAAATGAACATGTCTCAAAATCCCAGAAATGGGCATTGGCCCTTTCGTACCAAGGTACAGATATCGTACGATGCATCTTGTATAAATATTAGAAAAGTATGATAAACTACTGAACATTGTATTCTGACAAGCATCACACATTTTAAAAATGTGGCATCATGCATGTTTTAAATTTAATTGGTCGTTTATCATGTTTGGTAAATGGTATAAAATATTAATTTATCATAGTACTTTACATATTTCCTTACCGTCTACGATGTATTCATCATCTTCATCATCTTCGTAATCATCATCATCTTCCTCATTGAAGGATCCCGTACTGGCAGTTGAAATAATTGAATTAGTGCGTCCACCACCTCCAAATTTTACTTGTTGCTACAAATGTAAATAAGCAAATTAATTAAATGAATAAATCTGTATGCATATTAATGTTACACAATTATTGAAAAAACTGACTTTCACATTCAGATGAGAAGATGAAACACAAGGTGCTTGAAATATACACGAAATGAAAATTTAATTTACTTAAAAAGGTGCCAAAATATATAAAAAGTCTTTATAACATAAAAACCGTCAAAAGATGTTTAAAACCGCCAAGTGCTTTCAACTGCAATAAAACAGCCGTCATCAGGAAAAAGATCAGAGGCGTGAAAGTTCATGAACGTTCTTTGCTTAAATAGCTGTCGACGAGTCTATTTTAAAGGATGGAAGAAGGAGGGGAGGGGGGGTGGAAATACGTAATTATGTTCCAAAATCGTTAGAGGTATTTAGTATTCCATACCAGATTCTGTATATATTGTAATATTAAATATCTCTAGCGATTCTGGAACATATTTATCGCATTTCTACTCCCTCCCCTCCTCCTCCCTTCCTTTGAAATAGACTCCTCTACAGCTATTTAAGCAATGAATATTCCTGAAATTTCATGCGTCTGACCTTTCCTCTGATGACAGCTGTTTTATTGCAGCTGAAAGTGCTTGTGGTTTTCAACATCTTTTGACGGTTTTTATGTTACAAAGGCTTTTTATGTATTTTAGCACCTTTCTAAGTAAATTAAATCACAATTTTCATTTCGTGTACTTTTCATTTAGTAAACAAGGTGAACATGACGTTCATTATTTATAGTTTAAGTTTATAACAAAGGTACTTTGTAAAGGACAGCGTTAAATTTTAGCATTGCATCAAGGTTTCAAAAGCAAGTAACATTCCTCAAAGTTATTGCATTGAAAAGTGATTACTTATTTTATTACACAGTTACCGTTAACTTATTATCTATCGAATTATGTGAAGTCGATTTAATTAAGGACTATTTTACTTACTAAGTTAATGCGTTTCCTTTTAACTTAAAAATATAATTTTTATATAATTAGATATTTTTAATGCAATAAATAACCGATTTCGTCGGAAACATAGACGTTGGAAGACAGAAGCTTTCAATTTCTTTTAAATTCCTCTCAATCTGAAATCTTATGCAAGTTTTATATGACTAAAGCTTTTCCTTCTACTTTAAATGAAAAGAAAAAATATTCTTTGAAAATATTTACATCTTTTGAGCACCACAGATAACACTGAATCACAAAAATATTCGTATTTTTATAATAATAAAAATATATCATTTATTTGTATTTCAGACTAAAAATCTGAAAATCTGAATAGGGAAGAAAATAGGTATAAAGAAAACGATTTCATCTTTCACATGATTTATGACAAAAAGTAGAACTAGGAGAAAATGTGTTAGGATAGTTGTTTGTCGAAATAAAAAGAAAATTGCTGATCAAGGATTAATAAACTGTAATATATAAATATGAGGCATGTGAGAATCTTCAAAGCAAATGTGTAATATTTAATTTTGCCAAAAAGAAAGAATGGTAGAAGTTTAATGGATAAAAAATTACGCCATGTCTAATAGAAGAGCCAGCTAATGTTCGAAAGTCACTGCGACGCACAGTGGGACGTTTTGATGATCTAGGTGGACAAAATCCATTTTTCCAATTATCTCTGAATTTGAGAAAAACGGCGTGTACTGGTAGCTGAACGTCTGTATTTTCGAGATCCGTACTAGATTTGGCGTAAAAAATCAGAGGTATCGATTAATTGTGACCGTAAAGTAGCCATTTGCGCAGTTAGTTTGAGGGAGTTTCAAAAGTTGCACTAGCTTCCTCTAAGTTTGAAAGCACATCGTGACTATTCTGTTTTATTTGAAAGCACGGGTTTGCTGATCTAACGTCACAGCTTTGTCAAGGTCGGATTTAACCCATTTTTGTTTAACAATAAGCGATATTAAACCCGCTTTACCGCTTTTTTCAAAGGCTGAAATTCTGGATGATCTTTGATGTTGTTCACAAATTTCATCTTGACTTTTAACAAATCATTCAGCATTATTTAGCAATAAGCATTTTTTAAAAATCAAAGTTCCATTCCTAAAGTATTGAAAAATTAAACAAACTCCTGCAGATAGCTGCAGATCAGTAAGTTTTTATTAATAAACAAGCATCATATTAACTTCCCCTGCATGTATGTATGTTTAGTTTAAATCTTGCAAGTCAAATTTAAATCACTTTTAATTACCATATCGAGCCGAAACAATGAATACATGTGTAATTTGAATGACAATACAATATTATTAGGATTTAAAGAACGTAGAAATTTGTTTAGAATATTGCTTCTACAGGGCTTCACAAAAATTTAGATTAAAACTTGCAAGTTAATTTTAAACCAATTTCAATAATCTGATTGAGCTGAAACTTTGCTCAGGATATGTAACTCTGATGACAATGCAATATTATTATAATTTATGGAACGCAGCAGTTACGCTTTTCTTACAGGGTCACATAAATTATTAGTTCAAATCTTGCAAGACAATTTTAAACCACTTTCAATTATCTGATTTAGCTGAAACTTTGCCTACATGTGATTTTCCGATGGCAATTCTATTACATTATAAATTGACGAATGTAGAAATTATGCATTTTTTTCAGGGCCGCACAAAAAATCGCGGAAAGATTGTTGCTAAAAAGCAGAAATTTTAATCAAATTTCTACAAATTTACTATAAGTTATTCAGATACATAATAGCATTTTTTAAATGGAAAAAAAGTGCGTAGCAGTTGTATTTCTTTTACAAAACACACGTAAAAAATTCGAATATACATTACCGTCTATCTGCAGAAATTTTATTTCAATTTGAATAAAATTTATATAGGTTATTTATTCACACAACAGTCTTTTTTCAACCGAAAATAATTTTAGTAGCATTTATATGTTTTACAGGGTACCACAAAACATTAAAGTTTTTTTTTAATATGACTTTATTTAAAATTTTTTATTTTTCAAGTTGACTACACAAATTTCTCGATAAATTCAGATTAGACAAAAATACGTGTGCATTAAATTGTTTTTTGCTTAATTGTAAAATAAGTTTGTTAACCCATTATATGTAATACATTATACAGGGTGCCCACTAAAGTCCTTCCAACGCTCTTAATTGCTGAACGGTTACAGCTATCCTCATAAAAGTGGTATCTAGGTATAGTAAAGTGACTATGCTCTACCAAGTGACACCGCTTCCAGCGTCACCTGGTGAGTTAGTATTCCTATCTCGAAAACGAGATTCATGCCCAGAACGAGATTCCTTTAGCATTCATGTTCACAAAGTGTCATTTCGAACTAAATCGATGATGCTCTACAAATTTGTCATTCACTTTTATTCCATATTTCGAGCCGTTTTCATGATAGGAACGCTGATGCTGCCATTTTGCAACAGTGGCCCTGTAAGCGGTCTCATCCAGTAGCGTATAGCCTCTTTATTATACTTAGACATCACGTTTATGAATATAGATGCAGTCGTTCAGCAGTTAAGAGGGTGGGAACGGACTTTAGTAAACATCCTGTATTTTTATTTTAAGACATTGTTGTTAAATCACCAAATATTTATCACTGTTTGAGTATTTTATTAGTGATGCATTAAAAAAAAACAGCAAAAACTATGTAAACTTCAACGAAATAATTTTGTCCACCTAGATCGTCAAAGCGTCCCAATGTGCGTTGTCCAAATCGTCACAAACAGTCACAGTCACAACGATGACCAAAGATAGTGTCATTATTTTGTCATATTGTGACTCTCAGGTGACCGTATCAGGTAAGTCTCACCAAATATTAAGTCATTTGTACCTATTCACAAAATGTGACACATCAACTTCACAGTGACATGGTTATGACACATTTTTCACTTCAAGTCATCACAATTTCAATAGTAACAGTTGGTTAGTAACAGTCACGATGCTTTCAAATCTTAGTCATATTCAGATTACGGTACTATGAAGAATTTAGCTTTTGAATTCTCAACTAGGCTACTTAATTGATACTATAAACTGTGGCTATTGAAGATTTCTGTCAGTGGTTGGGCACAAATAACAAATATACTATTTTTAAAATCCCAAGTCTTTCAATTCTTGAATTTTAGTTTTAGATAAAAGGAATGACTGTTCAATTTAAAATAAACAGCTATTACCATGGTTCACACGGATACCGTTATTTCTCCAGGGAAGCTACCAGTATATTTTTATAGAAAAAGAAATCTACCTTAAACGCGCAAAATTTCGCCTTCTTTTAAGAAGAGATTTTCTATAAGATAACACTGGTTCCGAAAATTTTTCTGGTCTGCAAAATTCAAGGAGGCGTACGAACCATGATTACTTTCACTTCCATTACCGTGGAACATTTAATGTAATTTTATACTCCAATTTATCTAAAGTCTAATATTATAATCTTTAAATAAAATAATTACGTAGAAATGATGAATAATTTGCATTGTAGTTGCAGTTTAATATTTTTTATATTAATTTAAAGTGATAAAATTAAGTAAAGTAAATGGAAAGAAAACGACAGGGTGTGAAGGATTGCATATGTGTGTGATAAATTTGTAATGACTTTAGAGTTTTGTAAGAATGTTTTAAATTAATCTGGATTATTAATTAAATTTATATCTTTTATTGTTTACTAAAATATGTGAAGAAAAAAATCAGTCCTGAAGGATAAAATTTGCATACATTTCATTAGTAACTGTCATACCAATTACTTTAATTCTTCAAATCTTTCTATATAAGCAAAGTACCTGTAAATAAATCTAATGCAAACTGCAATGTATGTAAGGGATTTAACTCGCAGAATTAAATTAAACAAATAATTTTTTTCTAAAGAAATATACTTTAATCTAAAAAAATATTGCATGTCGTTCTATATAGTTTTGCTTATAGTACACTGGTAAAACGTTTGTGGGAGATTGAATCAAAATTTGGTGCTGCAGCAGCAACAGACAAGCAAGCAAGATGGTGAAACATTATTTCAACATTTGGAGCTATGAGTCAACCGGAGTACCAAATTTTGGAACAATATTTCTCTATCTCATGGTTCCAGCTACTATAGCACCAAAATTTCGTTCAAACCACCGCGAAATTTTAACAGCGTATGTCAAATCGAAAAAAAAAAGGAACTCGTAACTATTTAATTGCCAAATAGACCCAGAGAGAAATAAAAATAACCATTCGATAAGCATTTATCTTCTTTAAACGCATGTTAGAAAAAAATGAGCTTACGCGGTCGTCATCAGACTGCAATTGTATCAAACTTTGAAATTTCCAATACGAACAATTAATTTTTGACATTATGCTCAGATATTTCGGTGTACATTACCTGGTGGTACCAAACTAAAGCCTTTCGGAGAAACAGTTTAGGAATTAGGCTGGCTCTTATATGCGCGATTTTTTATTTTGTTTCGAAAAAATTATATGTGATTCTCTGAAAGGTTTATTACTCAGGAAAAATAATGAAAAAAATCAGAGATACATTTTTCAAATAATACGTCAATCTTTTCTTCTGTTGCACATCTGCAAAACAAGTAAAAACTACTGTCGTGTGGCTGTTTTACTATAAAGTATTGCAAATTAGTATACATTTTAATAAGTATGTCTCCAACAGTGGCGTGGCGTGAAAAATTTCGGTGGTCATCGCAATTATTTAAGTTTGTGGTGAAAAATTATTAACTCTAAAATTCAATGGTTGAATGTTCAAAAAAGAAACTTTAAATCTTACCTTCACTTATACATGAACTCCAAATGTTCTGCTACAACTGGATCGTAGAGTTTTAAAAGCTTATTAAGAGTTTTAAAATATTGCTTGGTCATCGCCGTATCCAGCGATGACCGGACGCCACGCCACTGGTCTCCAAATACCTTATTTTATATAATTATTTATTTTATAAAACTTAACCTTTAACCCTTTAATTCCCATGATAGAATAAGTTCTAGAAATTACGTAGTTCAGAGAACCTAACTTTACACCAGAAAGTTTCTATGGTTAATTTTGCTTTATTTAAATACGGAATGTCTGTTATTAATTAAAGTAAATATTGCTATTTTAATTTTCTGGTGTGAAATAGGTATACACAAATAAAAAAAAATCTATTAAATTCAAAACAATGTTGTTTGCATATATGCAAAACTGCGCACTAAAGGGTTAAACGTACGTTTAAAGAAGATATAATTCGTTATTGAATGATATTTCTTGTATTTCTCTGCGTTCATGTGTCGATAAAATAGATGTGGAATTCTTTCTTTTTTTGACCAACTATACATTTTAATAAAATACGAATAATTTTCTTACTCGGGATTTCGTTGGTAATGCTGGGGTAATAGAAGCTCTCATTTTCTTATTCTTGATCAGCACACGATATTTTAGTTGATTAGGCGACGGAAGCTGAGGGTCATCTCCATAGTCTGACTCAAACAAAAACCGTGTTACTAGACGATCTCCAAATACATTCTAAAAATAAATAATATGACATGTTATTATAATTAAGTAGATCATCATTAAATCTTCGAATAAATATCCATATAAATATATTTTTTATTTTCACTTAGCGACAAACGAAAATACTTCAAAGCTGAGAATGAAGTAATTTTCAATTTTTCAGCACATTTTGTAACTATTTTGTTAAATATTTAAGATGTATCTGTATAAAACTGTTTTGTAAAATGTATAGAGTGGCAGTAGTTTATATGGTTGTGGCATTATAATATGGTTGAACCGTATCAGAAACATTATACTAGGTAGCAATTCGGAAAGATACGAGGGGAAGTGAAAAAATAAGATTCCATAGGCTGTAATGAGCTATGTTTTTATTAAAAGTAAGTGAGATTAGGACTGCGGTGATAAAGAAGTACGTTTACTTTATTTTTATACTCTGTTACCAAGAACATTGATTTATCTGCACGCTTAACAAAGTTAAAAACTCTGTGTAAAATAATGCGCGTCCTGAATACATACGGACTGTTTCGCGACTGTCTTCACATCTTGTTGGTACCATAGAGCCTTCCTATGCGAGCTGTTTTTCGAACCTTAATTGCCCATACTTGTTGAAGCTTGTCTTTTCAAAAGACACTGAAGTAATATAGACGAAGAAGTAATATGAAACACTGTTAGCAAATTATCTTTTTCTACAGTGTATTACAAAAGGCTAGAATATTGCTATCTAGGTAAAGAATCCTAGATGTTAATAATAGTTGTGCGTCAATTAGTTTATTAAGTTTATTAGACTAAAATTCTACGTTTATTAATTCATTTAGAAGAGGTTACGGAAACTAAGTGAAGATCGAAAATTTCACTAGAATTGCCTTTAAAACGTGTCTCTGATAGTTCACAATAAACTCGATATAAAAAATTTTTTTAGAGTGAAACTGTATCAGATATAATAGTTTTCAATTTTTAGCCTGTTGTATTAGTTTGTAGAGAAATCAATAAAATTTTGGCAAAATCCTAACCGTCTTCGTCATGTTATTACCCTTATATAAAAATGGGATTCGTTGAAGTGTCTTCTGACATTAAAGTGCCTACTGACGTTAAACATTTATCTACTGAATTATGAATTCATGAAAATTTTATCTTCTAAAGCATTTTTCGTGAATTGTTTAAACTACATTAGAAGATTTACATAATCATTTACTAAATTTTAGAAGGGTATTAGAAGGATTGGAGGATTTAGAAGGATTCATTAAATTTTAATTTATAGAGATTTTGTGCAATATTTATAACCCCATTCAAATCTTTTACTTTAAATATTTTTCGTAGTATTTTGTAGAATTAGGAAATATACAAATATAATGTTCTTACAATAGGAATATAGAAATATTTCCGGATTGAACCCCCCCACCCAACGACAAGAAAGCTGTAAAGATGCAGAGGCAAAAGAAATCATCCTTTTAAAAATATTTTTGTTTTGTCTAAGCCATAATGCTTTTGGAACAAGATAAAGTAATGTATCTCTAACTCATTCTAAATTGCATTACAACTAATCGATGTGTTAAATGAATTTTATAACAAGTTATTTTAATGGTACTTATAAGTAATGTCAGCAGATAAAAGGTTAAATTGTTTACTGACGAATTAAAAATGGAATATGTTTAGAATTATTACAATAAAAAATTAATTTGTCAGCCTAAACGGCCAAATATTTCACTGTGCGATGCCTTGTTTGTCCGTTTGCTTGACTATGTTTCATGAAGAAATGAGGAGAAACTTATTTTCCTACTTCCCTTCATAGATCGTTTATGGTCAGCGGTAACTCTTATCACCCGATGATAATAGAAATAGTTTTATACAGTAGAAGAAAACAACAACGTACAGAATTTATTAGATTTTCTACAATAGACAAGTGTAACTCTGGAAGACAATTGATTTTTTGTGCACATGAGAAAGAATACTTACTACAACATATTACTGAATGCGCAAATTTAAATGAAAAACTACGAAGCGTTGTTCACAGAAATTATACAGTTATTAGCATTGGAATTTCTTCATAAAAACAATTGGGCGCAGTCAAATATGATGTTAAATAGACATGAATTAATGCTACACAAACTTTAACGATATACGTATGTCAAAGAAATGCCAACTCTATGGCTATGATAGTCAACAAAATTAATCTAATGAGCGAAAACATTAAAAGTCACATAATCCTTATATCACATAGTCCTTATATCAAGATCAAATACTTAAGAAAGAAACCTTTTTCAATTTCTAATTTTTTGCACCTCACTTTAAATATATATATATTTTTTAATTTAATGGCCGCCATTTTGAAACAAGATGGCTGATGAATCTGGCCAGCGAACTTGGTCGAGGTGTTGATGTATACTATCTACATGCCTTCTTACATCGAAATAGGTGAATACGTGTGTTATCGCGTGACAAATACAAGATCGTTTCAAAGTGTTAGCCATGCTAGAAATTCAAAGTGCTATAATTCAACCATTTTTTAAGATATAAACAAAAGAACAAATTTTCAGAAACAAAAACTGCCCCAGAATCTTTATATCAAGGCCAAACACATAAAAAAAATCTTTTTCATTTTCCAATTTTTTAATACCTTAAATTAAATTTTTTTTAAATGGCAACCCTTTTGAAACAAGATGGCGAATGAAGCTGGCTAACGAACTCGGTCGAGACATTGGTATGTACTATGTACAGAGACAGACCAAGTTACATCCAAATCGATTCATAAATACACCTGTTATCGCGTGACAAAAATCAGGTCGTTTTAAAATGTCAGCCAAAATGGAAATTCAAAATGCTATAACTCAGCCATTTTTTTAGATATAGACGAAACAAAACCTGTTCCGGAATCTTTGTATTAAGGTAAAACTCATACGAAAAAAATCTTTTTCATTTTCTAATTTTTTGGTATCTCATTTTAAATTTTAAATTAAAATTTTTTTTTTAAATGGCCGCCATTTTTAAACTAGATGGCGGATGAAGCTGGCCAACGAACTCTTCGAGATATTTGTATGTACTATGTACACGCCAAGGTAAATCCAAATCGGTTCATAAATACGCCTGTTATCACGTGGCAAAAATCAGGACGTTTCAAAATGTCAGCCAAAATAGAAATTCAAAATGCTATAACTCAGCCATTTTTTAAGATATAGACGAAACAAAAACTGCTCCCGAATTTTTTTATCAAGGTCAAACACATAAGAAAAAAATATTTTTTCAATTTCCAGTTTTTTGGTACCACATTTCAAATTTAGATTTTTCTTAAAAATTTAAATGGCCGCCATTTTTAAACAAGATAGCGGGTGAAGCTGGCCAACGAACTCGGTCGAGACATTGATATATACTATGTATAAACGAAGTTGCATCCAAATCGGTTCATAAATACGCCTTTTATCGCGTGACAAAATTCAGGACGTTTCAAAATGTCAGCCATGCTAGAAATTCAAAATGCTATAACTCAGCCATTTTTTAAGATATAGACGAAACAAAAACTGCTCCCGAGGCTTTGTATAAAGGTCAAATACATAAGAAAAAATATTTTTCCATTTCCAATTTTTTGGTACCACATTTCAAGATTTAATTTTTTAAAAATTATTTAAAGGGCCGCCATTTTTAAACAAAACGGCGGATGAAGCTGGCCAACGAACTCCGTCGAGACATTGGTATGTACGATGTACACACCGAATTACATCCAAATCGGTTCATAAATACGAGAGTTACATTATGACAAACGTCAGATATATATGTATATATGTTGCATTCTAGCAACATTGGATTGGCTTTATCGTTGAAAATGTCGTACTGGCTGTCACGATAGTAGCTGTGGATCACATGCAGCGATAATGGCGTAAAAGAAGTGGTCAGAACAGATAATTCGAATCTGTTATGTTAGTAGAACCAATTACTGAAATGCAGTTGTCGAGTGAAAACAATGGAATGCATTGTTCCGTGAAGTTTCCCCAGAAGAAATTGAAACAACTCATAATATCATTTAAGCACTTTATTTGAATATCTTGCAAAAAGTGCAGTTTCCACCAAGATAATTAGCCATCTCTCCGTAGTAGTAATTAGGTTTAAACAAAGTTCCAGATAATCGAATAACAGGACGGTGACCAGGGGATGGATGAAAACTGGAAATACGACTCAAATCTGCTGAAACACAGCGAGTATCATCTTTTTGTTCCTCACGTGTAAGGATACAAATATGACGTAGGTCGCGCTCTCAACCAATGAATAATTAAGAATGACACGTCATATAAAGAGTGCGAACAGAACTAACGGATGAATTTGGAGGAAAAAAGGATACCATCAGAAATGCGCGGGAAAGTAAAAATGGAAGCTAAAAGAATATTCTCGAAAGAAAAAAGCGCGGGAATGGAACATTTAATTTAGGAATACTAAAAGCGTAATATTAAAGCGATTAAGACAAGTGAGACATTAAATTAAAGGGAATTTAACAGAGTTAACGATAGAGATTATTTCAGGATAAGGATTTAGTGAAAATAAAGTAGTAATTTAGAATAAGATAAGGAAATCGCGGAATTAGATCTAATAGTGTAACATATATATATATATATATATATATATATATATATATATATATATATATATATATATTGATATATTATATATATATATATATATATATATCAATTTTGAACGGAGGGTGGTTTCGGGGTCTGGGGGTCATGATCAATGAAAATATACCAAAATTTTTTGAAATCGCTTTCCTCCGAACGGCTGCAATAGGTAGCTTTTTGTAATGAAAGCTACGTAATATAACAAGTGCTTCAATTGACTTCTAGAATATGAAAAGTTGAAAGACCTAAAGAAAGATCAAATGAGAAACATAAATTTGCGAAAAAGGATATCGAATTTCGGAAAATTTTGAAAGTAAAAAAATGTACGCAGGAAGAGAAAGCAAACCTATAACATATTAAGACTTTTTTTTCGGATTTATTTTTAACTGTTGAACTTAAAACTTTTTGTTTGTTTTTTGTTTAACTCAAAACACGTTTTCCATTTCATATGCCTGTTTAAAACTAAAAATAGAGTTTTTTAGCACTAATTTGGTTATTAAAAGTCATAACTGGAACAATTGTTTTTTCTTAAATGTCAAATACTCATAATATAAGTACAAAAAAATTTGAATCATCCACATTTCCCCCCTTTTTTATAACTGGGCTCTGAACAACTATCCATTAGTTATAGCCAACAAATATATAAACAAGTAAGAAAAATCATGCATACAGCATAGATTATGAAACACTTTCCAACATTCCCTGAAAGCTTTAACGAAACTTCGTTACTTAGGGAAATAAGGTAAATAAGATAATTAAGTAAACATTTAAAAATCTGATTTCGGTAGTTACCGCCCATAGCCACATATGTCTTCTAATTCTTTTGAACAGCCCTGTATTCGATCTGTAGCTTGATATATATACAATATAATGGGAAAATTTAGTTTAGCAAGAAAATGCATAACAGGTTGAAATTCATCTTTCAGCAATTTATACTAATAGATGGAAACATGCTTGAATACTTTTGTACAGCCCTGTAGTTTACCTAGTACCTTTATTACATTCCACTATTTAGCTAAAAATTAATTCAAACTAAAACACGCTTAAAACTACTGAAATTACATTTCCAGAAATTATCACCCATAGATGGCCATGTATCCAACTCTTTGCGTGGGCCTGTATATCATTTGATCTATATTCTACAAATATTTCTTAGTACACTAAATTCAGTTCAGAGTAAAAATGCATAACTCATTTAAAACCCACCTTTAAGCAATTTACGGTCATACTCAGTAACTCTTTCGAATTCTTTTCTGTAGCCCTGTATATGAACTATAGCATTTATAAACACTATATAGTATGTATAAATATAGTGAAACTCAAAAGCGCACATCATAATTAAAAATGCATTTCGAGCAATCATTGCTCATATAAATTAATTTGGATACAATATAGTATCTGAAATTTTTTGTGTGTCGCTGTAAATCCTATGCGCTTCGCATTATACGTGAAATAACTTATTCTAAATCTCAGCGACGTATATAAATTTTATCCTTTTTCAAGATTTTATGATTTGTCGCCTGGCCTCAGGTGTTCTGCTATAAGTATGCAAATTTTCAAATCTCCAATTTAATAAGGAGTTCAGTTAGACAGAATTGCTTAAAACGCAAGTGAGAGCCCAAAGGGTTAAATGTACTATTTTTTCAAAATTTTATGATTTGTCGTATGATATATGGTGTTCAGCTATAAGTATGCAAAATTTCACGCTTCAAACCTAAATAGAGGCTTACTTAGACAGAATTGTTTAAAATACACATGTGGGAGCTCAAAGGCTTAAATGTACGGCTTTTTCAAAATTTTATGCTTTGTCATTTTATGCGAGGTGTTCAGCTATAAGTAAGCAAAATTTCACGCCTCCAACCTAAATAGGGTCTCACTTAGAAAGAATTGTTTAAAATACACATGTGGGAGTCCAAAGGGTTAAATGTACGACTTTTTCAAAATTTTATAATTTGTTGTTTGATGTGAGGTGTTCAGCTATAAATATGCAAAATTTCACGCCTCCAACCTAATTAGGGTTCACTTAGAAAGAATTGTTTAAAATACACATGTGGGAGCCCAAAGGGTTAAATGTACGACTTTTTCAAAAATTTTTAATTTGTCGTTTGATGTCAGGTGTTCAGCTATAAGTTTGTAAAATTTAACGCCTCCAACCTAATTAGGGGCTCACTTAGAAAGAATTGTTTAAAATACACATGTGGGAGACCAAAGGGTTAAATGTACGACTTTTTCTAAATTTTATGATTTGTCGTATGATGTGTGGTGTTCAACTATAAGTATGCAAAATTTCAGTTCTCCAACATGTATAGTGTCTGACAACGGGCTCTGTGACAGACGGACAAACAGACAGACAGAGGAGCGAGAAGAATAGGGTTTCGTCAGATGAACGAAACCCTAAAAAAGCGCATATCATAATTAAAAATGCATTTCGAGCAATCATTACTAATATACAGTAATTCGGATACAGTATAGTATATGAAATCTTTTCAAATGCACCGCAAAACAATTTCCCCTATACCATTATGAACGGAATTCTTTTGTGTGGCCCTGTAAATGAACAATAACTATTGCACTGAATATTCAACAGAATGCATATTTTAGTGGACTTCATAAATGAATAACAATTTTACTATGTTTGATAGAGTGTAACACCATTAAAAATCATTTGAAACGATTTTTTCCCATTGACCGTAATGTAACGGACAACTTTTGACTGTCCCTGTAAATGAACTAAACATGCTACAAACTTCATTTGAAATAGGGAACGTGCTATGGCACAAGGTCACTAACATCCAAAAATTTTAGAACGATCCGAGCATATTTACGAGAGTTAGAGCGTGGACAGACGGACAGACGGCCAGACAAACCGAAGTCTAAACACTTTTCAACTTTGTTGGAAAGTGTTAAATATAGACAGAATTAGAGATAAGTTGCGGTTTTCAGATGTTTATTCATTTTGATACGTAATTTTCTGTTGCATGAAAAAAAAGAAAAACAAATTAGTTAAAAATCTCGACACTAGAGGGCATTGCTGGAAGAAAATAATGAAAGGTTACATTTTTGAAATTATCAACTTTTTTCATCATGATTTAATGCTGGGAGTTCTCCAAGTGTCCACCATAACATTTCACTACTGATGTGAGTACACACGCTTGGTACACCATAGAACAGCACATTAGTGAAAATGGTTGCTTTTTCCTGCCGAATGGTGCGTTTCAATATTCTCATAAAGGTAGTGAATCTCCTCTATAACTATGCGATTTATGACAGCCTCACAATTAAAAATCACACGCATTGGCGGCTTTATGCGAGAATAAAGTGGATAATTAACCTTCCCAGATCTTAGAAATTCCACAATTTTTTTCTATATTTAAAAGAAAAATGGATAAATATTGCGAAAGTTTTCCCCTTCGCGGAAAATTTCAATGTATTTACCCATCCCATAGAAAATCATAATGTTTTTACAACCCTTTCAGGAAATTTACCAGGAGGCCCTCTGGATCACGTGAGTATTTTTGCGTGATCTTAATTTTGCGTTATGTAAGCTTTATGACTAATAATCCTACATGCCATTGCATGTAGAAGCGCCCTCTACTTTCCAAATGTTGATCAATTTTTTTTTTTCATGCTATAAAAATTCACGTATCACGGTAAATATTAATTTTCAAACAAGTCTCCCCAACCCGCACAAGTTAACCACTTTTGGTGTTGCTCGCACCTAGCATCGAGACCTGGAGCGTTTTGTAGCCCTATACATAAAAGTTAGAGAACCGAAAAAATTTCTCTGTTAAAATAATATTTTATATATTTCTTTATACTTTTAATTTTTTATTATTACATATTTATTTTTTTATTTCACGCCAAAAGTGAGTTAAGTCGCCAAATATGGCGCTACAATTTTTCCGCCCGCTTTATCCAAAGAGAAAATGTACAGAACATACAGATTGCGATTTTTTTTTAATAATTGATTGCATAAGAAACAAATATTAGGTTTTTATTTTATTTTTTTCTATGCAGACGATAAATATAAAAGTAATAAATATAATTCTATAAAAGCTTCGAAGATCATTGAAAACTATTTTTTAGTGAAATACAAAATAAGCAAACTATGTTCTTTTGAAATCGAATGAAATAAAGTTTCGAATGTTTAAAATGAAATGTTGCTGTATTAAATGGTCTTTCGGTAAAAGTAATCATAAAGTAAATTAATATTTTTACACAATTTAGAAAAATTACTGTGGCGAAATAGGTCCAACCATGGAGGAATGAGATATATGGAGGTGCAGTAAGGTGGTTGGGGGTGACGCCAAAAAAGTAACCCTAAAATCCGCTACAGAAGGCCCAAACAAAACCATGTGCTTTGAAACAGTGCCAGCAGTTCAAACCGGTTTAAACCTGTATTTCTTTGCTTTCATTTTTTACCGTCGGACATTGTTATTCAAGATATGATTAAAATTTCGATAAAAAATGAGTTATGCACTGTTATAGAATGTATCAAAGATACTAATATATCACTTCACATAATTATTTGATTATGTTATCATATGTATTTTAAATATAAATATCAGAAGCGTCTTTTAAGATTTTATTTGAAAGGGTAACATTCTTTCGTTATTGTCCTAAAATCATTTGCACTTGAAAATCTAGATTTAAGATTAATATTTGTAATTTAAGTTTTCATACATAATTTTAAAAGAATGCTTTCATCATTATATTTTATCTATTTACATGCAATTATTAATATGCTGTTAAAAACAAATAAAAACATTTAACTAAATTAGTAGCGATTGATACATTCAAAAATGGGGTCCTGTTTGAAGTGCAATCACAAAATTTCATTCCATCAAAGAAACTCCATTAATTAGTTTGGATTACTTGAGTTTTGAAACATATTATTATTTGCAAAAAAAAAAATAAGTTCACCTGATAGGAAAATTGTAGCTGTAACAATGAAATTATTATCAATAAATGCTTGGCTTGCATTTTAGTAATTTGGACTTGACCTTTCGATACAAAGTTTTATTTTTAACAAAATTGTTATGCATGTCTCAAGAATAACTTTTTCTTTTCAGAAAACTGACACCAAAAGAAAAACAAAACTTCCATCTATACCAATCCCAAAACTTTCTTCTATCTCATACATGTTAATACTTCAAAATTCGCTGCCAAAATTAAATGGCAATCTATACCCATCATGAGGATTCTAAAGATATGAAATTCCGTGCAGATATGACTATCGCTGAAATCGTGTAAATCCAGCAAACTGCAGCCTAGCACCACCACCTATTTGGTGCTTTACACCAAAACTTATGATACACCATGACCACCAAACAACAACATATGTCAACGTCAAACTGAATCTGAAGTTTGGGGAGAATCCGTGATAGAGCTACTGCGAAAATCAGGAAAATGCTAGCGTAGCAGCGCCACCTATTGGGCGATTAACACCAAAATCTAATCAGCAACAACTTGTGTTAACATCTAACTAACTCTGAAGTTAGATGAAAATTCACGCATTAGTTCTTGATAGAGCTATTGCGGAAATCGTGAAAAATGCAGCACAGCAACGCCACCGGATGGGCGATTTATACCAACACGCAATCAGCACCAAGTCATATCAAGGACTAACTGAATCTGAAATTTGATGAAAATCCCTGCATCAGTTCTTGAAATAGAGCTATTGCATAAATCGTGTAAATCCTACAAAATATAGCATAGCAGCGCCACCTGTTGGGAGATTTACACCAAAACGTAATCAGTACCAACTCATATTAAAGACCAACTGAACCTGAAGTTTGATGAAAATCCGTGTATTAGTTCTCGAGATACAGCTATTGCTGAAATCGCGAAAAATGCAGCCTAGCAGCGCCACCTGTTGGGCGATTTACACCAAAATACTAATCAGCGCCAATTTATATTAGGGACTACATGAATATAATTTTTTATTAAATTCCGTGCATTAGTTCTTGTGATAGAGCGCCCACAAAATTTGTGTCACATACTGACAAGTACTTTAGATACAGTACTGTATCCGAATCTTTTGTGTGTCCTTGTAAATGAACGATAAATGCTATGCACATCATATTTCACATCCAGTACATTGTAGTAAATCTGAGTAATTTATGTCTATTCCATTATATTTCAGTAACATAATATCGATGTAAACAGTCCCCCCCCCCCATATATCATTATATAACGGAATTCTTTTGTGTGGCCCTGTAAATGAATAATAAATACTTTGCAAACCCCATATTCTACAAAATACATGTTTTACTGCACTTTATAAATGCATATCAATTTCTTTATATTTTAAATTGTCTAGCATCATTAAAATGCACTTGAAACGATTTTTCCCATTGACTGTAATGCAACAGAATACTTTTTACCGCCCATGCAAGTGAACTATAAGTGCCACACATTTTTTTTTTCAATAGCGATCACGCTATAGTAAACGTCAATAACATATAAAAAATGCAGGGTGATCCCAGTATATTTACAAGAGTTAGAGCTCAGCCAGATGGCCATATAAACCGAAGACAAACATTTTTCATCTATGTTGGAAAGAGTTAAAGAAAGAAAACTTTTAATAACACAATTTTTAGTTCTTATCAAATGTTTTCAATATTTTATTTAATCTTATTTTGATATTTATTTATTGCTAATTTTCCAATTCCAATTATTTTAAAAGCAAACATTTATTTTAATAAATAACAACACCAGAAAGACACTTTAAAAAATGTACCATTTTTTTCTTAAAATACACTTCAGCTGTAATTCATATCTTTGAATTCTTATTATTAATACAAAATCCCTTCCACGTGCTTGTTTTGTTTGGGCCTTCTTGGACGCTTAAATTGGAGCGATAAATGGTTTCATATTGCAAACCTTTTTTACGGCATATTGCAACTCCATATATCTCTTTCCTCCATGAGGTCCGACATTGAAATTTCTACCTATTACAAATTCAGCTATGACATTTGGCTAGGGTTGCCGGAAAGCTCTACTTTTGAAAATAAACGCCAACTGTTTCCCAGCCAAAAATATGAATATAAAGTTACAATTTTTCAAAATCAAATTCGCGGGTTTTTGAAGGAATTTAAAAATATTTTTCAATATTTTACACTTATTATTAACTAATTTTTATTTTTAAATGCTTTTCTTTAAAAAAATTCAATGTTAATAGCCCGATAAGTGGTCTCGAAAATTGCATTTTCAGAAAGTTATGCTGCTGTATAATCATAAATATTATTTTAACAGAAAAATTTTATCGATTCTCAAACTTCATAATATAGGGCGTTAAAATGCACCAGGTCTCAATGCTAGGTGCGAGCAACACCAAAAGTAATTCCCTCAGAACTATTTTTCCCTTGTCGCGTTTTAGTTTTGCTCCGGAAGTTTGAAACCCACAACATGTAAAAAAGAAAGAAAAATAGAAGCATTGTCTATTTTAAAAAGTTAATACAATGTGCGCAATGGATTTCAACATTTTTATCGCAATGAATTTCAACACTTTTTTTTAGCAGTATTTACCATAAATATCTGTGCCATTTTTGCTTGTTGTTGAAGGCAGCAATGATTTTCAATTGAGAGAACAACCGGATAAGGAGAATTAACGAAAGCACTTCTGTTAATGGCATCTACGACGCACTGTAAAATAAATAATAAACATAAAATGAAATATAAATATTAATAATTTCTTGATACATTTATCATGAACAATTAATAACCAATACATTACTTTAAATGGAATTTTAGTTGTTAATGTATGACCATGGTATATAACTGGAATCCCATCATCTCCATCCCAACAATCAAGCTCGACGCATCTGCAGCCGGTAAGGAGAACCTAAAAATATAATATATGTGTTAATATAGTGATGTACCAAACCAAAATTTTGAACATAGAGTTTTGCCCTAATTGCGTCATATTCATCAAGTTCATGTTTGTAAGGAGTTATTTAAGTTTGGGAATTTAACACACTATACAGGTTGCTTGAATCTATAATACTAGCACCGCCCTCTGAATAATAGGCCTGAGCGCTGACACAAAAATGGCGACTTCCGAAGGCAGATTTTTTTAAACGTATGTACGGACCCTTAAATTTTGACACCAGTATTTTATGAAAAATTTCTCTGGCTTGTTCAATCTCAGAAAAATGAAGCGGAGAAAACTTAAAAAAATTATTGGTACGAATATTTAAGGGACCGTACACATGCTAAAAAAAATCCGCCTTAGGCAGCCGCCATTTTTGTGTCAGCGCTCAGGCCTAATATTCAGGGGGAGGTGAAACTAGTGTTAAGAAATTCTAAATTCTCCCCAAAACTGCATACATATTAAGTGTACAAACTTAATGCTGGAATCGGGCGTAAATTAACACAGCTGCGCCATCTTGTAGACGGGGTTGTTAATCCACATACGCGGGATTTAAGTGTGACGTCATATATGACAGAATATCTACCACCTGTGCATATTTTCTAAATCTTTAGTCACTCATGGAATATGAATCTTGTTTACCAGATTTATTGAATAATAATGGTATAGCGAGAGGGGGTGGGGTCCTGATGCCCTTGACACAACGAAGTTTTCTTCGTTTTAACTAATTACCGACTTTTCAGCTATTAATCAAGGTGATAAAAACTTTACAATCTAAGTGGTGTGAAGTAAGAAACCAGTTAGGTATCTTCCTGTAGTTTCACCCCATCCGCTACGTGGCGTGTGACCTTCTCCTTATTCTTGCGTTTACCTCTTCCATTTAAGATGGGACGCTTAATATGTATGCAGTTTTGATTCTCCCCAGAAAGTCCGAATAGATATTTTTGGTTATTACAATGATAGACATTTTGTGAATAAAATAGAGGAAAATTAGTATTAAAAATTTTCTTGTGTGAACTCGGAATTACTGTATAAAAAATCCCGCCAGATTTGGCAACACTGTGGGACGCTTAATATGTATGCAGTTTTGATTCTCCCCAGAAAGTCCGAATAGATATTTTTGGTTATTACAATGATAGACATTTTGTGAATAAAATAGAGGAAAATTAGTATTAAAATTTTTCTTGTGTGAACTCGGAATTACTGTATAAAAAATCCCGCCAGATTTGGCAACACTGTTTGCGGCCTCTATAGTGTTAAGGGAAGACACGAATGAGACGCTGCTCCCACTCGCATTAATTTTACACTAACATTTGATATTCATTTATTATATGTAACTAAACTTTATCCATTTATACAGGGTGTTTCTAAACTCATGGTACAAACTTTAAGGGTAGGTAGAGCACACAGTAACAATAATTTATTGTATAGGAATGTATGGGACCAAGTGACGCATTAACCCGGGAGAACTCGCTAGTGAGAATTTCTCTCACGGTACCCAATTGTTTTTCTTTTACTTTACATTCGCTTAATATAATTTTTTTTGCTTGGGTTAGTACTTTTACTCACAAATAGGTAAGATAATTGAAATAAAATTTTTAAATTTTAATAAAAAAGAAAAATGGTTTAAATAAGAGTCTTAAACAAAGTACGACGGTGAGAGAAAATCTCAAGCAGCGAGTTCTCCCGGGTTAAGGTAAAAAAACCAGGGAGGACAATTAGGCCCCTTTTTTAATTTTCAAATTTTCTCATTCATACCAGAAAATTTTTATGCTATCCTTTTCTTAACATTTCATAATTACTTAATAATAAAATTCTTCTTTGAAAATTTTTGGTATGAAATCGAATTTTTTTTAATTGAAAATAGAAATAGAAATTTTTTGAAATAGAAATGGATTTTTTGGTTGATTACACTGGCGGTAGAGGGCAGTAAGTGACTGGTCGCCGTTCAATGTCATGCATTCAAGTTGAAGAAATCGCCATTTTTAATTGTGCTATCGTTCGTCATGGAAGACTTTACATATACCGAAAAAAGCCAACATGCATTTCATGTATGGTCGTGCAAATGGCAACGCCAGAGCTGCCTTACGAATGTATCAGGAGCAGTTTCCTCGCTGAACAATGCCTGATCATAGAATGTTTCAGCGCTTACACCGTCAGCTTTCTGAAAGAGGCCCTTTCCACGTTACCAGACAGGAAACGGGGCGAGAAAGAGCTCTACGCAGTGCAAGCCTGGAAGAAATTATTTTGAATTTTGTGAGTGAAAGGCCCGAATCAAGTACAAGAGCTGTTGCACAGAATTTAGGTGTGAGTCATCCGAACGTTTGGAGAGTGTTAAATGAAAATCGATTTCATCCCTTCCGTTTTCAACGTGTACAAACTTTGAATTCGAAAGACTATCTTCGGCGGTTGAACTTTTGCCAGTGGGTTTTGCAGCAACATGTATTGCAGCCAGACTTTACTGCTCATATTCTATTTACAGATGAGGCAGTATTTACACGCGAGGGTGTATTTAATGCACACAATTTCCATCTTTGGGCAACGAATAATCCACATGTAACGCGGCCACATGCTTATCAACAATGATTTTCTGTGAATTTGTGGGCGGGTATTGTTAATAATTATTTGATTGGCCCATACCTACTACGAAAGAGGTTGGATGGTCGCTGTTACCTTATTTTGTTTCAACAGGTTTTACCAGAACTGCTGCAAGATGTTCCGATCGCCATTCGTAACCGGATGTGGTTTCAACATGATGGATCGCCTGCGCACTTCACCACTGATGTGCGCAGTTACCTGAATGTCACATTTGGGACGCAATGGATTGGGCGTGGTGGACCAGTTCCTTGGCCACCGCGATCTCCGGATTTATCGAGTCTTGATTTCTTTTTATGGGGACATCTGAAAAGTCTTGTTTATGAGACTCCAGTTGACTCAGACGAAAATCTAGTATCTCACATATCCGAAGCTGCTGCACGTGTGCGGGAAAAGCCTGGCATCTTTAGAAGTGTACGCCAATCGTTCCACCGACGCTGCGAAGCATGTATCACAGTTGGTGGGCGCAATTTTGAACACTTATTGTAATATTGTTGTATGCATTATTATTTACTTGTAAACTACATTGTAAATAAACATTTATCTTTTTTATTCATGTATTTCGTTTGATAAGTTTGCCAGTTTTGCGCTTTTTTTAATTCAAAAATTTCGATTTCATACCAAAAATTTTCAAAGAAGAATTTTATTGTTAAGTAATTGTGAAATGTCAAGAAAAGGATAGCATAATAATTTCCTGGTATGAATGAGAAATTTTGAAAATTAAAAAAGGCGCCTAATTGACCCCCTGGTGTTTTTATCTTAATGCGTCACTTGGTCCCATACATTCCTATACAATAAATGATTACTATTGTGTGCTCTACCTACCCTTAAAGTTTGTACCATGAGTTTAGAAACACCCTGTATATACTTTAATTCATGTGTTTGATAAAACTGTGCAAGAACGTCACACAAGTTAGAAGTGTCTAAGTTTTTTAGCTCTCAGAAAAAATGTACTTTTCAGCTAAAAATCCCATTAACTCCTAAAGTACTCGAGCGATTTTGATAAAAAACAATTTGGTGGTAGAGTATTAATATAAGATCATATGTGGCAGACAGTTTTAACAAATTTTAATTAGTTTCAGAATTTTTTTTCTTCTGAAAAATGCAAATTTTTTGAAAAATTGCCATTGCTATAAAATAAAAAGTTGTAGCCACAGAAAAAAAAAAAAAACTGTTTGCCACAGTCTTGAGCATAATCCAGTGAATACGGATTCCAAACTTCACAAAAATCGGTCGGGTAGTTTCCAAGGAAACGGGTCTTAAAGCTCGCATATTTCCCTTAGGCTTGCACCCAGTCTTGTCTTCCCTTAAGCTACACAAAGGATTGCACAAAGGATCGAATTAATTTTTTTCCCACAAATAAATGATTTCTAAATCAGTTCCATTTATATTGAAAGACGAGCCTTTTCAAGAGTCTGAACCTATGTACAATCTAGAAGAAAAGTGACGAACTTGAAAACAGTATGAATGTATGACACTAAAATACGACGAAACCATGAATGTAGAAAGATATACATCTTTTTACGTTCATGGGGGGCGGTGGGGGGGGGGGGTGTAGGAAACATACCTGACTGTAGAGCTCGACTGATGATTCTCCTTTTAATTGGTGGCCTGTGAGGTAGGTATTGTGTGAGGAAGCAATATAATAATGCGATAAGGGTTGGTCCATTGTCTGTAAAAAAGAGCATACACAACGTTAATACTTAAGAGTATTTCTAATAATTTTGCCAAAAAGTAGTTTTAATAAGAAATTTTCAAAGAATAGTAATGCGGAAAACATTCAATCGTAATATGTCACAACGTGTTTATTCCTTTCTGATGACGATTGATTATAGTAAAGTGACTTGGGTGTTAAATTCGAAATTGATTAGGGCAAAACTGGGAATTGTTTCAATCCCTTCAGTTTAGATCTGTAATGAACATCCTGAGTTATTAGCCTCCTACAAGGTCAGCTTTGAGTACTACATGCAAACGTGTGGTCAGAAACCATGCATTTTGTTATTAAAACTAGAACTACCGATGTTACATATATACCTAGTTTTACCGCACCCGTCAAATTGACGGATTTTTGATCATGGCTTTTCATTGTAACTTTTGACTTAGTTAATATAAATAAAAGAATATAATTTAACAAAAACAACATATAATATAATAATTCATTAATTATTAATAAAAAAACAAACAAAAACAGTTTCTATTTGCATTTATATTACAGTACATTTGATATGTATGAAATAACTATGATGCACACATTTTACAAGTTCATGTTATCTGAGATGAACACTTGTCACTTAGTTAATGTAAATAAAATAATATAATTTATCAAAAACAACATTTAATATAGTAATCAACATATTATTAATAAAAAAACATACAAAAACAGTTTCTATTTGCATTTATAGTATACCACATTTGATATGTAACTATGAGGTACATATTTTACAAGTTCATGTCATTTTAGATGAACACTTGCCACAAACATGTTTGTTGCATACATTACAGGAATAAATCGCTCTGTTTTTTTTTTTTTTTTTTTTTTTTTTTTTTTTTTTTTTTTTTTTTTTTTGCACAATCGAATTTGGCAAGATTTCTGTTCATAAGGACTTTTTTTTTTTTAGTTTTCTGAAGTACAATCCATTGCTTTCTGTTCTTATTTTTGGGAGGAGGCTTCTTTTCTGAAGAATCTATATTCACTGGAGAGTTCTTTGGATAATTGAAATAAAAATTGTTTTCTAGTTATATTTTCATAAGTCTTTATCTAAAATCCACGCATTGATTGCTACCAAGTCCAAAATATTGTAAAATACCTACAATGGCCATCTACGTGACCCTGCTTTTACGCTATATTTGCAGGCCATTTGGTCAACTACATCTACTCCAAACTTAGTCTCATTGTAAAACGACACAGTTGCAGGAATTTTTTTTCGATTAGAAGCAATTTTTACGGATATAGTTTGAGCTAAGAAGTAGTACTTTTTTACGAGGTTTACTTTTGTAAATTGTTGGAACAATATCATTTGATTTGTAGAGGTTTGTGGGGAAAAGAGCCATGTTATCTTTTCTAACTGTAGCTATTATCGGCAATTCTCTTTTATTAGCTTGCATAGTCCCAACAAGATATGTTTTTTGGCCAGTAGCTTCTTTGCGAGTTGTATACTTGTAAAAAAAGTATCCGTTGTTATATTTCTCCCACAATTTACATAGTTTTTTACAAGATTCAAAGCTACAAATTCATTCAAAGGTACTCCGGATGGTCTAAGTTCATCTTTGCCTAAATAACGAAAGCCATTTATAAGATATTTACTTCGCTCGTCTACAGCTAACCGAAACTTAATTCCGAATCTGTCCGGTTTGTTGGGCATATATTGCATAAATATGCATCTTACCTTTGTGGGAAACAGTTGTTCATCTACGCTTATATTCTGATCTGGTTTGTAACAAGCTTGGCTGTTATCAATAAAGGACTTCCACATTTCAGAAGCTAATCCAAATTTGTCAGATCTTAAGCGAACACTCCTCTCGCTTTTTTTTGTCGAAACGAATGAATCTCATAATTTCTAAAAATCTGTTTCTACTCATCACGAGTGTTTCTATGTTTCGTGAAGGAAAGAAGGTCCCCATTTTTCTGACCACAAATATGAAAATTTCAAATTTCTCGCTTCGTAGGCTGCTCGAGCATACAAAATAGATACAAATGCATATAATTCTTCAATAGTAATTTCCCAATCGTCCTTCTGTAAAACATTTCTAGCCTCGAGCTCAGTGCAAGTTTTTATGTGATTCATCATTCGATTGTGAATTATAAGTCTAAAGGCACAGCTAACATTGCCAAGCGTAATGTTTCGCTTCGAATAACCAGTTGGACCTGAACTATCCTTGAATATAGTATGTGATGGCAGTCTACCAACACAACCATTCCCCAATTCTTCGCATTTATTACCGTCGAGAGCAATGTATTTCTTCTGTCTTTTTTCTGTTTCTGTTTGGCTATCTGATTGTGTATCTGAACATATTCGCAATCGCTTTCTGCGTCTGTGGCTCTTTTGGGGAATTTAATCTTCACTCCATGAATCTTCACTTTCATATTCATCTTCTTCACTTTCTTCAATATATCATACTTCAATTTCATCTTCAGCTTCTTCAGAGTCTGAAAATTCAGTTTTATTTTCCACGCAAGATATGTCCAAAATATTTTTACTTGAATAGTGTCCGAACAGTCGTTATTTATACTACTGAGTGTTCTTTGAATTTTTAGAATATTTTTTTGCTTCCTGGAAATCATTATTTGTTGCATAGAATTTGCAAAAAATAAATTTGAAAGCTCATATATTTTGCCATTTCCTAAGACGACATTCTTCGAACACACACATTCCATCACATTTCACACTCGTGAGCAAACAACATGTGCCTAGTCGTTTCTCACTTCATTTCAGTTTTTACTTCCTTTCCCTCTGTTGCTTTTAGGCCACGCCTTCTGGTATTCCGACGGTTTGTAGGGTGCCTCTAATAATGAGTGACATCAGCTGTCGGAAATCAAGCTGTGCATGAAAGCAATTAGCTTTTCTACAATACTATTTTCTGAGATTGGACTTTTTACAGATTACACTTTCCACAGATTGCACTTTTCACCAAGAGCTTTATCACGTTAGAAATACAACTAATAATGATTGCGTCCTGATTACATTTACCAGTCAGACCGTTCAGTTCTAAACTAAATCGTAATTGGACCAAATTTGATCTCGTTATAACGGCTGACGAACATTTTGGATCATTCAGCATCGAAATTGCCAAAGCCGTCATTTTGACGGGTCATGGTATAAATAGGTATAGGTCATACTGATTATGGAAAATAAAGTGGGTGAGTGGAAACTGAAAAGGAATATTTAACTATTCTTATATTTCATTAAAAGTCGTATCATAAAATTCTAGAACAATGCATAAATTATATCAAATTTTTAAGCATGAAATTTGAAAACCGTCAAAATGGCGGTCTTGGTAGTTCTAGTGTTAAAGTAACAATATCTTAAAAATAGCAAAAACTATCAAAAAGTTGTTGACCTAGAAATTCTGAATAAAATGAGCCCCTGCACTTTATATTATGATTAAATATATAGCTCGAATAACACTCCGAAAAGAGAGCCTCTTTGTATTGTAAACCGGCCTAAAATGGAAATTGATTAACATGTATTGGTAAAGAATGAAAAAAAAATAATAAAGCACTATATAACTGAATATTCTAATAGAAATACTAATTAATTACTGATAATAGTAAAGCCTGTTAAGATGAAACGAAAATCCCGCCTATAACGTTAAATGAATATAATTATTAATAAAATTGAAAGATAAATAAATAATTGACTAATTTAAACACATGTATTCAATGCAAATAAATATTTGTTCAGTAAAACGTATTACGACGGAACCTGTATCTAACGGAATCCACTGTTAAAACAAACATTATTCATATTTTAAAAATACGAATAAATAAGTGACAAATATGATTAAATGACTGTTATTTACTAGAAATACTAATTATTTATTAAATAGAGAAAAAAACTATGAAAAAGGAACGTGTCTATAACGAAAACTTCATTTAAACGAAAAATTATCAAGTATAATAATAAAATATAGTATATAAATGAATAAAAGTGTTTTAAGATAAATGTTCATTATTTACTAAATACAATAAAATCGGCTAAGATCAAACTCTTGTCATTTATGAAAATCTGTCTTATATTCGCTACTTTCTTTCAAAACCTCTTCATAGTCCTGTATAGCTAAGTTGTAAACAGAACAAAAGGGTATAGAAAACAGCATTGGAGCCCTCTTATTTTTTCTAAGTCAAAGTCCTCTCGTCAGTTTTAATAACTATTATACATTTATAATGTTAAAGGAATAGATCCTTTAAAGAGAGGTTTAAATACAGAAAAACCTTATGAATAAGGAACGCGTCTACAACAAAAGTCTCACTTAAACAAACAATAATCAAGTATAATAATAAAATATAGTATATAAATGAATAAAAGTGTTTTTTTAAGATAAATGCTCATTATTTACTAACAAAATAAGATCTGTTAAGACGAAACTTGTCATTAATGCAAATCTGTCTTCTATTAACAATTTTCCTTTAAAACATCTGTATAATACTGCATAGTTAAGTTGTGAACAGAATAAAAGGGTATAGAAAATAACATTAGTCCCCTCTTATTTTCTCTAAGCCCACTTTGTCTCATTAGTTTTAATAACTATTATACATAGATAATGGTCAGCTTTCGGATAAAAAAAAGGTTTCGTCTCAGCAGGTTTTACTATATTCCATAAATAATGAACATTTCTCTTAAGCAAAATTCGTCTAATTAATCGTTTATTCATTTTGCAATTGTTTATTATATACTTGATTGTTTTTTGTTTAACCGAAGTTTTCGTTAAGGCGCGTTCCACATTCACCCGTTTTACTAGATTTAATAAATAAAAAGTATTTATAGTAAATAATAGTCTTTTAATCCCACAATTGTTACTTATTTTTTCATCATTTACAAGTGTGAATATTTTTTTTTTCGAAACCGGATTCAGTTATAGACGGGTTCTGTTCTCACAAGTGGGACTGAATTTAAAAATTAATATTTATTTCTATTGAATATAAGTGTTTAAATTAGTTATTTATCCATTTCATTAGCCATTTATTTGTTTATCCTTCATTTTTATTAATTATTATTCATTTAACCTTATAGGCAAAATTCTGTTATAGAGAGATCCATCCTAAGAGGTTTTATTGTTTTCAGTAAGTAATTAGTATTTCCATTAAAATATTCAATTAAATATTGTTTTATTCATTTACTTATTATTTATTACTATATCTTTATAATTTCCGTTTTAAGTAGATTTCTGACTTAAAGAAGTTACGTTTTAGGAGTGTTTCTCTAGCTTCCTATTCAAAAATATCATTCCTATAAAGTGCGAGTACTCATTGTATTCGGAATTTAAAGGTTAACAAATTTTGTATAAACAATTTTTAACAGATTTTGTTGTTTTTGAAATATTGTTATTTTAATAATAAAGCACGTGGTTTCTGACTACAAATTTACATGTAGCAGCTAGAGCTCATCTAGTAAGAGTCTGTAAACTTAGGATGTTAATGACAGACCTAAACAGAAAGGATTAAAACATTTTCCAGATTTTCCTTCATTTATCACGCATTCAACCTGTTTTTGCTCACCAGCTACCGGGCTCTTTGTAAGAAAATGTATTTTTATTTTTTTAACATTTTTCATACAATTTATACAATTTATTTATTGATCTATTTGTTTGTTTTTACAAAATGTTTAAGATTTTCTAATTTTTTTTGTACACAGCTGTATGCAAGGGATACAAGCTTTATCTACTTGACGGATTGTACACTGATTTAAAAAAATTCCCCAAAACTATAAATAACAGGTGTATTCTCCCCTTTCATAAACTTAATTAAATAAAGATTTTAAAAGTAATCTATTAAATCTGTTAAATATTGTATTAAACCTGTTAAATAAGCAGTTTTTTTAACTTTATATAACTTTTCATTAATTTGATTGAAAAAACAGCAAAAACCAAGTTGAAATTAGAACAAAATGAATATTAATAATCTGGCTTACTCTGTAGACCGAAAAGGTTTTTTGTCCGTTTATTTGTCTCTGTGTATGTCTCGCAATATCCGATTAGTTTGTGATTAGGTACATATGTTGGTGAAGTACGTGAAATTAGCTGTATGATTTTTGGTTAAATTTGGTTTATTCGTTCGAAAAATATAGAACAGTTTCTTTTACTCATAATGCTTTTCTATGAGAACTCGGGCAATTTTCAGATTTTACCATTCATTGAACAGACACACACAGTGGCGCTTTTGGATAATTGATTTAAATGGTTAACTGTATATGCTAAAATTTCCCAATGGGTATCTTAAATTGTTCCAATTAGTTTGAAATTTTATCAATACATATGTCAGACATTCTAAATTATCTATATATTTTTTGATAGAATTTTGTGTATATGTTCGAAAAATATAAAACATTTTAACTTTTCAATTTTATATTTTTGCTGTCATAAGTAATTATTTTTTCTCATTTACTTTACCAGTTACCTAGCAACTATTACATAAGTGTCAGAAAAGAAAATTTATTAAAATCATTCATTTATTGTTACTTTCCGGATTACAAAAGATCTGAAAAAAAAGGTTATAAAAATGTAAAATAGCTACACTTAAAGAGAGATCCCCTCCCTCCATCCTCTGAAGAGTTCTAATTTTTATTCTAAAGAATTCAAACAATAAGCAGGTGAAGAGCATAATTGCATGAAAATGTATTTAATACAGGGTGTCTACAAATTAGTTGGGCAGAAAGAATGATTTATTGAATGGAATTGACAGGAAATATTAAAGTACATACTGTTGTAAGATAGAAAAATAGTTCAAGTTTACCATTATCACATATGTTCGATGTGGCTTTCTTTCGTGACTTTGCAAATGTACCATCGATACATCATTTCTTGTCACAGATTTGTCAGATTCTGTTGATCAAATTAATTGCAGTATAGATTCTTGATTTTAGTTCAGGAATGGATGCACGAAGTGGCGGATTGTATACTTGATCCTTTGAAAAACATCCATACACCAAAATCAAACCGTGAAAGATATTGTGATCGTGGTGGCCATTGAATAACACCTCCTCTCGCTAAGCGATACCGTCAGTTAAACCTAACACCATCTATGAATAAACTTCGGCAATATTACTACTAGTCTGACTTTCAACTAGTTAATTTCATTTAATATTTCGGAAGTTCTTAACTTACGAAATTGCCCAACTAATTTGTAGACACCATGCATAACAGTTCCTAAAAGTTAGATTTTCCGAATCTTTGGGGAATCGAATGCTTAGAAATATACGTATAATCCAATATTATAAAATTACGGATTTCAAGTTGTTAGATATTGTGTGACGTAGGATGAAACGAAAATGCTTTGTAAAATTGATGTTGAGGCTCCTGATCTAAAGATTTACTAGTAATTTCAGCTTTTTATTCATAGGAACATTCAAGGATATTCTTAGGATAATCAAATTTAGCTTAAAATTATCAAAAATGGACTCACGACACTTACAACACAATAGTAAATTGATTGGAAAATTTGTCAGGTTTTTCTTTTTCAGATTAGAAAGTATTATTAATAACTAAGAATCTGTTTTAGTTATATTCCATCCACGAAGGTATGATTTCAGCACTGTTAAAAAAAACCCCGGACTAAAATACGGAAATACTACTGGCAATCGAGACGCCAGTACTATTTCCGTATTTTAACGGAAGTTTTCCCAAAAATGGCAACAAAAATGGAAAATTTTCTGCAATTTACCGGGAAGAATTTCCGTTAAAATGTGGAAATAGTACTGGCGTCTCGATTGCCAGTAGTATTTCCGTATTTTAGTCCGTTTTTATTTATTTATTTATTTTATTTTATTTTATTTTTTTTTACAATGAGCAAGGGCTTTGAGATGTACATCAATTCTTATTACACGTAACGGAAACTCTTAAAACATTTCATAGCTATCAGTTTTCGTCTTATCATGAGAGAACTTATGAATTTCGTTGAAGTGTACTTCATTTCTGGAAAGTGCAGCACATTAACCAATGGGTTTAATTTTAAATAACAAGCTTGTTATAGGTATGTTTGTACGCCGGAATATGCGGTAATAAATGGAAATTATTCCCATGTGGTACTTATTCGACTTCATTTATTAAGTAAAATATCTGGTTAAAACTTGTTTATTAAAGTATAATGACGGAATATAATATGTTTTTTATAAAACAGTAAATTTTAGCCTTAATTTAATTATTTTAAAATTAAAATAAAATTAATGAATTATCTTTTTTATTAAACGATTATGATTATAGTCTTTTAATTAAATCGGTTTCAGAAAAAAGAATTATAAGTTAATTTGGGAAATCTAAGCTAAATAACTTTCTCATACATGGAATTCCGTACGTGGTTGTATTGTGAAATAACATCAATTAACTGTGTATATTTTATTTTTATTCCTGTATTAAATATAAACCTCGTATGAAGTTCGGGGCATGCCTCAATTGACGTATTTTATCGAAAATGGTTTGTGGCAAATTTAATTTCATTATTGTAATCTGGTTTATTGATTTTAGTTTTTCTGACGATTACAGCTCATATTCAAAATATTAGAATAATTACTTTTTTTTATAAATTGAAAAAATATCATTTGGTAATTCAATGTCTTTTAATGCAAATATACAAACGATATTTTTATTAAGAACTTATTGTTCATTAAACTTATTTATTATCTTAAAATTAATGTCATTTTTGAAAAGATTAATTGAAAAAAAATTATTTTGAAAAGTCAAAATATTAGAATATTTATTCAAGTGGTTCAAAATATTAGAATATTTCACATTAATTCTCCTTTAATTATCACCAATTCGTAACTGGTGACATCATTGATTAAATTCTGATGATTTTATTTAAAATTATCATTCTTTTTGCAGTTTGTTTACTTTTTCGTCTTAAAATGGGTCGTGTGAGTAATATTCCTGAATCTATTAAACTTCGTATGGTTGATTTGTATCGGCATGGTAAAAAACAATGTTATATAGTGAATTATTTACATTGTTCGCAATCAAACGTTAGTAAAATACTAACACAATATTAAAAAATGGAAAATTTCAAAATAATCGCCGAAATGGCGGCCGAAAAACAAAAACATCTGCTAGAGATGACAGGAAACTGAAGCGTATAGTTAAGAAAAACCGTTTTAAAAGTGTGCGATTCCTGCACCGAAAATGGAAAGAAGAAGGTGTTGAAGTTTCTACATCGACAACATTAACACGTCTCCGTAAATTTAAATTTGAATCTAGTGTACCAAAAACAAAAGCGTATAAGATTGCATTGGTGTAAATCAAAACGTTTAAGGAGGGAAGAAGATTGGAAAAATATATTATTTAGTAATGAAAGTATGTTTTGTTTTTCATATGGTAAACAAGGTATTCGAATTTGGAGAATGAAGCAAGAAGCATTTGATAAAGAATGCCTTAAACGTTCTGTAAAATTTGCTGCTAGTGTCATGGTTTGGGGTTGCATGAGTGCAGAAGGACCCGGAAAGTTATGCATCGTCTACGAAAAGGTTAACTCTCAGATCCCAGCAAAGAAAGAAACAGTGGGCCATCAGCTGAGAAAAAGATGGCAGCCAGCACTGCCATCAGCGGTAAAGTGCAATGGTGCCATTACTTAAACATGTAAAAAAGTATCCGTGCGGACAGCTGGCCCATCAGTGATGACTAACAGCAGGCCAGCATTGGTATGTCATCACATTTCTTCAATCCAGCACTTTTCCTGCAGTGCTAGCACCTATCCCACTGCTATTCCTTTGCTGGCCCAGAATTTTCCCTTACAAAAATTCTTATAGAATTCTATATAAAAAAAAGTAATATGGCTCTTTTTTCTACAAGCTAGTTTCACCAAGAGCTATAGAAATATCTGTAAACGTGTCTGTCTATAATATAAATGTCTATTTAAATATTGAACTTGCAACGGTTTCCATGTGGTCACCCTCCCAAGTACTAACCAAACTCGATGCTGTTTGGTTTTCGTGATCGGACATGAACAAGTATACTCTCAGCGTATGCTAAGACCGCTCGTAGTTTTCAAGTTCTCATTACACTATTTCAAGTTTTTTTTTTTTTTTTGTGATTTATGTTCCAAATCATTAAACTGCTATAGAAATTATTGTATTATATAAAAATCCTATATATTTTATACGCTTTTTTTATTATTGATTCGCAACTGTGTAAATTATGAAAACCAAAATCCTTTGTAACTTAGTAAAACCAGATTTAAGGAGAACAAAAAAAGTCCGTTGAAATAAAGAATTTATTTATTTATTCATTTACTTATTTATTTTATTGGTGGCAGTGGTGCTATATTATTTACAGTTTAAAAAAAAAATTAGCTTTACCGCTTAAATTGTGTCAAAATATTCATTTCAGATTTGTGTTCAAATACTCAATGTCTTCGATATTCACAACAACACCTAGCGTAAAAGTTCCTAGCAATAATACTGCAAAAGTTCGTGCACTTCTATGTAGTGGTGGGCCAGCGCATGAGATAAAACGGAAGCCCACCAGAATTTTATCTGATGATTTCCAACAGCAAAGTTGACTGAAGCTGCCCAGCGTTGTCATGCAGTGGTAGACCATTAGCCAACACTTCTCCATCATTGCCAGCACCTATCTTGCTGCTGGCCAGCAATTTCTTCTTTGCTGGGATATATCAAAAAATTTTGGAATATTACACGATTCCATCATAAGAAGATTTATTTGAAGATGATTTCATCTTTCAACAAGATTTAGCGTCACCACATACCTCGGTGTCAACTAAGAGTTGGTTCCGTCAACGCAACATCAAGGTACTTCCTTGGCCACCAAACTCACCAGACCTTAATCCCATCGAAAACTTATGGTGTATAATAAAATAAAATAAAAAAACTCCACGAAAATCCTCTTTCACGTAATACTGAGTTAGTGGCACGTATAAAGTCTCTATTTGGTCTAATATTGATAGAAATGTTTGTAGACACCTTGTAAATAGTATGCAAGATCGATTGTACGCTGTTATGAAAGCTAAAGGGGATGCTACAAAATATTAACTACCATTTACTTCATATTCACAAGGTAATGTTGTTGCGTAAAATAATATATTCTAATATTTTGTACCAATCTAAATTTTATTCTAATATTTTGATGTGTTTTAGAAAGCTGCATACCTAATTTATTGTACTGTATTATATATTTTGTAAATTTTTAAATCTTATCTAAACATTCCAGATTTAATTTATAAGAAATTTACTTGCATTTACTTACTATCAAAAATAAATAAATGAAAAATATTTTTTTCAAATATGTACTTCTTTTTCTCAAATATTCGAATATTTTGAATATGAGCTGTATATAATAAACTACCTGATCCGCCCAGAGTTGCCCCTATGATAATAAGTTAAATATACATAAAATCAGTGTTGAATGATTTTATATTTTCAGTCGAAGATATCTCAAAACGAATCTAATATTGTCGGCCTCACTGCTTTCGTCAGCGTAGGGCCGTGAATTTGGATTGTTTTATATTTTCAAAGAAAATATTTGCAAACAAGCCTAGAGTTGGTGGCCCCATTGCTTTCAGCAGAGTACAAGGGGCGTGCTATGCACGCTCCGGTCTGTTTTTGCAAATGAAACTCGAATTTGTATAGTTTTATATTTTAAAACGAAAATCTATCCAAACGAAACTGGAGTTGTGTCCAGTACCTTCGGTAAATTTTGATATTGTACGACAACAATCTTGTAAAAGTTGTTTTGCCACGTTTTGAATTCCAGGTTCCATATTTTAGAGTCGACGTTTCTTTTTTATACTGCTTATTACGCTGTCTCTCGACTATAACAAAATAAATAAATAAAGAAAAAATAATAAAAAATGCAAAATCCATAAAAAATGATCACATTTTTTCTGTTATAGCTTGAAATTATTCTCTTTTTTCAGTGTGATTTTCAGGTATAATAGAGAGACAACGTAATAAGCAGTATAAAGGAAACATGACAACTAAAAAATATGGAACATGGTACTTCAAAATCGTGGCAAATCTAGTTTTGCAAGATTCACTTTATCGACCAATATTAAACTTTTCGTTATTGTTTTTTAGAACTTAACAAATATTTTTTATTTCTGTAAAACATACATATAAGGATTTTTACGGTATTTCATACTTTTCCCGTGTAATGTAGCAGTCGACGGGATAGGGAGAGAAGCCAAAGCATGTTCTTTGGGAAACCTGATTTATTCTTTCTTGTAATTACATAATTTCTTTTAATCTAGTTCCCATCGGCAAGAGAGTATCTTGATGTTTCGATGCCATTATATATGAACCGAACACCCGTCTGAGTGACAGCAGCTTTTTTAGTACTTCATTTTCGCTAAAAGTCTACAGGTTTTTCGTTTGTTTCGCTATATAAGCGAGTAATTTGGATTATTCTTAGCGAGGGGCACAACGCTTTCCGTTCAGAAAGAAAAATTACTTCCTCTCCTTCAAAAGCAATAAAAACAATTACTGGCTTTCTTTCCCAACCGTTCTGGACAAACGAAAGGGGAGTCTCAACAATGAAAAATGGCAGAGATGGATTTGACGGAAAGATTTCCAACCTATTCGGAAACGATTCGATCCTTCAAAAGCAATAAAAAATGAAAAGCACCCACTAACCGCAAAAAAGACACCGACACTTGAAGCGTACGTCTATTTGGACCTCAAGTCAGCATTTTTAATCTTAAAAATGGTTCAATTTTGATGTGAAAGAGTAATAAATATGGCTGGAAAACAAAGTTATCAGGGGCAAAATAGCTTTAAGCTTTAGATTTAAAGATAGAAATGTAGCTGGGAATTTTAACTTTTAAATTTTGAATTTTAATTTTAATTTTATTTTTAAATTTAAGAAAAGGGTTTACATTTTGTCCTCTCATACATATATAAGTGTTAAAAGAAGTAATAGTAAGATTAATTACATACAGGATCGATTCACGATCAAACTTCAGTCAATTTTTGTCATTTCAAACCTTAATACATTGGTCCCCTTAATGTAACCCACTTTTAAATTAAACAAAACTTATTTAACTAATAATAAAGTCCACCTAAACCTATTCAGGTTAATTTTGTAGTTTTGTAATAAATGTAAGATTTAAGTTTTTTCAATTAAAAAATTCAATATTATTTACTTCTAGTAATCCAGTTTAAATCTATTTTAAGGGAATTATTTCTATCCATTAAAAATAATTCTTGCATCAGAGGTTTAAACTTTTTTTTATTGAACTATCTTTCAAGGGTTTCAATTAAATTAACAAACTGTCGATTCATTAATTAAATTCGCCGAGAATACAAACAGTCTTTGTTATTTTAGCAGTCATTCAACCTGGTTAAAAAATATCTTTTAGACAGTGAGTCATTTCAAATACATTTTTTTCATATTAGAGATCTTATCTCAAAGTGACAAGTACTCCAGATGTCAGACATGCAGCGTTAATAGCGGTTTTTGCAGTTAACATGTAAAAGCCCTTAAAAGTACGAGATTTCTGGCTTCGTTTTATGTATAAAATGTATGATCGCTTATTGTTTGCCTATGTAAAGAGCTTCCATTATTGTTTGTCTGAAATTATACAGTTCGTAAATTTACTTACAAAATTTCTTGATTATTCTCTTTTTTTTTAAAGCCATATTTAAAAGCCAGTGAATACAGCATTTATAATAATAACTTTTAAATATAAGACACTTTAAAGGTGTTTGTCAGTGAGATCTCAAATTCTTCTTGTTAATGTTAAACCTATTACCGTGGAATGCATTTGTATTTTTAAATATCTCATCAGAAAATTTATATTTTTAACTTCTTTTCTCTGCGTACTCTTCTTGGTGGATGTGTCTCTTTTTAGTTTACGAATTTTTTCTAAAATCTATGCTTAATTTAGTATTTTGTGTGTTAACCATTTACGGTCGAGTGCCTGAAAATAGCCGCCCAAGCTTTATATACACGATTCTATTTTTATATTCTATTCGCACCACTATATTTTAAAAGTATAATTTTTAGTAAATTTCTCTTGCAGATGTTGCCAAAGTGCAAGTAAAAACGTATCGTAAAAAAAAGTGGTGCAAACTGAATTAATTCTTGCAATAGATGCCTACGCCTGGTAGGAATACTTCGACCGCAAAGGGTTAAAAGCTGATGCGCATGCGCTGTGAATAAGATTTTAACGATTTAAATAAAATTAAATATTTTTACAAAGAAAATCCTGAAAAAGTCATCCTTTAAGAAGAGTACACAGAAAAAATAATTTAAAAATATTAATTTCCTCATGAGATAGTAAAAAAAAAAAATAAATAAAAAATAAAAAAAATAAGAATGTATTCAACGCCCGTATGTTTCACATTAACCCCTTAACTGTTTCATATTTTTTTTTTTTACACCATAAACTAAAAATTGGGGCGGAACACCACATTTTCCGCACTAAAATATTTCCTTTGAATTATCGAAAAATGTCTGGCAATTAATAAAGAGAAGATTGCAGTTATAAATTAGTGGTATCAAAAAGCCCCCCTTTAGTAAAAAAGAAAGCAATGTCTTCTTGCTCGAACTCAGTTCGGGCAAAACAGTTAAGTGGTTAAGATGGGGAATTTGAGACCTGACGAGAATGGTGACGTTTAAATTAAGAATTTTATCCTTTCATTTAAAATCTCTGTATACTATAACGGACAGGAAAGGTACATTTCAAACGTGTATATAGCATGTTGTGAAATAGCATATATGCTTTTTGTGAGAGAAAATAGGCTCCTTTAACCCTTTAGCAGGCGGTGTCCAGAAAAAAGGACACATAATTTTAATTCAAAACTGATAAACGGTACCAAAAATTACATTAAATTTTTCCTTTTATAAAGTACTGGAAAATAAGCAAGTTTTCATTTTCTAATAAATTCTTTTGCAAATTCTGGTGTCATTTCATCATTTAATCATTTTACAAGCAAACTTACTCAGCGACTGAGAGGGTTAAATAAATTATTCCACAAGAAATTCATGTTTAAAGATGCTCCACGCGATTTCTTAACCCTCTCGCTGCGTAAGTAATTCTTCGCGTCTTTTACAGCATTTTTAATCTTTTATCACCGTTCTTTAAAGCAGAAATTTTTGACTATCGTAATCGAGTAAAATGTCCTGATTAAATCAGACAAAGTTTTCGCTAAAAAATAACTAGTGGGAATAACCAAATAGTATTAATTAGACGGGAAAATGCACTCCCGAGTATTTTTCGGGTTGCGCAGCGAGAGGGTTCATGACTGAAAACCAGTGACGATTTTAGTTCAAGTTCAGCTACGTATATATTTATGTTTTTTTTTTTTTTTTTTTTTTTTTTTTTTTTTATTAGCATCAATTATAAAAATACTTTCCGCATATTGGATAAGCTTGCTCTATTTCCCCCCCTTAATACTGCTTTTTAATTACAACTTTGTTAATTATTCCCTGTTTAACTTACGGATTCCCTTTTTTATGAAAAATAAAACAATTAACGTACTTGAGAAATTAGAAAGGAATTAAAAAGAAATCAGTTTACGGCGGGACATTTTAGTTTTTTCTTATAGGTAAGATTTTAAAGCTGCATAATACTAATGAAAAACTCGATTGGATTTAAATCGCACTAAAACTGATTTGAACTAGCGATGGACAGAACGAATAATTTAACTATTCGAATGAATCCTTTGGGCTTGCGCAAAAACATAGCTGCCAACCTCTACTTTTTTTTAAATTCAATTTCTACAAGACATTTTTTATTTAAAAGAAATGTCTCATTTTAATTAGAATTAATTTAAAACCCCCATAAAAATATAAAAATTATTTTTATCTTCAAAATTTCTGAAGATAATTAATTAAAAAAATTACGAAGGCTGGCAGATATGCTTTCCGGGCTTGCGCAAAAACATAGCTGCCAACCTTTGTTTTTTTTTTTTAATTCAATTTCTACAAGATAATTTTTATTTAAAAGAAATTTCTCATTTTAATTAGAATTAATTTAAAACCCCCATAAAAATATAAAAATTATTTTTATCTTCAAAATTTCTGAAGATAATTAATTAAAAAAATTACGAAGGCTGACAAATATGCTTTCCGGGCTTGCGCAAAAACATAGCTGCCTACCTTTGTTTTTTTTTTAATTCAATTTCTACAAGACAATTTTTATTTAAAAGAAATTTCTCATTTTAATTAGAATTAATTTAAAACCCCCATAAAAATATAAAAATTATTTTTATCTTCAAAATTTCTGAAGATAATTAATTAAAAAAATTACGAAGGCTGGCAAATACGCTTTCCGGGCTTGCGCAAAAACATAGCTGCCAACTTTTTTTTTTTTTTTTTTTAATTCAATTTCTACAAGACAATTTTTATTTAAAAGAAATTTCTCATTTTAATTAGAATTAATTTAAAACCCCCATAAAAATATAAAAATTATATTTATCTTCCAAATTTCTGAAGATAATTAATTAAAAAGATTACGAAGGCTGGCAAATATGCTTTCGCATCTTTTCTTTTCACAAAATTTTTGGTTGTATTTGATTAAATATAAATACAAAGGTTGGAAAGTAGGTTTTTGCGCATGCCCGAATGATTCATTGGAATAGTAAAATCATTTATTCTGCCCATCACTGATTTAAACAAAGCTGCCAACTTGTGCGAATTTTTCGTACCACTAAAGTTAAACAGTACATTTCGCTTTATTTATTGGCCAAAATCTTTAAGTAAATAACGCAAAATTTCCATGAAATTTTAGGGGTAATAAAAAAGTGTAAAAGTAGATAAAGCTACGACAGATAATTTATCAAAGAAGATATTTAATCCAACATTATTTTTTGTTGTCATTTTATTTAACTGATTTTTTTTTTTAATTTTGCTTATCTTGAAAGTCCATTACCTCCTTAACCCTTTCAGGGGCAAAGTACTTCTCTCGCTAAAATTTTAAAATCATTTAATGACACCAGAATCTACGAACAAATTTATAAAAAAAAAAAAAGTAAAAGCATTTATTCACCTATATTATAAACGCAAAATTTTATTTCAAAATCCCAGTGACATTGTGAAATTTAAGGATTAAATATAAGTGATATATTTTTTACATCACTTAATTTTAATCAAAATTTGTACAAGAAATTGTAAGAAAAATTTTACTTTTACAACTTTGGTGAGAAAATAAAACAACTATAGAATTGCATTTTCTTATTTTTAAACAAAATTTTACTTTCATACATTTTGTCGATAAAAAACTGTAAAATTGCATTTTGATATTTTCAGATAAATTTTTTCGAAAATTTGGGCGCTCTTTTGAAAATTCCATTCAACATTACACAAACACAATTATTTGCGCCTGAAGGGTTAATGGAATTACAATTTTAGAGCACATGATTCAGATATGAAATTGAATTCTCAAAATGCGTACAAATTTTCATTAATTTATTCTCCAAAATATATCCTTGAAGCATTTAAAACTTTTGCAACAAAGGTATTTTCATTTTCTGCGTCTCAAAGAAAGAATTTGAAATTCAATTTTTCAATTTCAAGCATTTTAGAATTTCTATGAGAAATATATTTTAGATATATTTAGATTAATTTATCCACAGGAATAACCGGCGATAAGAATTTGAAACTTGTTTCACAAAAATTGCGCAATACTCGTATCACGATTGTTTGGTAAAACTTTTAGATATAGCGAAATTGTTGTAGCAGTACTGAAAAAATATATTAAACTTATATTTTATACAATTTATTCGCAACAAGATATTTCTAGACATTTAAATTTTTGTCATCAAAAATTCAATTGTCCAATATTTTTTTTAGCATTTCAGTGAAAACATTTATAATATAAAATGAGTTTTGTCAATAAGGTATTTATTTTACAAATATATATTCAGCCTAATATTAATTTTTATAAAAATCGTGGGCAGTAAACACTGTTACCAGCGGAAATGTTTTCAAATAGTACTGAAAAATGAAAGGAATTTAAAAACGACGATGGGTTTTGAAGACATGTGTTTTCGAAACGCACCAGATATTTTACTTCATAAATGAAGTCCAATAAGTACCAAACAGAAAGAAGTTGCATTTCATTAAGTACAATTTCTGGTTCTGACACGTTTATTTGATCCGTGGATTATATGTCGTAAATTACGGTAATAATTTCGCGGTCGGAGCATTCTTATAAAATAATGAAGCATGCAACATAATTATGATTGTATAAAATATTTTACGTATTTCCTAAATAGAAAGCTAAGAACGATTTCTTAAAGTTTTAAATATTCCCGAACATTAAAAATAGACCTACTTTTCATGTTCAAACAGTATTAAAAAATATATGTTGTTATTAAGCATTAAATTGTAGGGTTTCAAGTTGTGCTCTCTTTTGTATTTTATATCTCTTTTTTATACCACTATTTATTAGTAAAATTTGTCTCATTTGATGACAGAAAATCTGAGATTAAATAAGGCCAATATTGCTATTCGGAAATAATGGTATTAAAAATTAAGAATCTGTGTAGTTAAATTAATTTTGAAAACCAGAATTAATCTATCCATCTACCTTTCTGTCTATCTATTTATCTATCTGTCTATATATGTATAAACAAAAAATATAACAAAATTATTATTACACCATAAATATATTTTGAAAGGCTTTTTGAATACATATACTTACATCTTCCTTAGGTTTTACTTTTTCAGAAATAAACGCATAGTTGGATTTATCTGTCAAATATCTTGCGAATCCTTCAAAAGATAAACAAACCTTACTCCTTAATTCTCCATCTGGTTCATGGAGCTATATAAAATGAAACATTTTTCAGTTTTTGAATCACGAAAAGTCCTTGCAATAATATTGCTAATTTAACCCTTTGGACTCCGGCGTCTCTTACACAAATTTTATTCGGGCGGCACAACTTTTTTAAAGGAAGTTTCCTTCAAGTGCAAAATTGTCAAAAATTCTCTGATTGAATAAGATAAATTTTATTTTCTTTTATTGCTGGTGCCAAAAACAAATTTTGAAAAGAAAGATGATGTCGCCCCAGCGGCGATAACGGAGTGCAAAGAGTTAATGTAGTAACATAAATTAAATATTTTAACATTAGCTTTTGTTCAATGAATACTTAACTCTTACACATACAAAACATAACAAATTTGATTGAATTCAAAGTGAAACATCAAAAACATTCTCCCGAGTCTCAAACATGATTGGAAAATATGTATACAGAAGAACTTCGGTTCTCGAATGTTTCAGTTATCGTATAGTTGAGTTTCCGAACAAGAAATTCTAGCGAATAAATAATAATAATTAAAAAAATCGGGTAAAAAAAATAATAAAAGCTACCGAATTTATTATTTTTTTCGTTGGGAGTAATCTGCACATACACGACGTACATTGATCGCAGCTTTAACACAATTAATGCATTTTGAAATTTCTGTACAACAGAGCTGCCAAGTCTCCGGGTTTTTGGATACCACTATTATAATACAGAAGATAATCTTTTATTCATTTGGAACATTTAATCGATTTAAAACAACAGCATTTCCTGTAAGATAATAGTAGTATTAAAAAAACCGGAGACTTAGCAACACTGTATACAGTGAGTTTGCTGAATCTACTGATTTATATTTTTATTTCTTCTTTTACTTTTGTTTTGTTTTCATGGGAATATGTACAAGCCATATAATGTTCCCGATGCTAAGAAATTCCACTTATTTTGCTATCCAAAAACAGTGAGTTAATTTAGCAGTCCAAATGATCTAAAATATAAGAATTGAAATCCATCTCATTCTCTCTAGTCTCAAATACTCTAAAGTTTTACCATTAATGGTATAGTTATGGTTTTTGTTAAACATTTATTGAAAAAATTGTTATTGTCTCTTGTAGCGTACAGTACTGCAATGTGTTTTTATATTGTAATATATTGCACTTTACAGCGTATTGTTTTAAACAGGTAAAAACAACAAGTTCTTTGGAGATGGGAGCCTATTAATTATATTTTTATTAATTCTTATGGTAAATTTTGATTCGACCCTAGAACAATTCTTTGGACCCCAAGAACTTCGAGAAACGATGTACACTGTATGCGCATTCTACAAAAACGGTAAGATTTTACACAAATACCTGAATAAGAGCTGCTACTTCTTCTTTGGTTTTGTTTTCTCCTTGATGCTCAATCAGGAAACGTTGGAATTCATCAATTCCTAATACTGATGTTCGAGAAGTGTCAACTCCAGCGCAGTTTGATACGATGCTTGCAGCCGCAATAGCATCACATATCCTCTTTCGCTGAGTGTTGTCCGCATAATCGAAAGGTGTGTTCCTGGTCAATAGGCCTAAAATCGATAGTATTTTTAAAATAATGCATTTTTAAGAACTTAAGCGTTATTAACGGAATTTTATAGTTATTAAGGATAATAAAGTATTTTTAATTTATTCGGAAAATTAACTTATGGAGTGATCTTCTGAACAAATAGTAGGTATGACTTTATTAATTTTCACGAAACAATGAATTTCTTTTTTATAGATTTTCCGTTTTAATTAGAATTTAGTATCATTGTTGTATTTAATCTCTCTCATTGTTGTATTTAAAAAATTTTATGCCTCTAAAAATATTTAGAAATGTACAAAACTTAGATCAATTTCACAAAACTCGGCAGCCATACGTAATGTTAGGATATATAAAATTTAAAATCCACAAAAATATCAGAGGGTTTACAGTAAAGATATTAAAATTTATAAAAATAATTTTAATTGTTTAAAATAATTTATAAAAGAAGTAGATTTATCCTGTAAAACAGAAAAAAAAATAAGCAAACAGTCAAACATTTGCCTGATCTGATCTCTAGTATCAAAGCTGGGCACAAAATATTAAATATAAAAATCTTATCACGTAGGAGCTATTTTTTACAACTGTAAAATTAAATGTAGTTTTTAATTCAACAATTAGATGACCCTAAAGTAGTGATTCCCAAGGTGGGGCGTACGTCCCACTGGGGGGCAATTTGGCATTTTAGGGGGCAATTTCAAATTCATAAATTTTCGCATTTGCTGCCTGTGTCTTTGGAAAAGTGATGATGGAGACTAAAAGTAAAAGTAATATATGTAATATTTAAAAGGAAAATACAAAATGTTAGTTCAAAAGGTAAGTTTTTTCTTTAATTAAAAAGAAGTCCTCAATCAAAGTTTAAAAATAGAATTCAAAACAGAATAATTACATGAAGATTAAAAAAAATATATCACCTTCTCTTTCATATAATTTTTTTCGTCATAATTAAATATTTCTATAATTGTTTTGGTTATTAATGTATTTTGCAATTTTAACTTTTTTCAATAATTTATTGAATGAGAGCCTTGTATTTCTATTCGCTCCGCTATATATCTCATGAAGAAACTTTTACACTTGAAATTATTTAAAGCTATTTCTGAATCTAACCGCTTTGAACATATTTAACCTAAAAATATCTGAAATAATCTTATCGAGGTGCAATTTTATAAATTTTAAACAGTATTAGAAAAAGAAATGTGTAAATGGTAAATAGCCATGACTCTAATGCAGGCCTTGCTACACAATAAATAAATATTTAACATACACATTTTAAATTTTAAAATCAGATAATATATGGCAGTCAATTAACAGTAATGGGAAATTATACAGAGAAATGTGTTTTGATGGCGAACAATGTATACTTACAATTGATAAAGTATCATAAAATTCTTCTTGTGTGTTGTATTTTTCATAGAAAGAAATTTTTTTGTCCAAAGCTTTTCCATCAACTTTTAATAAGTTATTAAAATGAATTATAAAATGTATCAATGTTTCAGTTTTAATGCTAAATGTAAGAGTCTCTTCAAGCGTTTTGGGAGGATGAAAATGCTGACGGTATAAGATTTTGTTTGATACTGATACTGAGGTAAGTTGCAAAGGAACAACGAAACTCTTTTTGAATAAAGACAGAAATGTATAGCCTCACTACATTTGTAGAATTATGTTAAAAACATGTGTGACATAAAATTGACCTCTTTCAGAAGTTGAAAAATGTCAATAATAGTTGTTGTTAAGGTTCTATGAAGCTTCTTCCATGGGAATAGAGTTTACTTTTTAAATAATGAGAGATGTATGTTAAAGAGTGGGGAAGGGAGGGCATCATGATTTTACAGATGCTTCGATGGAGCATGGACAATAAAAGGTTGGGAATCACTGCCCTAAACAGAAGGTTAACACTAGAACGTCGGCGAGGGGTCATTTTGACCCTTGCCGAATGAATACATGTCGATTCGAACCAGAAATTGTTTTATAATATAAGATTAATATATACTGCACAAAAATAACTTAAATAAATAAGTTAAATAGTTTTTAGTAAAAATTCTGATGTGAAATATTTTTATAAAATTTGAGTAAAATTTCCCGCCGTTCTAGTGTTAAGCAACGGGTTCTCTTTAGCTGAAGTCATTAGGGGAAAATAACTTCAGTGACAAAATATAATTTGCCAAACAAGCTGTGAAATATAAAAATGTGACTGATTCAAATATTAAGTTACACTTGGCTACAAACGCTATTTGGTGACATATTGTAATGAGAGCGAATTTGTATGGCAATGATTAAAAATACATTATGGGGATTCGGAAGTAAGTGTAATTATTTCTATTGTTCTTACGGAAGTGTTTGTTGAGCGGTTCGTAATGGTGCATTAAATAAATTTATGCTCTAAATAGAGATTTGAATCATGCATGTTTTATATGAGTTAAAATTGCGCAAACATTCAGAGTAAAATTAATTTTTCTGTCACTACTGCCCCAAATCAACTACTCGATCACGTCTCCATTTTTTAGACGCGTTGGAGTTTAAATGTCTCAATTAATTAAATTCGCCAATGCACCTGATTTCTTTTGTTTGTACAGACGATTTTCAGAGCAATGTTCATTGCATGTTCATCATAAAGAGCGTTAATTTTACAAGGAATGATATTGATATTTAAGCGCTTAACAAATTAAAAAGCGTACAGTTCCTCAAACCACTGATTTGAAGCATGAGTCTAATTCACACATACTTACGAAACCCAAACACGCACGCAGGGTACAGGGTTTTACAAATTGGAAAAAAAAAATTAGTAGCCAACAAAAAATATTACCCTTCCACCCCACGCCACCAGTTGTCAGTTTTTATAATTTTTTTAATTTAGACCGAGGAGTAATAAGCCACTCATGAAAAAAAGAGACTAAAATGTCAATTAAAAGGGCGTCAAAAATGCCCCCCACCCTCAAAAAAGGGGCATAAAAAAGCATTTGATATTATTGTTTCCATACGAATACTGCAAGGGTCGAGTAACCTAATTTTACAAAACCCGACCTTTTTTGCCAAAATATCGTTTAAAAAAGAAAAAAAAAAGAAAGAAAGAAATTAAAAAAGGTGAGAGGATGCACAAGTGGCGACCTGACGACCTCATTCTTTTATCTCTACGCAAGAACAACGCAAAACATAGCCTGTTATTTAATTCTATCCAAACGAATTCGGTCTCATGACAATATATCGCCAAATGGGCCAAGTGAAACTTATTTTTTTAATCACTTAGGTACTGAATACAACCAAGATTAGAAAATGCCGCATTAACGAGTTAAGAAAAAAAAAAGATTACTTTTCTTACCTAATAATCTTTTTGAGCGAGCAGCCTCCTGAACTTCAGGGCTTTCAGAGCTTTGGGATTCTGGTAAGACTTTTGAAGACACAGCCACCTGTTCAAAGACATGACGAAGATCTTTTCTAGATCTCACTAAGAAAGATCGAAAAAGCTCTGTGAATTGTATAAAGTCCATTTGGCTGGAATGCGTGATAACTGCACCACAGACGAGAGGAGGAGAATCTGCAGCATTGCTCCTCTCCCTAAGGATCAAGAGGAAGTATTAATAGGGTGAGAAAGACAATTCAAATACCTAAAAAAATCTCTTAAAAATTAATGCAAAAATTTACTTACAAACCCGATAAAACCATGGGAGGCGTGTCAGACTTTAAAAACCTAAATTAGCTTCGTTATTAAAGGTTAATGGAGATTATGAATTTTATGCCACACCCGTAACACATAAAAAGTATATATATATATATATATTTTTTTTTTACTGAAAATGATGTTTTAGAAAATTGATGCTTGCTGTATTAAGATAAATAAAAATGTATAAACAACAACAAAAAAATATATATATGTAATTTTAAAGAGTGGGATGCAAACCTTTTAAGTAGGCTAGACTGGGGCATCTTAGCCATAGGGGCACGATGGCTCCTCCGCGATATTTTTCAAAGTTTCCGGTCGATGGTGTTAGTATAAAAGCGACGTGTGTCTTAATATGCCTTTGCATCATTTTGAACAGTTTTGGAATACTGTTTTACAGAGGTTGTTGTACAAAAGATGGGCAGAGAACATGTGACCGACAAACGTTAAACTGAGGAGAATTTCAAATTATTTATTAAAATTATGTATTGATTTCACCAAAAAGCTTTCAAGAAAATAGAAAGAAATATACACTTACCTGTAACTGGAACAGAGGGCAGTATTTGGAATGTTTGTTGGGGTGGAACCTGCATCATCAGATGTGTCTTCTGTCTTTTGACTCGAAGCCTTTGTCTTCAAAGACGGGCTTTTCCGAGAACTTTCGCCAAGCATATCTGGTGATGTACTCGCTTGGGATTTTGGACTACAATCCTAAAAAAATAAATGAAATTCGTTATAAACTGCAATATTTCTGAAGATAAAAAATTCTATTGAGAAACGTTTCTTACTCGGATTATAGCTAATTGGGTGAGGGATTTCTTTTTCCTGAGTTTTGCAGTATTCACACCCAAGCTCGCAACTCGCTTGAACCCTGATGTGTCTACCGACGAAGAACTTCCACCAAGCGAACCTAATGTCCATTTTCGGCCACCAAATGCCTAATAAGTAATTAAATATAGTAAAGTTTTAAAACCTAATAATCAATTTATTGTAAAAAAATGTATGCATTTTCATCCAGAATATAATGGTGGATAAAACTTGCACTTTTAAAAACTATTTCGTCAAAAATCGTAAAATGTTCAGGCAACAAGATTCTGGAACATCCGTATTATTGAAAGAGATTTTACCGTTATTTGAAAATAATTCCGTCTTTTGACTCAAGATTTTCAGAGATTTTTGAGCTTGGACGCGCGAATTTTTCATATTTCAGAGAGAAAAGGACACAAGTAAAATTTTAGTTTCTGATACGAAAAGGTTCTACGCAGCACAATTGCCGGAACACTCATGTGATTTATCAAAAATAAAGCTTTAGAATTGAAGATTTTTAGATTGCCAGGAGCTTTAGTAGAGTCAATCACAAAAGAACCCGCCGGAAAAATTTAAAAGGTAAATTCAATAAGTTTAAGACATCGACCGGTGGGTACGGGGAAGCTGGGGCGTTTAATACAATGGGAGACCACGACGGTTTTAATGTAATGCGATATTGATAAATTATAGATACAATAAAACCTGTTAAATCGGAATGAGAAGGAACCATGGGGAAATTCCTTTTATACAGGTTTGTGTACTTTATATTTGTACTGTATTCTTTTCGTTACGACCATGAAATTTTTCTTTTATAGATACAAATTCTGTTTTCAGAAGTTTGCTAATCAGCTCCTTGGACTATGCTATGTGGATTACTTTATGTGGCTTTATTCACTACGGGAAGGACGGTTAAAGTGGCCAGTGAGGGTAAAGTGGCTATTTGAGTTTTTTCCGCTATATAGTGTCCCGCCACGCTGGAAGTGGGCGAAAAAGTCGTCACGGATGCTAGAAGTATTGTCTGCGACTTTGAAGGAAATGGCTACATTTTTCTAGTTCTGAACTTATTTGAATGAGTTTTCGCATTTTTGATTTTAGGCAACCGGTGCAATTTCTTAATTATAAGTAAATAATATATAGTGTTATAATTGTTTGATCTTACGCTGTTTGAGAAGTGTGAAATAACCTTTTAAATGATGTGTGTTTGAAAATGCTAAGTCATGTAGCGCCTAATTGGTAGGCCACAGTTTTTGTAATGACATCCTTCCGGGCAAAGTGGCCTCAAAAAGATCGGGCAAAATGGGAAGATAGCTACTTTGCCCGGAAACGGTTTTTTATTCATTGTTAATAACAAAATACTACTCAAAAGTATTTTATTTAGAGGAAGAAGACAGGTCGGGGTAATAACTTCTTCAGAGAAAGGCTTACTCTCGACATCTGCAGTCTGCATATATGCTGGGAGCACTTGTATTCCTCCATTTGTCATATTGATACTCATTACTGCTTACCTTATCTATTAACGACTTAATACTTTAAATATTACAAAACATAATCCTTATTCTTAATATATGTTGATTAATAAGACATACTGATCAATGAGATTTGTTCATTTACCTATGCTAACCACTTTACCCAGTCTAGGTGGGCAGTGTCCATTTTGTAGTTTTTCTTTTAAAGTAACGTGCACATTTTAAAATAAATTAAAAAAAGTAAAATAGAAATTGAAATTAAAGTTATTATAGTTACTATTGGTATTTGTTTCTGGAACTTTACTGATTAAAAAACTATCAATAAAAATTCATCAAACCTTAGAGAGGTCACTTTACCCTTCCTACCCTTATTATTAATTTTGTCCATAAAATCATTTTCGGTAAAGAGTAGCTGCACCAGAAAGTTCGCATTTGAACTTTCATAAAATGAATATCCATGTCAAGCAAAGAAAAAAAAAAGAGAATACCCCATATATTTTATCAACGAATTGTTTCAGATGTTACGAACATAACCGTTCGACTAAAAATTAAGTCTTATTTCAGTTTATATTAAAAGAATAAGCTTAGAGTCGTATTCAATGTGAAAATAGTTCAAAAAACTAGTCGAATGCGGCAATCCCAAAACTTTCTTCTATCTCATACATGTTAATACTTTCTGAAAATACAGCATAGCAACGCCACTTGTTAGGTGGTATACACCAAAATTTAACCAGCAACAACTTATGTCCACTCCTATAGTCCAGGCAATAGAGATCGTACAGGGCTCTACCTAGCAAAATTCATGGTAGTTCTGGAAAAAGGCTTATTATATGTTTCTTGGGTCGCTGAATGCGAATTTTTAACTTCACACCAAAATTTCCCCCGGCAATCCCCCAAATTTTGATAAAATGCCCCCCAAAAAAGGTTTTTATTTAAAAAAAAATCACTTTTTTTTAGTGTTTTAGGGAAAAAGTATCTAGAAATTCAGAAGGTAGACAAAATTTGCAACAAATAAGATATATGACATTATGACGTAGGATGAATGGGGAGGGGGGGGGGATCTACCTCGGAACATGCGCCGCGGTGCTATGTGGACTAAGTTGCGCAATTCCACTTAACCACTCACATCGTTTACATTCGCCCTCCCGTCTCTCCTCCGAACTTTCCCTATAAGGTTTACTTTAAGATTTTGTGTAGCTGAAACCGGATTTTTAACTTCCTCCCCAAAATCCCCCCTCCCCCAAAAAATAGTTGTTTTTAAATTACATTTTTTATTGTTTTAGGGGAAAAGTATGTAGAAATTCGCAAAGTAGACAAAATTTGCAACAAATAGGATATATCACATTATGACGTAGGATGAACGGGGTGGGGAAGGCTGCCACTGAACATGCACTGCGGCGCTACGTGCACTAAGTTATGAAAGTCCAGGCAATCGGGGATTTTACCTGGCAAATTAATGCTAGCTCTGGATTTCGACTCACTTTATGTTTTTTGGGTTGCTGAATCCGAATTTGTAACTTCCCACCAAAATTTCACCCGGCAACCCACAAAAAAAAGTGATTTTTAAAATAAATTTGGTTTTTGAGAACAGCATGCGGAGAATGTTCCGAGGCAGTCCCCCCTCTCCCCGTTTATCCTACGTGATAATGTCTTATATCCTATTTGTTGCAAATTTGTCTACTTTCTGAATTTCTACATACTTTCCCCCTAAAACAATAAAAAAGTAACTTAAAAACAACTATTTGGGGGGGGGGGAGTTGGGGGTGGAATTTTGCGGGGAAGTTAAAAATTCGGATTCAGCGGCCCAAAAAACTTAACCGATGATAAACTTTATAGGGAAAGTTCGGAGGGGAGACGGGAGGGCTAATGTAAACGATGTGAGTGGTTAAGTGGAATTTCGCATCTTGGTCCACGCAGCACAGTGGCGCATGTTCCGAGGCAGATCCCCCCTCCCCATTCATCCTACGTCATAATGTCATGCATCTTGTTTGTTGAAAATTTTGTCTACATTCTGAATTTCTAGATACTTTTTCCCTAAAACAATAAAAAAATTGATTTTTACAATAAAAACCTTTTTTTTTGGGGGGGGGGGGGCATTTTACCAAAATTTGGGGGGTGGGGGGTTTCCGGGGGAAATTTTGGTGAGAAGTTAGAAATTCAGATTCAGAGACCCAAAAAACATAAAGTAAGTTGATTTCCAGAACTACCATTAATTTTGCCAGGTAAAATCCCCTATTGCTTGGACTACTATCCGAATCAGAAATTTTATGAAAATCCTTTCATTAGTTTATGAGATAGAGCTATTGCGGTAAACGTAAAAAATTCTGCATAGCAGAGACACCTATTACGCGATTTACACCAAAAACGAATTAGGATCAATTTATATCTGGTACTAACTGAATCTGAAGTTTGATGAAAATTCCTGCATTAATTCTAGAGATTCTATTGCGGAAATCGTGAAAAATGCAGCACAGAAGCCTGCATTGTTGCCTGTTTGCTTGTTGCCTGTTTGCGTAATTTACACGAAAAACTAAGCCACACTAATTTATACCAGGGACTAGCTGAATCTGAAGTTTGATAAAAATTCGTGCGTTAGTTCTTGAGATAGACCTATTGTGATATTTATGAATAATGCATCATAGCAGCGCCACTTGTTTGGCGATTTACGCCAAAATGTAATCATCACCAAAATATATCAAGGATTAACTGAATCTGCAGTTTTATGAAAATCCGAGAGTTAGTTCTTGAGATATAGCTATACTAGAAATCATGTACAGTGCAGCATAGCAGCGCCACCTGTTGATCGATTTACATAAAAAAATAATCATGTCAAATTTATATTAGGACTAACTGAATCTAAAGTTTTATTAAATTCCATCCATTAGCTCTTGAGATAGAGCGCCCACAAAATTTTTGTCACATACAGACAGACAGACTAACAGACAGACTCACAGAAAGACATTTTGTAAAAACATGTTTTTCGTGATCTATGTAACCTAACGTGTAAATCCGTCGAAAACCGGAAGTCGAAAGTTTTCAGAAATACAAAACTTTCTTTTTGTAAAAATAGAAGAAAGTATAATTCAAAGCGAATGTTTGTTTCAATACGAACAAAGTCTTTTTTTTTTCAGTAAATTTTACCTTAGGCTCCCAATCAGTCAAATTGTTTAAGAATTGTGAAAGTTTAAAGTTTCGAACTCTTAATAATAATTCCTTTTTAATCAATGCAGTGTAGATTTCAAGGCAGGTAGTTTTTAAAGCATAAATCAAAGATAATTGACGGAATGAGTTTAGGTTTTGGAATCGTATACTGAAAGCTCCTAGAAATAGATTTCTGTTTAAAAACATTCATATATTATTCAAAAAATGATCTCGAAATATACATGTTTTGAAACTGATTTTCTAAAATAGTATATATAAAAATTTATACAATTTTAAACAGAAATCGAATTCTAAAATCTTCAAATATGCGAATCTAAAATTACAGCTAATTCCACCATGTAGTTTTTGAGTTATGCTTTAAAAGCTACCTGCATCTCAATCTGTCTTGCAATAATTAAACAGGAATTTAACTTTAGAAATTTCAAACTTTAAACGTTTAAAAATTCGAAACCATTTGTCCGAATGACTTTGCTTTTGGTATCTTAAAATAAAAGTTACCGGAAAAACAACATAGATGCTGTCAAAATTAATGGCTCGTATTGAAAATTTCCGAGTTTGATATAATTTGAGTATGAAGGCTTTTTTAATATCTGATCCTTAAGATTTTTCTTTTAAACATAAACAGAAAGAAGTCTTAACTATTAGTCGAATAGTTATTCCATAGGTACCAATCTCCAATTAATCTTTCGTAATATGCGAGTTAATTTGACCCAGGTTTAAAATGTCTCAAAGAAGAATTTTTTTTAAGAAAGGAAATTTAATAAGTTCCACGTAGAAAACTGAAATTAAATTAAATGAAGATTCATCAAATAAATTTTCTGATTCGAAACGTGGCTAACCTGCGTCAAATTAACCCACATATTACGGAAGACTAGTGGCAACTTGGCAGCTATGCTATTTCCTTCTTTTTTCTGTGTCAGTTTGGTTATTAATCCTCTCGCTGCGCATCTCGCGATTTCCACGGGAAACGCAAATGTAGTAAAATTTGCGGACCCCACGATTTCTGCGGAGAAGCTTTTTTCCATCTCATTAACCCTCCTTGATGATTCCCATCAGTTACTTTTTATTGTAAATTTTGTCTGGCATTTTTCCGATTAAATTAGACAAATATCTCTGTTTTGAAAAACCGGTGATAAAAGATTAAAAATTCTGTAAAAGACGCTCGCCGCGAAGGAGGTTAAAAGATATAGTCTAATTCTATGAAAAAAAAAAAACTTTTACAAAAATTGTTCACATTTTTTAACTCTAAAATATATGTAAATTTGTAAGGTGAATTAAAAAGAAGCGCAATTTTTGAACCATTTGATAAAACAATTACGCTGCGAGAGGGCTAAAATGTATGAGGTGTTATTTTCTTTTTGGCAGACTGTACCTCCAAAATGTCAAGTAACACTACATACTGTAGTCGTGTAGCGCAAATATATCTTATTTTCTAGGACCAGAAAGCTTTTTTATCCAGTAAACAAAACATATGCCGTAAAAATAAGTCCATCCCAAATCACTTCTTCATCAAATTTTTCCAATATAATTAGATTTCAAAAGTACAAGACTATCGTGTGTATACTGAGGTTTAAAACCGATAATTTAAAAATTATTTCTGTTTTAACGATAAAAAACAATATAATTGAAATTATTTCTAATTGTTTACATTACAGTTTGAAAAATTAATTAAAATTATTAATGAATAAGAAGTTATAGAAATAAAAAACGAATGGTTAATGAATTTCATGACGAACATGAATAAAAAATAATTAATATAGAAAATATATTACTTTGATTGCTTCCGCAGGTGTTGGACCAGCACAAGCTAGATCTTCAAAATACAAATGAGCGTATTTTTCTTTCAGCCAAAAGATCCGGTGGTCTGTTAACATTCTCTGTTTCTTCAATTGAGCAACAACGTACTGTAAGCCTTTATGCCACACTTCTATTACAGCAGTAGGTGCGACAAAGTATACTGTTCTATTATCCGATAAATGACTACCACACAGAATTCGTATATGGCTCTTTTTTGCTTCTTCAGGGATATTATACTTCTTAGAAATACTAGCTATATCACCTGGAGATATTCTTACTTCTTTTGCATAAGCTAAGTCTAGATAACCATCCTCAACTGTACCATGGGTAATATCAGTTGATTCGTATTTCGCCAGGAACCCGGGAGATATGAAATCAGAAGTATCACTGTTAATATGGAATTCGGAAGGGTTGCTCTTAGAAGCTCCCCAGGGAGGTTTGCACCATGTTAGAGTTCCATTGTCTTTTTCTAGTCTGAGAAAGACAACGGCTGATTTTGAGCCTTCATCTTCTGAATGAATAACGATGCTACCATGATGAAGAAACTGTAGTGCATTGTAGCTTTCGCATTTGGTGCTTACAGGAAAAAAGCTGACAAATGGTTCACAGGAATCAAGTTGAACTTCATACAGGGATTCATCTTCATCAACATGCTCTCTGTAAGAAAAATCCGCAAATTAGAACAGTCTTGCTTCACAGTACTAAAAATTAAAATCTCACCCTCTTTAGTATTTTAAATGAAATGAAATAGTAAATAAATAATAATTCAAACGTTTTAAGTAGAAAATAATAATTAACACTTTTTTGCATTTCTACGAGTATAATAAATATTTAATTATAGATTTATCAAGAAATTTCTAAACATATTTCGTCAAACTTTGAACAAAAGTAAAAAGTTAAAGCTTAATCTTTGCAATAATCAACGAAGTTCTCTGGATGAGTAAGGTCCACCAGATTTGTCCAAGATAGCTCAATTAGTTGAGCAGTGACAGCTTACATCAAAAGTTCCTGGTTTGAATACTGGACTGGATAATTTTTCACTCATTTGGCAAATTACGACTCGTATAATCTTTATTGTTCGAAATATGGTCTGTCATTTTTCTCAATTTTAAGTCACTTTTAGGCAGTTTCAAACCTCTATCAATATACAGCTGAGCTTCATTGAAGGCAAAATGTTATTGAAAAGACTTTTAATAGTATCTTCATCAGAAAATGATTTTCTACCTAAAGAATTTTAAAGACATCGAAACAAATGAAAACGGGATAGTGACGAGTCTATTGAATACGTTAAAAAATCACAGCTTATCTTATGAAGTCTTACACTGACATAGTTTTACACCGTTAGTATTTTTTTATATTATCGATGAATCTGAGGGATATTTCTGTTTCCGTTTCTTTACTTAACAAAAGTAGACATCAGAGTTTTAATGAGTCTAATGTAAAAAATAATTTTAAGATTTTATCAGACATAAAGCATAATTACTTATTCGTGTGTATCAGGCTTTCTGCGTATTTAGATGATACCGAGAATTATTTTCACATACACTTTTGCACCACATTGTCATGCATAATCCGCTTTTATCTACAGAAATAATTATTTTTACAGATGCGTTGTTCCATGTTGTTTCAGAGGTATATGCACGATGAATAGATTTCAATTTACTTTTACGTGCAGTACCCAAACATGATATTGACAAAACATGTTTCACTTTTACGAAACTTTGGGGGCTTGAATTTGTAAGCATTTTAATAAATTCTGATAAGTTGTAAGAGGTAATTTTTGGGTTTTGTCCCACTTTTTTATTTCCATGAATTTTATCCCTGATGGAGTACACCTGAATTTCTTATTTTAATCCTTGCAAATAACCACAAAAGTATTGGTTCTTTACATTATCATAGCTGCCAACTTGTACGGATATTTGATACCACTAAAAATTAACAGAATTTTTAGTTTTGTTTCATCTTTAGAAATCGTTATATTTCGCCGATTGTTGTATGTGAAATTCACTATTAAATTTTAGTGATGTGAAAAATCCGTACAAGTTGGCAGCTATGCGTTATAGAGTACACAACTATTTTTTAAAGTCTCAGCAGATTTGTTTCTTTTTTCTAAAAAAAAAAAAAAAAAAAAAAGAATGAATATGAGCGTCTAAAATGAAGCAGTTATTATTAAATTGAAACGCCCTGTAAATCCAGTCTAACTGGCATTAACTTGGATAAATGGTAAACCAAAAGTTTTTCTAGAATGGGCACGTTATCTTTCTATTCAAAAATGTTTATTTTCAAACGATAAAAAGATCCATACTCAGTTAAAAATTTTACCTAGAAATAGACGCCCAGAGCTTTTCGGAAATTTCAATAAAATTCTAACATTGTTTTTAAACTGAAGGACATTACAATGATTGCTTTCGTATTTTTTTTTTTTTAAAGAGTATACTTTGTGCTTAATTATAATAAAATTATGTCTATATTATTACATTCACATTACGATAAATTATCTTTTAAAATTAAATTAATGAATCTACACTCTGCGACTCTACAGTTGATTAGGGATCATGGACGGCAGTGCCGAACTCTGCTTTCTGGGCAATGGGTACTGATGTGCTTTAACCTCTTTGCTCTCTGGGTCCCCAAATGGGGATCTCCGTTTTGTCCCATTTTATTGATGGTACTCAAACATATTTACAATTTCGATACCTGATGTTATGTTTCGAAGTCTAAGATTCGAGCTAAAGCAAATAAAATAAAAATCTTGCTCTAAAGTCAGCCCAGTGGTGAAGTGGTCAGAGCACATGACTGCTGCACAGCAGGTCGAGAGTTCGACTCCCGACTGGGCAAGGTTCACTCAAACTTTCATCCCTTTGGGGTCGATAAAATGAGTACCAAGCTTGCTTGGGAACTAAACACCGAGGGTCTAGCGTTAGGCTGACCACCTGGCCGGGACGCATGCTGCATAAACCCTCGGGGCCCATGGTCAAGAAACAGAAATGGGCACTGTCGGCCCAGATCCTTCTTGGATTGTACAGCCACAGAGTTTAGTTTTTAAGCTCTAAAGTCAAATGGGAGAAGAAATAATTCAGTAATAATTAATAGTACTGCATTAAATAGTCCGTAGTGGAGAGGATATAGTATAATGCCGGGTCAGGTGGTCAGCATAACGCGGAGCCCCAGTGCTTACTTCCCAATCATGTTTCGCACAATTATGTATCGACCCCGAAGAAATGAAAGGTTCAGTGAACCTAAAAAAGCATAAAAAGCATAAAAAAACCTCTTATGACGTACTCTTCAGGTATTTCAGAATCGAGTAACTTCTTCCTCCGGGCTGCATGCTCATGAAACGCTTCTATGTCATCCAGAACTTGATGGGATTTTCGAATTTTTTCTAAATTTATGAGACCTCCAACACCAATTCTTGTGAAAAAATGATCTTCCCCTTGATAATCAGAGATAAACTAGAAAAAAAAAGAAAGAAAAATTAAAACTGTGTTTAAAATGCTGAAGTGACAAATAAATGTTTTCATGAGTTATATTTTGAAGTATTCGTGAATATTAGCCAGTAATTGCGCTACAATAATTTCACGGTATTCTCGCCAAGAGTAAATATTATAATGTCTGTTAAAACAGTAAGAACAAGCAATAGTAACAGACAGTAATAACAAACGATATAAAAAAAATAATTAAGTAAATGAGATATAAAAAATTTGAAGCAAATAAGATATAAATCTTGAGCAATTAATATTTGAAAAATGAATAAAATCACCACACATAACAATGACAAGCATAAAGATGCAATACAGTGATAGATGCATATCTGCTAAATCTTCCGATGCTTGAATTTTACTGTTTCCGAATAGTAATCTTTGTCTTATTTAATCGCAAATTCCTGTCACCAAATAAAGCGAATACTTCTATTCAGAAATAGTGATACTCAATAATTGGAAGGTTTATCGGCTATGATAAACCAGCTAAATATTTGAAAGTCATTTTACAAAACTACTTTCGCAACTACATACGATCAATGCGGCAGAAAAAACATTAATTTAAAGCTCAATGGTATCATAAGTAGACCTAGTACATCGTTCCTTTTAAATAAAACCTGACTAGGATATATTAAAAGGCCTTCTTCAAACCCTTCGATGAAAGCACTGGCCGGAAATACAGAGAGATCAGACGATGGTTACAATATTCAACCCTCTGCAGCTAGAATTAGTCGGATGTAACATTTTAAATATTTTTATTGCACAAAAAAGAGTGCTCTTTCCCTTTTTCTTCATAAATCTCTCTTTAAGGCTGTTTTTAAAAAGTACTTCTCATGAAATCATTTTAAAATGTAAAAGCATGCAATTAGGCGACTGTCGCGTCTAAAAAATCGATTACACGATACATTTGAGAGTATTTCTGAAAGTTCCTTTGCATTTATCCAGAAACTGAAAACACCATTGCATTTCATAATTTCTTAATAAAAATATTTGAAAGTTTTTGTGTCTTTAGAATAAAAATGAATTTAGGAATATATCAGAAAGTGGACTGTTTGAATTTGTGGACAGTATTAAAACGTCTTTCTTGTAGTTTTACATGATTTTCAAGGGGAAAAAAAAAAAAAAACTTTTTTTTTTTTTTTTTTTTTTTTTTTTTTTTTTTATACTGAAAAAGTGTAAAAAGGGAATTATAATTTATGTGTTTTTGTCATGAAGCGTACGACAAAGCTACATTACATACAATACTGAAAAGTGGTAAATAAATACTTAAAATCATATTGCATCATCTTGCATTTAAAATAATCCTCTCAAAATATTTTTGGTTTTATCGCGTGATTTGTTGTAAGTGATTACTCAAATAAAAATGAAAAAAATAATATTTTAATGCTGTTTCAAGACGAGATCACATGATCTTGAAATGAGAGTAATATGCTTAGAGTAATTTTATTATGCAAAACTAAAAAAAGCTGTGGCTTCAACCTATTTAGTCCTCACGTGAAAAAAAAATATTGTAACACTCAAAATAAACAAACCAACTAAGACTAAACGTAAATTTGTAGTGTAAAAGTGACTGCTATAAGCTCGTGTCAATGAGTACTACCATTTTATTTGTTTCTCTAATTTACGACGGTCATCAGAAAGTAGATTTTCTGCGGGCTGTATACAAAAACAAAACATATCTATCTGAAAAGTTTTATTGGAACAAGCAATACTGCAATATTTCAGCAGCTTCTCACAATTAGAACCACTTGAATCGTAACAATATTCGTACCGCGGGATCCAGATTTGTAGTCCTGTGACGCAGAAGTCCGCTACCTGGCGCTACCTGTCCGCTAGCCTCTCTATGTGTTCGTCACTGGAAAAATGTTGACCGGTGTAGAACGTCTGTAGATGCAAAAAAGATGAAAGCTACTAAGAGCAAAATTAGAGGTCCGTAATCGGAATTCCTACGGGGTTTCGTAACCGTACAGTGATAGTTCTCCAGAATGCTCTGTAGGGCTGCTACTTGGGGTCGTCATTGATCAGAGACGGCCGTCCACTACGCTCTTGATCATGGACATTCTGCATGTCATCAGATACTTAGGACCAGGGTTGTCATTAATCGATTACTTTTTTAATCGATTGATTAGTCCATTAAAGATTCAATCATGCGAAATTGACGCCTAATTCAATTTATCATGATTGAAATTGAAAAAGTAATTGCTCTTTAAAAAGTTTTTTTTTATGATTTTTTCAATCTGCAGGAATTCAATCTTGATTAATTTAATCGTGATTAATTTAATCATTAATTACATAGATAAAAATTAAATATGACTGTCCTGTTTACTTTCTTAAATTCGCTTTCATTGCTACGAAATTCTTTTTAAGAGTCACTATACGATTTTCCTTATTGATTATACAGTGTCACACAAAATTATTCATATAAACCGAGGTCAATATGTTTAAATTATTTAGGGGGATTAGGGGCAATTGAAAACCGCTTAATAAAACTGATATATTCTTTTATAATTATCTTAGGCAAATAGGAGCAATATTATCAATCATTTGATAGTCACAAATCGATGGCGATAGTCCCTGCTCCCTCATAGACTGTACTTCATGTCGGTGCCACTACCTTCAATGGATGCAGAAGCGAAAAAGTTTTGAAATTGCAATTTTTATTATATCGATGGGGAGAGAAACTTGAAATTTGCGTGATGGTAATTACTTAAAAGTTTTAAATGCTACGTAAGAGCGGTTTCTAAAAAATCGAAAATTAAAACGGTGAAATCAGCAAAAAGTGTTTACGATTTCAATGGAATTGTTAAGTATAGAAAATTTTAATTTGATGTGGATTTTAATTTTAAGACTAGTCTCACAGAACAATTAAAAAGTTTAGATATTTAAAAGGTTGAAATGAATGACGAAAAGCGTTAAATAAAAAGTTTAAAATTACGATTTTTGTGGAAATGTTAAGGATACAAACTTGAAATTATACACGGTTGCTACTTTTAAGACAAAAATATATGCGCCTTACACTTTTTTAAATTTAAATATAAAAAGCTGTGGAAGAAAAAGCGCCTTTTAACGGGAAATATAAGAAAATTTCATAAAAATGTATTTTTTGTTCCTTCTTGAATGGCAGTAATTTTCAAGTTAAAAATAGAAAAGATTCAACTCAACTTTTTTATAAGTTTCTAATGTAGAAACTCCTAACGGAAAAGAAAAAAATATATCTATATTTAACCATACTTAATGACCCCCCCCCCACCCCTGGAGCGATGACATGTCACCTCCCGGAAGATTTGAGATTTTGTATTTACAATGGTCAAAAAGTGAAATCCCCCCCCCCCTCATCCGGAGCCACAAAAATCCCTCCCGGAGAAAAGTGCCTGAATTAAACACTGTTAATGAATAAAATAAAATCTTAAGATTTGTGTACCAAGTGTATTTCCCTTAATTGCAACTCATTTAAACTTTGAAACAAAATTAAAAAAAAGATACATATATATTTTTTTTGGTGGAATTTTAATCTAATTAAATATAAAGAAATGATCTATAAATATTATTTATTAAGCTTACAAATATTTTTATATTGCACATTTACATATGTTTAGACAATTTTTAAACAGTTTAAAGAATTGAAAGGAAAAAAAAAAGATTCTGTATCAGATAACTGATTTGCAGCTGCAAATTGCGTTTAATAAACGTACTAAATTACGCAAAACATTCGACATTACGGTAACATACAAAATTATGCTTACATCATAAAAATAAACTTGCAACAAACTGATGAAGAAAGTCTATCGTAAAAGCAAAATTAAACAGTTTGAAGTCAGCTTCACATTATAAAAGTGTAAGAATAAATCAAAGGGGGTGCTTTGCATCTCCCACCATTCTCGCCAAAGTATTAGGTCTCCAAGAAAATTCTGTCGTTTTTATGTTCTTTCACGCCTACTTTTTAAAAATGTTGATTTCTTCATTGGCACCACTTTTTAGAAATGGTAAAATTCCGTTTGTTTTCACCTTAATGTCAAATGTGAAAACTATGCGAATTTTACCATTTCAAAAAAGTGGTGCTAATGAAGAAATCAGAATTTTAAAAAAGTACTCGTGAAAGAACTTTAAACGACAGAATTTTCTTGGAGACTGAATAATATTGATTTAACCTTTAACTGATGCCACATAAATTGTCACATAACTACTCTGAAATGGTCTGTGAGACCGCTCTATCGAAAGATGAATAAAAGACGCGATTAAAATTCAGGATAGTGTTTTCGTACTAAACTTTTTGTGCAGTACTGTTACAATTAAAATTCCCTTATTCAAAAGTCTCTGGTGACAGTATTAAAGTTCCAAACGTAGTAAAATTTCGGTGATATTTGTAGTTAAACTGAAAGTCACAAGTTAAACTATAAAAATTGAAAAAAGCAGTGGTCTGTGAAACCGGTAACATGAGTTAAAGGTTAATATTTGACTGTCCTTTTTTAGTTTTTTGTACTCCTTTGTGTACTTTTGGAATATGGAATGTTGGATAAGGTCAAAAACTTAAATTTAAGAAATTTTTATTACTTATTATTTTTTCTGTTTTTTAATCAATGCTTAGTATTTAATTATTAATCATCTACTATTATTTAGATAACCTTTACTCCAAGTTGTAAGTATCAACTGTTATAGAGCGGGTGTCGTGAATAAAAGTGACTTAGTCATAGAATTACGAGAAAAAATTATGATGTAGGACAACATTATTAAGACTAAATAAAATAATGACTGGCCTGCCTTGGCTTCATTGTATTTATATACAGTTTTCTTCATTCGAAAAATATTCAGAACTTAAAAAAAGAAATCAAGTTATACCGAACCGAGTCAAAACCTACTCGAAACCGAAACAAAACCAAAATATTTAAAGAGAACCCTATCCAAGACAAGACCCGATGCAAGACCTTAGCAGCGATCAAGAGTGATTAAACAGAAGAAGCTTGAAAAAAAGATAAAATAAAGGCTCCAAAGCCAGAACAATACGTGAAGATTTCAATCATAAATCCTTCATTAGATTGACTAATTAGATTGACTATTTGGATTAAGAATTGATTTAATCGTAAAAAAGCAAACGATTACAACCAAATAATCATTGGTCATTAGTCTATGAGTAGGATTGAATTGATTTAATCGTAATCAAAGCATTGATTACATTAAAATAATCACTGATCGTTATTCTATGAGTTGGATTGAAACTAAGCTTAATCGGTCAATCTTTAATCATGATTAAAAAAATAATCGTTAACTTTCAATCGTTAATCTAATTAAAATTTTGCACAACCCTGCTTAGGACTCTAATGACGCACTATCCTGTTTGCTATTGACATCTGGCACATATTCAAGACAAAATTGACAGTGAATTTTTATTGCGCTATAGTCTGTGTTTTCAGAAACCTTATCAAGAACCTCATCTCGAAGTTGACAGGATTAGAAATGACAGCCGAAATCTTCGGCAGCTACAATGATGTTAATGCAAGCAATCGAGAATTTCCTACTGGCACATACGATAACTGCGTCCGGAATCTACCCGGCATTCGCACTCGCTGTTCGCAAACTATCGCCTGCTGTCTGTAGGCCTTGTGGCAAATTTATCTTCATGATGACCTTCGTACTAAAGGGGAAATTGATGGTTGGTTGGTTGTATTTATGTCGGCCAATTATCAGCACGTGGGATATAGGCTCTAAGGAGGGGCGGGGCGCCTTCCGTGGAGGTCTTTCTAAGGGAACCTAACCCGTATTAACGCTTGGAGAACCAAGGTTCGGAGAAAACAACAAAAACTCCGAACGATTAGGCCGACGGGCGCGATCGGGATTGAACCCAGCACCTCCCGTCTACCAGCTTCGAGAGCAGAACCTCTCGGCCACTGGTGGGGCGGGAAATGGATGTAAAAGAAATACGCAAATAATCGCTATACATATTTTACTTCACTTTTTGCCTTAATCTTGGAAAAAAATATCCTGAAAATCTCTTAGCATGGATGCGCGTGCCAGACTGAATTCACAAATTTATTAAGAAAAACCTCACTTTTGAAGGACAAAGTCACCATGACTAGTTGACTTGTCTGCATTTTGCACTGCATGATATTTATCACGACCACTTAAGCTTTTTTCGAAGTTAATGAAAAAAACCCCTAAAGGTTAGGAGAGAAAACGCATCTTAAATGTGGTATAAAATAAACTTTGAACAGCCTTGAATTTGAGAACAACTATTTCATAATAGTAATTTTTGCCATATTCAAACGCTAAATTCCTAAAAATTTTCTGGGATTAAATAAGGCTTAGATTTATATTCAGTATATCTTGGATGTAGAAGTATTTAAGTTTAAGGACCATATGAATCCAGTAAAAAATATCGTGGAATAAACTTAATAGCTCACAGAAAAAAATGATGCTTCAAGGTAATTACAAACATACTAAATAATTATAAAATCCATTCTCTTCCGCGTGTAGGCCTGTAAACCAAGATATAAATATATTTATTTTTCAGATTCATATTTTTTTTTATATACGATAAGCAACACGTTCACAAACTGAGGTTTAAACTTACTCATTCCGCAAATAAAGATGTCTTAGATACCTTAGATATCTTGGTTATAAACTGGACAAAAATTAGAAATTTAGGAGTAAAAAAGAATATTAATCAAAAAAGTTAAGAAACTTGACTCATAAGAAAACTTTCATTTTTGCGTTTAATCTTTGCCTATCGTAATGTGTTGATTTGCGATTTTTTCCTTCAATCATTGCTCATCATTTATCACGAATGAAGTTACGTGATATGATATCAGCATAACTGATAATAAAATTAATTTCTACAACATCATTTCGTTTACAAAATACGTTTCACCACTTTGATAGCGAATACCCCAGTTTTCTGCACAAAGCTGAACACGTGCTGTATAAAGCTGTGTTTCAATAAGATAAACATGCAATGTATGATACAAATTATATAAGATAAAAACAAGAAGAAATTAAAATATATCCTTTAAAATAATCTTTACTAAAAACTTGCTTACGAAATTTCGAATAATAAATCTTATGTTAGATGTATTTTTTCAAGTAAAATTTCACCGATGTATCCCTTTTCTTTCAGATAAAAATCTACAATAATACTAAAAGAACGCAAGAAAATTTGGGGTTGTATGTGGGTGTTACATGGGGGTTGTGCTATAGTGCATCATTTCTGAAAAAAGTTAGAAAAAAGGTGCATGAAAAAAATTGTGATGGGCACTTCAGAATGCGTAATTTTTCTCTTGAAAGATCTCAAAGAAAGGAATTTTTGTATTAAATGCATTGAATATGTTTTATTTCTAAAAGGAGAACCAACAAAATGATGATTAAAAAATGAGCCAGATTTTTGGAAATGTTTGGGATTCAAAATTTCAAAAGCCTTGTGGCATCACTGATTATAAAGAAAAAAGTCCTTCCGGCCAGTGCCGGGAGGAAGAGGTAGCTTTCAAATTCCTTATTTTAAAAAAGCCAACTTATATTATTCAAACACACGAAGCTCAATTTAGTGGAAACCGAATATAGGAGATTCAATACTAATTTTTATCAATACTAAATCTTTATGAATGAGAATTTCGCGAAATTAGTCAGCTTTATCCAAGCTGCTTTTATTTAAAGTAACTTATATTTGGCTGCCAAATTCGGCGATTTTTTAAAGTGCCTGCCATTTTAAGACAACATGGTGGATGAGGCTAACCAGTGAACTTGGTCGAGACCTTAGTAATTGCTGTGCACATGATCACTCACATCGGAATAGGTTGATATATACGAGTGCTGTCGCAGGCAAAAGATCAGATTTTTCAAAATGTCACCTACATTAGAAATTGAAACTGCTATATCTGAGCCATTTTTTAAGATAAAGACAAACAAAAAATGCTCCTGAATCCTTATATCAAGGTCAAATACTTAAGAAAGAAACCTTTTTCATTTCTAATTTTTTTGCACCTCACTTTAAATATATGTTTTTTTTAGTTTAATGGCCGTCATTTTGAAACAAGAATGCGGATGAAGCTGGCCATCATACTTGGTCGAGATATTGATGTATACTATCCACATGCCTTCTTACATGGAAATAGGCGAATACGTGTGTTATCGCGTGACAAATACAAGATCGTTTCAAAATGTTAGCCATACTAGAAATTCAAAGTGCTATAATTCAATTTTTTTTAAGATATAAACAAAAGAACAAATTTTCAGAAACAAAAACTGCTCCGGAATCTTTGTATCAAGGCCAAACACATAAAAAAATCTTTTTCATTTTCCAATTTTTTAATACCTCATTTTAAATTTTAAATTAAATTTTTTTTTAATGACAACCCTTTTGAAACTAGATAGCGAATGAAGCTGGCGAACGAACTCGGTCGAGACATTGGTATGTACAATGTACAGACCAAGTAACATCCAAATCGGTTCATAAATACGCCTGTTATCACGTGACAAATATAAGAACGTTTCAAAATGTCAGCCACGCTAGAAATTCAAAATGCTATAACTCAGCCATTTTTTAAGATGTAGACGAAACAAAAACTGCTCCGGAATCTTTGTATCAAGGTCAAACACATAAGAAAAAAATATTTTTTCAATTTTCAATTTTTTGGTACCACATTTCAAATTTTAATTTTTCTTAAAAATTTAAATGGCTGCCATTTTTAAACAAGATGGCGGATGAAGCTGGCCAACGAACTCGGTCGAGACATTGGTATGTACTATGTACAAGCGAAGTTACATCCAAATCGGTTCTTAAGTACGCCTTTTATCACGTGACAAAATTCAGGACGTTTCAAAATGTCAGCCACGCTTGAAATTCAACATGCTATAACTCAGCCATTTTGTAAGATATAGACGAAACAAAAACTGCTCCGGAATCTTTGTATAAAGGTTAAATACATAAGACAAAAATATTTTTCCATTTTCAATTTTTTGGTACCACATTTCAAATTTAAAATTTTTTGAAAAATTTGAAATGGCCGCCATTTTGAAACAAAATGGCGGATGAAGTTGGCCAACGAACTCGGTCGAGACATTGGTATGTACTATGTATATACCGAATTACATCCAAATCGGTTCATAAATTCGAGAGTTACAGTGTGACAAAGGTCAGATATATATATATATGGATATATATATATATATATATCAACTTTTGAACGGAGGGTGGTTTCTGGGTCTGGGGGTCATGATCGATGAAAATATACCAAATTTTTTTGAAATCGCTTTCCTCCGAACGGCTGCAATAGGTAGCTTTTTGTAATGAAAGCTACCTAAAACATGCTAGTGAATAACACTGACGTCAGATCGACCGTAGCAACGACCTGAAAAATCAGTTTCGTTTTAAAGCTAATTTTATAACTTCTAAATATTGCACAGATTAAATTTTTATACCGTCGAATAGAGAACAAATCATGCTTTTATAAGAGATTCTTTTGACAACTCTATCTCATTTTACTGATTTTTTACGGTTTTAAAAATACTTTTCAATCATGAATTTTTTAAAATCTATCTCAAAACTGTTTTTTCTCTTTCAAGTCATCAATGGAGATTATATTTTGTTCACCAGTCTTGCTTCTCAGCTACTTGCTGTATTATCTGCATTCCGGTAGATAACAACTGTTTCTATGGTATTTCCTTTTATACGATACATCCTTTCATACAATACAAATATAAATACAATGGTATTCCTTTTAATCCCACAGATAAGAAAATGTATCCATAACTCAAGTACGTAGATAATTATATGCAGGTAAATTCAAAACACAAAGGAAATAAAATTAATTAACAGTAACTTACATTAAGCATACTTCATACTAACGTCAGAGACGGGACAGAGTTTTCAATTAAAATTATTTTAACGTAAGTCCTCTATACTCTCAGGGCGGTTTACTGAGCATTCGCCCAGTATAATGTATTTCTAAAAAACATTATTTTAAATGTTATTCTGAACAGCTTGTTTTATTTTACCGATTTCACAGAAAGTTGTTTGGGATTTTGTTAGGGACTTATTGTACGAGTGATAATATTATCCTAGAATTACAACGGTTAGCTTCCCTGTCATATAACAGTATTCAGTAATTCAAATGTGAGATGATCGATGAAAATATTAGTTATTTGTGGGCGATATTGCATAGCACGAAGGCTCTGAGACGAGCCGTGAATTTGGCATGTGATATCATATTTACGGGAAAGTTACATGATCAATTTTACGAAATGGTAGATATAGCAGCAATCTTTCAAACTTATATTCAAACAATGAAGGGTTAAATGATGATTGTAGCCAATTCTCACATAAACAGCTAACATTAGAATATAGCTTAGTTTCACAAATAAAATTTCATTATCCCCTTTTCAGCCACATCTCCACAACTCCGTATGGTGATCATTAAATTACTATAAATAGAGATGCAAAATAAGATGTTATGCCATTTATTGTGAACAGAACATCAATTCCTACCACTAATCAATATGTGACAATATAAGTAACGCAATAGACTTTTTTATGAAAAATAATGTTAGGTTGTCCTCAACCAAGAGTGAATTGAGTTTCGTCTACCACTATGTACAATACGGGGAATTTGGTAGAACAAAATGTTCAGTGAGAAGTAGAGGTCTGCACGGGCCGGAATTTCCAGGCCCGGGCCCGGCCCGTTTACATTTTTACCGTTCTCGGCCCGGCGCGGCCCGTACAAAAATCAGTAAAAACAGGCCCGGCCCGACTCAATTTCTACAAAAAATTCCGTTTTTTCTCGACATACAATTAAGATTCTTTTAATGAATACTACATGCATATTTATGGGAACATTTTACAGTATATTTTAAATTACTATGTGTTCGCAAAATAGAAAACACACATTAGTAAACATTAACGATTACTTACAGTGTTTTAGTCAACGTCTCTACAGACGTTTCAAAATTTAAAAAAGCGTTCATTAAAAGATTAATGTAGTTTAGAATAAAAGGTTTAAAAACATGATAACTTTTGACGCTGTATAATAAAAAGTAGATTTGTGAAAACATGTCTGTCATTTTTAAGGCTTTTCTCAAATCCAAAGGAGCTACATTTTGACACGTTTATGAATTCATTTTTTTTTTGGAAACGCATGAGATTGGCAAGTATTGTTATTCAAAAACCATGCAAATGCCGTTTTTTAATTAGATAAAAGTAACATATCTTTCAGAAAATACTGCCAAAGTTAGCGTTTTGAATCGAATTTCCGGAAGCGATAGCACAGGAAAGGAAAAAACGTACAGTCACGTGACAAGAGTCTGTGTTATCTCTGTACGTAATTTATCAAAAATGGAAACGCTACTCGATTCCAAATGCCTTCAATACTCAGGCCTGTCAATTTTATGCCTTTATAGTTAAAAATGAGTCAGAAAATGTGTCTGAAAGTTTCGCATTGTTGAGCAGTAAATATGAGAACCACCTTAAGGTACATTTCAAAGATACCGTTAACAGAAGTTCATTATCGCTATTAATACTTTTACAAAACATAATGCCTGTCCTACACATCCTGAGAACGATTAAGACCAGTTCCGTCCCGGCACAAGTCTACCGAAAAAATTAAACCCGGGATCAGGCATCATGTAACTGTACGATGCCGATCTCTACGATGGACATGTTACATTTCTGTATTGATGTTGTTAAACTCGCATCGGCTCGTAACGCACATTTATACTTCTCGAAAAAGTCATATTCATTGAAAATGGCTCGTATTTTATCTGCTTCGGTTGAATTCTTATATCGGGCCGATAGGCCCGATTAATTTTTTTTATCGGCCCGGCCCTTCAGGCGCGTTCAATTTTTTTTGCCGGCCTGGCCCGTTGAAAAAATTGTCCTAATTCTGCCGGCCCGGCCTGGCCCGTTTGAAAATTCTGCTCCATTCCGCCGGCCCGGCCCGGGCCGGGTACGGGCCCGTGCAGACCTCTAGTGAGAAGTAGAAGGCTTTCTGGTTTCCCGAATCCACCTTTCGGGTTGTAAGTTCATAGCAGACATTGCACTGACAAAATTTGTGTATTGATTTTACAATTTGCGTTTAGCTTGTTTCCGTAACGTTTTATAAGCAGGCAATTACTCCTAGACAGATGAAACGATATTAGGCAGTGGAGAATTTTCACCACATTTCCAAAGGAAAATACCAGAAGGAAAAAAATTATGAAAAGAAAAGATTTCAAATTTTAATTTAACCGTGTAAGAGAAACCTTGAAATCTTCGCCACTATTACCACGTATGATCAATCCCGAGGACTTCGGTTTTGAGGTCATCGTATTTGTAACTAGCAGATAAAACTCTGACTAACTGACAAAATGAAAATTGGCAAATTAAAGATGTATGACACTCTGCCATGACCTTTTTTTTTTACGTAGTAACAAAATATTTTCCCCGAACACCCATGCTGAAATAACTTTGCACACAAATATTCATTCCTAGTTGTGAAACTGAGACGCATGACTTTCCAGAAAATAGAAATTTTATACCCTATTAGACTCACATTTGACAAAATAAGATTATCTACTCGGCGAAATATTTATTTTTGAAAACTTTTCAAACTTTCTTTGATTTCTATACATCCCTTCTATTTACAAACATGTCCTGAGAATAATTATGCCCAAACGAAATTTATCTGTATTTATTCCAGCGTGCTCCTTTTTTAACTGGATTGATTAAGGCGTTAAATAATTTGCATTTACTTTTCCAAACTTTGAAAAATCTTTCATCAATTTCCATCATTTTCTTTCTCATTTTTATTTATTTCCACTAGAATAAGATTAGATGTCTAGGTGCACAAAAGTTTGTAAGTTAGAGGTGTGAATATTAAAAAAAAAAAAGTATTTTCCAAATAATAAATTCTATCTTCTCAGTTACGAAATAAATTTTACATTTAAAATTTCATAGAAAGTTGAATATTTACTTGAAATAGTATTGCTAAATTCTAAATCTGATGCAGTAGTGTTAAGCTTTGTGTGTTTATTATTGGAATAGTTTCGGTTTCAAATTACGGTTGAAACTACTTTAAAATTTTCTTTACTTCATTTAAATGACTAGGGGGTTCTTCCCACTGTGAGCTACGCTCGGCAACTCCCCCCCCCCCCCTTTCAGATTTCGCAGTCTCTAAAAAAATGGTAATGTGCCCTGTTTTAAAAAGATTACCCGGTTGCGGAAGATTCAATGCTATTATCGCGAACGGCGACTAACTTCTGTAATCAGATTGCAATGCTTTTATGTTCAAATGTGGCATTTTTCAATTACCATGACCTCATCCACCGCTGTCGTGACAGCTGAGGGCTGTTTTGGGGATTGATAAGTAATATCAATTACACATTTTGAAATCAGCTTGCATAAAATGGTCCAGTTAAAAATGTCGCTGCTTCTCGATTTTCATAACGACGCTATGGACAATATTCTTCCTTTCGGTTCGAGTTTACAAAAATTCTCCTATTTAGGAATAATATTTAGAGCCGCGGCATTGAAAATCACTGTGACTTTAAGGTTATATTTCATGTTTAGATGGAAATTTTACATATTTTCAGAAACAAGTATAGCATATGCATAAATTCTTTCCTTTATTTTAATGCTCCATCATGCATATTTTCAGGTTATTTTAAAAATGTAAATTGTTTATTTTAATTATAAGTATATACGAAATTTCTAACATTATTTATCAAATAGTAACTCGTACAAAATAAATCTAAAGTATTTTACGTATGCATTTGGTTGTATTTATGCTGCATAAAGTGGTGAAATATATAAACACAATTTCTAGCCGTGCTACTTTTGCGCCATGTGATTCCCACAGTGTTGTCGCATGAATACTGTCCATACGAAAATCTTTTTAAATGTATCTTTTTAATATATGAAGTAATTTTTACCATTAAAAGCATTTCACATGTAATAATTTAATTTTTTTTAATATTTGTGTGTAAATTTTTTTGACGTTATTTTCCCCATTTCCTGCTTTTAGCACGTGATCGTTTAATTTATTTTAAAGTTTCTTTCTGTTTTTAATAGTCACGTGTAAATACATTTTATAATTGAAAGGAAATATTATTCTGTGCTCTGGTTTACGATTTGACAACAATTTAAACGAATTACCTTTTCTGAATATGAAATAAATCTCCATTGAAACAATAAAAAATAGAATAATAAATAATAATAAAAAAAAAAAACTCAAAAAATAATAAAATTCAAAAAATAAATGCAGTATGCACAGATTGTGGGGTATATCTCTAGAAAAAATAACTGAATTTATATGCATACTTTTTGTTTCTATAAAACTTTTTTAACAGGACTATTTTGACCGATTTCAACATTAAATAACTCTTTAAATAATTCTTCGACTTAAAAACTGTCTAAGTATATATTTTTGAGCATTTTCTATAATACGAGGGTGCATCAATAAGTTTTTGCCCTCACATTAGAAATAATTGAGGGAATTTATAAAATTGCTACATTGTATTAATCCTTTTCTATATAGTCAATGTGCACAGTAACACATTTCTGCAAACGGTATTTCAAAGAGAGGGAGGGAGGATGTATTCCAGGAAGCGCGATAGTAGACCGAAAGGGGGTCATTTTTATAACTTTTTCCGACCCCACATAAGACATATTATTGAAAAGGCCTGTAACCTCTTATTCATATTATGCACTCCTGAGCCCCTCTCCCCAAATTTGCCACGCCCGGGGGCATGAATCATGTCCGCAAAATTTAGAAAAGTGCCCTCCGGAGGGCAAATTTTGGGGAGAGGCTCGGGATGTGCAGAGCATGAATAAGTGGTCACATGCCTTTCCAACAATATATCACATGTGGGGGGGTCAGTAAATGAAAAATGCCCCCTTTGGGACTACTATCGCGCCTCCTGGAATACATCATCCACCCTCTCTTTGAAATACCGGTTGCACAAATGTGTTACTGTGGACCCTGACTATATAGAAAAGAATTCATAAAATATAGCAATTTCATAAATTTCACTCAATTATTTCTATGTGAGGGCAAAAACATATTGATACACCCTCGTACTACCAATTTTGAAATTTTTGTATCCAGTAGTTTTCTTAATATTAGTGAAGAAAGAACTTCGGTCACATAAATTTCATTTACTGCGGCAGCGGTTTACAACGTTAGTTACATTTTTTAGAATAGAGATATATATCCTGTTTATTTCATTTTAACCACGCTTTTTTAGTAAAATGCATTTTTTTTTAAAGTCAGCAATAATATAATTTTTTATCGCAAATACTTTTACATATATTTCCGAGACCGAATAGATGTATTTAGACATTATGCACAAAAATAAAGCAGAAATTTAAAGAGTTTTTTTGACGGTATCTTTTGGAACTGGTGAAAGAAAATGACGAATTTGTTAGACGGCATAGTTTTGAGAGAAGGTTTGATCACGGAGCAATTAGATGACCAACAACAAATTGAATATAAAAAAGAACATTTTCGATCCTTCTGTAAAATGAAATGCTCGAAATGATCTGTAGCTCCAGCACATGTGTATATGGATATTGTAAAACATTTGTGTCCATTTGTGTTCTGATAACACGCATATTCATGGGGATAATACAGGTTTCTATAAAAAATTGAAGAAATTTTCGCATGTTTTTTGTTTATAGCATGCAGGGTTTTGAACCAAATTTAATGCCACTTTCAGAAAACTTCACAAAGTATAATAGATACAAAACATAGTGCAATAAGAACATAAATATTCATAACTGCCAACTCCTACTAATCCTCCGTAATATGTGGATTAATTTAACTCAAGTTAATCACGTTTTAAACTACAAAATTTATTTGATGAGTTTGATGAGTTCAACGTGGAATTAATTTAATTTCATTTCTTAAATATATTTCTGATTCGAAACATAGTAAAAATGAGTCAAATAAACCCATAATTTACAGATAATTAGTAGGAACTTGGCCCCTACGAATATATTAAATAAGGTTTGTTGGGGTAACTGGAACCACGAGGTTACTGGGCCATAGGCTATTTTATAAAAAACTGTTAGTGTTTTTTTAAGTTTTAGCTTTTGTGAGCAATGCCCCTTTATCTCTAATTCCTAAAACAACGTGTATAAACTCAATCATAACTCTCACTTGGCTGTGATAGGTTGTCAAAAATTTACGTTTCTTTTTTTTTAAAACAACATCAATATGGTTGAACATCCTCGGATTTTTATTAAAATACTGTAAGTACTTTTATTAAACAATCTTTTTTTTTAAAGATTAGACATATAACTACATTAATATTATTAGGTATCTATACATATTTACTTCATGTTTTAAATGTAAGCCCGGTGTCCCAGTTACCCCATAAATGTTTCAAGAATCGGGTAACAGGGACATGTATCCGGGGTAACTGGACCGTGCTGGATACAGTTACCTCAATAGTTATAAATAATTTTTTTGTGTTTCTCTTACTACGGGAAGTGAATTTCTCCATTGGTTTTTGCTCACAATAAAGAAAATGATAGAATACCTTATTAAAATAACGTAATGAAATTTAAAAAAAAGCATATTGAGTAGTATCAAACCAAATTTCTTGACCCCTTGAGAGGCGGTGGTGCCGTTATGGCATCACTTAATTTTAATTCCTAATTGCCACATTGGCACCTGAATTTTATAATTAAAATTTAACCTTTATTAAATACGCGAAAATATACTTTTACATGTTTTCAGATAAATTCTCTTGTAAATATTGGTGTCATTAAATTATTTCAACATTTTACGAATGCAAGTACCTTGCCCCTGAAAGCCAGATAGCCAGACCTTGAAATTGTACTATACATAGGGGTCGCATTCTATAGGCATAGCTGCCAATTTTTACGCCTTCTTGCTACCAGTAAAATTTAATAGAGATTTTCGTTTTGTTTAATCATAAGATTTCGACGATTAAATAAGACAACATTTACTATAATATTTTAGTGGTAAGATGAAAGCGTAAACGTTGGCAGCTATGCTATAGGGAATTTTTTATCGTCCCTACCACTATTTTGAAAATAATATCTTCATCACACCTTTCTTTAAGGAACAGCAAAATTTTCCCTATAAAATGCGACCCCTGGATAAAGATAAAGTACTTAAGTACTTACGTAGCCTTTTGTTCAGAGATTTACCTTGCTATTTTTTCCTTAAAATACCCATGTGACTTTTATACTTATTATCTATACTAAAGTACAAAAGTACTTACTTAAGTTTTATGTTTTTGGTATAAATAAATCTAATATTTTCACTTTTAGTGCTTTTTTTAGACACACTGACAGCAAAGGTTTCCCTTACAACGCTCTTTATTGACATATAATTTACATGATCTGCCTGGTTTAAAAATTTTTAAGTTGTTTACACTTTTTCAAACAGGACCTGATATCCGATATGAAAAAATATAAACGCGTGTGGAACATAGACCCCCCTGGTCCAGTTACCCCATTTTGGGGGGCAACTGGACCATGAGGAAAGAAAGATGAAATATGCATATTTTTATATTTTTAATTATTAAAATGTAATTTTGAGCATTTCTGTCTGATAGAGGGAACCTAACTGAACACATTTACAGAAGTTCAGACTTTAATTGAAATGAACATTAGCTTTTTGAAGCTGAATTGTCAGAAGCTCCAGAGTCACATTGTAAAATCATGTCCTAGTTGCCCCAACTAACCTTATTTGATAACATATGAGCATTGGTAGTAAATAATTTTTAACTGCGCATAAGCAAGTGATACCAAAGAATCTTCTTCATGACTTCGTAGTCAACTCCATAGAGAAATATATATATAAATAGTAGTTGAATATCGTGAAAATTCAAAAAGATATCGGTGATAGAGTGAGCTGATTTTTAGTTGCTCTCTAAAAGTAGCTGGCTTATAAGGGTTTTTTCACAAATTCTCATTCTTAACATTAACTTTTATACTTTTTATTAATGCTTTAGTTCTCTCGGAAAACCACCAGAACGAGTCTATATAAAAAAAAATTAACCCTCTCGCTGCGTAATTCTTTTATAAAAATAGCTTCAAAAATTGCATACTTAACCCCTTCGCGATGAGCGTCTTTTAAGAATTTTTATTCTTTTGCCACCGGTTTTTCAAAACAAAGACTTTTTTTTCTAATTTAGTCGCGAAAATGCTCCGATTAAACAAGGCAAAATTCACAATAAAAAATAACTGGTGGGAATAATCAAGGGGGGTTAATCAGACGGAAAATGCATCCCTGAGGAAATCTCGGATTGAGCAAATTTTGCTACTTTTACGTTGCCCGAGTACATCTCGGGTCCCGCACCGAGAGGGTTAATAAAATGTAAGCATTAGTTCCAAAGCAACTCGTTGACATTCATTAAATACTAACTCCTTTGTTGGAAGTCAAGTAATAAAAATGACAATTTGTGGAAAATCTCTTACCATTCGGTTACGTTTCGCAGGCAATCGAAATTCAGCTCACTATATCGTCGATTGCTTTATGAATTTTCAAGATATTTGACTGGTCTTTTAATATTAGTTGTTGACTTTCAAATCACACACACACATACACACACACAAATAATTGGTATAGTTGGCGCATGCGCAGTAAAATATATTTCATACAACTGCTCATATTTCTTTAAATAGTTAATATATTTATATTCCGATTGTACTATGTTATTTTTACTATACTTTGCTTAATTTTATGAAACTGGCGTTGAATCGGTTGTAAACTTTGCATGCTATAAACAAAAAACATACAAAAATTTTTTAACTTTTTTAAAGAAATTTAAAGTATTTCCATGACTATACATGCTAATCTTACACAAATGAACAGAAATATCGTACTATCTACAAAGTCACCGCTGAGGCGGCGTATCATTTCTTACATTTTATTTTACTTGGCGATCCCAAATATTATTTTTTCTCTTCAATTTTTTATCGTTCCCCTAATTGCGCTTGTGATCAAATCTTCATTGCAAATATGAGGTCAAATATGTTCTTTATATTCCTGAATTTCGAGAAGAATCAATCAAATTTGTCTGGAGATATTTGATTCCAGGGTGTTTTCTCTTATTGTTGTCCGCTAGTTAATTCCTAAACCATTAGCTTTAGAGGTATAGTTTCAATTAAAAACATGTTACAGGTTTGTTCTTCCTTATATATGAAAAGAAATTTAAATCAAATGTGTTATTTTATAAAAGTTACGAAATTTAAATTTTTATACTGATCTTGGGTCCCGTACGTTATATTTAGAAGAAGAACTCCATGCTCTAAAAAGTAAAACTGAAAAAAAAAATTCCCTTTCATTTTTGTACTTCCAAAACTTCCAAAATTAATAATAGTTGGAGTTTTATGAATTTTCAGCGTTGTATTAAACGAATTTTTAGTACCATACAACGCTGAAAATAGATTAATTCTAACTATCGCAACTCTATAAGTGTTGATCATATAAAAAAGAAATTTTAATAGCACGGAGAAAGTTTTTCTAATTAGAACTTAATAGATATATTTACCATATAAAAATTTAAATCTCGTAAATAAAAATGCAAACAAAATATTTTGACATAAATGGTTGTTGATTGCGGGGCTACGGTCATCTTTTGCTCACAATGGCTAAACAGAACGGGATCTACGTTTAACGTTAAATCCGAACTATTACAAACACACATGCTTGAGTTGGGTTTCGAACCCAACACCTTTTGTACAGTATCCAGCGCACTAACCTCTAGACAAACCTGATGGAATTTGACGGAAACAGTGCTGCCAGATGGGCCACCTTTTTTAAAATCTGATTCTTGATTGCCACCACTTTTTTGAAATGGTAAAATGCGCCTTATTTAATGACATATTAATTAAGGCGAAAACAAAGGGCATTTTACCGTTTCAAAAAAGTAGTGCCAATCAAGGAATCTGAAATACAAAAAAGTAGCCCACTGGCAACACTGGACGGAAATTGATTTTCATCTAATGACATTTAAAACATCCTTCAATTGTAATTATAGATGTAAAACTAACAGTTTAGAATTATATTGCACATCAATAAGAGAAGATACTGAACACACAAAAAAAGTTGTAACTTACAATTTTGAAATTCATTTCATGTAAATGTTTTCACAAGCACCTATATTATATTATCATAAGAATGATTTCTAACAGCCTTAAGAAGAGGTTCTTCTTCTTTAACCTAAAATTCACGTGATATTAAAAAAAAATTTCGGCTACAATGAAAAGAGAGATCACCTTCAGATTTTTTGCATTATATTTATTTTCATTTTACTTATAGTACTACATTTTTGTTGTGTAAAAAAATAAATAATGCACCTTGTGCAAGGACGAGTACCTGCAGGTGCGTTCTGTGAACTTGAAATCGGGCGAATGTTTTCTCCAATCACATGTATCAGAAAAAAAATTGGACTCCAATCTCTCAAAGGGCATTAAATTCTCTGGGGCTTATGCTAACATTTAGCCCATTATCGGGTAATGGTACTATACTTACCACTTAATTTTTGTTGAAAATTGATCGATTCGCACCGGAATTTTTAGTAAAACATTTTGTTTTTATAATGCATGTGATGAAACAGTCGCTTTTTACTTTCAAATCAATTTGTTTGTATATTCTGATTCATGTGAATCTTTTCAACATTTCAGCCACAGAACTGACTTGCCCGATAAAGGGTTAATATAAAAAGTGGATTTTTGACAAAATGGCGGTCATTTGAACAAAAAAGATCGTATTTTTGCCATTTTTTTAAACTTTTACAAGCTATAAAAAATATTTAATCGGCGAAAATTACACTTTTCGCTGGTATAAGCTCCAGCAAGTATGATTACCTTCCTTTTTTAATATGAAGGAAATCGTTCGAATAGTTCTCGAGAAAAATGGTCGTCCAGTTTGACAAACATGATTTCGAGAAAAACAAATTTAAAGTTTACCATAATGGTTGCGTTCAACGGGCAATAAAGATTGTGAGGAATTGGAATATAGGGAAACCAATTTAATGCAACGGTCTCACCTGAGGGTTAAAAAAAATAAAATTCTAAAATTCTAACATAAAGAAGCAGACCCCCCACCCCCACTAATTTTTATACTTGGAGTACTGGACTTTCTCATTTGGACATAACTGAGTATATTTAATTCTTCAGAATAATTTTTAACCGTAACTAATTATAACACCAGTCTAATTTTACATACTAAATTTCAGGAGAAAGAAAAAGAATCCAAGTAAGGAAATTTTGCTCGTTATATTCTTTAATTTCTAAATTTAAACTTAAACAATACTGTGGACACTTTTATTTACAGGAATAAAAAAAGAAATACAACCTGCATTCATTATGTTTCCCTTAAAATAATCTTTATATAAAATATAAGGTAAGCATAATAATTATTTTAAATTACATTACATATACACAAACAAAACTTACCTCAAGTTTGGAATTTTCTTCGGATGACAAAACGACTAGACTAGGAATGCCTTTTAAAATAGATCTAAGTTCTCTTAAAAATGTTCCAAAAAACGGAATGACTCGACTGTAAGGCGAGGCCAGCGCCTTATCTATAGCAGACCGATATTCAGGAGATAATTGAGGAGTTAGCAAAGCATTAGTTAGTGTCTCTAAAGAGCTTACATTGTCTTTGTCGGAGAGAGACAGCCAGAAAGGTTTTAGTTTCTCTGACCTAAATATAAAATAGAATGTATTGTAAACATAAATACATATTCATTACAGTAACAATTTTAGTATAAGATTAAAGAGAAAACTTAGTTTGTGAAGGAAAAGGGGAAAAAATTATTACAATTAAACTGTTATTTTTACATTTATGAATCTCAAATTATTGTAAATATAAATTGAAACAGAATGACTCCACTGATTTTTTAAAATGTTTCCGATAAGGTTCAGGTTGACAATTTTGAATACATTTTTCTTTAAAATTAAGAAAATGAATCCATTTTTTATAACGGAATATAACATAGCTTCGAATATTTAAGTCTCAAATTTTAAAAACACGCGTACTCATAATAAAAAAATCTACTCAAAAATGAAAACCTAAACCTTCTCGAAGCATTTCTTTAACCCTTTCATTCCCATGGTAGAATATGTTCTAGAAATTACGTAGTTCAGAGAATCCGAATTTACACCAAAAAACTTCTATGTTAAATTTCGCTTTATTTAAATACGGAATGCTCTGTTATTAAATAGGCCAAATATTGCTATTTTAATTTTCTGGTATGAATTTGGAACATCCGAAATAAATAATCCACTAACATCATGATGCCGTTTGGACTCACTGGGAGGCAAGTTCCATGAGTACTTGTAGTGTAAGTCACATGCTACGATTTTTGTCTACCAGTATTTTAGAATGGAAAAATGTGACTTATTTTATCGGCGATATCTCATTACTTGAATTAGGTGGAGCAAACTTTTTGAAAATAACGGTGGCCAAAAAGCGTAACAGTTATTAGCTATGTGACTTACACTACAAAAACCCATGGAATTAGCCTGGGAGTGAAAGGATTATGTGTGCTGGTTATAGGAATCAGTGGTAATCAAGTCTGTTGTCATATATGTAAAATCATCTATAATATAATAGAATGGAGCTTTAAGATAAAAATTCTACCAAAATTTTAAACTAAATATCTGTACAGGGTGTATAGAGGTGCTTATATTTGAGTAATACTATTCCCGAATAGTAATCGTCACCTTACTTAATCACAGAATTTTGTGACTAAATACAGAAAAGAATGCTATTCAGAAATAGTGATACTTTAATATACGCCTCTCTGTGCCTTTGCCATACTTTTTTAAAAAGACTTTACAGTTTCCTTCAAAAGGTTCTTCATCCTTCTTTGGATTCTCTATTGTATTCTTATACGCTTATTTCTTCTTATAATTAAAAAATATTTAGTGTACAAGCTTGTATTGAAGTTTAAGTTTCAAACTTAAAGATATTTCTGGACTTAATTGGGCTTTCGTTTCAACTAATAAAGTTGAAACGCTCAATCTAAAGTTTCAATATTTCCGGTCTCGTCTCGTCATTTTAAGGCAGACAAAAGGGTTTCACCATATAGCGAAATAATGGATGCCACGGAAATGTGACAGGTGAGGTTCGATGAAGGGAAGTGGACCCTTATGACAATAGGAAAACACCGTTTAGGTTTTTGAGAGATGAGGGAGATAGCTGAGAGAGATCAGTTAATGCGTGGACCTGAAAGTGTGAGGTCACTTTTTGCGCCTAGAAGAATTCTCGGACAGAGCGTGTATTAAAATGGTGTGAGGCTCTTGGAGGATAGAGCCAGTGATAACGGGAGATCAAATGGGATCTCCGATAACTTTTTTTTTAACTAATGTTGTGTGAGAGGGATATAGAATATTTTAATAAGCGGACCGGTACATAGGAAGTAGTTTCTATATGTAACTTAATGTCGGACCGGATCAGCTATATCCGAGTTCTTAAGTATAAATATTGTTTTGTTATTTGTAAGTAGTGTGTAAATAAATTGTTAGTTAAGTTTAATTGAATAAGTTAGTATTCTTTTCAATAAGCCTCTCAAAGCGTGCCCAATATCATGTAATTATATCGGTGGTGGCAGCATATCAACAAACAAGGATCATTCTTCGAAGTCCTGTGGACTAAGAGGAAACCCGACGAAAGCCACGATGCTTGAAATTGATATTTAAATGCTGATTTAAATTCTGCAGTAAATTTCCTGTGAAAAAATTTTAGACATTCTTTCTCTAGCATACTTCTGCATGAGAAAAAACTTGAAAAAATTCTGTGGCTGCATCTGAAGTGATTTTCTGTATAAATTTAGCAAGAGGGATGGTAAGGAAACTAAAACCTTGGGACAGAGTTCAAAAAATAATATCAACCGCAAAAATGCGTGCAGGCTAATTTTTTTGCTACATATTTATATAAAACATTTGTCCCAGTTTCAGAAAAAAATTACATAGAATTACTTTTATTGAAACAATTTTAAACAGACAGCTCCAAACTTAAAAATCAGTATCAGGGGTACGGGACGGTATAAGAGTTTTCCTGGTATTTGCACCCACAACATCGTCCAAAACTTATTTATCTCGTTAATATTGTTATGCAATCATGCAATGGGATGTTTCCCAGTATATGAAATTAAAAAAAAAAAAACACAAGAATATGTACTAAAATAAAAATTATTATTCAGGGACTTAAAAGTCAAAAGCTTGTGAGAATGCCCCATATATCGATACTAATAAAAGAAAAGTGTTTGCCCGTGTGTCTGGCTGTTCTCTGGGTGGAGCTAATTGAGCTTTAACCCTTGTGTAGGCCTTCCCACCTAGCTGAACCTGTCTGTCTGTGTGCGATGACTGGGGAAATCTATCGCGCGAAGAGGTCTGGAATTGAGAAGAGGATAGCACGAAGCATGTTCTAATGCATCTGAGCCTCAGATTTTTCACTTTTTGATAAAAAGCCGACAAATTAATTTAACACCGCAATTAAAAAGGTCGACTGGGGCGTACTAGAACCTCTTTCTGAAGCGCAGAAAACATAGAAGAGCCAAAATTCGGAAAAAGCTCCATATTTGCAACGCGTTTCGAAACGCGCATAGGCAAATCTGCTCAAAATACGAAAAAGCTTAAAAAATATTCGGAATTTTCATATTTTTAATTCGAATAACGCAATTTGCTTAGAAAATTACGAATTTTAACCCTTTCAAAAAAATTTTAGAACGTTAGAATTCGTGTTTTTTTCCCTGTCTTTTGAAGCCGGCATCGGCTTAACTATTCGAAATAAAAAAATAATAAAAATACTCGCTTCACAATGGGTACCGTGTTTTCTACGATGGTCCAATCCATTTCGAAAAATACGAATACTAATTGTTCTGTACGAATTTCGTTAATTTCTGCAAGGTTTAACGATCTGCATCGGCTCGGGAAATCAAAATACGAGAGAGAGAAAAAAAAGCACCAAACCACATCTGCGTTCATTTCTATTTTGAACGGTGCAATCCGTTTTTATAAAAAAACGAATGTTAACCCTTTCAAAAAAATTTCTTTCCTAGTGTCACTCTTGCCATATTTCGTTTTTTAGTGCATACTTTAAAATTCGGAATCCGTTTTTTTTCTTCAAGATACGGAAAAGCAAATAATGCTCACTAAAAGAGCGCACATTTTAATTTAAAACAACGTATTTGGCTTGTAAAAATATAAATGTTATCCATTTCAAAAAATTCCTTTTCGAAACTCACTTTTCCGACTATTTTTTTATGCATACATTAAAAATCTGCATCCCGTTTGGATGTCGAAACAAGAAAATAAAAGAGTACTTCCACTTAATAAGCATATATGTAGCTTTAAAAGGGACGTCTTCGGTTTTAAAAAAATGTGAAGATTCGTGAAGAAAAATAATTCGTGACTGGAACTCACTTCGCGACTCACTTCGCGACTCCCTGAGACACTCATTTTTCCAATTCATTTTTCTAGTGTAACAGTTATTAAATGTCGGTGTTTTATCACAATTTTTTTTTGCACATTCTTGGGACGTTTTGTTTTTATTACGTACAAAATCTCGAAACATTTGGAAAATTAGAAATATATAAAAAAATTCAAATTTGCTCGATGTTCGACCCGAACTTGAATACTCTTGTGTCTTTTTCTCATGCTTTTACATGTAAATATGAATATTTTTGCACGAAAATTATACACAGATTTCGGATACATAATATGTATAAACATAGACATTTCCAAGAATTTAGATAATAAGAAATTAATTTTTTTGTATTATTTAATTCGGCTGTTACTATACTTTAAAGGGCATTCTGTCTCAGTTCCCGTTTTTTTAGAACATTTTTGGGTAAGGTCTGGAAAGCTTAAATTTTTCAAAAGTACCTTTCTTAGTTTAAAATAGAGAGGGCGGTTCATATTATTTAGGTGTTCGCAGGATTGGTCAGAATTAAAAATTTAGTCAGAAATTAAATTTGAAATCACTATATCGAGGACTCCCTAGTTCGTTTGGATAGATTTTCATTTAAAAATATAAAAGCATGCAGTTTCGCGTATGTACGATGCCGAAGGCAGTGGGAGCCCCCAATGTTATGTTCGTTTGGAAAGGTTTTCGTTTAAAGATATAAATTCATTGAACACTGATATTTATGATTATTATCAAGAGCATGGGCTACGCGGGTATTTTGTTTAAAAATATAAAATCCAAACTAACCGAAGATTGCGAAGTTGCCCCGTGTGCGCTATCAAAGGCAACGGGGCTTAGAATGATAAGTTCCGGTTTTCCATTTAAAAATATAAAATCACACATATTCGCGTGTTATACCTCTATTATTGCCGCGTGTTATAGCTGCAGCGTGTTATAGCTGCAGCGTGTTATAGCTGCAGCGTGTTATAGCTGCAGCGTGTTATAGCGGGGCCCCGAACATTAGGTTCGTTTGAAAAGATTTTTGCAAACATTGAATTTAGTTATATTTAAGGTTAACACGAGCCCGAGCAATGCTGGGAGATTCAGCGAGTATATATATTGTGTGTACCGAATCCAAGTGAATAGAATAGAATAGAACTTAGCTGGGGATAATAATTGATTCGGGGACCTCTTTCTTGACCGAACATAGTTTATTAATCAAGATCGATGATACAGGCATAGTCGTGGAAGTTCTGAGGAGTCCCCGAGAACCTTACATGATCATGGGGTATGTAGTCAACTCAAATCTATAAAGTCTATCGTTTTCGCGCGTGTCTTGCTTTTTGATTAGTGCTTGTAATTTTTTCCAGCGGGGTGCTAAATTGTCAAATTGGGAGGAAACTTTAATTTAATTGGTTTAATAGCTTATAATTAATGCCCGGGTCTATGACGTAAGCAAGGGCTGGCTAAGCCTGGTTGATCCTTAACCACAAACGCTTGCATATTGTGTTAACGATTGTATTTTGAATCTTAAAGTTGGTTACAATTAAATATATTAAAATAATATTTGCTGGCATGAAAAAACTTAAAACAGAGATTCAGAATAAGACATAAGAGTTAGAAAATAGTTAATTGAAAATCAATTTAGATTTAAGATTAAAATAGATTTTAATATTTTAATACTTTTATATATGTGCGGAATACTCCTTTGGAAATTATATTAATTCCCTATCATTATAAAGCAAAAGCTAATCATTGTATCAAAATGAGGAAAAAATATTGACAATGTAAAAATGAAAACACCATTAAAGTCGATTACGTAACAGTTATCACTTTGATTTGTAGTGATATTCATCATTGTATTTTCATAGGGAAAAAACCTAATACACTGTAGAAACAAGTATAAAAGCTGCCTTTAATATAACAGAAATGTTTGCGAAAATTAATTATAACCCCGTCGTTATTCAGTAATCCGGAAACCTTTCTTTTATATTCAGAAACCTCTTGAAGAAAGGTCAATCGCAAACCTCAGAAAAGAATTGGTTTCTGAAATTCACCGAAACATTTCTCAAATATAAGGGTCGCCCAAATCAAAGCGGCATTGCTGTAATAACTCCGCATTTGAGGAGACATATGACTGTGCATGCTCCTATAGAGGTCGCAGAGCGATAGGAATGCATGCGATATCGTCAGGTCCCGCCAGATGCGTGTGTGATAGCGTGGGAGCACGTTGAAAGGCACCGTTCGCATCATGGATGCCTCCAGACGGTGTGGGGATATAGTGGAAGAAGACATGCTCTTGACCAGGTCGTGACCTGTCGTAAGTACTACTTCTTTCACTGCGAAAATCCCTATCCCATCGGAACACCAATCTGCGTGACATACACTCCGTGCCATACTCATTTTGCATTCGACGACAGATTTCGCTAGCACTCACATTTTCCGCTGTTAAAAATCGCACGACCGCACGTTGATACTGTGTGGAAGCATTCATGATGCGAACGATGCCTTTTAATGTGCTCCCATGCTATCACACACGCATCTGGCGGGATCTGACGTTATCACATGCATTCCCAGAACTCTGTGTCCTCTATAGGAGAATGTGCAGTCATTTTTCTCTTCAAATGGCGGAGTTATTATAGCAATACCACTTTAATTTTGGCGACCTACATAAAAGGATCATTTTTCTGGTCACAAATTATGGAAAAAAAAAAAAAAAAAAAACGTTTGTGTTAATATTGGAAGCCTGTTGATTTTTGACGTGTCTGGTTAGTTCGTCGTCTAAAGATTTCTGAAGATAATGGAAAAGATTACAGAATCATCTGTAACTTTAAAATTATACCTAATTTTCGCAAATGCTTTTTACACATTTCGTCATTTCAGTAATTTTGTATAGTGTAACGTAACTCATACGTTTTAGGTATAAATAAAACATTAAAGAATAGTTAGGATTTTTTAGCATTAAACTAGTTATATAGGGTGCATGTGAAATGCTTCAACAAACTTACGGAGATTATAGTACTTATCAAGACGAACAAAAAATGCAATGGAACATGGGGTCGCAAACCACTTATTGAGTCACAAATACAGGATGTTTCACCCTAACTAAAGTCGGCTTGTTGGTAATAATTTTGCGAAAAATTAAAATATTGCAATAAAAATGTAACAATATGTGCCTTATTTCGTATGAAGTGTGATAACACCACAAAAAGTTCTGGATAAACAGGGTACTCACTCAATGGATGATACCGTATGAACTGATAATCACAGTCCGAAATGGGGAGCATCCAATGCACACTGCTGGCGCGTATAATGGAAACTTCTACCACTTGTTTTTGTGATGTTATCACATTTTATACAAAATAAGGTACATATCGTTACATTTTTATTACAAAATTTTAATTTTTCGCAAAATTATTACCGACACGCCGACTTCGGTTAGGGTGAAATACCCTGTATTTGTGACTTAATAAGTGGTTTGCGACACCATGTTCCATTGTATTTTTTGTTCCTCTAGATGATTACTATCATCCCCTAAGTTTGTTGAAGCATTTCAGATACACCCTTTATAACTGTCATACACACACTCTAGTTATAGACACAGTCGACATTGAATATAAATAACGTTTTGATTGTAGCTGTCTGTTGAAATGATATACGATATTGAATCTAAATACGGAAGTATAAACGTGATTAGTTTAACGATGCCTATGGACTGCATGTATTATCCAATGTAATTTATAAGTTTTATGTCTGTTGAAATAAATCGATTTATTGATGCAAATCTAATTTAGAGATATATATGTAATCTGTTTAAACGGCAGCTACTGAACGCATTAAGGTTGAAAATAGGGAGTTTTTCATAAGACAGGGACGGAAAATTAACGCGAAAGCAAGTTAATTAACATTACTATTTCCGAATAGTAAACTTCGTCTTATTTAACGACAGAATAAAGACGATTAAATAAGGCGAAGATTATACTCGTACTTTTTGGACCTGGTTCTGACAATTGGCTCACTGGCCCATGAGTTTCTGTCATGAGACATACCCACACGCGAAAAATGTGACTTTATTATTCTCATTCATCTGCACATTAGCATTTGTAATAATATAGATAAATTTAAATAAGCCTTAAAATGTTTCTCTATATTAAAATAAATGAAAATAAGAAAATAAAGCATCCTAAATAAAGTGAGATTTCTTTATAAAATGATACCGCATATGTTAAAAAAATCTTTTGTTTGAAAAATCAAATTCAAATGAATGGAAATGAGAAAAAAAAACCACATTCTAAATAAAAGGAGATTAACTTACACTTTGATGCTGCATATGTAGTGTTTTGTTTAAAAAATAAAACTTCAATTTTCTATTTAAAATCTTTAGTTTTGAGATGACCTATTTTTGTTTGACAATTCACTCAGTATTTTTCTACTTATTTACATTTCTTTTAAAATACATCTCGTTTAAATATTTACGAAAGTAATAGCGTCAAAACATTATTTGGAAATTTTTTATTTATATTCTTTCTCAAATGTTTTGAAATCCCCGGATTTCAGAATAAGTCTGAAATTGTATTCTTTCTAATTAAGCCACACAACTGAAAAAAGTAGTGACCAGAAGAGCTTAAATGCGGTGTTATTTGTGAAATAACATTAATTAGAGAAAACAAAAAACTATGAGGATGTTCTTTAAAAGTACTTCTTGGAAAAAGTAGCTGTAATCTAAAATAAAATTGTTGTTTTATTCGTTACAATTAACCCAAATAAATAATGCAAGAATCCTTTCTTATGCTATTAGTAAAGAGCTCTGCAGATGAGTAAAAACAACTTGAAGGTTCTGCGCAACTAATAAAATATTTACGTGGATGAAGAGAGAAGTGTATGCATTAAAAAGAAACAATTCAGACACATGTAATTCAAACACTTCCCCTCAATGTGTCAGAAAATGTGTTTTCTGATTATTGTTATAGTTTTTTTTCACTAAATACAGTAGATTTCCGAATATCGGGCATTCACGGGACCAAATATATTTCAAAAAGTCAAAATCGCTGCATAATATTCAGAACATTATCAGATGAATTTTATAATTTAATATTACAATCAATTAATATTAAAATATAATAAAATTAATTATCATTGAATTACAACTAAATTATAATTAATTAATATTGAGCGAGGAAATGGATTGGATGCTCAAGGGATTTAGATTGAAGGATTCCCGGGTAGGATTCTGCCAGATCCCCGAACATTTGAGCGTCTTCATTAGGAGTTGTGCGCGAGTGGATCGTTTTATGCTTTCAGGCGTGATAAGGGTACTGTAGGATATCGCAGAATCCCTGCCGTGGAAGAAGCAGTATAACGCACAGTAGAGGATAGTCCTTCGACAAGCTCAAAAGCCGTTGGACGTGCGTTGGGTGTGATTTCCTTGCTTAGCCCCATACATAAAATGCATGTTGCCAAGCTCCGCATTGGTGTGACGATGCATGTTACTCGAAATCCGTAAGGAAATGACGATTCAAGCTAGCGATCCATCATTCCATTCATCCATCGAACTTAACAGCGCCCTCTGCTGCCTCAACGTTGCATTTCTGCACCCACATTCCTATACGAAATCTGCTTATTTAGGTCCCCTCTAACTGCCTTTACATTTCTGACACATAGTTTTGAACCACCCTGTATACATATAAATATACACTGTATGCAGTGTGTCCACGTATAATTTGACCGACCTTTATTTTCGCATCCGTTGATCCTAGATGCATACTTCCAATTACAAAAATGGTTTAAATAAGGTAAAGAATTAATTTAAAAAAGATTTGGGTCAAGATAAACCTTTATTAAAAAATTACGAAATTTAAATTTTTATACGGTCCCCCGGTATAAGTGATATTTAGTAAAAATTTACTGTGACACTAACAAGTAAGACAAAAAAAGTTCCATTCATCTAACTTGAAAATTGACCGAGATATGAAACTTTGAAATGCATGACTTATACCACTTTTTTGCATCTCAAAACAGATGATTTCGACAATGCTTTCAGGGGTCGTATATGAAGTGCTTAAACTTAATTCAAGATATCTGCGTTTTGAAAGAAATCGTACAACTATTACGATTGAGTTAACTTTTATTAGTTAAGTTTCAGATTAGTTAAAATAATTGTATTTTAACATATGATTTATTTTGTAAGGATTTGAGGCTATGATTTCTTCTAACAAAAATTATGTTATTTTCATAAAGTTTTATTTAACTTGCAACGATCTTCTTTCCAGTTTAAAATTTGTACTCGAACTTTAGCTCACTTTCAAATGTTCGATCGAAGTTAAATTTTACATACAGACTTAAATCCGATGACAATATAATATTATTATGATTTTCGACTTTACATTATACACACCTTATACATACTTATATTAGAGGATAACAAAAAAAAATCGGATAGATTACCTTCAACAAGTTTAAAAAAGAGTTTTAAATTAGATAACATAAACCTGCGATGGTCGTGTTTTTTAACTTTTATAATTACGTGTTATGTATTTTTTAACGCTGAATAAAAAAATTACCTTCACTTTTAACCCTCATGTCAGGATTTTTAACAAATCGTAAATTTCAAGGATAAAAAATAGCGAAAAATCTGATACTATAAAATAGATGTAAAACTTTTTTATTCAGTTTAATTTTATTTAATTCAATAATTTATTCAATTTTTTGGCTTATTATTCGGTTTCTTAAAGCTAAACAGCTCAGGGGGTCCGATGAGGTTGGGAGGGGAGTGGGGATCAATTTTAACTTTGAAATTTGCGATTTGAGAAAAATCCTGACGTGATGGTTTAAAATGAAGGTCATTTTGGGATTCAGCGCTAAAAATATATATAAGAATCAATTTTGAAAGACTAAAAACACAAATATCACATCTATTTTATAGTATCAAATTTTCGCTATTTTTCATTTTTTTTATTTACGATTTGCAAAAATCTTTACTTGATGGTAAAAAAAAAGGTCAATTTCGGATACAGTGGTACAGAATACATAAGAATCAATTATCAAAAGCTAAAAAACATGACATAACCTAACTTTTGCAAGCTAGTGTAATCTAATAACATTTTAAAATATGTATCATTTTGTAAAGATTTGAGGCTGTTAATTTTCATCATTTTATTTAACTAAAATTCTGCTTTTTTTTCTTCTTATATGTTTATTACAAATTGTATATCTTGCATTAATATGTCAGAATGATTAAAGATTTCAAATTTATATTGGAATGTTAATTTTCTTCTGAACCATTTCTTTAATATATCTGACGAAATTATATTTGTACTAAATTTGTGAACGACCCTTAATTTGCAGCAAAAATTATAATTCAACTTTAAACAGCTATTACTCGGTCAATTTTAATAGCAAAATAACGGGATTTTTTTTGTCTTACCTGTCAGTGTAACAGGAACATTTTACTAAATATAACTTATAGTACTGGGGGACCGTATAGAAATTCAAATTTCGTAATTTTTTAATAAATCTTTTTCTTGACCCAAATCTCATTAAAAATAATTCTTTACTTTATTTAAACCATTTTTGTAGTTGGAAGTATGCATCTAGGACCAACGGTTGCGAAAATAAAGGTCGGTCAGGTTATACGTGGCCACACTGTATATACATATATATTTATACATGATTCGAATTAATACTTGATAAAGAATTCCTTGACTGGTGGACTGTCCGGATTTTAAATTGGTGACCGTGGCCAGTTTGATCACAAGATGCTATGCTGTATGTTTTTATTTATCGGGATACATTTAAGACCAAATATAACTCCAAAGTGATGTATTAGTGATTTAAAAACAATAATAAAATCTCTAATTGCAAACATTCAAGTAATGCTAAAGGCGTTGGTCTTCGCTTAAATATTTTTTGAATGCCTAGCGTCGCCGTAATAAATGCTTTTGACTTCAAGTTATTATTTTAAAGAAAGTTTAATGGCAATATATCAGCAAATCTTGATTAATTTTTTCGAATAAAGACATAAAAAATAAATTTTGCATAATATAAACTTTATGTACATTCATGCATAACGCATTAACGTTCACAACATATATTCTGAGTTTTTAATTCTGAATCTGTCTTTGTTTATAAGTAACTAAATATGAAGACCTTTACGTGCGATAGATTTCCATAGCCACCAACAAGACACGCAAATACATACACATTCAGAGAGACAGACAAATCCTCCTTTAATATTCATATGAATACCTACAGCACATTTCTTTATAAAGTTACACAATTAAAGAATGAAGTTTCATAAGTAAAAAAAAAAGTCAGAATTAGTTTTAATACTTTCGTGACGAGCGTCAAATATACGTGGTATAGTGTGCGCACAATCCTTAATTTTAATTACTACTTTATTCGAATAATGTTTTTCGTCTTATTTAATCACAGAATTTCTGCGAGTAAATAAGGCAAAGGTTATTATTCGGAAATTGTTTTGCACAAAACTTAAAAATTATATGCGAGACAATAGTCGCTAAGGGGTGAAGAATGAAAGCAATGTTTAAACTATAAAAAGAATTACAAATAAAAAAATTAAATTTGAAAAATCAAAACACCCGACTGCGTAAAAATCGAACTAATTAATTATTTCTCATCAATGTGAAACTATTTTTTATATTACTTACCTTTTTTTTTTATTTACTTGTATTGATGACTTTTAAGTTGTGCCTAATTGTTAGTTCCAATTATAAACACTGTTTTGAAGAGGCCTATAGATGTCTATGAAGGTTACAGTTGCAGTAAACCTAGAGATCTTACCTTCACAACTTCCAGGTTGTGTAGCATTTAAACGGAGCTTCTGACTGTAAAATAGTCATTGAAAGGTCGTCTTCATTTTGAAAGACCTATCCAATGATATGACACTCAATAGGGTGCGTAAATTTTTTCGTCTCTACCGCCATTTTGAATTTATAAAAACAAAACCTAACCTATAACCATCGGATGGTTAAGACAATCGATGGAGACCTCATTCATTAAAATCCATCAAGCCGTTGAGATGTTTCGAGAGTATAAAAAAATCCACATATCCAGATACGCGTGAAACACATAACCCTTCTTGGCAGCCGGGTAAAAATCGGAAAATATTTGAAAATTACTTGTTTCTTACATCAAAAGTATAATTTATTTCCACATAAGCTATGTTACATCTGATTATACAAAGATTCGTCGGCAATATAATTGCGATGTTTGATAAGAAAAGGGTAAAATCTCTTTAATTGGCCATTTCTAAAGTTTCCATTTACTTTTAAAGACAGGCAGAGAAGTCCAAAGTTGCAGAAAATGATTGCAGCAACATTGGCTAATTGTTGTCTATTTGTTGTCCTATGTTTGTTGTCTCACATTAAGAAATTTTCGGCTTGCAATACCATTGGCCAACGAACCATTCGCCAAGAAAGATCCAACCGTTATCTGCTCAGAATCCTATCAAATATACACCCCACATTAGATGGTTTTCTGTACTCTACCATTTCCCAACCTTTTCTCAACAGTTTTCACAACCTGTCAACGATGGGCAAACAATCCGTGCTACTTGGGGTAAGCTTGTGATTCCGTCGTATTAGTATCTCAAAAATCGCAATTTTTTCATTCTGCCACTATAAGAATAATTGTGCGTGGTATGTAATTTTTCTATATTTTTATTGTTTCCTTTATATGCGTAGCACAACTGCGGAATAAATATAAAAATTCTATATACAATTTTTGTTAAATTATCTAACAAAGTAATTTTCATGGGAACTTGGCAAAAAATTCCCTCGATAAAAGAAACGTCCATGAGAGGAACCATAGATAGCAAAAAATATAAATGAACATTGCATAAAATCAATTCAGGATATTTTACTGTTATAGTTAAAAATTTTACAATTTTTTCTGTACACTTTTATTCCGAATACCATAATATAATTTAAAAAAATTACCCAAAGGGAACTACCACAAATTTTATTTTAAAAGGGCTATCTCTGAGTAAAGAAATATCAGCCCACTATTTCATCCATAACTTTGTAGAAGATTTAAAAATTGTTGAATACTTATAGCTGAACACCTCACATCAAACGACAAATCATAAAATTTTGAAAAAGTCTTAGATTTAACCGTCTGGGCTCTAACTTGTGTATTTTAAGCTTTTTTTTTTTTTTCTAACTGAGCCCCTAAGTAAGTTGAAGACATGAAATTTTGAATACTTATAGCTGAATACTTGCGATCACTCGACAAGACAAATTATAAAAATTTCAAAAAGCCTTATATTTACCGCCCCCCCCCCCAGGCTCTAACTTGTGTATTTTAAGCAATTTTTCTAACATTCACGCTTTTCACCCGGGAGGCATTTTTCTAACTTTTGCCGACACCCCTTTGACCATTCTTTCATATTATGCACCATAGCCTTACATATCTTAGTTCCACTTTTTACCGCCAGGGGGCAACTAACTATCTCGGGTGCTATGGGCCCGATCCCCTCGACTAATATATCTACCGGATAGGTTGTAAAACAGAGTTTCGTTCGGATAGAGGTTTGTTTAGAATAGAGTGCGCCTCCTTTTTGCAAAATGTGGAACTAACAGATTTTGCAAAAGGATAAATTGTTTTGAAAGGATTATTAAACGAAACCCTCTGTGCGATCTGTGATAACACTTACCCACTTGTTTACATGCCTTTAACGAAACTTCTGTTTTCAGACTCTTCAGCAGTTAATTTTTTATATTATTTGCTTTTTATTTTGCATACAATCGACTTTTGTGTTATTAGTTTTCATACATTCAAAAGCTGACCTTGTAATATAGAACACTAGCAAACCCCGCGGCTTTGCTCGCGTAATAATTGAAATATGCTAAGTGATATTTATATGTCTAATTTTTATTAAAAGGTACTAACTAAATTTTCATTTTATTAAAAGGTAATATTTTATTTTATTGAAAGGTACTTATTACTTTTAGGAATAATACAAAAATTACTTTTTAAAACTCAGTTTGATTAAACATCCTTATTACACTGCATTAGGCAGAAATGAGATTTAAATTAATAAAACAAAATAAAACGAAATAAATAATAATTTAGAAAATATTTTGAAACTTTTATGCTCAATTAATACGCTCATTTCAGTATTCATTTGAAGTTTTGAATTTTTTAGAAACCATCTTCTTACATCTTAAAATTAACCATTATGACAAATTCCAAGTCCTACCACCTCTCTCAATATAAATATGCTATGTTGAAACAGGAACTGTTACCATTAATTTGCCAACATTAATTTTGAAATCGGTTTGTTATTTCCTAATATTCCACAGAAACGTAATTTAGAAAGCTTTTAAAGGTCTTTTTTAGAGCGTTTGTTGTTCCTGTGAACCCCAGGTGGTAGAATCATCGGCATAAAATATAGCCTGTGTAGGATCAGAGATTGTTACCATTGATTCGCAACTATTACTTTTATAATCGGTTTATATTACCTGAAATAGCATAGAATCGTAATTTAGAACTTTTTTAGAATGCTTTTCGCACCTCCCCTTCACTTCACCCCTTTTTAATTCGAATTTATTTTCGACAGCCCTTCGAGGGCATTTATATTTTATAAGTAACTACCATGCCATATTTAAAGTTTCTAGCCTTTTCAGTATCACAGAAATCGCAATTTAGAAAGTTTTTAGCTACTACAACCCTCTGTTGGTAGTGGCCCAGACATAAAATATAGCTTATGTTTGAGCAGGTTCTATCACCAACAATTTGTTATCATTATTTTTTTAATCGGTTTGGTAATTTATAAGTTTGCTTAAAAATTGTAATTTATAACGCTTTTCGCTGACTTCATTTTTTTTTTATTTGGTATTTTCTTTCGACTGTTCTTAGAAAGCAGTTGCATCTTGTAAGTAAATAGCATGCCATACTTGAAAGTGTTAGACCCCTCAGTTGTGCAAAAAACGCAAATAAGAACATGTTTTGCTTTTGCAACCCTCAGCCTCAGATGGTAGTGACAGCAACATAAAACATAACCTATGTTATAGCAGGGACTGTCACCATTTATTTGCAACCATTACTTTTGAAATAGCTTTGGTATTTCCTTAGATTGAGTAGAAATCGCATTTTAGAACGTTTTTAGGACGATTTTCGGGCATTTTCACCTCTTTTTAAATTTCCAATTTTTTCGAAACTGTTCTTAAAGATCATTTATATCTAATAAATATGTACTTGCCTAATTTTAAGTTGCTATCCCCTACCGATCACAAAAATCGAAATTTGGAACGCTTTTTTGCTCCTGCAACGTCTTGGTGATAGTGATGCCGACTTAAAATAGCGTCTATGTTAGAGCAGAGGCTGTCAGCTTCAATTTCTTAACATTACTTTTGAAATCAGTTTGATTCTTCCTGAGATATTGGTGACAAATCGGCATTTAGAACGTTTTTAGAACGCTTTTCGCTCATTTTGCTCCTGCATCTCCTCTGGGTTAGTGGAAACATATATAAAATATAGCCTATCTTGGAGCAAGATCTGTCACCATCATTTTAACACCATTATATTTGAAATCGGTTCAGTATTTCCTGAGATTGCATAGAAATCGCAATTTAGAAAGTTTTTTACAACGCTTTTTGCGCATTTTGACCCCCTTTTAAATTTCGATTTTTTTAGGAAATGTCCTTAGAGATCATTGATGTGTTATAACTAACTACCATTCCAAATTTCACGATTCTAGACCCTTCCGTAACGCAAAAGCCACAATTTAGAACGTTTTTCTCCTGCACCCCCTTTGGGGTAGTGGCACCGACATAAAACATCGCCTATGTTGGAGGGGTTGTCACCATTATTTTTTAGATTGGTTTGGTATTTACTGAGATTGTGTAGAAAGCACCATTATACCGCTTTTTAGAACGCTTTTCGCGCATTTTCACACCTTTTAAATTTCGAATTGTTTAAGAATTGTTCTTAGAAATCCTTTATATCTAATAAGTAGCTAATATTTCAAATTTCATATTTCTAGGCCCTTCGGTAACGCAAAATTCGCATTTTTAGAACGTTTTTTTGCTCCTGCACCCCCTTTCCGGTAGTGGCACCGACATAAACCATAGCCTATGTTGGAGCAGGGGTTGTCACCGTCATTTTGACACCCTTATTTTGACACCATTATTTTTTAAATCGGTTTGGTATTTCCTGAGATTGTGTAGAAACTACCATTTAGAACGTTTTTTAGAACGCTTTTTGTGCATTTTCACCCCTTTTAAATTTCGAATTCTTTAAGAACTGTTCTTAGACATCATTTATATTTTATAAGTAACTAATAATCAAAATTTCATATTTCTAGGCCCTTCAGTAACGCTAAAATCGCATTTTTAGAACGTTTTTTGCTCCTACACCCCCTTTGGGGTAATGGCACCGACATAAAACATAGCCTATCTTGGAGCAAGCGTTGTCACCATCATTTTGACACCAATATTTTTTAAATCGGTTTGGTATTTCCTGAATTTGTGTGGAAACTACCATTTAGAACGTTTTTTAGAACGCTTTTTGTGCATTTTCACCCCTTTTAAATTTCGAATTGTTTAAGAACTGTTCTTAGACACCATTTATATCTTATAAGTAACTAATATTCCAAATTTCATATTTCTAGGCCCTTCAGTAACGCAGAAATCGCATTTTTAGAACGTTTTTTGCTCCGACACCCCCTTTGGAGTAGTGGCACCGACATAAGATATAGCCTATGTTCTAAGTTGGACTAACACCATCATTTTGATACCATTACTTTTGGAATCGGTTCGATAGTTCCAGAGCTTACCTCCTACAAATAAACAATTTTTTCCTCTTTATAATAGGAGTATAGAAAAGTGGGCTATGAGAAAAATATGATGCATGAGATATTTTGCTGCCTCCTTAATTTCATTTTTGAAATACAATGAAAATGAAAAAGGGAAAAAAATAATCCAGAAAATCCATAACCACATTAACGGGATTCAGCACCCAAAACAATTTTTTTTAATTATCAACTTAAAAAGAAACATTTTTAGATATTATTACGTAAATATTAATTACTAATAATTTAATAAAAATAAAACTTTAAAAAATAAAATTATTTTTTCACAAAAATTTAAAAAAATGCATTTTACACTCAATTTAAAACGCTACTAGTATTTTACTATTTTTTAAAAAATATTTCACCTGATTTTTTTTTTTTTTTTTTGAAGGTCATTAATGATATTTTGAACTGATTCAAGGATCGAATTTTTTTTTAATACAACAGTTTTAGAGAGAAAAATAATAACTAAATACAAGCAGGAAAATGAAGAGAAAATGGCTAGTTTTTGTACATATGGATTTTCTTTCAACAAAAGTTATCAAAATATTAAAAATTCGATTCTTAAATCTTTTATGTATGGTATTATATTCAACTAGAAAAAAATTCAAGCCCTTTCAGTCATATTTAGAAACACTTTAGCATTTTGAAGACATGGAAAATCTGAAAAAACACAAACTGAGATAAAAGAGTTTAAAAATTTCTTTTAAAGATTGAATATGATATTAAATATTTATTAAATAAGCCGTAACTGTGTTTATATATGCAGTATTCGTCTGAAATTTTGTCTGGAGGCAGTAGAAAATATATGGTATGCGAAAAGATAAAGATCTGAAAATCGAAATTTTTACGAAAATTTGATATTGGTAGTGTGCCGAGTCCTCTTAAAGTTTTATAAAAATTAAAATATGCACAGAAATCGCCAATTTTTCATTGTTGATGTAGAAAAACAATTTATAATAAATAATGTGTTTATAATTATTCGCTTACTTAAGTCCTGCAAGGATCTCCATAGCCGTGTTGAAGTTCGCTATGTTCCAACATGTAATAGCGATTCTGAGAATGCTTGCCAGAACAGCTTTTCTATCTTCATGAGTTGGTTGAGACACAATGATACATGTTATCCAGGAACTAACCTAAATTGATATGTTTCGCATTATTAAAAGCTTCATTGATACTTTTAAATTTTTAATTGCTGAATTTTTATTCAACTTGGCTGAGAGGCGTAAAACCAACAGAGTAAAAAAGAGCCCAAACCTAGATTCGAACCAAGTCATTGACATTACGCCCCAATGCTCCACCATTGAGCTACCTGGACGATATCCAGCCTACCATTTCTCACTCTTATCTCTTGGCAAGGCTGCACCCGCAGCACACGAAAGAATATTTCTCATGAGCCACCAGCCCTGGGGCAAAAACAAAACGAAATTCTGTTTTCAGATGGACACTTTTTCCTTCTGTTGGTGTTACGGCTCTAAAACAAGTTGAAAAAAAATCAGCAATTAAAAATTTTAAATTACTAAAAATAGGCGGGCGAAATTTCCTATAAATTTCCACAAATTATATATGTTAATAATACTTTTAATTTATTAAATGCTTTTGTTATAGAAAGTTCTACTTCTGTAAGAAGTTTACTGTCACAATTTCCAAATACTAATATTCGCCTTATTTAATTTTCGAATACTCAGTGATAAATACCAAAGATTACTATACCGAAATATTTGTAATAAAGTGTTCACAAAAATAAAGGCAGCGAGAACCTTGCTAAAATGAAATCTTAAAATATCGTAATTTTAAATCAGTGCGTTCTTTGCTTTTAACAAACTTTAATTTTTTATGAAAAAATAAAGAAACTAACAATAGAATTTACAATGATCTTTAATCTAAACACAAAAGAATATAACCTAAGAAGAAATATAGGGTAAGTCAAAATGAATATAGCGATTACAAACGGCTATAACTATTTAATGGAAAAGAATTTATCGATAAAATTAACACAGAATGTAGACGGAACTTCAAAATTTTGTATACATACGTCATAGATGTTCTATGTGACTTCCTTTAGTCACATGGACAACATCTAGGCGGTAGTCCATTTCGGTGACTGAAAAAAAGCTTCAGAATGTATGGTGTGAAATGGAAATGGCGCGCTTAGATGTTGTCCGTGTGACCAAGGGAAGTCACATAGAACATCTATGACGTATGCATACAAAATTTTGAAGTTCTGTCTACATTTTGTATTAATCTTATCGATAAATTATTTTCCATTAAATAGTTATAGCACTTTGTAATCGCTATATTTATTTTGACTTATCCGGTATTTAAAATCACCAAATACTTTAAAAATCACGATTGTCAGCAGCTCACAGAGTATATCGCTTGTTGAAAATATCGAAGGTTCAGTTCAAAAGCTGTTAAAATTTATTTAGTTGTACTCTTCTAATAATACTTTTTTTTCAGTATTGTAGTGATTGCTGAATGATAATTTTCTTTTCAGTATTTTGTTGTTTTCATTCACCTTAACGCATATAAAGGAGGATGCGAGAGGAATTATCCACAATAATGCGAAAGCGAAACACTTCGCGTAGAGATATTTCAGGAAAATCAAATAAGAAAAAAAAAAAAAAAAAAATTTAGAAAGTATGTGAATGGGCTCTAGCTGAATCAATTAAGACTTCCTATACACTTAGTATACATTTTAAGCAAATGCACTATTGATTTATATTGATAAAATTGCTTCGCCAGATTACTTTTTATTTTAATAGTCTAAAATTTTAATTTATGCAATGACATTTTAAGTAATTAGCTAGTAATTATCTGTAGTCTGATTGTATGAATTATCTAAAGTCTAAAGGGTATTAAAATAAGAACACCTCAACTTTAAAATTCAATAATTCAGTAATTATAATAATTATAAATATGCAATAAGCTCACAAATTTTATATACAGCATTGTAAAAAAAAAGCTCAAACTTTTAACAATAGATGTCACTGTGTGTTCTCTAACTGCAATAATGCTCAAACTAATAATAAACTAATAAACCCAAACTAAAATAATACTCTAATGTGTAAAACTACATGATAATTATGCAAATTTTTACTCTTTTTTTTATCCAATTTTTACTGTATTCGATTTAGCTATTGAATGTGTTTTGCATTTTGAAAATTTGATGTTAAATTTGAGAATTTGTACAGTTTGAGACGAAGCGCCTTCTACTGACGAAAATTTGAAATATGTAATTTTAAAATTTATAATGTTAAGAACAAAATAACTTCTTAAAACACCATCAAAAAATTTTAAATGCTCTAGGCCTTTCGAAAGATCTGAGTCTTTCTTCGTCAGGCGCAAAGAAGACGTCCTTCTACTATGAAAGCAGAGGCAAGACTGAAATGAGAGATAAGGGAAAGGAAACAAGCTGAAGAAACAACCAATAGGGAGTTAGAAATGAACAGCCAATAGAAAAGTAGAAGACAACAGCCAATCACAGAAGAGTATAATCAAAACAAAAGAGCACAGAGTAGGAGGGGCAAAATTGGGAAGGGGAAAATACATTTAATTGAAAATGGGAACACATGAAATTAAAAAAATAAATAAATAAATGAAAAATAAGAGACTAATATTAATTAATACAAAAATAAATTAAATGGTAGTACTGAAAAGGTTTTTCCAAGCTGCAGAGAGCATTGTGGAATCAGATTTATCATTAACAATAACATCACGATTAAGATAAATAGCTAGATTTTCAAGGAAGTCCAATTCAGAGATACTATTGGCATTAGAGATAATTTTAGCATTTTGAAAATTGAAACTATGGCCGGAATCACAAGAGTGCTTGGCAATAGAAGATTTAGAAAATTCTTGATTGTTTACATAACGAGAGTGTTCTTTTAAGCGGATTTCGAGATTTCTTTTAGTTTGACCAATATAAGATAAATCACAACCGTTACAAGGAACTTTATAAATTCCCCATTTACGAAGATCAGGAACAGGAGATTTAGTGGAGGGCAATTTGAATTTATTCACAGGTTTAAAGATAACGTTAAAATTGAAACGTCGTAAAACTTTAGCTAACTTGAAACATAAAGGAGAATAAAAGGGGAGGACAACCAAATTATCAGGTTTGCTTTTGACAGGATTGGAAAGAGTAGATTTATTAGATGGTCTATTTAATACTAGAACGCCCGGAAATTTTACTCAAGTTTCATAAAAATATTTCATCCCGGAATTTTTATTTAAATTTATTTAACTGATTTATTTAACGCAATTCTGCGTCACTTAAATTTAACTTATTTTATGAAACAAATTCTGGCTCCAATGGACATTTAATCATGGGGTCGTTGTCGAATCGACTCCTTCCGGGCGTTCTAGTGTTAATTTCTTCACAGCATTATTGATAACAGAAGGATTAAAACCTCTTTTGACAGCAACGGTTTTTAAGTAATTGAGTTCTTCCTTAAGGGATACAGAATCGGAACAAATTTTGAGAGCACGATTTACATACGTGTAAAAAAAACCGATTTTTTGGTTGACAGGATGATTTGAGAGAGCATGAGGTGGGTTAGAAATCGAAAAAGGTTTTCTATAAACACAAGTTTTGAAAGAAGAATCACATTTGGTAACTAAAACTTCAAGGAAAAGAAGTTTATTACAATTTTCTAATTCAAAAGTAAACTGAATATGTGGGTCGATAGAATTGACAATATGAAGAATGGTAGAAATATCAAAAGGATTATCAACTAAAACAAAAGTATCGTCGACATAACGCATCCAACATTTAAAATTAACACGATTTAATAATTTTTCCTCAAAATAATGCATATAAATATCACAAAGAATTGGAGATAAAGGATTACTATTATCCCTCTGTTATCAATAATGCTGTGAAGAAATTAAATAGACCATCTAATAAATCTACTCTTTCCAAATCTGTCAAAAGCAAACCTGATAATTTGGTTGTCCTCCCCTTTTATCCTCCTTTATGTTTCAAGTTAGCTAAAGTTTTACGACGTTTCAATTTTAACGTTATCTTTAAACCTGTGAATAAATTCAAATTTCCCTCCACTAAATCTCCTGTTCCTGTTCATTTCTAACTCGCTATTGACTGTTTCTTCAGCTTGTTTCTTTTCCCTTATCTCTTATTTCAGTCTTGCATCTGCTTTCATAGTAGAAGGACGTCTTCTTTGCGCCTGACGAAGAAAGACTCAGATCTTTCGAAAAGCCTAGCGCATTTAAAATTTTTTTATGGTATTTTAAGAAGTTTTTTTGTTCTTATTCATTCACACCAGTTTTAACTTATTTTCTTTTATAATGTTAAATAATTTAATTTGAATTTGATTTTAATTTATATTCTAATTTTTGCAAAACGATATTTTAATTTTGTTTATAAAGATAAGTCTATAATTAGGAGTAAATGCTCCGTTTTTTTCGGTATACTTTATAATAAAGTTAGACTGTCTGCCGCATTATTTGTTATGAACTGTGTTATTGTATTCTAATTATTGTATTTGAAATGTATTTGGAAAAAAATGATTACATGTGAAGCTTGACACGTTCTTAAACAGGTTCTTCTTAAAGTTCAGTAAGTGCAAATATTAGTTTACCTCTTGGAATCTCTTCACAAGTCGCTTGACAGTATTGGCACTTCCAATGTCTGAACCCAGATTCAGTGTAACTTGACGAATATAATGAATCGGCTTGACATTGTAGAAAAGATCGTATTCAACTTCTGTCAATCGAAGTGCTACAACCTCGGGATAATGAAGCAAATTTTGAAGAGAATCGAGTTCGTCTTTGTACAGTGTAGACCTCTCTAATGCTTGCTTCTGTACTAAAGACTTCCGAATTTCTAGGTAATAAATAAATTAATTCAGTTTAATCAAAGAAAGAAAGATTTAAAAGATTTGATAAACAGCAACAAGTATATTTTTAAAGAATTAAAATAGAAGAGTTTATTATAGTTTTGTGTGATAGCCATCATCTATATATACGCCCACACACATATATACATAACCATTATAAAGCAGTACAAATTATAAACAACTAATGTGAATGTATAAATAATAAAGGAATATATTCAAATTAAAAATGATGTATAAACCATTATAAAATTCTTTTAAACAGATCCTCATATCAACAGCAACATGGAATTGAAAATACAGTAACAGGGGTCGTACTCTTAAGGTATTTTTTCAGGACAAATATCACTATTTGTTTATAGAAAAATAAATCTAGGTCAAACCCGCGAAATTTCGCTTTATTTAAGAAGAGATTTTTCCATAAGAAAATGCTGGTACCGAAGAATTTCCTGGTAGTGAAATTTCAGGACAAGTACGACCCCTGCAGTAAACAATGGAAAAAAGGAAAAATTTGTGGAACCAAGGCAGAATAATCAGGCCCTAATTACCTTGATTACCACAAATAGCATGTACGGTTTTGTCCTTGCATTAGCAATAACAAGCTAAAGAACGTAAAAAAGGCTACCGTACACATTAAATCCCGAAAATATAAAACAGAAATAACTTAAGATATCAAAAATATGGATTGAAATGGATCAAAAATGAATTGCTTGTTAACAATTGAAGATCCATCCTGGTCTTAAATGATAAAGCATAAAAAGTATAAGAAATGATTTGCACATGTTGCCAAATCTTTTTTTAATAAATATGAGTAGGACCAATGTGTAATAATGTAGAGTATACACAAGTATTATTATTAAGAACCCCCCCCCCCCTAAAAAAAACCCAGTATTTTTATTGAAGAAGATATGGTGCTGCCATCTCTAGTACACATTAAACACGGATTCCAAGGTATTAACCAATGAATCAATAAAGTGCTGCCTTCTGTCGTTAAAGGTTATATTTAAATTGATTATACAAGAATTTATTATTAGGAATATACATGGGTTGGAATAAAAACCAATAAATAATTAAAATAAATAGATTAATAATTATTAATAACTAATATTGGATTAAGCATTAAAGCAGTAACTGTATAGAGATATTATAAATGTTAATTGAAAATATGTAAATATATACATAACAATATATAACAATAAATTAGTAAATGAATTAATAAATAATAGTAATAAATTATATTGAATTAAGCATAAAAGATTAATTGTATTAGGTTAATATAATTGGTGAATTATATATATATATATATATACATACATATATATATATATATATATATATATATATATATATATATATATATATATATATATATATATATATATATATATATATATATATATATATATATATATATATATATAGGGAAGATTAGGAATTGTTGACCCACTTTTTACAAAACGATTTGTTATTTTTAAAATATTGAGCCTAGAATAAAGTTGTACATATCATTTTTTTCGTTACACAAACAGTTATCAAAAGAAAATTGCTACATATGTGTAAGATATAAGAAGCTTGAAAAATGATTGATTTTAATCATAGGAAAATAATGGGTCAAGGCTCGCCACATATGGGAGGGTTGACCAACTATATGGGAGGCTTGACCCACTTTGTTTTATATTGAAATATCTGTTAAGATAAATAAAATCAGTTTAAAAAAAGCAAAATAACATTATGCTACATGCTTTAATTACTGTAAAAAATATTTTTCAATATATGATGTTTAAAGAAATCTGTTTAGGCGGAATCGCAAGTCACTGGAGAAAAATTATGTTTTAAACAGGAATTTGTCTGGGTAGGTATAATTGTATAGCCGGGAAAATGAAATTTTAACATTTAAGACAGTATTCCGTTAGACACAGGTTCCATTTTCATAGGGTTTCATGTTTTAATATGTCTGGAATTAAAAACCACTGTCCCGCTTTTTTTTTTTTTTGTCGCCTTGTCCTACTTTTTGCGACACTCGACTTGGCAACACTTGCTGTCACATAGTTTGACATCATCTCAGTGTATTCATCTTGGTGACATTTTTATACATACCTTCCTAAAGTTTTTCGATCCATGCTATGTTCTTTTGCAGCCGCATGAAGAGTTAAGGGGAGACATTAGTGACATTTTTTTAAAAAACTTATTATTTTTTAATTGCCTTAAAAAACTACCTTGAACCTTCCAGAATCCATAGGTATACCATTTTTTTCTGACTATTAGAAATAACTGTAAAAATTTAAAGGAAGGCAAGTCAATCCACTCACATTATTTATTTTTTTAAACTTACATTTAACCGTTTAATTCCCATGATAGAATACGTTCTAGAAATTACGTAGTTCAGAAAATCTCACCTTACACCAGAAAGTTTCAATGGTTAATTTCGCTTTATTTGAATACAAAATGTCTGTTATTAATTAAAGTAAATATTGCTATTTTAATTTTCTGGTGCGAATTAGGAATATACGAATGAAAAAATCTTTTAAATTCAGAACACTGTTGTATGCATATATGCAAAGCTGTGCACTAAAATGTTAAGGGTCATTAAGTTCGCATATTTCCCATAGTATTGCATCCAGCCTTATCTTCCCTTAAGAGAAGACCCCAAGGATGGGTAACTAACCAAACTGTCCAACCGACTTTGATGAAATTTGGAATGCATTTTCACTGGATTATGCTCAAGAGCAGACAGTGTTTTCAAGCGACTTAAACTTTCTATTTTAGAGCAATGGCAATTTTTCAAAAATTTTCTATTTTTCAGAAATGTTTTTACAAGGACACCACGCCTACTCACATTAATGGAACACAGTACTGGGACGCCACGCCCATTCATATTAATTTTATATTAATTTATCATATGTAATTAAATTTTATCCAAGTGTTTATATATACTTTAATTAATGTGTTTAATAAAACCGTGCAAGATCTTCACACAAGTTAGATGTGTCTAATTTTTTTAGCTATCCGGAAAAATGTACTTTTCAGGTAAAAACCCATTAACTCCTAAAGTACTCGAGCAATTTCCATAGAAAATTTTTTGGGGTAGAGTATGAATATAATATCATATGTGGCAGAGAGTTAAATTTTTTTTTAATTAGTTGTAGAAAATAACATTTCTGAAAATAGAAAATTTCCGAAAAATTGCCATTGCTCTAAAATAAAATGTTTTAATCGCAGAAAAAACACGCCTGCCATAAGTCTTGAACATACTCTAATAAGGATCCAAAATTTCATCAAAATCGGTCTGGTAGTAATCCGAAGAAAAGGTTCTTAAAGTTCACATACTTCCCGTAGTATTACATCCCGTCTTGTCTTCCCTTACCCTTAAATGCGCGTTTTTTTATTTTGTTTCAAAAAATTATATATGATTCTCTGAAAGGCATATTACACAGGAAAAATAATGAAAAAAAATCAGAGTTACATTTTTCATTTAATACGTCAATCTTTACTTCTGTTGCACATCTGCAATATAAGTAAAAATTACTGTCGTGTGGCTGTTTTACGCTAAAACATTGCAAATTAGTAAATATTTTAATTAGTATTTCTCCAAATACCTTATTTTATAAAATTATTTATTTTTTAAAACTTAACATTTAACACTTTAATTCCCATGATAGAATACGTTCTAGAAATTACGTAGTTCAGAGAATCTCACCTTACACCAGAAAGTTTCAATGGTTAATTTCGCTTTATTTAAATAGAAAATGTCTGTTATTAATTAAAGCAAATATTGCTATTTTAATTTTCTGGTGTGAATTTGAAATATACGAATAACAAAATCTATTAAATTCAAAACACTGTTGTATGCATATATGCAAAGCTGCGCACTAAAGGGTTAAGGGTAATTAAGTTCGCATATTTCCCATGGTAACTAACTAAACTACCCAAACGACTTTGATGAAATTTGGAATGCATTTTCACTGGATTATGCTCAAGAGCAGACAGTGTTTTCCAGTGACTTAAACTTTCTATTTTAGAGCAATGGCAATTTTTCAGAATTTTTCTATTTTTCAGAAATTTTTTTAAACTAAAAATAATTTTATTAAAATAACTTTATAACTAAATTTTTTTAAATCGTCTGCTACATATGATCTCATATTTACGTTAAAAAGCAGGAAATCATCGTTTAAAAATGCACAAATAATACGTGAAAAGCAGCAAACAGCTGTTAGCTAGCTAGCTCAGCCTTGCTTTTTCTAGCACGCTGTGTCTTGCTCTATCTTGCACTGAAGAAGAATTTTGCTAGTAGATTCGAAACAGCTCTTTGCTGCTTTTCACGTATTATTTGTGCATTTTTAAATGTTGATTTCCTGCTTTTTAATATTCCTGCACAAAGGCTTTAATTGCTACTTTAACTCATATTTATATCCTATCACCAAAACAATTTATCGAAATAGCTCGAGGACGTTAGGAGTCATGGGGTTTTTAGCTGAAAAATGCAATTTTTGGGAGAGCTAATAAACTTAGACACTTCTAACTTGTGTGAAGTTCTTGCGCAGTTTTATCAAACACATGAAATAAAGTATATATAAAAACTTGGATAAAATTTAGTTAGATATAATAGATGAGTATAAAATGTTAGAGTAAAATTAATGTGAGTGGGCGGGGCCTCCTAATCATGTTTTTCTTTAACTTTTAAAACTGCTGCTTTCATTAGTTATAGTCCTTTCTAGTCTTTTCCACAGTTTTTATTTACCGGCTGTAGGTGTTATTTAAATGGAAAAAGTTCTTATCAACTTTCCCATTTATATTTCATTAAGTATTTTCTTGCAGTGGATTCTATAGCAATTTTTGACACCTTTTTAAACATTTTCTTTACCATCACCCCATTTTACTGTTGCTTTACAGAATAAATTTACATTCTTTTGTATATAACCATTAACCATTTATTATGTACGGTGTATAATAAAAAGATTTCCAAACCCACTTAATTAAGGGAGACTTGAGCAATTGTTCAACCCTCCCTCTCATTCATTGATTCACGCCTCCCCACACAACCCTTTTAAAAAAAATAGCACATTGTTATGTTAAGTCTAACTTACTATAAAATCTTTAAGCCTGGAATGAAAGCTCAGTGTTTCTGCATTACTTAAAACCTACTCACTTGAATTTCTATGATATATATTATCTGTAAAAAACTTACAAAACATTTCTAAAAAATAGAACCTTTTGGTTGAAAACGCCTCACAATTGATTTTTCCATGCCTATTTTGATTATCTTTATAAAACAAAGCAAATGTTTGACCATCCAGTAGCTTTCGTTGACACATATTGGTAAAACTCAGAAATTCTTTTAAATATGAAAAGTGAGGAGTGGGTCAAGCCTCCCGTATGGTCTCCCCTACGTATATAATAAGCTCTTATCATTTTCTTAAGTGTTTTGATTTTTTAAATTGGCCGTTTCCATTTTCTGGTGTTGTATGTACGTCAGTTGGAAAAATTTCCCTATTAGATGCAAGTGAAACTGATGAAATCGTGCATACTAGATTTTGTAAAATTTCCGATGATTCCTGCCAGACAATTTCATTAAGGATTTAAGAATTTTTCTTACTTATTTGCGTGGATGTAATATATTTGATGTTTTAACAACATTCTTTGTTATTTGGATTGTCCGATTAAATCTATTTGTATGCTTTAGGATAAGTGCTGAGTAATAAGAAGGTGTGTTTTTGTCTTATAATTTGTTTCTCTACTATTACAACTTCTCTTATGGTGATGCACTGAAATTTTATTATTTGTGGTTTAAAAACTTTATTACATTTGTAATTGTATTACTTGTTGTTATTTAAAAAAAAAAAGAATGCAACTAACCCATTTGCGCCTGAATTTTTGTTTTCTCAAAATTTTTGGTAAAATCACTTTAAAATGTTGTAAAATATACTGGAAAAATACAAAAAAAAAAAAAAAAAAATTACGCTAAATATGTTTTATATTTATTTGATAAAATGTAAACGTGCTAAATATGGAAATATGCATAATATTTGTAATAGTACAATAAGCATAATTATCAGTTGTGTCTAAATTTATATAAAATAAGCTTTTAAATTGTACATTATATACTACTAGCTGATGCGCCCGGCGGTGCCCGGGCCCGTAATAATATTCTTAAATGAATCTGAAATTTTTATCGTAGGTCAGTAACGAGGGGGGTGTAGGGGGGGTGGAGACGGTGAGAAATACCAGGGCCCGAGTCTTGTTGAGTTCCAAAGTCACAGGTTAAGTTTTTTAAATTTTATGTCTCATGCTTTTTTTATTCCAAATTAATTGATGAATTCAATTAAAATTTAATTATATTTTCAATAACTTAATTTTTATTTAAAATCTTTAGGTGAAAAAGCAATTACAAATACAACATGAACTGTAATACTGAAAAAGAAATAATAAAATTGTAAGCAAATATTACTATATAGATTTTAAAAAAAGTGCTATCCAGTAAATTTATTTTCTAATAGAGTAAAACCTGTTTATAACGGAATCCTGAAATAAACGAAAAACAAAGTTCCAGCTCTCCTCTCTCCCCAAAATGCTATTATGCTTTGTTCAATTTAAATAATCTGCATAAAACGGAATTTACCACTAGTCGTTTTCGTTTCCGTCTAAGCAGGTTTTATTGCATCTTACTTCTGATGGCCCCGTAATAATATTCTTAAATGAACCTGAAATTTGCATCGCAGGTCCATACACAGGGGGGTTAAACAAAATTACTTTTACGTCATGACAACATTTTGTAAACTTCCTGCTGCTGTTTAATTCGCATTTCCAATACAGTGCTTTGCAGAAATTGCAGGTTTCACTCAAAGTCCCAGAGTTATGACCCGGAACGTTTAAATCAGTAATTTGGATTTCAGAAGCAACGCGTGAATGCTACAGTTATTAAGCCTATTTTAGCGATCGCTTATGCTCTGTATTTGACGGCGTTCTCGATCCAATCTATTTCGATTTTCTCTTCTTAATTCGGCTTTTTCTTCACTTTCAAGCATTCTCCGAGGTCTTTTATAGGCCTTTTAAATGATATTTGAAGCTCCATAATTGCAGCGAAAGAGCGAAACGTAAATAAACCCGATCGTCCTAAATCGTGCCAAAGGACTTTTACACAATAATCAATGAGATGCGTTTCTCAGGCGCTGCCATTAAACAATAACAAATAATCGCGATTTCTGTGCCACGTAAGTTAGTGTAATATACATATATATATAGATAGATAGATAATTAGCATTTTTATGAATTACTAAAAGATTATATTTATTTCTTTACAAAGACAAATAACATTATAAGTATTACTAATAATAAACTAAGAATAATCGTATTTGAGGCTTAAAAACAATTTGTTTCATAATCATCTTGAAAAGGACTTTACATAAATAACTGTCCCTTAAATGGCTAATAAAAATATGGACTCATTCATGCTTATCGCCCTATATTTTGTACGTTACAAAATTGCATAAAAAATAGGCTTGAACATATAATTTCACAATTTAAAAAAAATCGTATTTTAAAAAAATCTACAAGCTAAGATTATGACTTATTTATTTGGATAATTTGTCGAAAAAATAAAAATAAACTTACTTTTTACATTTCCCCATCCTGAAAAATGAAACAAATGAAGTCCAAAAAAATGAAAAATGAAGTCCAAAGAAAAGCCTTAATTTTAAGCAAATAAATATTCGTCTTATACTGTGATCTTTCCGTAACAGATAAAGATATTTATAGATAATTATTTCATACAATTTTCATGTTATAAAGCAGAAGAAAATTGTACAAATTTATTAAAATTCGAAACGTCCCAAAAATGGGACGCTAGACATAAATGGGTTAACAATGCTTTAATTTCACTTCTTTTTATTGCTGGTGAGATATTTCCAGTGGAATGTTTCAGCTCAGATGGAAGGTTTCAAGTGGTAGCTATCAAGTGACATGATTGATTAAAAGTTCATTTAGTTTTCATTATCCAGTGAAGCTGTCAGCAAAACTATCTTATATAACCTACATTGTTATTTTTAAAGTTGGGTGTTTTACCGGAAGAATAATTATAGTTTACAAATGAATGTTATAAATCTTATTTCTGCTTAAACTGTATTGTTTGACATTAACACTGTGGTCCAAATAAAACTTGCATGTATATGATTACCAATTAAAACACAGTTAAGGTGTAATTAATATTATTATCGATTTTGATAGATATCGTTGAACAATTTCATTATAACAATTACTGAAAATAGTGATTTAAACAAGGAAATTTCAAAACTATGCAACTCTAATCTTTAGAGTTGTCTGGGCAACTGTTGTACAGGTATAACGGTAATTTATTTCAACCATATAAATCTGCTTTCAATAATGCAATTTTTACTCTCAACAATTGATTACGCGTATTTACTTCGCTGGTAAATTAATTTGTGCATAATTTTCACATTACCATAGCTGCCAACTTTTACGCTTTTTTCTTACCACTAAAATATTATGGTAAAATTTTTCCTATTTAATCGACGAACTCTGCGATTCAAAAAGTAAAAATTTTCTTTTAAATTTTAGTGGTATTAAAAAAGCGTAAAAGTTGGCAGCTATGCATTACAGACAAACAAACGCTTTTTTTTAAAAAAAAAATGAAACTAGTAAAAATATAGTTAAATTAATAATTTTCAGTTTAAAATTAAAAGAAAACCGCAAGGAAAAAATATGAATACCTACTAAATAAATTTATCATGAAAAATATTTATTATGCTCATTATTTCACTCATATATTTCATTTTTAATTGCAATTTTACAAAAACATAACATTCAAGTGATTTTCGTCTTAATTAGCGAAAAACTGGCGGATATTTAGCTGTAAAATTTAAAAGAAAAATGTGTTAAATGTTCTTTTACATTCGAGAATATTCTCTACAAATCAACAAGGTTTAATAACTGAACAAAGAAAACAGCATTTTATCTGATATCATACCCAAAATCAGCCGGTCACATTTAACCCATTTATGCCTAGCGCCCTATTTTCGGGACGCTTCAAATTAAAAAAAAAAAAAAAATTGTATAATTTTCTTCTTCTTTATAACATTAAAATTATATCAAATAATTATCTATAAATGTCTTTATCTGTTACCGAAAGATGACAGCATAAGATGGACATTTTTCTGCTTAAAATGAAGTTTTTTTTCGGAGTTTATAGATTTTAGGTAGATATTACAAAAAGCGACATTACAAAAAGCTACCTATTGCAGCCGTTCGGAGGAAAGCGATTTCAAAAAATTTTGGTATATTTTCATCGATCATGACCCCCAGACCCCGAAACCACCCTCCGTTCAAAATTGACATATATATATATATATATATATATATATATATATATATATATTAGGGTGGAACTTAAGTATAGGGTAAAAAAAAAACTTTTTTGTTTTAATGTGTAATAGTGAAAACTTTTTTCCTTTTTGGATGTCTAAACTTTTGGCTGAAAAGGTTTTTTTAAATTAAGTTCTTTTCCGGTTCCTCAAAGAGGTCAAAGTTTTGAAATTTTAGTATAAAGTAACTCAAAGTAAACAATGTAGCTGTTAGCTCATATCTACTTTTATTTAGCAAATACTATCCAGAAGTCACCACCGGAGGTGGTTAAATATCGACTTCCACCCTCCATACCTCCCGTTGTTATGGATTAATTCAATTGGATATTCAAAATACTGTCTTTTTAGGAAAACTTTGTCATTACATAGTGGGAATTCAACTTTCCCAAGATTAAGTCATCTTTTGCTTAATATTTAAAGACGGTTGACGCAGCTCACGGGACAATTTTGACACATGTTTCCACTGTTTGAGTATGACAAGGAAAATCTAAAATTCAGGTGTATCCCCTGTTTGTACTTTTTTTAAGTTCTTCATCCGATCAGTCCGTCAAGATAGGATCAATGTTTTATAGTCTACAATTTCAATATGTTCTCATTTTTTCAAGTCGCTTTCCAACTGGTCCAGAAAATCCTTTTGTACGCGTAGATTTTCCAGCAAGATGTTGAAATAAGTATCTAAGAAAAAAGTTCATTTGCATGTAATAATCAAATTATCCATTATAAAGTTTTTAGGGTATTGCTTCTGATGTTTTAACAATTCCAGATTTGCATCCTGCATTAGAGGTGTTTCTGTTTCACCCAATAACTTTCAAACTTAAAATGTCTGTATTATTATTTTGAAAATACATCAAAATTGCAGTGGCTATATTAATATAAGAAGAAGATGTCAATGAAATATGACCAATATATTTTTATCCGGGTTTTTGAACAAAGACCAGGTGTTCGTCTTTAATGATTCTTAGTTATACTTTTTCTCTCTGCTTCAGTTATCATAGTGTTATCCTTTCTGCCATCAAAATACTAGCCTTCTAAAATTATCTCATTTCGTCTTTCCTGTTCTTTCAAAATTCTTCCTTTTCTTTTCTCTTTGTCGTCTTCAAGTCCTTCTTTCAGTTACCTTTTCTTTATTCTCATCAGAAATACTCATATCTTCTAAGGTGCCGTTTGCAATAATATTTGCAGTTCTGTCTAATTCTCCAGTTCTTTCACCTTGTTGACTATCAAATTCAGGTTTAGAAAAACAACCGATTGAACTATTTCCTTCCGAACTATTTTTTACACTTGACGATCATTCAATCTAAACATAATTTTTTTTTGTTTTAAAATGACTTTTTTCCTTGATATTTCCTTTTCCAGTCTTGCTATGCATTTTTTGTAGTTTTTATATCTATTGATCCTATTGCCATCTCCCCATTTCTCTTTGGTCTTTGAGAAAGTGACGTTCTTGTTCTGATACACGATAATATTTAGTGCTTTTACACAAAGAAATGTTTTTTGCAGGATCACCTAACATATGGCAATTTTATATTGGATGTGGGATTATTCTTTTTAATCTTAATATTTTTCTTCAAATTTTGAAATTTCTCGCGCTAGTCTAATCATTTTTTACGATTTGTGTATCAGAAACCGTTGGAATTGAAGGTCTCAGCAATACACTTTTAATTGTATCATCAACAGCTTTAGATATTTTAGAAATAGTGTGTACCAGATTCCAGCTGTCAGATTTTAAGTTAAATTGAACGAAAAATAATGTTTCATAACATCTTCATATGTTCGTCAAAGATGTCAGTCTAATGTTAATTGTTTTGGTTCACGAAATACAGGACACTTCAACAATTATCTAGATTCAGGTACGTTAACAGACTTTGTCACTTTTGACGCCGAATGTTTATTGAAAAATAATTAAAGAAACTGTTAACACATGTTAAATCGCACTAACTTGTTATGTGTCGCAGCCAAATAAACCAGAGACAATGAAAGCCGACGTCCACGACGCTGGCTTCTACAAAAGTCAAATAAAGTGAGGCTAACTTAACTAAGGCACTCAAACTAAATTATTCTCTTTATTACAAGACATTAACACTTAATTAATTTAATTTTGCAAAATATAAATTTAACAATAAGCTTAAAAAATTTTTCATGAAATTATTGGCTTTTTTTCGTTTTTTAGGGAAAATGGGGCGCTTTGAGGAACCGGAAAATATCATTTTAAAATTAAAAGAAAAATATTTTCTTTTTATGAAGTTAAAAAGGAAAAAAAATAATCACTATTAAAATATAAAATTCGAAACTTCGTTTTTAGTTCCACCCTAATATATATATATATATATATATCTGACCTTTGTAACACTGTAACTCTCGTATTTATGAACCGATTTGGATGTAATTCGGTGTGTACATAGTACATACCAATGTCTCGACCGAGTTCGTTGGCCAGCTTCATTCGCCATTTTGTTTCAAAACGGCGGCCATTTAAAATTTTTTAAAAAAGTTAAAATTTGAAATGTGGTACCAAAAAATTGAAAATGGAAACATATTTTTTTCTTATGTATTTGACCTTTATACAACGATTCTGGAGCAGTTTTTGTTTGGACTATATCTTAAAAAATGGCTGTGTTATAGCATTTTGAATTTCTAGAATGGCTGACATTTTGAAACTTCTGGATTTTGTCACGCGATAAAAGGCGTATTTATGAACCGATTTGGATGTAACTTTGTTTATACATAATACATACCAATGTCTCGACCGAGTTCGTTGGCCAGCTTTATCCGCCATCTTGTTTAAAAATGGCGGCCATTTAAATTTTTAAGAAAAATTTAAATTTGAAATGTGGTACCAAAAAATTGAAACTTGAAAAAATATTTTTCTCTTATGTGTTTGACCTTGATAAAAAGATTCGGGAGCAGTTTTTGTTTCGTCTATATCTTAAAAAATGACTGAGTTATAGCATTTTGAATTTCTAGCGTGGCTGACATTTTGAAACGTCCTGATATTTGTCACGTGATAATGGGCGTATTTATGAACCGATTTTGATGTACCTTGGTGTGTACATAGTACATACAAACATTTCGACCGAGTTCGTTGTCCAGCTTCACCCGCCATCTTGTTTCAAAATGGCGGCCATTTAAAAAATTAAAAAAAAAATTAAAATTTAAAATGCGATACCAAAAAATTGGAAAATGAAAAAGATTTTTTTGTATGTATTTGACCTTAATACAAAGATTCCGGAACAGTTTTTGTTTCGTCTATATCTAAAAAAATGGCTGAGTTATAGCATTTTGAATTTTTATTGTGGCTGACGTTTTAAAACGACCTGATTTTTGTCACGTGATATCAGGCGTATTTATGAACCGATATGGATGTAACTTGGTCTGTACAGTGTACATAGTACATACCAATGTCTCGACCGAGTTCGTTGGCCAGCTTCATTCGCCATCTTGTTTCAAAAGGGTTGCCATTTTTAAAAAAAATTAAATTTAAAATTTAAAATGAGGTATTAAAAAATTGGAAAATGTAAAAAAAATTTTATGTGTTTGGCCTTGATACAAAGATTCCGGAGCAGTTTTTGTTTATGAAAATTTGTTCTTTTGTTTAAATCTTAAAAAATGGTTGAATTATAGCACAATTTCTAGCATGGCTAACATTTTGAAACGATTTTGTATTTGTCACGCGATAACACAGGTATTCGCCTATTTCGATGTAAGAAGGCATGTGGATAGTATACATCAATATCTCGACCAAGTTCGCTGGCCAGCTTCATCAACCATCTTGTTTCAAAATGGCGGCCTTTAAATTAAAAAAAAATTATATTTAAAGTGAGGTTCAAAAAAATTAGAAATTGAAAAAGGTTTCTTTCTTAAGTATTTGACCTTGATATAAAGTTTCAGGAACATTTTTTGTTTGTCTTTATCTTAAAAAATGGCTCAGATACAGCAATTTGAATATCTAATGTGGGTGAGATTTTGAAAAATCTGATTTTTTGCCTGCGAAAGCACTCGTATATATCAATCGATTCCGATGTGAGTGAGCATGTGCACAGCAATTACTAAGGTCTCGATCAAGTTCACTGGTTAGCCTCATCCACCATGTTGTCTTAAAATGGCAGGCACTTTAAAAAATCGCCGAATTTGGCAGCCAAATATAAGTTACTTTAAATAAAAGCAGCTTGGATAAAGCTGACTAATTTCGCAAAATTCTCATTCATAATGATTTAGTATTGATAAAAATTAGTATTGAATCTCCTATATTCGGTTTCCACTAAATTGAGTTTCGTGTGTTTGAATAATATAAGTTGGCTTTTTTAAAATAAGGAATATGAAAGCTACCTCTTCCTCCCGATACTGGCCGGAAGGACATTTTCACTTTCAAGGCGGCGAAATGTAAAAAGCAAGTTTATTTGTGTTTTTTCGACCAAGGATCTAGTCATAATCTTAGCTGGTAGACTTCTTTGAAATACGTATTTTTTGTAAATTGTGAAAGTATATGTTCAAGCCTATTTCTAGGCAGGAACGTGTACATATTTTTATTAGCCATTGAGGAGACAGTTATTTATGTAAAGTCCTTTTGAAGATGGTTATGAAACAATTTGCTTTTATGTCTCATATACGATTATTCTTAGTTTATTATTGCTAATACTTATAATGTAATTAGTCTCTGCAAAGAAATAAATATATTTTTTAGTAATTCATAAAAATACTAATCATAGTGCATAATATACAATTTAAAAGCTTATTTTACATAAATAGACAAAACATATAAGTATGCATATTATATTATTACAAATATTATGCATATTTCCATATTTAGTACGTTTTCATCTTATCAAATAATTACGAAAATTTTTAGCGTAATTTTCTTTAATATTTTTCCAGTTCATTTTGCAACATTTTAAAGTGATTTTACGAAATTAATTATCTATATTAGAAAAGTCTCTTCCACTTTTTTTGTTAACATTAGCCATCTATATTAGGCTAATTGCATGGGTTTTTGTAGTTAAGTCACATAGCTAATAACTGCATTTCTTGTTGGCCACCGTTATTTTCAAAAAGTTTTCCTGCGCTTATTCAATTAATTAGATAACTCCGATAAAATAAGTCACATTTTACCGTTCTAAAATACTGGTAGTCAAAAATCGTAGCATGTGATTTACACTATAAGTACTCATGGAACTAGCCATTATGAAGCACTTTGAGAATGAAAGCTATTTTTCTTTTCTGTAAATCTAGACTCTTTTTATTGTGTCTATCTGAGTTTTGATAGCAATCGTGATAAATATTTAGTTTTAAAAAAAAGTGGAAAACTTTTTGACTACGACTCATATTTTCTTGTGTTTCAGATTTATGTAATCTTATAAAGTATACATTTTTACTTTCTTCTCTCTATAATAGAAGAAACTACTGTAATTGAATTTTTTTTCGACTTCCGGCTTTCAACGGATTTACATGCTTTAGGGGTCAGACGTCCCGAAAAATATGTTTTTACAAAATGTCTGTCTGTCCGTGTGTCGCCATTGTACCATCGAAAAGTGTATGAAGTTATAAATAGAACTGGACCAAATTTCAGATATGTGTTTTTTGTCATGACAAGCAGTTCCCTCTTGAATTGCTAAATATTCTGCCGGAAGGGAACGCTGCAATAGCAATTTTTGTGTATTTTTGTCAATCTTTCGTAGTTCTATTGTATATCGGTGGCTCGTGCAGTGACCAGAAATTCGCATCCTGCTAAACCGGCGATTCGCAAGCAGATTATTTACAACAGAATAACAAAAAATATTCATTTTATTAAATGTCTTGATCGAGATTAACACGGTTTTACTTGGGTTAATTGACTGAAGCAGAAATTACAGATTAAAATCAAAGTTGGTACAGTATTGAATTAATAATATTGAAGTATTAACATCTGTAACTACTTTTTGTAATATTAAGATGTATGAGACAAGACAGAAGAAAGTTTTGGGATTAGCACATCCAACTAGTTATATTAAAGATACATTTCTGATTTTTTGAAGAGCTATTACTGCATTTCAGTACACTATGCATATATGTAAGAATTCCATGTTCGCGTAAAAATAGCAAGTTCCGAAGAGCTATAGTATGTTTATAAAAAAATAAAAGGAGTGACAAATCTTATGAAGATGAACATTTTTTGCATAGGAAACAGGGGTAGCAATCCAATTATTCAGGTAAAAATGACGGGTATCTTATTGCAAGCAATACGTGGATTTTCTTCCATAAATTAATAAGAAATGTGAAAATATTTTAGCTATATTATCAACAGAATTATCTCAAATATGATTACATAACGATTAGTGCCGTTGATGCATCCAGAAATGGGGACTACGATTAGAGGTCTGTACAGGCCGAAATTTCCAGGCTCGGCCCGGTATAAAGTTAAAAGTCGGCCCGGCCCGTACAAAAAAATTATTGGCCCGGTACGACCCGATATAAAAGCTAAAAGTTCGGCAATAGACCGACACGGCCCGGGAAAAAGTTAAAATATCGGCTCGGCCCGAATGAATTTCCACAAAACATTGATTTTTACGTCCATTTGGTTAAAAATTTATTTCGTACGAGGAGTTCTTGCCAAAAATATTTATCTTAACTTTTTTTTTCACATCTCTTTGTTTAATCTTCATTTTTATAGAATGCAGGCTTCGATATTTATTTTTTTAATGAGTCCCTATTTCTTGTATGCAAGTGTTTCAGTTTTCATTAATATTGTTAATCCATATTACATGTATTGAAGTGTTAAAAATCTGAAAAATGCTATACAGTAAAATCTTCTAGGACGGAATTGCATACAAAAGAAAAAAGAATGCGTTATAGACAAATTCCCTTCTTAGAAAGTGTAAATATATTATATATTCTTTTCTTACGTATTAGTATATTAATTTTGAATGGATCAACACGTTTTTCAGTTTAAAACAGGATTCCGTCGGCAGGTTCTTTTTGACACGTTTTAGTATATTTTAATTTAGCTATATTTTAATAAGCGTAGAAATCTACAATTCTTTAAAACGAATACATTTTAATGTTAAATTGTAGAATAATGACGATTTAAAAAATATATGATTTTTTGGAAAATTTTTTGGGCCAGGCCTAATTTTAATAACATTTGAACGGTCCAGGCGACGCCGAGACAATGATTTTCACACGGTCTGGGTCAAAACTAGGACTGAAAATTTTTGGCCGTGAAGGCTAGGAAAGAAACCAGTCCCGTCTCTGAAAAGTAAAAAATATGTTAGGCCCGGGGCGAATTTTCAGGAAAAAAGTAAGGCCCCGAACCCGGCCCGGCCCGTAAAGAGTAGTCACTAGGCCCGGCCCGAGCCTTCAGAAAAAAATAGGAACTGTATAGGCCGGGCTCGGGCCCATCCCGAAATGAGTGGGGACCAGGCTCAGCCTGATCCGTGCAGATCTCTGCTATAGATACCATTATCAAATCAGTGGTATCTATATGACTACAATTTCAACAATATATTCAACAATCAATATTCAACTTTATTTTAGTTTTATATATAATAAATAAGTAAAAAAAATAATATTGCATGCGCATTTACCCGAGTGTTGTTTAATAATACAACCCCATATGAGGTTAACATGCATGAGAGGATTAAAAGAAACATGCAAATTGTCTTTTTTATCAAATTTTATATTTTTTTCCCTCTTAAATTTCTATGTAAACACTCATTAAAGAATAACGAAGGCACATCTATTAATATGCACATTACTGATTGGACGCTGAGATTGGAACATTAAAATCATAACCTGCTTTCAAATGTGTTTTAAATAAAATCAAAACCCCGAAGTTCTGAAACGATTGGAGTAGTTTTTGAAGCTTTCTAGAATTATTAAAAATGAAATTAAAAACAAAAGAAAAGGGGAGAAAAGAAAATTATACGATGGGCATTGGCCGTTTCGAGACACATGTGTAATAGCAAGATATTGCTTACAAGTGTTGGGAAAATGAATTATTAATTTATTACCCAGTGTTGTACGCTAATCTCATTTAGGATGTAGAAAATTGCACTTTCATATCTCTATTTATGAATACGAACTGTAGAATTTCCTTTTTTTTTTTTTTCATTTTAATCTTTTAATTTCTGTGTGCTTTCTGCCATTACCAATATTACATTTGAATACACCTAACATTTTGCTCACCGCGTAATCCCAGAGACACATGACCTTGTGGCCACTGTATTAATGACGGTACAATGTTTGCATGATTTTCCTTACAAGCGTAGAAAATGTTTGTTTCTGTACACAGAAGGTATTTTTGGCGCGAAAATTTTACCAGAACCTAATAATACCACCTTATTCATAAGTATAAGTATTCCAATTTCACCTCAAACTGTTTTAAAAAAGATTTTATCTTGTACAGCCGATCTTTAACGATTATGATATTTTCTGCATCGTATCTCAAAACTGACACGTTAAGATGTACCCAAGAGTGATTTACTTCATCAGAAAATATATCTGACTTATGCACGAAAAATAATACGTATATCACTAGGGTTTTTATATTATTTATATAATACTATAATAGATCAAATGAGCAGGATTGACTTATGCTCGTATTCGCCATTTACCTCAACTGCCGGTTAAATCCAAAAACTTCTTCGAAAGCTCAAAATCGTATTCATGATTTATTTGTTCGACTTCAGCCGCAATCATGTCCAATCTATAATATAAAGGACAAACGTGTCCGTGCGTAACGCTGACCTCATTTTGACGGTGGTAACAGCAGACAATTAAATTTAACTTTTATTGCAATATTTTAAACTTCTAAATACCACACGTTTTCAATTTTTACACCGTAGAATAAGGAAAAATATGTACTTTCAAAAACAATTTGTTTGAAAACTGTATCGAAATTTATTTAAAAACGGTATCGTAACTTAAACAATTTTTATTGTTTTTAAATTAATTTTCAAGCATGATTTTTTTTTTTAAATCTATCTCTATCACGTGCAGACGATTGCAAAAGATAAATCCGTTTGCACTTAAATAAATATAAATAGCTCATCATTTGATTCCAGCTTATATTCCATAACGAAATTAAAACATTCATCAACCAATAAATGAAACAATGAAATATGAATAAAACACGAATTTAAGACACGTAATTAAATTTCGCTCTTAATCCACCGAAATGAACATAATCAAAAAGGCTTATTATAAATAGCAATCTTTGGATATTTCTTCTGCTGCTAACTCCTGACGTGAGGCCAATATGGAAATATCGCCTTTAACACGTTTCAAAACTTTACTTGAACTCATTATTGATATTTCTCATATAAAAATAATTTTTAGTATTGTTAGATGGCATTCTAAAAATAATATTAAATGTAAATATCTGTTAGAGTTACCAATAAAGAAAGAGTAGACCCGTGCGAGGCTTTCTTACAGCAATCTTTGAGATTATTTGCTGATATGTTTTTTCATTAATTTTTGATTAACTGCGATTCTTTTTATCAAACAACGTGTTTTAACGATATATAAGTATACTATATCAAAAGCCGCTTGCAGAACCGTTCGAAAAAAAAAAATGTCATTCATCGCTGTGCCTTTAGTATGTGAAGAGAAAAAAAGATGTTAATACCAGGAATAATATGAAAATATGAATAATAAGATGGTTTTCACCTATACTCTGTAACCTGGGAAGCCCGGATTTATCCCCTTGTAAGTTTAATGGTGAATACGCTTTGAGTGTTCGGCAGAAATTTTCGCTCTAACCGGCAATTGGGGTAGATGGTGAATTCGTGGTGATTACTCTCGTATCCATAATCTACCTTAACTGTCGATTAAGCACAAAAATCTCTGTTGAACGATCAAAAGGTACTCACCATTAATTTGATTTGATTTTACCTACTATCACGCCCAATAATGTTGATGATAGTTATCATTTGGCATTCGTCCGATGTTTTCGCGCTTAACCGGCAGTTGAAGTAAATGGTGAATACGAACGTTGAAAATACATGAATGAACTTTTAAAATTTGTTTCTGGGAGCTTGAATGAATAAAAAGTATATATTATGTACAAACATCACTTACCATTATCAATATCTTGTCTGCATGTGATCATGTGGTCATCTAGAAAGTGAGCATCTAAATCCTGCATCACTTCCCATAATTCAGTACTGATGGAGCGTAAAGCGCCGGGTGAGGCAGCGATGAATGACCATTTAGTGGCTCGGAACTCTAATACTATTTGATCGCGGGATTTCCCCCCCGCTATTCTCCATTGTTCCAGGTCTGAAGTTAGCTGGCTCTTGGTCAACAAGAGGCTTTTACTGTCCAGCAGTATCAGCTTCTCCATTCCTATACCTAATAATCTATCTACCTATAAAGAAAAAGTAAATTAACATTAATTCCAGATTTTACATAAAAAACGAAATAAACTCTTTCAGTAAATGTTATCAGAATGTTTTTAAAAAATTTCCCCATTAGTTAAAGCATAATAGTAAATTTAACCTATAAAACTTTTAATCATTTGCAAAAGAAAAAAGGGAAATGAAATGACAAAGAAGCATTTAATTCCTTAACTTTAACGCCGTTACGTTATTTTCAGATCATAGCGTTTATATGAACTTACTAGCTCACCCGTCAGGCGTTGTTCGGGGTCCGTTATAATAACCTTATGAAAAACTCAAGTTTGTATGATTTTATATCATTTGAATTTTTTTTAAATGAAACAAATTGGGCCCATTGCCTTCCACAGCGTCTAGTGTGTTCCCAACAAACTTCTTTTCGAACGAACCTGTGACCTAGGTCTACACAATGAAAGGCAGTATGTACCGGAAGTGCTGCACACGTATCGGAAACAATCCAAAATCAAGATGAGTGAGCCAAACCTCGTAATAATAAAGCCAATAGAATCCGTAAAAGGAATGCACCATTAATGTTAGAAAATGCTGGTAACTGAAACTAAGATAAAATTTCATAATACAGAAAGTTTCTGAATTGTAATCTAAGTTGATTAAATCAAATCCCATTGAAATCGGGCCCTTAGAACCCGAGGAAAGAATGCGCCCCCAAGCGGTGGAAGTTGCTCCCTACCCTTGTAAATTTCATAAATTATTTTTGACATTAACACGATATTTAATAAACAGATGAAATCCCTTAACAAAAGTTACCTTTAAAGTAACGCGATTTTTAATTTTAGACTGTAGTGAGTAAACGTAAGTTGTTTCTGAAAAAGGAGATTAATGTTCGAAAAAAGGTGATAGTTGAGGTATAATGAAGGACCGGGCCCAGAGTGTTAGGGTCTTAACTGGAATTTAGTTGGGTATATATATATTTTTTTTGCAGTTTTAAAATAGCTGGAAAAACTACGTTAAAAAAATTGCAATAGAATCGGATAGTTTTTGGCTAATTCCATGAAAACTTGTCATGTCTGTCACATACTACGATTTTTGGCTACCAGTATTTTAGAACGGAAAAATGTGACTTATTTTTTCGGAGATATCTCATCAATTGAATAACCTGAAGCAAACTTTTCGAAAATAGTGGTGGCCAACAAGCATAGCGATTTTCAGCTGTGTGACAGACATGACAAGTTTTTATGGAATTAGCCTTTTAAAGAAGCTGCAACAAAAGCCCGAAGAAGGAGATTAATATTGAAAAGTGGTGGTAGCTGAAGTCTGTGAAATTTTTTTGTCGTTCATGTAGTAGCAGGAGGACTTAAGAAGTTGTTAGAAAAAAAGTTAGTGAATCGGATCGTTCTTAAGGGAGCTATAATAAAGGGGCCAACTGATAGTTACGAACAGGGCTCTAACATGAAAAATTGATAAAAGGTCTTAGTTCTTAGCACTTTAGATCTTTAACCCCTTAACAGTGACATTTGTTTTCTTACAAAAAAATTAAAAATGGGGCTGGACACCACTTTTTCCATATTAAAATATTTACCTTAACTAATCGAAAAATATCTGACAATCAATAAAGATAAATTTACAGTTACAAATTAGTGATATCAAAATGCTTTTAATAACGAAGCAAGCAAAGTGTTCTTGCTCGAATCCAGTTCGGGCCACACTGTTAAGGGGCTAATTAGTCAAAATTAAACATAGGTTATGAATTAATAATTAAAATAAAATTTTAAAGAAATGCGCAAAAAATAGGGGAGAATGCTTTAAATATGGCCACGGGTCCCAGTAAAAATATGATGGTGTTGGTCCTGGTTGGGAAGTCCAAGACTCAACTAAACATTTTGCTTTGAGAAATGCATGCCACACAAAAAGTTCAAAGGGCCCGAATCGGGCCCTACGGGACCGTAGGGTGCCCCAGGATTTTAACTGGACTATATAAAAGGGAGAATAACTAAATGGGAAAAGGGTTTCAAAAACTAAAATCGGATAAAGAGGGGGAAATGTTTTAGCATTTTATGGTGCAAAAACTTCTAGGGGCCGTGTAACGAGCCCCAAGGAGCCAAGGGCTCAAGTGGCACGTAGCTGGGTATAAAGGTACTTTTTAGTAGTTTTTAAAGTAACCAGAGGATGCTAAAACTATCTTAAATGAACTGCCAGTAATTCGGATCATGTATAAAGTAGCTGCACCAAGGGCCCCAAGAAGGCGATTAATATTTGAAAATTGGTGGTAGCTGAAGTCTGAGATTTTTTTTTTGTCATTCATGTAGTAGCTGGAGAACAAAAGTAGTTGTTACAGAAAAAAGGTAGAGTATCGGACCATTTTTAAGGGGCTATAATAGAGGGCTCAAATGGACCAACTGCTAGTTAAGAGCAGGGCCTGAACATAAAAACTTGTTAAAAAGTCTTAGTTCTTAGCATTTAAGATCATCAATTAGTCAAAATTAAGCAAAGGGTATGGATTAATAATTAGAGAATTATTTTAAAGAAATGCGCAAAAATGGGTAAATGATTAAAAAAGGGCCCTAGGAACCCAATAAAAATATCGGGGCGTTGGTCTGGGGAGAAGAGTCCAAGACTCAACTTTAAAATTATGCACTGAGAAGGGGAGAAAATTAGGGGGTGAAAAATGCATGGCACATAACACGTTCAAGGGGCCCTGTAACGCTCCCTACGGGACGATAGACGGGCCCAGGGTCTTAACTAGAATATGGAAACGGGAGAAAACTAACTGGAAAAAAGTATATCAAACATGAAGATCGGATTAAAAAGTAGCAATTTATCAACAATTTAGTGCTTCTTCAAGTGCTAAAACTTGAAGTTGCCCTGTACCAGGCCCCAAGAGTGCCAGGGTCTTAACTGAAATGTAGAAATGGTGTAGAAATTGAATGGAGAATTGGCTCCAAAAGCGAAGAAGATCGGATAGAAAGGAGGCATGTTATTAACAATTTAGTGCATAAAAACTTAAAGGGGTCCAGGGGCACTGGCCCTTAAAAAATGAAAGTCGAAGCCTCAGGGGCATCAGGACCTGTCTTGGACTATTTTTACCTAAATTGTTGGACTTCTAAGTGTAGTAGTTTTGACTAGCCATCGCACACACACACACAGAGCGAAACTTTCTTTTATTAGTATAGATAGTAACTTTTTAATATAATATTATATTATATTATATTATATTATATCATATTATATTATAAAACAACTTTATAAAATTTGAATTATAATAAATTTCTCACATGAAATATAACATTTTAATCAGATCACAATATTTATATGATATATTTAATAATTTTACATATTCATGTAAAATTTTTATAATAGTACTAGTATTTTAATTATAATATACCACTCAGATGAAACATAATATTTTCATGCGAGTTAATAAATAAATATAAATAATATAAATAATAAATAATATAAATAATAAATAATATAAATTTTATAGTTTCATGACAGTACTTATATAACATGTTAGCAGGCGTGTTGCGTACGCACTGCAAAATCTTGCAAAAGAAACGATCTCGAATATCTTAGTTCCACATTCCACCACCATGGTTGGAATTCTATTCCTAACAAAACTCTTTCTGAACGAAACTCCGTTAAACAACTTACCCGTAGATATATTATTCACGGGGGTGGCGGACTTAAGCAAGAATTTAAGAGATTTGCTGAAATTACTATTCGAAAATAGTGGTAAGTATATTTTTGAAAATTTATATTAAGTAAGTTATATTTATCCCAGGACTCCGTCAAAAAACCGCGTATAAAGCGGTTGAAAATTGTGCGGTTTTAAATATTTGATCGCGCTCCCCTCAAAACTTTTTTATTTCCCTTCCCCCAAAATTTGATGCCGCCCTCTACTTTTGAAATCGTTATTATGCGTTATAAACTATCTGAAACTTCCAAATCGACCGGTTCGTCAGTTTTCTTAATTTTAACCTACCAGAAGATATATTAGATTCGAGTTTCAACAAATCATTTCTTTTTCTTTTTAAAAATCGAATTTTTTATAAAACAAAAACTTGTGGTTCTATTTTCATAAAATTCAGATATTATTAAATAGCGTTTAAAGATAGGGTTAGATGTATAACTTTAAAATTTTCAAATGGTGTATTTAAAAACATTTGATGGCGTTCCAAAGAACCCTAGTATAAAAATCATTTGTTATTTGTGGTTTTTATTCCATAGGCAGTCGTCTGCGTTGCGAAAGATTTCTCAAATATCTGTGTTTCTTTGAACGAAAATAAAAGAGATTTTATAAAGGGATTTTTAATAGATTTTTCAACTATTTACAGGACTATAAAAATAATTTTAAAATTTTCTGAAAGGGGAATTTCTTCTGCGCCTGGCTGTGTAATTTTCGAGTTTTTAGGCTGAGTAGAATTTAAGATAAAGCCCTTTACAAAAAAGCCCAGAACATTTATCGCCCTGGCAGCGCTGTAATTGTATTTACCCCTCCCCTCTCTTCAACTTTTAGAAGAAATATTCTGCGTTTTGATAAAAATCTATGCTTTTCTTTAATTATGAATAATATTCCATTCTTTTAATTTGGGGTTTTTAATTAATTTCTCAATTAATTATTAGAATTTTAAAATTCTGAATCTCAGGTGCATCATAAGATCCTTTGGGCCAGTTTCACAAAAAGTTTGAGCCTCGGACGTGCCGTAGATTTTTTTAGCCATCGCGAACAGACACACACGCACACACACAGAGCGATGTGTTCTTTTATTAGTATACACTATATGACCAACGATGATCGGTCACTTCCAATTTTAGATGTTTTGTTAAATATCTAGAAAAATGCATGATGAATTAACCTGGAACTACAGTCGTGTAAACAGTATAGTAAAAGTCATATATTTCCGTGAAGATTTTTCCCGAAACCCCATAGGGGACCGTCAACAAATTGAAAAAGAACGAATATCTTTTGATTAACCATGTAAAAACTAATGTAGCAAAAGCGTTCAAACTCGAGATTATTAATAAGTTCCTTATTGTAATATACTGTTTTCATTTTTATGAGGATAGCATGCATACTCGTAGAGAAATTATGGTTTTTATAAAAACAGTCCCAAATTTCGCCAAGTTTTTTGCTTACAATTTGCAGAGTTCTTAATATAAAAAAAAGTTCTTTTTAGAAAATATGACAAACAACATTGTACACAATACTCTGCAATCAAAATTAAAAAATAATAAAAATTGGATGAAAAATGAGCAGGTTTACTAAAACATGTTTCACTGCGTATGCGCGAATGCAATCAAAATATAATGTGCATAATGTATTAGCTAAGTATATAGAGCAACTTTTGTGAAAGTCTCAAAATCATAGCTTAAAATTCTGAAAATAATCGTCGATAAAATAAGTTCGAAATCCGTTGTTCCCAAAAACAAGCAAAAAGATCAGGGGTTGTATCCAAATATAGTAGTACGTGCAATATTGTGTACGCTATCTTGACACTAATCAACAGATATTTGATACAATCCCTGATCTTTTTGCTTGTTTTGGGGAATAACGGATTTCGAGCATATTCTATAAGCGATTATCATCAGACTTTTCAAACTATGTTTCTGAGCCTTTTACAAAAGGTGCTCTATACATTTAGCTAACACATTATGTACATTATATTTTGATTGAATTGGCGCATGCGCAGTGAAATATTTTTTAGTAAACCTGCTCATTTTTCATACAGTTTTTATTTTTTTTTAATTATGATTGCAGAGTATTGTGCACAATGTTGTTCGACATATTTTCTGAAAAGAACTTTTTTTTTATATTAAGAACTCTGCAAATTATAAGCAACAAACTTGGCGAAATTTGGGACAGTTTTTATAAAGACCTTCATTTATCTACGAGTATACATGCTATCCTCATAAAAATAAACACAGTATATTACAATAAGGCACTTATTAATAATCTCGAGCTTCAACGCTTTTGCTACATTAGTTTTTATAGGATTATCCAAAAAATATTCGTTCTTTTTCAATTTGTTGGCGGTTCCCTATAGGGTTTCGGGAAAAAGTCTTCATGGAAATATATGAACCTATACTATACTGTCTACACACCAGCAGTTTCAGGTTAATTCCTCATGTATTTTTCTAGATATTTAACAAAACGTCTAAAATCGCAAGTGACCGGTCACCTTTGGCCATATAGTGTAGATATCGGCGTGTCACTGGCGTCACTTTAAGACACGGGTGCCGCCTATTGCCTCCAGACTTTGAACAAGTGCATCATGAAGTGATTTTGACTGCCTTTATATAATTACTTGCAGGGAGTCTTATAGGAGGGGCCATAATTTCCGTCCACATTAATTGCACATCTGATATTGATCCTCACAAACATATATACTTTTATAAATTGGAGCCAAACGCAGATGCCATTGGGCGAAGTAAAGTAACAATATTTAACATATCCCGGAAAATACTCATTGAACTATATCTATTTCCGATGCGATAAACTTTCATGATGTCGCCTGAAACTGCGTCAATTTTTCTCACCTTGTTATGAATCAATGTAGGATTTGAGAATGTTTTTCAATATTTCATATAAGTAGTCATCTGCTGCATTTAATTACGAATATAAAAAATGTGAGTTTTTTAGATGAACATCCGCCATTGTCGCCGGTACAATAATACCATGTGGTTACGGAGGACATAAAATCTGGCAGACTAATGTAGCAAAATATTGAAAATACATATTTCTAAAGAATTAATTTGATAAATAAAGATAAAATATACATTACAGTATATAGATAATTTCAAACATATAGAATACATACCAGCAAAAATCTAACTATTATTTATAATGTATTCAATGAATTTTGACGCTAAAAAAAGTATATGAAAATTTCGTTTAGAAATATTTCAGATATTACCCAAAAGAAAACAATAATAATAAAAACCCAAGGTATACACTCATGTTCATAAATTAAGCATAATGATGGTACACTCTCTATTTTAGAAATTATGTCGAATATATACAGAAGCTTGACAAATTACCCTTGAATTTCGGGAATGTAAAGAACACGCTCGACCTCATTTTTTTCAGTGGAGATTTGTCACAAGAACAATTAGGGAAGCAATTGACAATAACCTGCACAACAAGATAACATTTGCATATCACAGAAAATGCTCTAATTACTCCGTCACTGTAGTAAAAGACTAGGCCGTATTCGCGCACTCAGGGGGTAGCTAAGGAACCTGAAGCCCCTCCCAGACCCCGAGACTAAGAAGGAGAGGGCCAACCTTGTTAATCACAGATTTTGATTATTTTAATATATGTTGTAGGGTAGACACCCCTTAGTGTCAGGTTCAACGGATTTTATCCAATGCTCCTTAGTTCTTGAAAAACCGGGGGGTCTAATATTAGTACACAACTTAAATACTTACTTCGCAACCAAAATTATAGGTTAGTCGTAGCTCAGTTGGAATGGCGTTTGCCTGCTGATCCGAGGGCTCGGGATCGATACCTGAATGCGCTACATTTGTTTTTCTCATTTTTTGTTTTATAAATATAGTTGTAATTATAATTTAATAATTTCAATTAAAAATTTTAACATCATACATTAATTATAATGTTAACAAACTTAAAGTTATCATTTCTTATTTGTAAACTATTATTTCTCATCCATTACAGAGGTTTAAAAAGAAATTGGATCTATTATTGAATGATAAAAATTCCAAAATCATGACAAATTCTGTTGTGGTGCCATCTAGTTATGATAAAAAAAAGGAATATTCAAGTAAAATAAAAATAAAAGCAGAAAGAAGATAAACGGAAAAGCAAAATAATTGAAAGCGCAAGCATACTTATTACAAATTTAAAAATCTTTAATATGCAAAAAAATCGGTTGTAATTTAATTCTGATGCTAATTTTTAATATAATTATGCTTGTTACTTTAAAAACAGAATGATAGTATTACCGCATTGACGTCCTTCGTTAAAGCAATGCGCAAATGATGTTTCTTTAAAATCACAATTGACACAATTGCTCAATATCATTGCATCGATAAAGAATACATTGAATACATTTTAAAAGTGATTTTTTAAAAGAAATAACAGTTTTATGATGTTTCATAACAACTATTTAGTTAAAAGTAAAAAAAATAAATAGGTTAAAATTATAATTGATGTACAATATTAAAATTTTTTATTGACAATGAGATTATTAAGTTATACTTACAACTAAATTTATAAAACAAAAAATGAGAAAAACAAATGTAGCGCATTCATGTATTGAACACGGGCCCGCGAATCAGCCGGTAAACAGCATAACAACTGAGCTACGACTAACCTATAATTGTTGTTGCAAAGTAAGTATTTAAGTTGTGTACTAACGTTAGCCCCCCCCCCCCCTCCCGGTTTCTCAAGAACTAAGGAGAATTGGATAAAATCCGTTGAACCTGACACTAAAGGGCCTCTTCCCTACAACATATATTAAAATAATCAAAATCTGTGATTAACAAGGTGGGCCCTCTCCTTGTAAGACTACTTATTTAAAGTTTTTTAACTTATGAAAGAATATTATTATTTTTTCACAAATTCTTAAAAAATCGGATTTTGTACTCTTTTATAAATTTACTTATGAAATTCAATATATTAGCATGTTTAATATTTACTAAGCAATTTTATTTTTAATTGTTAAGGTGAGAAAAAGAATAGACATTATAGATAGGATTAATAACGATTAGATCGTACTTTTTTTCCCCCATTGAAATCACATTCTATGAAAAGCGGGTTGTTTCTCCATCTGTAGAAACCTCAGAAACCAATATGTTTTCGAGATTTAAATAAGCAACTATAAAGTTCCCACTAATTTTCGGAAACTTTTCCGAGTAGTTTGTATAGTGTTATGAATAAGTTTTCTCAGACCGGATATTTTTTGATACAATCAGTGCTCAATTGAACCTTTTCATACGTGATTGAATATATACATGCAAGAGTAACAAAATGATATTAATTTTAATATTAATATTCTTCCTATGATTGTATTATGTTTGTCTGGAAATCATGTTTGTTGAACATGAAAATATATGAGAATTGACAGCCCTCAAAGAACCTATATTCATGGTTTGAAAAACTGATTAATACACTATAAAAACTACTCAGAATAGTCTCCGAATGTCAGTGGCAGCAAAATAAACTTTGTTTTATAAATGTATCTTTAAATCTCGAAAATATATTATTTTCTGAGCCTTCTAAAGATAAAAGACGCTTTTCAGAATCGTGGGTTATTTGAAAGAGGTTATTGTATATTTTCGTTCATATTTATATTATATTTTTCTATATTAAGAAACATTTGTCTTTTTTTTACAGTGTAGCAATTTTTGTATTAGAAATGGAATTTTTACACATATCATTTCCCCCTCTAAACACGAAATATTCGAACTCATTTTATCTCATCATTCGGATTATTTCTCAAGATCAGGGCAATAACCGGATAGAAGCAGGTTGTGCTGAGTCCCCGTGCAACATGTTTAACTTTCATAATATTTTAATAATGAAAATTTAAATCGTTTGATAGCAAACACACGTTAAAATTATCCAATCACAGAAACACACGAAAAATCGCAAAAATTCAGATACACTTTAGGTGCAGTATTTCATTATCAAACATGCTACGGCCCTGATCTTGAGAAATACTATAGCATAAAATGTTCTGTGTGTAAAAATTTTAGTTCAAAAATAAAGTATGCTCTCAAAATGAATTTCGTCAAAAAACTTAAAAAGTACAGGCAGTAAGTTTACGGAACACCCTTGTGATTGGAAGAGATTTTTCTGTTTGAAGAATTTCCTGTCTTTTGACCGGAGAATTTTTAGAAATTTGCAGTTCATGTGTATTTCGTGTTTGGAGGGGCAAATGACGTATGTAAACATTCCATTTCTAATACAAAATTGCTACACTGTAAAAAAAAAAAAAAAAAAAAAAAAAAAAAAAAAAAAAAAGACAAATGTTTCTTAATATAGGAAAACATAATATAACCACGAAAATATACAATAACCTCTTTCAAGTAACCCACGATTCTGAAAAGAGTTTTTTATCTTTAGAAGTCTCAGAAAATAATATATTTTCGAGATTTAAAGAGACATTTATAAAACAAAGTTTATTTTGCTGCCACTGATATTCAGAAACAATTTCGAGTAGTTTTTTTTATAGTGTATTAATCAGTTTTTTCAACCATGAATATAGGTTCTTAGAGTTCTATCAGTTCTCAAGTAAACACTTTCATGTTGAACAAACATGATTTAGAAACTAACAGCATGAATATTAACATTAAAATTAATATCATTTTGTTACTATTTCATGTATATATTCAATCATGAATGAAAAGGTTTAATTTAGCACCACCAAAAACTTTCAGAGCTCCCTCTGGCCTCTCTGTTTGGTTACGGCTTTGCTCAAATCAGCAGAAAAAATGCAAGTCAAGACTCGACCCAGCCCGTCCCATCGAGTCAAATGAAAGGAATTAAAATAATAAAATTTTGTAAAAAATCACCATAAAATAAAACAATACACAGGACGCGTTTCGAGCTAAAAACATAACAGCTCGTCATCAGCTACAACAAACACGTGTCCGCAAGCGAAGAAGGTCAAAAATGAACTGAAGGTAAAGAATGTTGCAAAGAATCCGACAGATGGCGCTAGCTGAAAGATGCACATGTAGAAGAGAAAGGTGTTGCCAAAAAGATAGAAGAGAAATTGATAGGGAAAAAATGGAAATAAAAGAATTAAAATAAAATAAAAGAAGTAAATTAAAAAATATAAATAATAATAATAAATAAAGAAATATAAAAGAATAAAACAAGAAAAAAACAAAAGATCCATTTTTTTTTTTTTTTAACAAAATGAAAAGAAAAGAAACAAGAGAAAAGGGAAAAGAATTACAAAAATAATTTCCACGCTGGAGATAGGAAAGGAGATGATGGTAGATCATTGACAAGATTAGCAGAATTTTTAGAAATAAAATATGCTTCATGAAAATCCAAGTGAGAGGGGGAGGCAGGGGAAGAAATAATTTTAGCCATGGAGAAATTGAAACTATGACTGGAAGACCAACAGTGAGAAGCAATCGAAGATTTAGATATTTCTTGATTTGCAATATACCTCTGATGCTCACCTAATCTGAATTTTAAAGCTCTCTTTGTTTGACCAATATAGCCTAAATTGCAAGAGCAAGGAATATAATAAACACCCCACCGGTTCTCAGTAGGAACAGGATCTTTCAGGGAAGAGAATTTAATTTTATTCATAGGTTTGAAGATAACTTTAAAATTAAAACGAGAAAGGATTTTAGCAATTTTGAAACAGAGAACAGAATAAAAGGGCAGAACTATTATAGAATGAAAATTAGGAGGATTATTTGAATCAGAAAAAGGACGTTTAGGCTTATTAAATTTATACAAAGCTTTATCAATCAAAGAGGGATTATAACCACGAGCAAGGGCAAGAGATTTGAGATAATTAATTTCATTATTCAGAGCAGAAGAGTCAGAACAAATGCGTAACGCCCTAAAAAGAATTCAGAGAAGAAAAGTCAGAACATTTGTTCTGCTTCTCCCTCTCACTTGGATTTTCACGAAGCATATTTTATTTCTAAAAATTCTGCTAATCTTGTCAATGATCTCCCATCATCTCCTTTCCTATCTCCAGCGTGGAAATTATTTTTGTAAATCTTTTCCTTTTTCTCTTGTTTCCTTTCTTTTCATTTTGTTTTAAATAAAAGGATCTTTTGTTTTTTTCTTGTTTTATTCTTTTATATTTCTTTATTTATTATTATTATTTATATTTTTTAATTTACTTCTTTTATTTTATTTTAATTCTTTTATTTCAATTTTTTCCTATCAATTTCTCTTCTATCCTTTTGGCAACACCTTTCTCTTCTACATGTAGCTCTTTCAGCTAGCGCCATCTGTCGGATTCTTTGCAACATTCTTTACCTTCAGTTCATTTTTGACCTTGTTCGCTTGCGGACACGTGTTTGTTGTAGCTGATGACGAGCTGTTATGTTTTTAGCTCGAAACGCGTTCTGTGTATTGTTTTATTTTATGGTGATTTTTTACAAAGTTTTATTATTTTAATTACTTCTAATCGCCAGTTTTCGGTGCTGTTTCGCCAAATGAAAGGAAATTCGACCGAGCTCGGCCACAGGACGGCCGAGACAGATCTGGGAACATGTAAACCTCTAAAATATGCTATCCCCCTCCAATGCATTAGTACCCGTAGTCCCGAGCGCGTCAGTGTCCCTCTACAACGCTTGTATGTATTTGCGCACGAATAGCACGCATATTTGTAAAGATATAAGTGTCTGTAAAAAACTGAAATTTTTTTTATAGCATGCAGCGTTTTCAAACAAATTTAATGCCACTTACTGCAAACTTGAAAAAGTACAGTAGAAACATTATACTGTAATTAAAAAATGAAAAAATGAAATAAAATGTATTATTAAAATATATTATTTCATACAAATGCTCATAGCTCATGAAATATTCAACATATTCATGCTTTAATTGCAATATAATGATTACATTTTGTCACGTTTACGGAAAGTGTTGTTAAATTTCGTTGTATTTTATAAAAAAAAAAAAAAAAAAAAAAAAAAAAGATTTTTATTTTTCAGAAACGTTTATAGCTTCACGAATATGCGTGCTATTCTTACACAAATGCATACAAACATTGCAGTACATTGCCTACATAGTCACTTACTACAGCGAAAGACTATTTCGAGCATTTTATGTTACAGGATGAAAGCAAATATTTTTATTATATTTATCGTTGGCTCCTAAATTGACCTCGTGACTAAATTTTTACTGTAAAAATAGGAGATCAAACATATTACTAACATTTTGGAAGTTGAAGGAGGATTCGTCAAGCATTTCTGTAGATATTCGAAACGTCTAATATGGAAAGTTTCCGGTGATAAACCGTAATTTATGAGCACGAATGCACATTAACACTAGAACGCCCGGAAGGAGTCGATTCGACTCCGACCATATGATTAAATGTCATTTGGAACCAGAAATTCTTTCACAAAAGAAGTTAAATTTTAAGAACGCAGATTTACGTTAAATAAATCAGTCAAATAATTTTAAATAAAAGTTCTGGTGTAAAATATTTTTATGAAACTTGAGTAAAATTTCCGGGCGTTCTAGTGTTAAAAAAGCTCTTGCTAAGAATTTTTTATTTTAATAATTAACAGTTAATTCTGCTTCGAAGTACCCGTTTCAGAATAAATAAACAAAAAAGAAAGACAAAGGAACTAATTACTTTTAACGTCATTGAAACAAAAAAAAGATTGGTTTTTTGAAAAGACGTCTTATGGAGCTACGTTGCTACGATTCACCTTAACTACATGTAAACTAAAAAGTTATTTTTTAGGTCTGCACTAAATATGCTGGAACTCTTAAAAGTTTGATTTTTGTACTATTTTCGCATTTTAAGTGACGTGAAGTGAAAACCCTTATCTTTAAAAAGGCTTCAGTTCACAAACCGTATTTAAAGATAACCTTGGATAAAGATAACTTCAATTCTGCTTGGAAACGAATTTTAGGAAATGAAGTTGAAATGATGTTAGATAACAAAATGTCATTGCAAAAATTTCAAATGCGGCACATCATATTTTAATTTTACTGCTTTATAAAATAATCATATTTTTATGACAAAAAAGAATAACCTGTATTACGAAGAATTAAAAAAATAAGAGTAGAATCACTCTAGCTATTTTAAAATCAGCTAGCTGTGACTGAAATAAAACAAATACGAAACTATTCGCACCGAAAACAGTATATCACATTGTTAAAGAGAAAACTTAAAAAATTTTTGCATTATTGGAAGTATAAATGTAATTAAATTTTAAGGTAAAATTGGTAAAAAATAAAAATCATATGATAGTGCTGTTTGGAATTTTTTAAATGTATGTTTAGAAAACATGCATTATCTCTAAAAAATTAATTCAAAATCTAATAAAAGACTTCCAGAATGTTATTTTTTAGTAATGTAGAAAAAACACTCCAGAGGTTCCATTCAGAAATCCGCATCAAATTTGGTATATAACTAGTAGTCAAACAGTTGCACCTACACACAAAATGATAGGTGCTTTCTGAAGAGTTATAGTTACTTTAAGGAGTACTTTATAACCCTCAAAGAGCCTCAAAGCGCGCGAAACTCAAATTTCTTTAATACAGCTCTCATGATATGTTTGTGAAATATCATTACACCATATTTTAGTTTCTTGGAGCAAGGTAACTTGGATAAAGTTGAGAGTTTCTGTACTTTTTCTTAAATCTCCTTAGAGTTATAAAAGAAAATTTGTTAAGGGTTTATCCATACATTTCGAACACTAAAATTATATCTTAGAAGGAGAAGTAATGAGAATATTCAATAAGTTACGAGAAAAACTATATAGAAATACTGAATATTTATTAAAATCGCTTTATAAAAAGAAATTCAATACAATTTTTCTGTGATACGTTTTTTGTATCTGTGGATACCAGCGATAACACAACCCAACAACAGTAAAAAACGTTTGATGACTGGAATGTTAGATTTGCTTTTGGTTATAATGGACATGCTAATCCCAAATCCGAAAACAGTTTTCATCTACTAGCTATATTTTTTGCGCATGTTCAGGCCGCGGCACATCGCTATCTGGCTGAGCTTCAGTCTGACAAGGAGAGGACCAACCATGGTAATCACAGATTTTGATTATTTTTATATATATTGTAGCGCAGAGGCCCCTTAGTATCAGGTTCAACGGATTTTATACAATGCTTCTTAGTTCTCGAGAAAGAGTACATTGGTCGTAGCTCATTTGTTACGGCGGGCCGTTGTTCCGCGGGCTCTGGTTCGAGATCGGAACGCGCTACATCTGTTTTTCTTACTTTTTGTTTTATAGATATGCGTGCAATTATGATTTAATAATCTCATTGTCAATTAAAAATTCTGTATCAATTATAAGTTTAACTTGTTTATTCTTTTTATTTGTAACTAAATCGTTGTATAAAACATCATAAAACTGTTAATTTTTTTAAATGACCTTTAAAATGTATTTCATATATTCTTTATCGATGCAATGATATTGAACAATTGTGTCAATTCGTGATTTTAAAGGAACATTATTTATGCATTGCCTTGATAAGGGAAGTCAATACGATGATGATAGTACTCTGTTTTTACAGTAAAAAGCATAATTATATTAAAAATTAGCGTAAGAATTAAACTGCAACCTATTTTTTTTTGTATGTTGAAGATTTTTAAAATTGTAATACGTATGCTTGCGCTTTGAATTATTTTGCTTTCCCATTTATCTTCTTTCTGCATTTATTTTTATTTTATTTGAAAATGTTTTTTTTTTTTATTTATCCTAACTAGAGGGCACCACAACACATTTTGGTAACGATTTTCTAATTTTTCGTAGCCAATAATAGATCCATTTTTAAAATGAAAAATGTATAATCATGACTTTAAAATCAAAAATGCTAAATTAAAATTTAAATATATTAGCATTATAATTAATGTACGATATTAAAATTTTTCATTGAGATTATTAAATACTACAAGTATAACTACAAGTATATTTATAAAACAGAAAAAGGAGATAAAAATGTAGCGCATTCCGGTCTCGAACCCGAGCCCGCAGATCAACAAGCAAACGTCGTAACTACTGAGCTACGACCAACGTACTAATTGCATTACGAGTACAAAGTAATTATTTGTGTTATAATATTAGAACCCCCTGTTTCTCAAGAACTAAGAAGCTTTGTATAAAATCCGTTGAACCTGAGACTAAGGGATCTCTACCCTACAACATATACAAAAATAATCAAGATGTGTGATTACTATGGTTGACCCTCTCCTTGTGAGTTTAGTGTTGTTGAGGGACGGTAGTTTACTTCGTAGCACAGTCGGAAGTGTCTGTTGTGAACTTCCCTCTGGTCATTCCAGCAAGGGATATATTACACGGTATAACTGTTTTATATCTTAAAGAAAGAATGGGTTCCAGCCGAAGTTCTGTTAACCATCCTGATGTATTTTGTTACATATATGGTGAATATATCCTAAAAGAACATTTTCGAGGGGGGGGGGGGATTTATAAATGAATATTTTACTCCCGTTAGATTTTATATTAACATTTAATATAAATGTATTATATAATAAGTACATTATATTATATAATAAGAATTACGCATTATTTAGCTTTTAGAAGAGAATATGCCAACAACATAGCTGCCAACATCTTCCGCTTTTTTTGTACCACAAAAATTTAATAGAAATTTTTGCCTTATTTAATCGGCAGATTACGGTCATTTAAGAAATTTACTATTAAATTTTTGTGGTAAAAAAAAAAAAAAAAAAAAAAAAAAAAACACGGAAGAGTTGGCAGCTATGCAACAATAATAATATCCTTGTTATTAGAAATGTTTTATTTTTCTGTTCAAAATACTAAAGCTAATAATTTTAGGGTGAAATAATAAATATTGAATATATTAGAGATGTTTAAGGTTCTAAAAGAATCCTACAATGCGATACCTAAAGATACAGTTACCGAGAAATAAGTTTAAACCTGACAAAAAAAAAGGCGTTTCTTGCTACGTTAACTATTTTAAAACTACATTTCTTAACAAAAAAATAATGTACTTGAAAAAGAAAATTTATTGTTATTATTAAGTTTTTACTGCTATTATAAGTTTTATTTCTTTTCAAACTTTTCTCTTCCAAAATAATTTAACAATTTTCTTTCATGTTTGTATTTCTTGTAAGAAAATTGAAGACGACATATTACTCAAGTTGAAGTAACACACACACACACACACACACACACACACATATATATATATATATATATATATATAACCATTAAATAAACATTACCGACCTATACAATAGATCGATGTAAAGAACTATTTTACATTTGCAACGTTAAATTATAATGAAAAAAAAAATAATAAGATTTTCGCAAGTTTGATAAAAGCACTATTTTCGATAACCAAAGTTTTCGCTAATATGCTCAATTTTCAAGGTCCGATTACTAAAGGGGCAAACTTCCACCAGTAAATTTTATTAAAAATTTTCCTATTACTTAAACGTGAGTATTCACGCAAAATTACTGCAATAAATAAGACAAACATTTCTATCCTTTTTTACTGGTGAAAGTTTGGCCCGCTGTTGCCAATTTTGGAAACAAATTAACGCTGAGTAAAAAGCTCATGAGTCTTTACTTAAGGTCCAAACAGACTACTTTTCTTTTCGACGGAACGTTTTATGTGGTAAGGCGCTCCCTTTTATGTTTTTTGGACTATCAGAGGTCACTAGTGAACGTCACTGACAATTTCATCGCTACCATCATTCTTTTCCGAAGGCGCACCTTTCTTTTGTTGATGATCGCAGAGCGCTTAGAAAAGAAAGGCCAATTGAAAGATTTATTACTTTTCACCAGCTAAAGCATATAACTTCTCCTCAAATCGCAGAGAGAAAAACGATTATCTTCTTTTAACAAAAGAAAGTGTCAGTTTATGCCCACGAGTAAAAAGATGGGGAGTGATGATACCAGTCGATGCTGAGAGTAGTTCGTACACTTCTGAACAAAACGGTGATTATCTTGAGCGCAGTTAACTGGTCTCAGAGATCATTTTACACGTAGTGACCGAAGAAGATCCCCATAGCTATCGAAAAATTTAAACCGCCTGTAACTCACGTTCTAATTGTCGTTTACGTGACATCATTTGTATGGTAAAACATGATAAGACAAAGTTACATATATTCGTAATATACTCTCATGATCATGGCCTCAAATATTTAAATGCTTCCAATTTGCTTTCTAATTATTGCAGATTTTGTATAAAAAACATCGTGAGATAAAGTTATATGGTGAGAATTACCTCTCCCTCCCACGCTGTGAACTTCGAATACTTAAATGACAATGTAAGGGTGTGGGAACAGAAAATATGAATCAAAATTTTGAGATTTGGACCAAGCAAACGCAATTTAGGCAACAATCAGCAGAAGTAAAAATGTTTCTTGAAAAATGGTTTCATATAAATTTTAGGATCTAAATTTCTTGCTTACGGCAGTTCTTAAAAAATAATATTTCTGCACTTTCAAAAAATGTGAAACTTACTGACGCGGACTAATTGGTAAGCGTAAAAGCATGGTACTTGCAGGCATGATTATTGATATGATTTGCAATAGAATTTTTTTTTTCAATTTTCGACAAATGAATTAATTTTGAGTTATAAGAAATCATTTTCTCATGATAACTATTATAAGGCTGACGCGTACGGAAATTCTATTCAAAGCGCCAATTTTGACAGCATTTTCTGAAAGACCTTTTATTTTTATCGAAAAATAGAAAGAAAAGATCCGTTCGATTTTGTAGTTTCTGAGTAAGAGCATCTGCTAATTTCATGTGTTTACGAACAAAAATGAATTCAGACATGTGTAAAAGAATAATCACTTTGGAGTTGAGAATAGTCGTACTGGGATTTACATTTATATTTTAACACTTACATTTTAAAATTGGTTCATATATCTATTGTTAAATTTGTCGTAATAATAATGTTGTGTATATTGAAACTAAAAAAAATCCGAAAACTAGCTTTTGATTATGTACCAATTGGTTTCCCAGACGCCGACTAGTAATCGGACATACTTTTACCACTAACTAATTTTTTTTGTCCTATTTAATCATTGTGCTTAATTAAGACAAAAATAACATTTTAAAATTAATGGTGGAAGTTTGCCTGATTTGCCTCGTCGCCCTCGTTAAGTCGGCGGCTATGATTGGCTTTGCCAGCATATGAATGGGAAAAAACATTTAGTTTAAGAGATTTTATGTATTTTGGCCCATTACTGCTACATCCCCTGTGGTGTCAGTTATTACCTCATCTTTTTCTTCTTTACAGAAATAAACATTGATTTTAAAAGTAATCTCCAATAAAATTACTGTTTTAATCATGTTTATCATTAGTATCAATCAAGAAATACCAATTCTCATCATAGTGATATCTATATGTGAGGACAGGAGTGCAAAAAACAGAATTCTTAATCCCCTTCTACTATTTTGCCAACATGATTGTGCATAGCTTTAATAATAATAATAAATTTTAAATAATAAATTTTAGGTAATGCATTTAGATCCTATGCAGCATTATAGAATCTTTATGATAGTGACTCTTTCCTGTTTTTATTCATATTTAGAAATATAGATATAGATATTTTTAACTTATTCATATCTGTTGTTTTAATCGCATTCAACATTTTGATATTTTTGACTAATTGAATAACTGTACTGCTGGTATATTCACTAGTAGTATATAGTCGCATTTATAGCATCATTACAGCAATAATTTGCTAATATGAAAAAAAAGGGGGCGGGGGTAACAAATATTCTAAAATAATCTTCATGGTTGTATCCCGGAGTATGTTCACTTTGTAAATCAAAAACATTGTGTATATATTGCGTGTGCGCCCACAACAACGAGCATCCAATATAGCGACTCTTACATTATAACGAAAAAGTTTTATGATGTATTTATGGATATACTAAAACATAGAGTTGGGTTGGGTTGATTTTTGACGGCCAATTATCTACGCGAGGGATATAGGCCCTAGGGGGAGTGCCTTCCGCGGAGGTCTTTCTAAGGGAACCTATCCGTATTAACGCATGGAAATCCACGGTTCGAAGAAAACCACGAAAGCTCCGAACGATTAGGCCGACGGGCGCGATTGGGATAGAACCCAGCACCTCCCGTCTACCAGCTTCGAGAGCAGAACCTCTCGGCCACTGGTGGGGCCTAAAACATAGAGATTTCGATAACAAATTGACAGAGCAACATCCACCCCCCCCCCCTCTCAAAACAATTATGTTTACCATACAAAATTTGTGTGGGCTTCGACGATTTGCATCCAAATTATAAGTCTTTGTGGTTATCGGGCCCTTATATTAGCACTATACTAAAATTTAAGGTAAAAACGCGTCGAAGTGCCCTCTTTATAAATATTGCGTTTACCATAAAAAAACAGAGCATAAAACTTATAAAAATTATCTGAAATTTGGGGGCCCTTAGAGACTAAGAACCTATGCTTTCGGTTATCTGCCTATGCTTCAATAAGACCCACAATAGAATAATATTCTAATATAGGGGGATCAAAACGCCGGGACCGCAATGACCGGACCGAAACGGCAACGGGAACGAAATGTCATGTACCTGTATTTGTATGCTGTTTATATAATTTTGTTCTAAAAATACTAGAACATTTGTAATTCAAAAAAGTAAAAATGTGTTATTTTTCCAGATTTTTGTGTCCAAGACCAACTTAAATAGCGTTGACTTATGATAATTTCAATTTTGTTTAAAAATAATGTTAAATGAATTGTAGGAAATGAAATAGAAAATGAAGCCGGGAAATGAAGTAGGAAATGAAGTCATACAAGAGAAATGTGTACTATATTAAAACGACTAGTATTTACTAATTTTATTTAATACTAGCTGACCGTCCCGGCGTTGCCCGAACCCATTTTAATAACCTTAAGTAAACCGCAAATTTGTATGATTTTATATCTTTAAACCGATTGTGCATGAATTGTTATTTTTAAAAGAAAAATTCGCAAAAAATATTGATATTTAGAGGTAAAAGTGCTCGTAAGAAAACATTTTATTGTTTTTTTTTTTTCACATAACGCCGTTTCATAGTCTAAAAATAAATAAATAAATAAATATAAAAATGTTCTTGTTGACCTAACTCTTTGGAATTTTTATCGGTTATAAATATAACGATTTTGCAGTCTGTGTAAAAAATTTCGTAAAAAAATATTAATATTCAGTTGTAAAAGAAATATGTTTTCTTCTCCCTTTTTTTTTTAGGTAGCTTTCTTTACAAAAAAGCTACCTATTGCAGCCGTTCGGAGGAAAGCGATTTCAAAAAATTTTGGTATATTTTCATCGATCATGACCCCCAGACACCGAAACCACCCTCCGTTCAAAATTGATATATATATATATATATATATATATATATATATATCTGACCTATGTCACACTGTAACTACCGTAATTATGAACCGATTTCGATGTAATTCGGTGTGTACATAGTACATACCAATGTCTCGACCGAGTTCGTTGGCCAGCTTCATCCGCCGTTTTGTTTCAAAATGGCGGCCATTTAAAATTTTTAAAAAAATTTAAAACTTGAAATGTGGTACCAAAAAATTAAAAATGGAAAAATATTTTTTTCTTATGTATTTGACCTTTGTACAAAGATTCCGGAGCAGTTTTTGTTTCGTCTATATCTTAAAAAATGGCTGAGTTAGAGCATTTTGAATTTCTAGCGTGGCTGACATTTTGAAACGTCCTGAATTTTGTCACGCGATAAAAGGCGTATTTATGAACCGATTTGGATGTAATTCGGTGTGTACATAGTACATACCAATCTCTCGACCGAGTTCGTTGGCCAGCTTCATCCGCCATTTTGTTTAAAAATGGCGGCCATTTAAATTTTTTTTTAAATTTTAAAATTTGAAATGTGGTACCAAAAAATTGAAAATGGAAAAATATTTTTTTCTTATGTATTTGACCTTTATACAAAGATTTCGGAGCAGTTTTTGTTTCGTCTATATCTTAAAAAATGGCTGAGTTATAGCATTTTAGGTAGCTTTCTTTACAAAAAGCTACCTATTGCAGCCGTTCGGATGAAAGCGATTTCAAAAAATTTTGGTATATTTTCATCGATCATGACCCCCAGACCCCGAAACCACCCTCCGTTCAAAATTGGTATATATATATATTTATATATATATATATATATATCTGACCTATGTCACACTGTAACTCCCGTAATTATGAACCGATTTCGATGTAATTCGCTGTGTACATAGTACATACCAATGTCTCGACCGAGTTCGTTGGCCAGCTTCATTCGCCGTTTTGTTTCAAAATGGCGGCCATTTAAATTTTTTTTAAAAATTTAAAACTTGAAATGAGGTACCAAAAAGTTAAAAATGGAAAAATATTTTTTTCTTATGTATTTGACCTTAATACAAAGATTCCGGAACAGTTTTTGTTTCGTCTATATCTTAAAAAATGGCTGAGTTATAGCATTTTGAATTTCTAGCGTGGCTGACATTTTGAAACGTCCTGATTTTTGCCACGCGATAAAAGGCGTATTTATGAACCGATTTGGATGTAATTCGGTGTGTAAATAGTACATACCAATCTCTCGACCGAGTTCGTTGGCCAGCTTCATCCGCCATTTTGTTTCAAAATGGCGACCATTTAAAATTTTTTAAAAAATTTAAAATTTGAAATATGGTACCAAAAAATTGAAAATGGAAAAATATTTTTTTCTTATGTATTTGACCTTTATACAAAGATTTCGGAGCAGTTTTTGTTTCGTCTATATCTTAAAAAATGACTGAGTTATAGCATTTTGAATTTCTAGCGTGGCTGACATTTTGAAACGTCCTGAATTTTGTCACGCGATAAAAGGCGTATTTATGAACCGATTTGGATGTAACTTCGTTTATACATAGTACATACCAATGTCTCGACCGGGTTTCGTTGGCCAGCTTCATCCGCCATCTTGTTTAAAAATGGCGGCCATTTAAATTTTTAAGAAAAATTTAAATTTGAAATGTGGTACCAAAAAATTGAAAATTGAAAAAATATTTTCTTCTTATGTGTTTGACCTTGATAAAAAGATTCGGGAGCAGTTTTTGTTTCGTCTATATCTTAAGAAATGGCTGAGTTATAGCATTTTGAATTTCTAGCGTGGTTGACATTTTGAAACGTCCTGATTTTTCTCACATAATAACAGGCGTATTTATGAACCGATTTAGATGTACCTTGGTGTGTACATAGTACATACAAATATCTCAACCGAGTTCGTTGGCCAGCTTCATCCGCCATCTTTGAATTTCTAGCATGGCTAACATTTTGAAACGATCTTGTATTTGTCACGCGATAACACACGTATTCGCCTATTTCGATGTAAGAAGGCATGTGGATAGTATACATCAACACTTCGACCAAGTTCGCTGGCCAGATTCATTAGCCATCTGGTTTCAAAATGGCGGCCATTAAATAAAAATATATATATATATTTAAAGTGAGGTGCAAAAAAATTAGAAATTGAAAAAGGTTTCTTTCTTAAGTATTTGACCTTGATATAAGGATTCAGGAGCATTTTTTGTTTGTCTTTACCTTAAAAAATGGCTCAGATATAGCAGTTTCAATTTCTATTGTGGGTGACATTTTGAAAAATCTGATTTTTTGCATGCGACAGCACTCCTATATATTAACCGATTCCGATGTGAGTGAGCATGTGCACAGCAATTACTAAGGTCTCGACCAAGTTCACTGCTTAGCCTCATCCACCATGTTGTCTTAAAATGACAGGCACTTTAAGAAATTGCCGAATTTGGCAGCCAAATATAAGTTACTTTAAAGAAAAGCAGCTTGGATAAAGCTGACTAATTTCGCGAAATTCTCATTCATTATATTGATAAAAATTAGTATTGAATCTCCTATATTCGGTTTCCACTAAATTGAGCTTCGTGTGTTTGAATGATATAAGTTGGCTTTCTTAAAATAAGGATTATGAAAGCTGCCTCTTCCTCCCGGCACTGGCCGGAAGGACTTTTTTTTTTTTCTTTTTTTTTCTTTTTTTTATGGAGTCCGTTAACATATAAAAAAAAAATAGTTTTTATCGTCAGAACTCTCTGAAATTTTAATCGTTTATAAATATAACTGAATCCAATCCTCCTTTAAAATTTGTGAAAAAATACGGATATTTAGTAATGAAGACATGAGTGGAAACCGAGAGAAGACGCGCCCCCACATTTTAGCGTTTCCATCGAAAATTTCTCAAATTTTATTAAAACACTTCTACATGTCTGAACATTTCAAAATTTCTGTAAGTCATGTAAATCTGGTCTGCAAAAATGCTCTGAGAAGATTGTATCTAAATATCGACGTTTAGTTACATTTAGCGTAGAAAAAAAAGATCGTCTTCGGGAGTTGCGAAATTACCTGCTGTCACAAATTCTATCGAAATAGTTAAAGATCGTATTTTTAAAAACTGATTACTACGTCTCAGTTTTAAGTAGGTACCTCTGAAGAATTCGTACCTTTGAAATCGATCTCTAGGGGAGCGTTGCCGTTAGGGAAGAAATGCCATTCACGAAAACAACCTTTTTGAATTTTTTTTTTCTTTTCGAAGGGTGAAGAACGATATTTTTTCGATCTGATTGCGGCGTTTAAGAAATAAAAATACTAAATTTAATTATAGGTCTTCTTTTCTTCTGTATCCCTAGACAAACGGCCAAATAAAAACAGCATTTCCCTCACCCCCCCCCCCCCCCCCCTACTACGCTGTCGGAAAGCAGGGAGTGAGCATGCGCGCAAGCGCCCCCGCCGATTTCCAAAAAAAGATCGATCTTTTTAATGAGTTTTTATTTAACATCTCGGCTCATTATAAAAAAAAAATAAATATCTGAGTCTCATATGCACCAGGACCTGCTTTTGACTACCCTGATACAAATTTTCAGAGCTATGCGCGCGGTAGATTTCGCTAGCTATCGTCAACAGACAGACAGACACGCATACACAGAGAGAAACTTTACTTTTATTAGCATAGATTATTATATAAATAAAATTACTTTGTAAATTAAGCATTCGAAACAAATCCTTTTCGAATAACAAACCTCGGAAAAAAATTCTACTCCCTGCTAACTCTGTCTCAAGTCATAAAAATATGTAACCGGTACCAATCGTCCACTAATTAATGCTGTATTGAAATTTAGAATTCGGTGTCGTGTAAGAAATTTTACCAAACTTGAAAAAAAAAATCAATACTTAATCTAATTTTGATATCATATTAGGATTTTTAGGCACATTTTACCTTCGAATACCAAACGGGAAGTGATTTGGTTAAGGAGTCTCAGGACTCTTAGATTGGAAAAAAAGAAAAAAAAAGACCATTTTCAACATTTAATGCCATAAAATGTACACTGGCCTCCAAAAGTTAAGGTACATGGACTGGATGCTTTCGATTGCACACGGTTTGTCGAATATCTACCACCATTATTGACGAATTGTTCTTGAACATCTGGGATGTAAAGAACATGTTTGATTTCCTATTTCTCGATGAAGATTTAGTCGGACCGACAATTAGGGGGCTAATAATAAATTTAATAATAAAATAATATTTGCAATCAGCTATGCAACAGAAAATGCTGGAAATGGTTTGTCACTGAGTTAAATGACTATTTTTGTCCTGTTCAACGTTTGTGTGCATTTGTGTAAGCATATCACTCATATTCGTAAAGATGTTAACGTTTTTGCGAAAAATTCATAAGTTTTTTGTTTATAGCATACAGAGTTTTCAACAAATTTAACACAACTTTCCGAAAACCTGACAAAGAACAGTAGCAACAGTACACTTCAATTAAAACATGAATATATTGAATATTTGATGAGATATGGGCACTTGTATGAAATAATTTTTAACTGCGCATACGTGGAAGATTTCAAAATTCTTATTTCATAATTTGGTAGTCAGCTATTTGGGGCAACTTATCTAAAATGTCCAGTCAAATATAGATATTTCACAAAGATAAGGGCGATATAGTGAGTTGCTTTCTAAAAATAGCTTTATTATAAGTGTTTTTCCACAACTTCTTTCTGAGTTTTCACAATATTTGACTGGACCTTTTACAGAAGTTACCCAAAATAGCTGACTACCAAATTACGAAATAAAAATTAATCTTACACGCATGCGCAGTTAAAAATTATTTCATACAAGTGCCCATATCTAATCAAATATTCAATATATTCATGTTTTAATTGCAGTGTTCTGTTGCTACTCTTCTTTGTCAGGTTTTTGGAAAGTTGTGTTAAATTTGGTTGAAAACTCTGTATGCTATAGACAAAAAACTTTTGAATTTTTCACAAAAATGTTAACATCTTCACGAATATGAGTGCTATGGTTACACAAATGCAGACAAACGTTGAACAGGACCCAAATAGTAATTTACCACAGTGACAAACCATTTCCAGACTTTTCTGTTACATAGGTTATCGCAAATATTATTTTATTATTAAATTTATTATTAGCCCCCTAATTGTACCCCCGATAAATCTTCACCGAAAAATAAGAAATCAAACGTGTTCTTTACATTCCAGAAGTTCAAGAGCAATTCGCCAATAATGTTGGTAGATATTCGACAAACCGTGTACAATCGAAAGCATCCTGTCCCTGTACCTTAACTTTTGGAGGCCAGTGTATATGATTTAAAAACACAATTTTAATTGGGATGAAAGACATAAATATGCACTTTCACTTCATGCATTTAAAAAATTGCAAGATGCAGAATTAGCATTTATAGGGGGCTCCAAACTGCCAGACATTTGACGAGCAGAAAATTTGTATAACAGTTTACGTGCACGATTACAGAATAAATATTTCACCTAGAATGAAAATTTTGGTGCCTGCGTATACTCCAGATTATAATAAATACCCTGAATTTAAATAAATTTGTATTTAAAGCATTTTTATGCTTGTAATACAAAGTTGTATTTAGCTAATACAAAATTTTGAAAATTTCAACAGTATAATCACCTAAAAATTACTTTTTTGAACAATAAAAAGGAAATTTTAGGTTCAATTTCTACGGATTAACATGAAACATATTTTTTAAAAATTTCATGAAAAACTATTCAGAAGTGTTTGAGATATCCTTGCGCGTTATGCCAAAAAACGTCATTTGTAGAAAAATGACTTTAAAGTTTCGGAAACCGCTTCAGCTATTGTGAGGGAAAAATTCTAAAAGCCATAGCTTCTGTTCTAATGTGAATTTAAAGGAAACAATTGTATCAAAATGTTCAGAAAAGATAGGAGTTAAACATCTAAAAAATTAAAATTTCGAAAATTTTGAAGCTTTAAGAGTCCTAATACCCCTTAAGTCTTTTAGGAATTTTGCGGATGTTGGAACTTATGTTAAATTCATGTTTAACCGTTGCGAAAGAGATATAAAGGGTGGTTTTTTTAACACTAGAACCGTCATAGCGATCATTTTGACCGGTAAAATATGAAAAAATTTCGATTCGAACCAGAATTTGTTTTCGAAAATAAGTTAAATAGGATAAATATTTAAATAAATAAGTTAAGTAATTTTAAATATAAATTCCGGTATGAAATATTTTTATAACACTTGAATAAAATTTCCGGCGGTTCTAGTGTTACGCGTAACTCAAAAAACTACTTGGCAGAATCAGCTATAATTTTGGATTTCTATGTTTGAAGACTATAGAAATCGATTAATGTTAAAAGTTTTAGATGGTACTGTTCATATATTTCCCGAAATTTAATATCGAAAAATATATATATTGAAATTGATTTAAAAATATAAATATGAATTGTAACCTGTGAATGTTTTAACAGAAATCGATTTCTATAACTTTCAAATGTGTGAATATAAAATCATAGTTCATTCCATAAGTAATTTAGAGTTATGCTTCAAGAACTTAAAGATAAACAAGTCGGAAATTGTACGTCAAACGTGGCAAATGAGATCGTTCGTACTATAACTTGTTTTATAAATATTCAGATCTTGTTGCAATAGCTGTTGCACTCTTATGCAAAAATGCATGAACACAAAATTTATTTCTATTATATACATTAAATTCAGTTATACGGAAATAATATGACTCCATCTTAAATAGGACGTAATAACCATTACAACCTAGAATCATTACCTGTCATGGGATATAAGTGAATTAATTGTGCATGATAGGATTTAATAGAATGAAGAAAACTTTTATTAGTATCTTTTCAAGTTTTGTTTTGATTTTCATGAAAATTGAAATGACTTGATAAAATTCTGCAATGAAATTATATTTCATTGACATATTAAATTTCAAACCATTTGGTTGGGTAGTTTTTGAGATGTTATATGCATACAGACGGTCAGGCAGACAGACGGACGGACCATACGACAACTATAGGTGTTACGTAATTATATAATTATGAACGCACCAAAAAATGAATTTAACATTAAGATTTCCAAACTTTAACCCTTTATGCCCCGACGGTTCTTTAAAGTAGCATTAAAATAACTTGTTATAAAATTAATTTACTACATCAATTAGTGGTAATAAAATTTAGAATGAGTTATAGATGCTTTATTTTATCTTGTTCCAAAAGCATTATTGGTGGCACAAAACAAAAATATTTTTAAAAGGATGATTTCTTTTCATTTGCATCTTTTCAGCTTTCTTGATGTTGAAATATTGGGGGAGAAAAGTTTCAGTTCGGAAATATTCTATATTTCTACTGCAAGGCATTATGTTTCTACATTTCCTAATTCTATAAAATATTAAAAAAATTTAAATAAAATATTTGAGTGAAAGTATAAATATCGCACAAAATCCCTATAAATTCAAATTTAATTAATTAATTTTAATTGGCAAAATCGTTCTAAAATTTATTAAACGATTGTGTAAATCTTCTAATGTAGTTTCAAAAATTCGCGAAAAAGGCTTTAGAAGATGAAATTTTCATGAATTCATAATTTGTGATATAAACGGTTAAACCCGCACAATTCGTAAAAAACTTGATAGAATGACTTCCCGCTTGGTATCCGAAGATACCTAAAAATCGAAATATGATGCCAAAATAACATGTTAGTATTGGCCCCACCAGAGGCCGAGAGGTTCTGCTCTCGAAGCTGGTAAGCGGGAGGTGCTGGGTTCGAACCCAATCGCGCCCGTCGGCCTAACCGTTCGGAGTTTTCCGTGGTTTTCTTCGAATCTTGGATGTCCTTGCGTAAATACGGATTAAGTTCCTTTAGAAAGACCCCACAGAGGGCACTCCCCCCTCGGACCTATATCCCTCGTGTAGACAATGGGCCGTCAAAAAATCAACTCAACTCATGTTAGTATTGAATATTTTCAGTTATGTTACAATTTCTATATGTAGTTGAACAGAAATTTAAGTCGTCGTCCAAATTTAAGTGTCGCATTATTTAATAGATTGGTAACCAACTTGTTTGGTATTACTAATCGATTGGTACCAGTCACGTTTATATAGGATGATTTACGGACTATTTAGTAGGGGATGGTGTGGTTTTTATATATAGATTTTTCAGAATTGTACATGACCATTGGAAACCAACTGAAATATAACAGGGTTTCTAAGAGGGTTTACTTTAAATTGCCACTATTTCAGAACAGTAATAACCTTATTTAATCGATATTTGAACAGTACTATTTCCAAATAATATTAGTCACTCTATTTCATCGAATTTTGATTACCAATTTCTTCTAAATTATCTTATTTAATGGCAGAAATTTTAGGATTAATTAATACGATTATTACTTTTAACAAATAGCGGCACTACTCGAAAGTAAGCACCCGTGAAACCCTGGATAAGGGCTAAAAATTTGGAAAATTCGGAGATTTTAACAAAGTAATAACTGAATAGCATTGAAAAGATCTTCCATGAAATAGGTGAAATCAAGTGTTTGTACTACAAATTTCGTATATTACCTCAGGTATTTATTAAAATTAGTTTCCACTCTTAGCAAAGCATTTCAATCTAGTAATAAAGTCATAAAAGTACATTTATGCAAACGTTGACTGCGCTTGCACGATAGTGTGTCACACAAACACACAGATATAGTGCATACTTAAAATATTAATTTAATATGCTTTATTCACTTACTTTTTTCTTTGATTTTTCTTTAACTTGATAAACTTTACAACCATATGCAGGCAAGCGTCTGCAGTTTTGTATGTACAATCTTTTGAGATGAAGCTCATTTTCATATACAATAGAATGGAATAATTTCCGTTTTTGCTCCTAAAAATGAAAAAAAAACATCAATTAAGAAAGTGCAATTTTCTTTGCATATGTGCATGTTTCTTTTAAATTATGAAAATTTTTATTTAAGATAGCTAAATATTCTTACGTAAAAAAATACTAATTTATCAGAATTAAATATTTCACTAGATTTTGTAAAGAAACTAACACTGAGAAATAGTGAAAGTATACACATTGAATTTTCAAAACTGTTTTCATTATTACAGTAACCATATATATTTTATTGCTACCGTGTGAACAGACACTTTTAAAATATTTCGATTTATGTTTCTTTTATTTGTTACTTTTAAATTAAGGGGGAGTTACCGTTCATCGGCCCGAAAAGTAGGTGAATTTCGGATTTTTAGTTTTTTCCATAGAAAGAATTAACCCCCTTAATCGAAACGACCGATATATTCACGGGCAAATTGCCCGTGAATGTATCGGGCGCGACGATTAAGGAGTTGGGTTACACAAACTGAATTTACCAGCTTATTATTCATAGTTTTTACTATACAAATATCTTTATTATACAATTATTATTAAACTTTATGAAGTTATTGTCAGTTGCTTATAGGTATGCTGTGCACACATCACTCTGCGCCGTGTAGTGAACATTTTGTTGAACAAAATTTCATTAAATGGTAGTCGTTTGAAAAAAAAGGTTATTTTTTTGTCTTTTTTCTCTTACTTCAACATGATTTAAAATTTTTTCTTTTAATATGAAAGGCTCATATTTCCACAAAATGTATAATCTTTAGTTTCCAAAAAGAAAAATAATGATTGATTGATCCATTTAAACCTCACTTTTTACATGGCTTGTTGATACGTTTTGAAGTAAATAAGTAAATAAAAAAACAAATTGAAAATCACTTCCGAAACTTTAAATGTAAAAGAAGTCATTATAAGGAAAGTTTCATCTTTACATACAAACTCTCCTATCAACCAATCTACTTACTGCATTTTTACCTTAGAAATCATTGCAGGAAGTGTCGTGTGGCTATAGTAGTAGTAAAAGCCCCACCCATTAGCAGGTTAATCAGATCGTAGACCAATTCGTAGACTAATCAGATTGCTTGGGTGCTTTTGAAATATAGGGGGCATAAAGATGGGTAATTAATAAGACGCCATTTAGCCAACCATGACGTCAGCTGCTATATCCTTATTGCCATTAAGTTATTTTTCTTGCTTTTTCTCCGGAAATTCTTTCAGAATTTTATTGAAGTTTAAACTACTGATAATTTGAGATTCAACGGGCATAATTGCTAAGCTCTTCAAATGGTCTTGCTGAATTGATTATCTAAAATATGTTTTGATTATTTTCAGCTTAAAGAAATATCTTTCTCCAGATGGTACATGGTACCACAATTTTCAAAAAATTCAAATAGAAATACATAAATTTAGAAATGCGGTAGATCTGTTGTTGCAAGCAAAGAATTCAAGTATTTGTGTGGCGTTTTGAATCAAATATGGTAGAATTGACTTTAGGGCCTGCATTTTCTCACAAAGCATGTAACCGTCTATATCAGCTTGTTTTCTGTGTTTTAACTAAATTTATTTTTGTGCAAGATGTACTATTTCAATCTAACTTTAGGATCTGCTATACATTTTCGTGTAGAGTCTTTGAACAGGTCCTAAAATTTTCAGAAGATCCAAATAATTTGGTTAGTAATGCTTTAACTACCACCTGATTGAACATAAGACTGTTTTGGATTTAGCAAAGACTCAGACTGATTTATGATCAAATAATTTTTTTGCGTAAGCTATTTACTAAGAGTCTTAAATTCATGCTCAATATCTAGGTCTTTGACAAGTTCAGTAGGCCACTCAAATCTTCATCAAAACTTTTATTCTGACTGTCTCTAACCACTTAGAAAGCTATTGGAATAAGAAGCTCTGTAGAAACAGCTGTGGTATCACTGTAAGTTCTGTACTCAGATAATTGCTAGAAAACTAGTATTACCAGAAACACGAAACTTATCATTTGAGTGACAAACAATTCAGCAACCTTTTTGCTCGAGTATTATCAGTTTTTCATGCAGCTTTTCTACTGTATTACAAAGTTTAGAAGTTTGATACCCAGCCGCTTTTACAGTTTCGATTCAAAATTTCAATGGTGTTTACAGACAGATATGCCTTATGTTTTCTAATTACGTTACTAGCATCTATTAAAAAGTTCAATATTGATTTTAATTTTGTATGATGTGCTTGACGGGAAATTATTTTTTCCTGGCAACTGCTTAGGAAAAGAATACCTTCCTCGCCAAAATTGGATATTTCAAGGCCTCTAAACCATTCTTCAAAGATATTTGCCAACTCAAAAGCAAATCGCGCCAAGAGGTCAAAGACTCTTTATTATGCGATACAATTTTTTATCTAAATTCATTTTAGGCGAAAAATTCTCTTTTCATTCATTTCAGGACGCATTTTAAAGTGCGTTAGGAGAAAGTTTTCTATGAAATCGTAATTATTTGCTTCTAAATCGGGCTCTCTAAGTACAATATTTACTATTTCTAATGGAAGTAAATTAAACAAATATATTACCTAGTTTCTTTTACAACATTTATTCTAGAAATTTGTCTCTCAAATAATTCTAGACACTACTATCAACCATATTATCGAAAAGTCTCATTAATTCTAGCAAGTCTTGTTGCTTAACTTAAGTAGATGCTGTAGAATCGTCAGAAATGTTCAATTTATTTGGAATATCTAACTATTTAATTTATATCCTTTTATTCATTCAGCGGAAATAACTTCAAGCAGAACTTTAATGAAATCTTCATCATAATTTTCGAACTGAGTTACTAATTTGATTAAATCAGCAGTTTTTGGGTTTATAGGAACTATTAGAGTCACCACATAAAGTAGATAAATCCACTTTTCTAGCTTTATTTAAAAATGACATTGTTTATTTTGCTTACGTAACAAAGAGATAAAAATATCAAAAATTGATGCACTTCATTTGCAGAGAGTGAGGGTCCTATTAAAGATGTCTTCCTATCCACGTATTTCATACATTGAAAAATCTCTATACAATGTCTTTTTTACTCATATCCTGGCTCAAAATATTTTTTATTAACATCCCGGTCGATCTTAAAAGAAGATTATCCTTCCTTAAAAATCGTAAAATGGATTTCTGCCGAGAAACAGTGTCATACAGAAACTTGAGCGAAAAATAATATGCAAGATTTTCTTTATCTTGCAGTAACACGGTTATTAATTCTTTTCAGTCCTGGTAATATAAAAGTCATATGTTCGATGTCTCTGAAGTGGAGTAACAGGAGTGCAATAAGGTTAATTTGTTTGGATGTGTTTTTAGAAAATTCAAGTGTAGAAGAAAGGCTTGCTTTATTTCTTAGATGTAACTGGGTCTTTAATGTATCCCAATAAGCTTTAATTTTATTTATTTATTTATATTTTTTTATTTGATAATTATAATCATAAAAATGCAAAACATAAATCATTTTATATTTAAAAAGTTATTTTTAACGGAAAAAGATGTTATTTTACTAACAAATGCATTTAAATTAGCTTAGCACAAAAATAAAGGTCTATAATCCGAGATGGGTCAACTAAAGGAAACCGGATTATATTGTATCTTATTTGAGGATTTTTATTTTCAATTGTAGACGCCGTTTTAAACCTGATTTCTCAATCATACATGCAGACATTTAAATATTTAAATATCATTGGGTGAAAATTTGGTTAGACTATTATTATGACTTGTTTATCAATTTTTACTTTATATTTGCTTTACAACGCAACGTTTCAATGAAACTTTTCAAATGTGACTGACGGTATTTTCGTGAATATGAAAATAAAAGAGCGAGTTCAAATAGAGACATAAATAATTTTAAGTATTTTCATTAATACTTAAATTATTTCGTAAAATGAATGATAATGGTTGAGAAATACTACTCTAAAATACAGAAATTACCTTTATGGCTTTACTCATATGCTTGACAGACCGGTACATAGGAGCCACGCATTCCTCCAAAATGGAGTCATCCTTGTTACTGGGTGATCCCATCCAGTTCCTTAAAATGGCTGTACTCTTGGATACGGCCGTATTAAAGCTCATTTTTTCTTCTACGCATTCTGAGCTCTCCTGAAAAGATAGAAGTGAGTAATTAATTCTCCTAGTTCTTGTTGGGGTTTTTTTTAATACTTGCTGGAGCAAAGTACTTTCATTTGTAACATTCTGAAATGATTGAATGACACCAGAATTTACAAACAAATTTACTGAAAACTAAGTAAAAGCTTTTCTTCGACTGCTCGATCACCGCAGCCATAGCACCAACCAAAAATGGCATAGGATGCAACGCTCCGGCGGAAAATCCCACTACAATGACCGTTGCCGGACATCGGAACGCACCCAAAACAGCCAGTAGAAAATAGCACATAATCTGACGTACTTATATAAGTAAATCATAATAATGTTATAGAACAATGATGTTGCTTTCAACATAATAATAAACGAACTTTTCCATTCCAAAATTCTGGTGGCAATGTGGCATATAGGGATTAAAATAAAGTGGTCCAAAAATGAACCACCGCCCTCCCAGGGGTTAACCTCATTTATTTTTGTTTTGAAGTGTTTCATGTTATGAATTAGAAAAAAAAAAACTTAATAAATGACATCTAATAGCCATCTTGCAGGAAGATGCTGCATTTAATAAAATTTAATTTTCGCTTCAAATCATGCAAAACTCAGAACGCTGATCAAAAATTAAAATTTGTTATTATCGATACTATTAATTTTTTATCATGCACTGAACACGCAAATAATATTACAAACAAGTGGGTAAGTGTGATCACAGATCGCACAGAGGGTTTCGTTTAATATTCCTTTCAAAACACTTTAGCCTTTTGCAAAATCGGTTAGTTCCACATTTCGCAACCAGGGGGCGCACTCTATTCTACACAAACCTTTATCCGAACGAAACTCCATTTTACAACCTATCTGTAGATATATTAGTCGAGGGGATCGGGTCCATAGCACCCGAGATAGATAGGCTCCACCTGGCGGTAAAAAGTAGAACTGAAATATGTAAGGCTATGTACATAATATGAAAGAGTGTTCTAAGCGGTGTCGGCAAAAGTTAGAAAAGTACCCACCGGGTGCAATGGGGGGAGGTTAGAAAAATTGCTTAAAATACAAAAGTTGGAGCCCGGAGGCGTAAATAATCTAAGGATTTTTGAAAATTTTAAGATTTTTCGTGAGATCGCAAGTGTTCTGCTATAACTGTGCAAAATTTCAAGTCTTCAACTTAAATAGGGGTTCAGTTAGAACACCCCCCCCCCCTCAAAACACACAAGTTAGAGCCCAGAAGGGTAAATATAAGACTTTTTCAAAATTTTATGATTTGTCGTTTGATGTGAGGTGTTCAGCTGTAAGTCGCAAAATTTCAAGTCTTCAACTTAATTAGGGACTCAGTTAGAAAAAAAAGCTTAAAATACACGAATTAGAAGGGTAAGCCCAGAAGAGTAAATATAAGACTTTTTCAAAATTTTATGATTTGTCGTTTGATGTGAGGTGTTCAGATATAAGTATGCAAAATTTCAAGTCTTCAATTTAATTAGGGGCTCAGTTAGAACAAAAAGCTTAAAATGAAAAAGTTAGAGCTCAGAGGGCTAAATATAAGACTTTTTCAAAATTTTATGATTTGTCATTTGATGTGAGGTGTTCAGCTATAAGTATGCAAGATTTCAAGGCTCCAAAATATATAGTATCTGAGAACGGGCTCTGTGACGGATAGACAGACAGAGGAGCGAGACGAATAGGGTTTCGTCAGATGAACGAAACCTTAAAAAAAAAAAAAAAAAAAAAAAACTAATTCAAAATAATTATTTCGCAAAACTCTGTTTATATGTAAAAAAATTTCTACATGATAGAAAGATCTGTACATTTACAGCAAATGACAGAGAAAAAAACTTTCATTCAAGCTGGTCAGTGAAACATTTTTCTGGAGTAACGCAGTTTGCTTAGAATAAATAAAGGCAGTATTCAAGCTTTATATGTTCCAATGCTAAATATTGTTTCCGCTGACTAACTATGCATTTTAAGATATATTTTTAACATATCCCTTGTTATATTCCACTGAAAATTCTAATTTAAAGGTATTAAGGAAATGTAATATTTTTCTACGAAAAACAAAAATGGAGTTTTTGCTTACGCACAAGACATGGAATTGTATGACAGTATTCTATCCCATCATTTTTTAAACATGCGTTTTAGATATTATAATACACGCACAACACGAGGAAAAATGTAACACAAGGTATAATACCTTTTCCAAAATTGACAGAATAAAGATATTTTCACTAAAATTGCTTGTTTATGATTTTTGATATTTCAGCTATAGTTTTATTTCCTTGAGTGACTTTGAGTAACATATTCATTTTTATTCGAATCTTATTTCTAGTATGATCACCTTCATTTTTTATTTCGTTCTATTTGTCATACGACATTCGCCCTAAATAAGAATTTTTATTTCTTTGACTTGAAAAAGCTTTAAAGATGAATTATAATGCGTTTGAGGACTGTATCAATATTGAGAAAAACATTTTGAAGGTTTAGTAAAAATGAGCTTACAATAGTTAAGAATAGATATAGCAATTATTTGATAACAATAATAAAGATTATCACTTTAAAATTAAGATCATTGACCTTCTGTTGTTTAGCATGTGCTAAATGTTAAGAAATGCATATCCAATTTAATATATTATAATTACATCTAACATTGTATTTCTACATATTTGCTTATTAATTGAATACCTGATGTCATAATTGAATGATTTTCTTTCTTCTTTTTTTCTTTTTTCTTTTTTGAGGGAATTTTCAACTAAGATGATTTATTATATATATATATATATATATATATATATATATATATATATATAATGTTTTAATTTTTTAATACTGCATATATTGGTTATTAGGATATTGGCTTATTAAAGGACAAAAAAAATTAATTAATGATTGGTTACATTAATAATAGTTGATCCAGATTTGGGGCATTCTCACAATCTTTTAACTTTTATGGCCCTGAATAATAATTTTTTATTTAATACACTTTTTTGTGTTTTTTTTATTTTATATACTTGGGAACATCCCATTGCATGATTGCACAACAATATTAACGAGATAAATAAGTTTTGGACGATGTTGGGGGTCCAAACATATGGAAAACTCATCTACTGTCCCGTGTCCCTGATGCTGATTTTGAAGTTTGGAGCTGTCTGGATAAAACTGTTTCAATAAAAATAATTCAATTTAATTTTTTTCTGAAACTGGAACTACTGTTTTATATAAATATGTAGCTAAAAATTAACCTGCACACATTTTTAGGGTTGATATTATTTTTTGAACTCTGTCCCTGGGTTTTAGATTTTTTACCATCCCTCTTCTAAAATTATACAGAAAATCACTTCAGATGCAGCGACAGAATTTTTTTCAAGTTTTTGGTCATGCAGAAGTATGCTAGAGAAAGAATATCTAAAATTCTTTGATAGGAAATTTACTACAGAATATAAATCAGCATTTAAATATCAATTTCAAGCACCGTGGCTTTATTGGTAATCTTACCGTCCCCAAGGTTTATTCCTGCACTTTTCGAGGTAAATTAAAAAATAATAATAATTTAATCCAATGTTAACAACTATTTCGAAAAATCAATGAACATTGTGGCTATCACTTAGTCTTAACATGATTTTCCTAAAAATAGGTGGTAATTTTCCTTACCGTTCCATCCTTACCGCCTCTTTTTTTACCATTTCGTCCCTTTTTTTACCTTACCTTCTTTACCCCTTCTTTATCACCCCTTTAAGACAATGTTATACAAAAATTCTGTATTAAAAGTACTACATTTGTATTATTTCTTATTTGAATGTCCTGTGGGTACTATGCAAATTCATTATAAGTAAAAATTTAGAAGAAAATAAAAAGTTATAGGGGTAAATGGTAAGGAACATTAAACTCGCAAGTTTGACCTAAACCTCAGTTAAATAAAGAAATTTCGCTGCTGACCATTTTTCTTTATTTTTAATCATTAAGGCATTCTTCTATCAGATTAAAATGTTATTTTAGCAAGTTTAATTTCGCCAGATTTTTTCCCCCAAAAGTCAAAAGATTGTGAGAATGCCCCATTTATTATGTATAATGTCAGTGTAATGTATTGATACTCAATTTATTAATTTTTATTTTTTTTTAAAAGATGATGAATTGTAATATTATATAATGGTAGGGCTACCAAAGGGTCCGCCTACTGAATACCAATTTTTTGTTAACAGAAAATATCATGGTAGGTTTCAACAATATTTCCTCCGAAGGTGGTTTCTGCAAAATTTGCCAGAAAAATTTAAAAAGAAAATTTTTCTGAGAAAATACTGGTATTAAAAAAACGGACCATTTGGGAGCTCTGCAATGTTTATGTATATATATAGATATAGATATAATAAATTTGTAATCACAAATATATGAAGAAATTGGTAAAGTTCTAAAGATGATTTAGAAATGAACATAGGAAACCAGTATGTAAAATAAGAAACTATGAATGACCCACAGAATCGTCACATATACACAAGACTTTAGTCATTGCGTCTTCGCTTAAGACGTATCTTCGGTTAATGAGGACAGTTTCGTTTTTTCTCGTCAATTTCTAGTCCAAATTAATGCTAAGGACAACGCTTAATGCATACTATCTCATATTATAATACGAACAAATATTTTGTGTGTGTATATGCATATTTTATCTAAAAGCGGTTATAACGATTTTGACCAAATTTTGCATCCTACCGTTTTGGGATATGAGAAGACCACTGGTGACGACTCACTGGTGAAGACTCACATGTTCGAGAAAATACGATTAGTGGGTCCTTTTGAGGTCACTACGGTCAATACATTTCAGAGGAAATGAAGGTTAAAACAGTTATTAAGTTGTTGAACAGTTGGCAGTAAACAAAGTCGCAAAGTTGAAAAAAAATCGCCAAATTTTACGATATCTGGTGAAATATTTGCGACATTGAAAAACCTCAACTTTTAAGATTACGAATGCCAAAACACATGCTTGGCGCCAAATGAAATAATGTCGCCACATTTGGTGACATTTCGGCAGCATTTGGCGAAAAAACGGACTTTCAGAATCTGAAGGAACTTTCTTAAACTCCAAATAGAATCCCAGATACATGATTCAACAATCAGAGTTTATAACGTTTTCGAAAACAGAATTCAACCAATCAGGGTACATAGAACTTTCTCAACACATGCTTGGTGCCAAATGAAAAATTGTCGCAAAATTTGGCGATATTTGGCGAAGTTTTGTCGACATTTAGCGAAAAATTGACTCTCAGCAGGTGAAGGAATTTTCCAGAAATTTCTAATCGGAGCCGAGATACATGGTTCAACCAAGGATATCCTTTCGTTGTAAATACTACGGTAAGTAATGTAAAATTCAGAAATATGTTCATAGGTTTAATACTGATTGTTTCTGTAAATAATTCTGATTTAAAATAAAATGCTTTATAGCAAAAACACAGCGAGAATCTCTTGTTATATGAAGTTGAACACAAAGATAATTTTAACCGAACAAAGCTCTGTCTTTCCCGCTGCTTCATCGTATAACGAGAAAAAATGTTTCTCAAATTGATCGGGCATAATCAAAAGAAACTGATTTTCTACATTATTTTCCAAACGGAGCTTTGATGCCACATCTTTTATTAAGAGATCAAGAAATTGGCAGTAGCTGTGATAAAGAGAAAGAAAACATTCCAAACCACCGGCAAAATAAGAGGTTCAAACAACATTGTCTGTTCGCCGATATTACCAATAGGAATCTGTTGTAACAGCCCAAATTTTCGAATGGGTCGCTAAATTGAGGAATGTGTCGTAAAAAAGACAATTTGTTCAAATATATCAAAGAAAATTGACAGATTACTTTAAATAAAGTTAATAACGTATGGCAATTTCTTTCCATATTCTATATTTCTGCTGAGTAACTAATCCTTTTGTAATTAATAACATTGACATTAATTTTCATTTTTACTAAAATTACTAAATTGAAAAAAAGTTTTTTTCTTTTATCATAAAGTTGCGACCTATTTCATTTCTTCCAAAAATATTTCCATTAGTTTGCACATTTAGTAAAATTACTAAATTAAAAAAAAAAAAAAGTTTTTTTTTTCTTTTAGCATAAAGTGGTGACCCATTTAATTTCTTCGAAAAACTAAATTCAGTTAATTTAAATCCAGGGATAATATTTAGACTAGTGAAATTTGTACATCGTTTAATAAGGAAGAAATATCAGCTCCCTTGGAAGTCCGCATTAATAGAAATTCCCTGTATACAGGGTGATTGAAAAAAGTTTACAAAATGACATGGTAAATCAGGCATACAACAATGATAAAAAATCACATAGGAACATAGGGTCGCAAACCACTTATTCAGTCACACATACAGGGTGTTTTATCCTAACTGAACCCAGGTTGACGGTAATAATGTCGAGAAAAATAAAAACATTGTAATGAAAATACAACAATATGTGCCTTGTTTTGTGCGAAATGTGATAACATCAAGAAAATATCTGGGAAAACATGTTGTTCAAGCAATCGGTGATACCCTATGAATTGATAATCACAGTCCAAAATATGGGGCGTCAAGTGCATACTGCTGACCCGCATAATGCAAACTTCTACCACTTTTGCTTGGTGTTATCACATTTACAATAAAGGTGAGAATGTCTGTTAAATGTTTTTGCATAATTTACTTCAGTTTTGTGAAAGTTATTACCGTCATCCCAAATTGAGTTAAGATGAAACACCCTGTATTTGTGACTAAATATGTGGTTTGCAACCCTATGTTCCTATGGGATTTTTTATCCTTGTTGTATGTCTAATTTGCCATGCAATTTTGTAAGCGTTGTTTTTAATCACCCTGTATACAGGGTGTTGCCGAATTCAGCAAACAAATTCAAAGGAGTAGTAGTAGGTATCAAGAGGATGAAAAATTACCATAGAACATGGGTCGCAAACTACGCATTTAATCAAAAATATAGGGTGTTCTACCCTAACTCAATTTTGTTTGATATTAATAACTTTCAACACCCTGTATATGTGTGTGTATGTTTCTATTTAGACAAATTTAGTAATCGTATTGACAGTTAATAATTAATATTTCAAAATCAGTTTGATTTACAATACACAGGAGCTTTATATTTGGGTTTTTACAAATGTAATATAATGCTTGTGTACATAGATCTTTTGCATTTCTGATTTCACTTTATTTTTGCCACATTATTAGGAGACATTATAAATTCGTTTCGTATAAATATTTACAATATTGTGAGAGACAACCAGTTAATATACTTTATTTACCCTTGAAAGAATAAAATAATACCGCTGTGGTAGCTCACATATTTCTCCCTTTATTTTGCGTTCGGTGGAATTGACATTTATTACTATTATTATTATTATTATTATTATTATTATTGTTAAATATCATACATATTGAAATTCCTATTCATTATTTATGTTTGACTTCTTCAGGTATTAAAAAAAAAGGATGTTAATTGTATTTGTTGACACAGGAACCATTTTTATGATCATTCAAAAGAAACAAAAAAAGAAAAAATCATGTGAAACTAATGAACAACGGTGATGAAAATGATAAACAATGAATGCTCTCGTTCATCTAAATACGTACCAACAATATGACACTCTCTTGTCTAAGAATACAAGTGTTAATTGTGGTTTTCCATGCTGTTAAGTGATACTACAAAACAATCAAGCGGTTTAATTAAAGTATGCCCTCCTTTGCGTTTTTCAAAATTTTTGGATTTAAAAGTAGATATTATGTAATGTGACTAAACAGAAACTATTGAAGAATAATGCGACACTTTTTAGGATAATGCAGCAAGATTTTGTCAAACAAACACTAGCTTAAAACATCATCCCGCATATAACACTTCGTCAGTTTCCATTAGAGATCAACCGAAAATTCAGTTTAGTTGTCGTTTTCGGCCCAAAATCAGAGTTTTGCCGAAAATGCTGTCGCAAATTCGGTGGGACTGAAACTCGACCGAAACTATCTGTATTCCAAAAATCTCGTTTCTTCTTTTGGAAATTTTTAAACATTCCTCATTGATTTCAGCTGTATCGACTGACTCAAGACGTGAGTGCAAACTATAAAGCAAGTAATGCATATATGACTAAATTTTGAAGACGCTTTTCATGTGCTCATTAAATCTGCTGGCTTAACAGTAATAGAAAGTTTTATTTTGAAACCGCAGAACCGTTTTGAATGCTCTTTGAGAAAGTTATATTACAACAGATGATCATTTAAAAAAATTATTATAAAAGATGTATCGAGGTATGTATACATAAAATATTTTTTAATTAGATGAAATTCATATAATTGGAAAATCATTCTGTGCCGTTGATTAATTAATTACATTTTATTTTATATGAAAATAAAAAGTTTTGGTCAGAGACACAGAGAACCAACTTAGGCAGTACGTATAATTGATTAATAATTATCTATGTTTAACAAACACGTATAATGAATTAATAATTATGTATATTTATGTATCACTTACTTAAAACATTTTTTTTGGACATTTTCGTTTTCGTTTTCGGCCGAAAATAAGAAGATTACCGCAATTCGGTCTTAAAAACTTGTTTCGCTCAATCCTTAGTTTTCATTAACGTCAGCTTCTTAAAATTCCGGCCAAAACGATAAAGAATCGTTGGTTCAGAATCTTAATGAACTGTCACTCGAGAAATGTGACACTCTCTTAAACAGTCAGTTTCTCATTACGAGTTTAGATAATATTTGTTTTATTTGTTTTGTTCTCATATACGTTTAATAATACAATTTCCATTTAACCCTAGAACTACCGGAAATTTTACTCAAGTTTTATAAAAACATTCTACACCAGAATTTTTACTTAAAACTATTTAATTTGTTTATTTAACTTATTATTGTCTGATTTATACATTTAGTTTGTTTTGAAGAAATTTTCTGGTTTGAATAGATATTTTGAATATACATGTCGGGTCCATTGGACCCTTCTGGTAGACAGAGGGTTAATAACATTTCTAAGAATTTTGTAGTGCTAACTAGAGGTCTGCGGCAGGGCCGGCGGAATGAAGGCGAATTTTCAAATGGGCCGGGCCGGCAGAATTAGGACATTTTTTTCAACGGGCCGGGCCAGCAGACAAAATAAACGGGCCGGGCCGATAAAAAAAATTAATCGGGACTATCGGCCCGATATAAGAATTTAAGAGAAGCAGATAAAATATGAGCCATTTTCAATGAATATGACTTTTTCGAGAAGTATAAAGGTGCGTTACGAGCCGATGCGAGTTTAACAACATCAAACAGAAATGTAACATGTCCATCGTAGAGATCGGCATCGTACAATTACCTGATGCTTGATCCAGGGTTTAATTTTTTCGGTAGACTTGTGCCGGGACGGAACTGGTCTTAATCGTTCTCAGGATGTGTAGGACAGGCATTATGTTTTGTAAAAGTATTAATAGCGATAATGAACTTCTGTTAACATTGTCTTTGGAAATGTACCTTAAGGTGGTTCTCATATTTACTGCTCAAAAATGCGAAACTTTCAGACACATTTTCTGACTCCTTTTCAACTATAAAGGCATAAAATTGACAGGCCTGAGTATTGAAGGCATTTGGAATCGAATAACAATTGCATTTTTGATAAATTACTTACAGAGATAACAGAGAATCTTGTCACGTGACTGTACGTTTTTCGCTTTTCCTGTGCTATCGCTTCCGGAAATTTGATTCAAAACGCTAACTTTGGCAGTATTTTCTGAAAGATATATTACTTCTACCTAAGAAAAAAACGGCATTTACATGGTTTCTGAATAAGAATACCTGCCAATCTCACGCGTTTCCGAAAAGAAATGAATTGATAAATGTGTCAAAATGTAGCTCCATTGGATTTGAGAAAAGCCTTAAAAATGACAGAAATATTTTCACAAATCTACTTTTTATTCTACAGCTTCAAAAGTTTCATGTTTTTTAACCCTTTATTCTAAACTACATTATTCTTTAATGAGCCCTTATTTAAATTTTGAAACGTCTGTAGAGACGTTGACTAAAACACTCTAAGTAATCTTTAATGTTTACTATTGTGTGTTTTCTATTTTGCGAACACATAGTAATTTAAAATATACTGTAAAATATTCCCATAAATATTCATGTAGTATTCATTAAAAGAATCTTAAATGTATGTCGAGAAAAAACGGAATATTTTGTAGAAATTGAGTCGGGCCGGGCCTGTTTTCATTGATTTTTGTACGGGCCGGGCCGAGAACTGAAAAAATGTAAACGGACCGGGCCGGGCTCGGGCCGAACTTTCAATTTTTATGCCGGGCCGGGCCGGGCCGGGCCGGGACAAAATAGTTTTCCTTCGGCCCGGGCCTGGAAATTCCGGCCCGTGCAGACCTCTAGTGCTAACTTTTATATGATATTTTTCTTTTTGTTTTCATATTTCTTTTCTTATTATAAGTGTATTGTAAAAGAAAATTGCTTCTTTTATAAGAAAACCAATGTTAAATGTATGTTATCTTACATGTTTAATAATATAATTGTATATTTAACAGCATTTCAAAGCATGTCATAGAGCTAATTTTTAGGTGATTTTTTTTTCTTTTTCATATTTTTTTTCTTATTAAATGTGTATTTTAAAAGAAAATTGTCTCTGTTACAAGAAAACCAATGTTAAATTTGTGTTTTCATATATGTTTAATAATATAATTTACCATTTAATAACATTATTTGTATGTATTTTGCAGTGTTGATTTTTTATGTATATTTTTCACATTTCCATATTTCTTTTCTTATTATAAGTCTATTGTAAGCCTATGTTAAAGCCCATAAATAAGTTTCAAAATATTGCTCGTTATTAATATTAATATATTAAATTAATTAAAATAAATAATATAATTCGATCGTACCATTATCTTCCATTTAAAGTACGATAAACAGAAACATCTGAATGGTTAAAGCTTTAACAAAGTTTCACTGAATAAATAGCTAAAACAAATTTTAAGCTATACTTACACTACAACAGAGTATATTTTAAAATCATGGATCTAAAATTTAAAATATTAACATTAATAATTAGCTCACATTTCTGACTTTAGAACCAGCTAATAAAAAGATTTATATGCATTATAAGATTAAGCAGATAAATATGAAATGGCTTAAACCAACTTTAATACTAAACATACCGGGAATTTTACTCAAGTTTTATAAAAATATTTTACAGCTTAATTCGTATTTAAAACTATTTAGTCTTTTTATTTAACTTATTGTACGATTTATATTTTATTTATTTTGCAAAGAAACACCTGGTTTAATCGAAATATTTTAATTTGATACAGGTCAAAGGACTGGTTGTTGGTATATTTGGTGCTAAAGATAAGATGTACAGTGTGCCGCTTCGAAAATCCATTCGTGTAAAAAGGTCAGTAATGACCAACATTTTTAAAATTGTATTTCATGCATTTATGTTTATTACTAGTACTTATTATAATATCTTCTTTAAAAAATAGATCTATTTAGGTAAAGTTTTATTAAAGCTACCTTTTTATAGATTTTCAAAAGTTAAATTGTCACTAACATTTTAAATTTTTTCTTTTAAATCACAACTCTGAATATCCAAGTATACATACTAAGGTAATCAGATGTCCTCTTTTTTCGAAGGCAATTCTCAATTTCAAGCCATTTTATTCAGTTTTGAAAATTCAAATTAGGATATATTGATCGAAATTAGGATAAACTACGGTGTAAAGAAAGACAAATGTTTCTTAATCTACAAAAATATGACATAACCAGGCACGAAAATATACAAAAATATCTGTCGAGTAACCACGATTCCGAAAAGCTTTACTGATCTTTATAAACCTGAGAAATGAATATATTTCCAATAGAAATTAGGATAAACTTCGCTATAAAGAAAGACAGATGTTTCTCAATCTACAATAATAATCTTAATCTAAATGTTTCTTAATCTTAATCTAAATTAATATACAAAAACGTCTTCCGAGTTACCCACGATTCCGAAAAGCTTTCTTGATCTTTAGAAACCCCCAAAATCAATATATTTTGAAGATTAAAAAAAAAAAAAAACATTAATAAAAACATAATATTTTTCTGCCGCTAATTTACGGTAATGTTACCGAGTAATTAAAAAAAATATATTAATACGTTTTCTCAAACCGGAATATTGGTTTTAGGATGCTATCCAATCTTAATTAAAAATTTTCAGCTGAGTAATTGAATTTATTCCTTCAAGAATAACAAAATAATATTAATTTTAATGCTAATGCTGTTTCTCATATTTATCTGTAAAATATGCTTGTTGAATTTGAAAATGCTTACTTGAGAATGGATAGCATTAAGAAAACCTATTTTTCAGATTGAGAAAACTATTCGGAAACGTTTCCGAAAATCAGTGGCAGCAAGCGAAACATTTTTTTATAAACACTTCTTTAAATCTCAAAAATATATTAGTTTCAGAGTTTTCTAAAGATAAAGAACGCTTTTCGGACTCGTGGGTAACTTGAAAGAGATTATTTTATACTTTTGTATGCGGTATATTATATTTTCCTTGACCAAAAACACCTATCTTTTTTGACAGTGTAACTGTCAGATACGGTCGGAACGGGACGGAATTTCCATGCCCGGGCCAGGTTCGGCCCGAACGAAAGCTATCTTGGCCCGACCCGGCTCAATGTAAAAAATAAAGTTCGCCCCAATTTTATGCCTTTACAGTTAAAAATTAGTCAGAAAATGTGTCAGAAAATTTCGCATTGTTGAGCAGTAAATTTGAAAACTACCTTAAAGTATGTTTCCAAATATACAGTTAACAGAAGTCCATTATCGCTATTAATATTTTCGCAAAATATATTGCCTGCCCTAGACATCCCGAGAACTATTAAGTCCAATTCCGGCCCGGCTCGACTACGTAGAAAAAAAGTGCAAGCCTGATATCGGCCCGGCACGAGTCTGCTGAAAAAATTAAGCTCAGGATCAGATACCACGTAACTGTCCGATGCCGATCTCTACGCTGGACAAGTTACATTTATGTATTGATGTTGTCAAACTCTCATCGGCACATTTATACTTATTCTGACGCACATTTATACTTGTTCTGAATAAAGTCATATTAATTAAAAATGGCCCATACTTTATCGGCCTCGGACCAAGCCCGGGACCGTGCAGACCTTTGCTGTCAAATCGAGTTATCCTATTTAACTCACCCGTTAGATATCGACATCGTATAAGCGTAAAAGAACATTTTATATCAAAAAATCAAATTATATACTGAAATAAATGTAAATATATGAACATAATGGATTTTGAATACCAATAATTCCGAGTACTAACCTTCGTCTCATAAGAGATTTCTTGAAATAAAATAGCGGGAAAACATTTGGAAATAATGCTATCTAAATAAGCTATCTCATAAGCTATACATCAACAGCAATGTTCTCAAAAAAAAAAATAAAATAAAATTAAAAAAATATGGGTTTTGAGCCTGTCCATGAAATAATACTCATTCATACTACGGTGAAACTTATAGTAAAACAATATTTCATAATTAATAAGTAAAATCAATGAAAATTTTTTGAAGTATTTGATTATAACTTTAAGATTATTTTTTTTTTAATATATGGATAGCTGGAAAATTAGATATCGAAAGTTCCATGGTATCTCAGATTTAAAATTATCAACAAACGGATAGACATAAAGATTGTAAATTATCCTTTAATCTCTCTGATAAATACTGAAACTAAACCTTAAAAATTCTTCAAATAGTACTTGGGAAAATTTTAAACCATTTTTTTTTAAGATAAATTTATTTAATGATGCATCTGACATAAACACCATCTTTTTAACGCAAATATTAGGCTAATATTTGATGTAATATTCTTTGTATTTATTTGAGTCATGTGATTTATATCATCTACATAAAAATATTTGCAACTTCTGACATTTACTCATCATTTTTACATTGGTCACGTGACCCACGGGCGTTACTTTTGCCTTTTTATGTCATATTATTTCTAAAAAATATACACAATATTCGTATTCATACAATTAAATTCATAAATAGTGTAGCGTATAAATAGGGTAAATTCGAGCTAGATGCCCCATCGGGTTGGTTGCCCCAGTCTGTGTATTTCTGCTATTGGACATGTGACGGAGCTAGTCACGTTCTTCTGCTCTCAGTCGTTATAAAAAAGCGTAGTAGACGAAGCTACAGCGATTTATTTTTTCACATAAAAGTTATATTTCCCACAAAAGGTAAGTTTGACTTTTGTTGTATGTTGTCATAAGACAGAAATAGTAGCAGATGGAAAGATAATGTATTTATTAGAGATTTTGCGTGAAATATTTAGTGAATGTTGTTGAAAGGTATCTAATAATGTGTTAGTTTATAGGTTGCAACCATATAAGAAAGCAAGTAGCCGTAGCTCCAGCACGTAGCTGTAGCCATCCATTCCGCCTAACCCCGAGGTCGCCCCGGGATAGATGACCAAAATCATTGATTAAGTTTTTTGATAAAAATCCCATTTTATCTGGTATTTATATTACAGTAGTATTTTTTATGAAGTTCTACATAAAATTTGTATAAAGATTAAATGCGCACTACAAAAGTAATTAGTATAAAAATTAAAAATTAGAGGGGCTTAAATGAACAAAACCAAGCGGGAGCTAATGTGTAGGAGAGGTAGTTAGCGAAAATTTACTTTTAGTATAGCATACCAGATACTTAATCAAATCTTCTTGGGATTCTATTTGTAATGCTTTATAAGAAATCCCGTATCCACAAAAGTCAGTATTTTTATGCAATACAACGAAAGTTGACTGCTGTCTGTTGAACATTATTGCCATAAATTAATTAGAATAAACCAAAAATCTTAAACAACAACCTAAACAATATTTTTATTTGAAAAATGGAGTTTTTGATAAACATTAAGGACAATTGGAAGGCAAATTCTTGAAAAAAAAAATCTTTTTTTTTTCTATTTTTTAAAATTTTGAATCCTTTTTTTTATCCCTTCGAATGGTATATTAATTTTGTTTCTACGGCAACAAGAATTTAAATCTTTTTAAGTAATTCAGTTTGTTTACATCATACATAAACTTTAAAGTCAATTTTCCCAAAATGTTATATTTTTAACTTCGATGTACCTTTTTTATAGAAACTACTACATATTACAGGCCTCCCACTGGTCCGTTTTTTGAACACCAGTCTAATTAAAGAGAAAATTTCATGTTTAGGTTTCGGCAACAATTGGAAGAAAAACGCCTTTCCTGGTAAGTTTCTACGAAATTTATAAAGGTGATTTTTCTTATAAAAATTGTGGTGTTCAAAAAACGGACCGAGTGGGAGCCCTGATATTATTATCTGTATCTTGCCTGAATATTTTGCATACATCCCTGTTCAATTTGAAGTGAACTTTTTTTTTTAACATGCGTAAAAACGTTTTATTAATAGGTTTTTCTTTGGAAAAATGTTAGCTTTTTGTTAAGTAAAATTTTCTTTTTATTCCAAATTTTTAAAAAAGTAAGTAAAGAATATCTGTTTATGAACTTGACTTCAAGTTATTATGAAATATTTATATTATGTATATAAAAGATTTCAAGTCAATATCTTTGGCAGTTTCTGAGAAAAGATACATTAATTTAACATGGTAGATATAGGGCTTTCCAACTCCCCTTAATTCATTTAAAAATAATGATGAATCACAACGATTTCAAGTCATAAAAGTTAGTCACACAAAATATTTCAATCTTAAGCATTTAAAAAAAAAAAGATCCAAGCAACACGACGTTCACGTGATATGAATTTCTGGACGATTGAATTGCCTAACTCAAAGTATCACGCACAATACAATTAGAGACGATTCACTTTCAGAGACCTCCGGATTTTGCCCGATGATGACACACGATATGTCACTTCGCATCCCATCCGTTTCTCCGATATTTTTTATGAGTAAGGAGAGAAAGCATCTATTCTTAATGCATTTTTTCACTTGTTTGACATTTGTTACAAATCCAGAGTCACGGAAGGTCTTCTTATACGACTCAACGTAAAGTTATTTTGAGCTTTGGGAAATAACCGCGATTATTTTGGTGTTACACAACTAAATATGTATATCTGTATATGTGTGTGTGAGCGTATGAAAGTATAAAAACATGCATACATACGTGCAGAAATACCTACACATATACAAGTATGTGTATATACACTTACTCATCTTCTGAATACATACACAGAGAAAGGGATACACCGTCAAAAAAGACAAATGTTTCTTTACTCTACGAAAATGTACTATAATTACAAACGAAAATATGCAGTAACCTCTTCCGACTCACCCAAAATTCTGAAAAGCGTCCCATTATCTTTAGAAACCTCAGAAAACAATTTATTTTCGATATTCAAAGAAGCATTTATAAAAGTAAATTTTTATTAGCTACCCGTAATTTTTCAAAACGTTTCCGAGTAGATTTAAAATGCATTCATCAGTTCTCTCTACCCGGGAAATCGGTTTTTCGGATGTTATCCATTCCCGAGAAAACCTTTTGAGTTGCTAAACGGAGTTTGCACATGCAATTGTAACAAAAGAATGTTATTGCTGTTAATTTCGTATGCCTATCTGTTAAACATATTCGTTGAACATGAAAATATTTACTTGAGAATGGATAGCATCTCTGAAAAACCGATTTTTCGTGTGGAGAGAACGGATTAATGCATTGTAAAAGCTACTCGGAAACGTTTCCGAAAATGACGGCCAGCTAAAAAAAGTTTCTATTAAATGCCATAACATCTTAAGAATTGCTGTAAATGGCTACTATTTGCGTCCAAACAACACTGGCCTAGACACTTCATAATTTGAAATGTAGCTCATGGTACAGTCATGGAAAAAAAAAGTAAACACCCTACTAACTCCTCAACAAATTTTTGTAGACGAAAGTTACTGGTACCGAACGATTGGAAATAAAGTCCACTTTTAAACGATGTTTATAAAATTTGCTTAGAGGGCCATATACAGAATAAAACGAATCCAAACTTGATTTCTTTCAATGGCAATACCCAATTTTAACGAGATATTTCAAATCTTCGGTTCAAACTATGCCTATACACCAAATTTCAAATGATTTGAATGATAAGTTTTTGAATTATAAACATTCAAAATTTAGTGCTTCTAAGGTTAAATTACATTTTCATATTTTTATTTATATCTTCTGAAATTATGCTCCTAATATGCTAATTTTTTGTGTAGCAATAATACTAAGATACCCAAACATAAATACGTTAAATTTGCAATTTTTATAATTTTATGATATGAATTATGAAATTAATATTAGAAAAAAATATGAATTGCAACCTACAATTTTTTAGATTTCAAATTATGCTTAAAAAGCGGCAAAATGATGCTTTAAGGGGCCGTCTATGATAGAAGTGACCAGATATTTTGAAATTTTTTCTGCTGTCCAATAATCTAGCAGGCATCATTGACTGCTTGAATGACGCTTAATGTGCCTTGATCAAGAAGGGGCTCTCTCCGTTAACAATCGAGAACGGAACTTCAATTTGGATATAGCCTTTAAAATACGTTGGTTTTAAAATGATTAATTTCTCGGAAACATATTGCGCTAATTGCATAAAAATTTGTTTTTAGGCTAAATGAAGGGTGTAGAGTACATTTATGATATCATAATTGTGTTTTGCTATTGAAAAAAAGAAAGTTATGTTTCATTTTAATATGTAGATGGCCCCCTAAGCAAATTTCATATACATCATCTAAAAGTAGACTTTACTTCCAATCCTTCGGTACCAGTAACTTTCTTCTACAATAATTTATTGAGGAGTTAGTAAGGTTAGTAAGGGGTGTTTACTTTTTTTTCCACGACTGTACATATCGTCGGTATGTCAAACTATCAAATGTGAAAATAGCCACTTTTCAGGAGAGCAAAAAAAACAGTTTTAATTGTGGATTCAAAATCAGCGCCAAGCATAAGTAAACAATTATTATATATTTCGGGTGCTGTTTTATATCCTATCTAACCATGCTATTGAGATAAATCATTTGAATAATTTTACTCGCCAAAAAATCACATTGGATAGTTTGATATGGTATGCTTATTTGTACGTTTTTAGCTTTGTTGAACTTTTTTAGCTTCAAACTATCCAATATGCCACATTGGATAGTTTGACTTGTAAAAATTTTGTGTTTTTCCCAGGTTCGCCATTCCATAGTAGCGAATATGCCATATTGAATAGTTTGACTTGAAAAAATTTTGTGCTTTTCCAGATTCACGTTTCATAGTAGCAAATGTAACGTATTCACTAGTTTCATTTGTAAGACATTTGGTATTTACATATTCAATATAAAACTCTTAAGAATTTCTTTAATAATTTTAATAACGAATATACAGTAAATTAATAAAGAAAAAAGCTAATTTTTAAACATTCTGTTAATTCTATAAAATGTAAGAAAACAAAAATACCTCAAATAATGGGACGGGCAACAACAGGCACCTCATACCCGTAATTATAAATAGAAATATTCGCGCTATTTTATTCTAAGAAACTCATGGGCCGCTTTCTACCACTATTTTCGAATAGAAATTTTTGATTTATTTAATCGCCCATTAAAAAAAGTTGGAACTAATGACGTTTGACTTTGAAGAAAATTTGGAAAAAATTCATAATAGGCACTTTTAATACAATAATTGCAAATGTTCTCCCGAACGTGGGGGATGATACTTTTCTGTCTTCTCACCGTGCTTTAACTTTCGTAAATATACTCGGATTTTCATGCAACTGAAAAATATTAATGGTGCTTACAATGGCATGTTCGGTATTGCATATTATGTGTGTAACATTAAGAGTTCATTTACAGGGGCACTCAAAATATTTCCATTACATTATGGTGCATGGGGAAAAATCGTTTGGAGAGTATTTTAATGACATTACGCTATTTCGAAAGTGTTAAAACTGGTATAAATCACTGAATTTCATTACAAGTATATTATGATAGACTAAGGTATGCCTTCATAGCATTTGCCGTTCAATTACAGGGTCACACAAAAGAAATGTGTTACAGTACTCTCTTTGAGCAATAATTGCTTGAAGCGCGTTTTTAAATTTTGGTATGCGCTTTAAAATTTAACTATTTTTTTTCATGCTCTATAAAAATTCTTTATCTCGTATACAGTGCTGCACAAAATAATTCTCTAAAAAACAATTACCGTCTGCAGACAGAAAAAATTACTCGAATCAGTTTGTGAAATCGTGTAAATGATCTATAGATTTGTATATAATCTAGATAGTATGCAACAATTTAGTTTAATTAGAAAACGCGTAATGCAGTTTGCATTTTCAAACTTTAGAAACTTCCACCAATAAACGGAAATATACTGGAACTTCTTGTATAGCCCTGTATATTAGCTACAGATTTTTATACATGTTACGTAATATGGTAAAATTCAATTCAAGCAAAAAAATGTTATAAACACACTTTCAGAAATTACCAGTCATAGCCGGCAGCGTTTTCAGTACTTTGCGTAGCCCTGCATATTAGGAATTTCTACTAACATATTTTAGTATAGTAAAAATAAATAAAAGACTCAAATTGCATGACTCAATTAAAAACCTCCTTTAAGAAATTCACGACCATACAAAGTAAAGCTTACAAATTCTTTTGTATAGCCCTGTATATGATCTTTGAATTTATACGCACCGCGTATTATTCAAATATTTAAAACGCACTTCAAACAACTATCGCTAATAGACAGCAGTGTAACCGTGATTTTTTATGTGTCCACGTAAATTAACGATAACTATCATACATGTCATATTCTACAGTAAGAAAATTGTACTGTAAATCAATTTCACTTGGTTTGGAATATTTTAACATTATTAAAATATGCTTCAAACTTTTTTTTTCTTTTACTATAAACCATTATACAACGAAATTCTTTTGTATGAACTTATAAATAATAATAAATGGCTTGCACACCATAATCTGCATAAAACATATTTCAATACACTTGATAAATCCATATTAATTTCATTGTGTTTTAAATATCGTAAAAACATTAAAAGACACCACTCTTTTTCCATATAGAGTGTCATGTAACGGGATTCTTTTGAGTATCCATGTAATGGAAACCAAAAAATCTCACATTCCATTAAGAATAGAAAACGTATGCTATAGTAAACTTCAAAAACATATATCAATTGCGCTAAATTTAAATTCATAACGGAAACAGTTTTTGTTTTTCTGATAAAAAGACTATTTTCATATTGGATAGTTTGACGTGGTACGGATGCTTAGAAAAATAAAAATATCCAAACATTTGCGGCAAAGTATCGAATATGCCATATTGGACAGTTTGACATTGTAAATTTTAGAAAAAAGTGAATATTGGATACTTTGAAGCAGTCGTTAACTAAGTTTCTAAGCAAGCTAGAGACGTGACGATTTTGATTAGTACGTATCATGCACAATACAACAAAATGGCAAAAAATATGAAAAATGCATTTTTTCACATTGGATAGTTTGACATGGTAGCGACGATATGTCGTCGGTACCATGTCAAACTATCCAATGTGAAAATAGCCTCTTTTCAGGAAGGCAAAAGAACTGTTTTAATTGTGGATTCAAAATCAGCGCTAAGCAGCAGTAAACAATTGTTATATTTTTTTGGGTGCTGTTTTATATCCTATTTAAGCATGCTATTGAGATAAATCATTTGAATAATTTTACTCGCCGAAAAATGACATTGGATAGTTCGATATGATATGCTCATTTGTACGTTTTCAGCTTCTTTGAGCTTTTTCAGCCTTAAACTATCCAATATGCCACATTGGATAGTTTGACTTGTAGAAATTTTGTGCTATTCCCAGGTTCCCCATTCCATAGTAGCGAATATGCCATATTGCATAGTTTGACTTGTAATTGCAAATGTGTCGTATTCGATAGTTTGACTTGTAGAAATTTTGTGCTATTCCCAGGTTCCCCATTCCATAGTAGAGAATATGCCATATTGGATAGTTTGACTTGTAATTGCAAATGTGTCGTATTCAATAGTTTAATTTGTAAAAACTTTGGCATTTACACATTCAATATAAAACTCTTAAGAATTTTCTTTAATAATTTTAATAACAAATATACAGTAAATTAATAAAGAAAAAGGCTTATTTTTAAATATTCTGTTAATTTTATAAAATATAAGAAAATAAAAATATCTCAAATAATGGGATGGGCAACAAAATGCACTTCATACCCGTAATTATAAATAGTAATCTTCGAGCTATTTATTCTAAGAAACTCATGGGACGTTTTCTACCACTATTTTTGAATAGAAATCTTTGATTTATTTAATCCCCATTACAAAAAAAAAAAAAAAAATGGAACAAATGACTTTGAAGAAAATTTGGAAAAAATTCATAATAGGCTCTTTTAATACAATAATTGCAAATGTTCTCCCGAACGTTGGTAGTGATAAAGGGGTAATACGTTTTTTCAAGATTTTCTTGATCGTTAGAAGTTTTTATGAATTTTGGTTTATTTTTCTGTCGTCTCACCGTGCTCTAACTCTCGTAAATATACTCGGATTGTCATATAACTTATTTATGTTTTTGACGTTTACTATGGCCTGTCTGGCATTGAAAACGGAGCGTGTAGCATTTATAGGTCCTTTACAGGGGCACTCAAAAGAACCCCGTTACATCAGGCTTAATGGGGAAAGAAACGTTTATGGTTTAGTTTAATTATGTTACACTATTTCAAACGTAATACTATTTATATACATTATTGAGGTGAGTAGCAACATGACTGCATTAGAGTATGACGTGTACAACAGTTATTGCTCATTTACAGGAACACACAAAAAATTTTGGTTAAAGTGCTGTCTATTAGCGGTAATTGCTTGAAATGCGTTTTATATTATGATATGCGTTTTAAAACTATGTGCATATTAAGTGGTACGTATAAATTCTATATACTGTATACAGGACTACCTAAAATAATTCGTTAATATTACTAAGTATGATTCTGAACTGTTTAAACGTAGTTTTTAGTTGGGTAAGCATTTCAAAGCTGAAATATAATTAGTATATGAGATGCTTGTGGAATATAAATAAAATCATATACAGGGCCACTCAAAAAACTAGAAACATGGACAATTAAGGATGATAATTTCTGGAAATGACATTTTAGTAGTTTTAAGCGTCTTTTAGCTTGCATTAAATTTTTAGAATATTTTGTGGCATGTATAAAATTCTGTAGGTAATACACTACACAGGGTTATACAAAAGAATTCAGTCATGCTCATCTATTGGTAGAAATTACTGAATGTGAATTTTCAACCCATTATACTTTTTAACACTTTTCAACAAGGTCGAAAAGTGTTTATGAATTCGGTTTGTCTGTCCACGCTCTAACTCACGTAAATATTCTCGGATTTTCATGCAATTGAAAAATGTTAATGGTATTTAAAATGGCATGTTCGGTATTACACATGACGTGTGTAATATTAGTAGTTAATTTAGAGGGGCACTCCAAAGCTTTCCATTACATTATGGTATATGGGGAAAATCGTTTGGAGAGTATTTTAATGACCTTATGCTATTTCAAATGTATTAAAACTGATATAAATAACTGAATTTCATTACAAGAACATTACGACAGAACAGAGCATACATTCATAGCATTTGTCATTCATTTACACAAAAGAAATGGTTTACAGTACTGTCTACAATTGCTGGAAGTGCTTTTTTGAATTGTGACGGACAGACAGACAGTGGAGCGAGACGAATAGGGTTTCGTCAGATGAACGAAACCCTAAAAAAGAAAAATATCAAAGTATATGCGCCAAAGGATCGAATATGCCATATTGGGCAGTTTGATATTGTAAATTTTAGAAAAAAATGCATATTGGATACTTTGAAACAGTCATTATCTAAGTTTCTAAGCAAGCTAGAGACATGACGATTTTGATTAGTACGTATCATGCACAATGCAACAAAATGGCACAAAATATGAAAAATGCATTTTTTTACATTGGATACTTTGACATGGCAGCGACGATGTATCACTGATTTAATGACAGTGGAATTCCTGCAGTATCTATCACATTTTACATAAAATAAAGTACGTCTGTTGAATATATCGGTAAAATATCTTAATGAATATTGTTGCAACTAGAGACATAAAAGGGAAGAAATGATCCTATTGTATGATTATTAAAAATTAAGGAATAATAATGATAAAAGCAATAAAAAATGAATTTTTAACCCGGTTTAAAGTTACCCAGCCATTTAGGGTAACTTTGCACCATATGATAAATATTATGTAAAATAATTCATTATAAAAAAAGTATTATAGTTAGGACAACTTTGAATCCCCCAAAATGTTTTCAGATATGTAAAATCTCCGAATTTACATTTCCCAACATCACAAGATTTGTATAATTTATGATATTACAACAAATATTAGGCACAAGAAAAGTGGAAGAAGAGAACCATGAATATTTAGAAAAAAAAATATTTATTGTTCATATAAAACATAAAAATGCAGTGAAAAACAATTTTAAATGTTTTAACTCAATAATATATCCCTAGTTACAGTAATACATACTGTACTAGTATTATTCAGGCACGAATAAAAAATGTCGAATATATGAAATGTCAAATTTGAGTAGGTCCGCCCTAATAACGCCTTTAACCCCTTAACGCCCGAATTAAATTACGGTTGAAAAATTCAAATTGCTTATTGGCACCACTTTTATGAAAAAGAAATATTCACCTTATTTAATGGCAGGAAAAACGACACTAAAATACAGCCAATTTCACTATTTTATAAAACTGGTGGGAATCAAACAATTTGAGTAAAAGACACAGCCCGAGAATATGACGGGAGCGAGAATTAAGGGGTTAAATGAATTTTATGTATTTTACTCATATTTGTAAAAATATTTACATGTTATATCTAATGCACACTTTAGGCATTTATATAAAGTATACGTGCAAATATTGGAAATTTTTGGCAGTAGCACCTATAATCAGCAAATTATAAACATCAGTATAACTTTGAGCCGGCTCAAAGTTACCCTGAAAATGGGGTAAATTGTTGGTGCCTTCTTAAATTACATTTTATTAACTATTAATAAATAAATAATTACAAAATATTAACACATTTACAACATTTAGATAATAATATGTCTGATAAATGAGTATATTGTTACTTACTAAGAAAAATTAATTGATTTACAACAACTTCAAAAGAGCATTCAAAATTAACTTGAAAACGGTACTTCACAAAAATAGTTAGATGATGCAATTAATTGCGCATAATGTTGCTAATTTATTTTCTAAAATAAAGAGTAGAAATTCCAGTTTAGAACCTTGCCAACAGAGCACAGTTTTAGAGTTTATTTAGTCTTTTGGAGTAAAAAATATTGAAAATTAGGAGGTGGTGCAAAGTTACACCCCATGGTTCAAAGTTACCCTGAATGACTGTACCGTTAAAGTTGAGAACGAAAACTCGCGTTCACCTTGCAGTGAGGCACCCTGCATTTTATGACTGAATAAGTAGATTGCGACCCAGCATTACCGTACAAAAAATGTTTGTTTTAGTGAGCTGTAACACACCTCATAGTTTGTGCACGCAGTAACGGATTATTCTGTATTTAGTAGCCAGAAATCTAAATTTCTAAAGAAGCAAAATTTTACTTTGTAACTAAAATCAGCAAACTTCCATATGAAGTTTTTAAATGCAACTATGAGATTATAGAACATATACAAGAACACATTAATATTTCGCTATGATTTTCTGAATATCCAAGTAACTATTTTTTTAAACTAATTATTTAAAATAAATACAAAATGCTTCTTGTCATTAATAAGTAATATATTTTGAACCTTCATGTAAAATGTGAATATTTTATCTGCAATTTTTTCTCAGAAGAGTGGACCCAACTAGTCTATAGTCACAGAGGTAAGTAAAAATTAAACAATCACACCAAATAAAACTATGCATGCAGCAAGTAATTTTTGTGTTATACATATAAACTGAAATATATCTATTTTAATTGAGAAATAAATTTAACTTGCATATGTCTGTATTATAAAGCAAAAACATGCCCGTGAGTAACGCTGAGATAAAATTGACGGTGTTCTGATTAATATTATGGCATTCAATTTTCGATAATCTACACATAATCTAGTCTTTTTTGCTTTCATCATGTTTCATTAAAGTAACAGGGGCAGAATAAGCGCTATTGCTTTCTTTAATTAAACCAGCTGCTTATAAAGATCGGATTTGATTAGAATTTATTTCTTACCCTTTTACTACAATTATTTTAAATCGTAAACATCTCAATTTTCACAAATACAAAGAAATGCTCTTTTAAATGCAATTTGTTTGAAAATTGTATCTCAATTTAGTGATTTTATATGATTTTAAAAATAATCTTTAAGAATATTTTTATAAACATTTCGCGTGCTCTTAATTGCGAAAACTTGATTACCCGCTTACACTTAAAATTATAAAAACAGTTCAGCATCTGTTTCCAGCTAATATTCCATAACGAAATTAAAACTTCATCAAAGATAAATATAATAATATAAATAAAACACAAATTTAACATGCTTGTAACCGAACTACACGCGGAAACTACTGAAATTATGGGAAAAATAAAAACTGCTGTAAGTAGAGTAATCTTTGGAGATTTCTATTAGTCCTATTACCTATATTTTATTACGTTATTAACTCCTGGCATGTGGACAATGTAAAATTATCACTTTTAATAAATTTTCAAACTTTATTTGAATACAAAACTGATGTTATTTACGTAAAAATCCTTTTTCGTGATCTTGGTGAGCCACCTAAAGAACAATATATACTAAATATAAAAAAATAAAATAAAATAAATCAGAGTTTTGAATAAAAAAATATTTTCAAGTATAATTGTACGTAACCTGGGAAACCCCAGTTACATCCCCCATTTTTTATAAAAGAAATTTTATGACTAATATTAACACGCTAAATCGTTTCTTTCACATGTGCCCTTAAACATTCAGTAGAAGAAGTGTGGCTGTACTTTTGCACAAAGCTAGAGAAATCTTTTTAATTAATTTCGAAGAATTAAGGAGCATTGTTGTGCAGATTCTAAGCCCTTTTGATTAGGAAGCTGTATTCATAGGTGCCAACCTCAAACTAATCTTCCGTAATACTTGTGTTAATTTGACCCTGGTTTAATAAGTTTCGTACCAGAATTTTTTTTTTAAGAAATGCAGTTAAATATGTTCCACGTAGAAACCTGGAATTAAATAAATAAGCATTCGTGAAATAAATTTTCTGGTTCGAAATGTGGTTAACCTGGGTTAAATTAATCCAGACATTACGGAAGATTAGTGGAAGGTTGGCAGCTATGCGTATTTGTAAAACTGTTTTTTATACTACAGGAATTCCTCAGTAAAATTTGTGAAACATATCTTTTAAACATTTTAACAATCTTTTTCCGTCAAGTAATTTCTAATTTTAAAGACGGATGTGATGAAATTTTGAAATTCATGGTGATTTTTTTTCATCACATAAAGGGAATTATAACTTAAAGTATTCAAATACAAATTCTCACGCCGTTATAAATTCTCATAACGACTTTTGTGAAGGTAATATTTTAACTATCATTAAACATATGCGCTGAAATGCCGACTCACGCTCAGAGGGTTAAAATTCATAAGTTGAAGAATGTCCTTGATATTGATTATTTCATTAAATGTTTTCCACTCTTTTTCATGTATAATGTTTTTAATGGAAACTGGTGATAGCTTAACTGATAGCCTAGTTTAATAAGATAGCAGAAATACACTCATAATAAAGTTGCAAAAATATTAAATTATATTTATTTTTATCTCACTAAGGCGACACTGAATCGGAACCATTCTTTTGATGAGTTCTGGCTGAATTTTACACTGTGTGTAACACAATCGTCCAATCAATCAATCAACTCCTAACTGGCCAAACTCTCGTTTTTTAGACTGTTTCTTTTAAATTTTTATTGATTGATTTGATGTTGGTAAGCGTACTCAAAAACAAAGAAGGAGTGTATTAAGATTACAAAAAATGAGATAGCACAAACTTTATTTAACCTTGAAAGTGCATGTACAAAATGTCTCCGTTTACATTTTCAAAAACGATTAGAAGTTTCTCAGATATATCAATTCCACTTACTTTTATCAATGAAATTTTTCGTAAATACATGTTTAAAAATTAATTTTTTAACAAAAAATGTTTATAGACTGCGGGACTGAAAATTCTATACCATCGAGGAATTCTATACCGCATTGAAGCTAATAAACGACTACACTGTAAAATAAATCTGTAATTTTTACAGAAAAGAATTGCATTTTTTACAGAAAAAAAACTTTTTTGAAGATAAACAGTTTTTTTTCTGTAAAAGAAACTGAATTTCGTAATTTTTGCAAAAATAATTTGTATTTTTTACAGAAAAAAGCTGTTTTAATGAAAAATTACAGCTTTTTCCTGTAAATTAAACGGTTTTTTACTGGCGTCAAAATTGACAGTTTTTCCCTGTCAATTCGACAGGGTTTTTTTTACAAATAAATCCTATGATTTTCTGTCACCAGTATTTTCGTAAAATAAATATTCATCTTATTTATTTTTATATTTCTGCGATGAAATAAGGGGTAAATACTATTCAAAAATACTGCTAGAAACAATCGTAGTTGGAAGCTATACTTATACCTCAGGGACAGCGAAACAGCCGAACAATCGCCACCGCAACCACATTTTATGAATAGTTTTTATCGCCTTCTTTAATCTCCAACTTCCTTTAATTAAATAAGTTGATGAATACTTTTATGAAAAAGTGGTGGCAATTAAACTTCTGGCACGTGGTTTCGCCGTCCCTTTTATGCGCCATTTAGAATGAAATTTTGGCTAGAATACCAAGTAGCCGATCTGCCTAAGCGCAACCTGGCAGAGCGAGCTCCTAGAAGCAATTAGTAAAATTTATAATTCCAAGTGATTATTTTTTCAGTTAATATTACCCCTAGATCTACCGGGAATTTTATTCAAGTTTTAATAAAACGTTCTACACCAGAATTTTTATTTAAAACTATTTAACTTATTTATTTACCTTATTTTTGTCTGGTTTATATACTTAGTTTATTTTAAAGAAATTTCTGGTTTGAATGAATATTTTGTATGTACCTGTCGGGTCCAATGGACCCGTCTGGTAGACGGAGGGTTACTTTAAATTCATGTTTGTTTAATTGTTCTTTAAAAAAGCTTAAAAATACGAGTTGGCAAATCTTCATACTTTTTTTAATACCCACTATTTTTATTTTTATTGAAATTTTAAATAGCTTATTCACATTTGTAAACAGAATAATGTTTATATTTTGAAATATTTTCTTAAATTATTCATTAAAATATGGTTACTTTACATTACGTTATTTAGAGCATAAAAAAATATTGAAATAATATGCAGACCTCAAATTTGAAAGTGCAACACAAAGAAGCAAAAATCGTAAAATTAGCGATCGCGAAGCGTTATTCGTATAACCCATCTGGCTAGACTTTATTATTGGCTAGAGCCCCTCTAAAATTTGATCACATGGATATCTTAATTGCATATATTCTCCAACTTTCACCTTTAAGATTTTTCTTCCTTTGTGTTTCAAGTTCTATGCTGAGGAGCGTAATTAATAAAAATAATTAATGTATTAACGAATTTATTTCACAACTTCATTAAAATATTCGCTGTTCTCATAGTTGTAACATGGCGCGTGGTGAAGAAAAGTGAATTCAATCAAAACGAGGTGTAGCTTTTGTTATATTTATATCGTTGTAAGAAGCCTTGTACTATATTATACTTTGTACTATATCTTTATTATACTTTGTACTAAGTATTTATTATATGTATAAAAAATTCTACAATCCATTTACTTACGCATAGGTGTTAAAACTAAAACAGGCAGAATTACAATATGCCATATCTACTATTAGCAAGGTTCCAAATTTATAAATATCACCCCTCTCCCGCCAACTCACACACACACTTTTTTCTCTTTGTAACAGCATATAAAAATTTTAACTATATCATGATAGGTACCGGCAGTCCCCGAAACTATTTGTGAAGTAAACAGGTTTTAAACAGTGTTTCGAAAAATTCAAAGTTAATATTTATTTTATCAAAACAATTCCGTATAAGGAACCTGCGATGTGCTTAAAACAGCAAAATATCTCTATGCAAATACATTAACTATATATTACAAATTAAAATAATTTGTCAAAATTTAGTTTGCATACGAATATTATTTATTTATTTAGAAAAAGAGGGCTATATGTATATAATTTTTTTCATAAATAGATGAACATTTTGACTGGCATATTGACAAAACAACAGAAAAGATTTTAAAAGATTTTACTAAAGCTAGGAGCAAGTACTAGTATTTCACTTATTTTAAAAATATTTAGCTATTTTAAATTTAGACTTGAATATTTGCCACACCATATAGAAAACAGTTTTAAAACAGGAAATTTAATTACATACTCCATACAAGTCAAAGTATACGAAAGACTAAACAAGGAAACTTTACACATTATTATGTTTATCTTTTTAATATTTTATCCTATTCCTAAATATTCTAAGTCCTGTTTTATTCTAAATGTTTTTATCCTAATTTTTATGCTTTTATTGAAAATTTCTTTATATTTCAAACAGTATATTTCTTGCTTACCTTATCACAGCCCATGGCACGGTTAAAACAATGCAAAAATACAGAAATAATCCAAGGAGAGGATGCGTATTCGTGTACCATAATGGGAAAACTTTCAGTGCAATGCAGCACAACTAAACATTAAATGGTTTAAAATAAATATGAAAAATGTGATTGTTTATAAACCAATGTTGCTTAAATACCGGTAAATAGGGCAATCAATTATCTGAAAAACTAATAATTACGAAAGAATATCTTATCTCGATTGCTTACAGGTTTCACATTCGACTATATTTTCACTAAATGTACTTTATACTTGACGCCATATGTAAGCAAAATTAAACGCAAATCAACGAAGATTTCTATGGCAAGCGCAAAGAATGATCATCTAGAAATTATTAGAGAATTTTGAACTAAAGCAACTGCAAATAGATATAAAGAATGAAAACTTTATTTCCATTCGATTTCTGGGATCCCATGTCACGAAAAAAAAGAAGGGGTCGGAAACCGGTGCATCACTTTTTACCACTATTTTCTAATAATAATCGTCTCCTTTAAATGAAGCTATTACATAAAACGAAGATTACCATCGGAAAATAGTGGTAAGTTGCATCTCGCGGTTGATGAACGTTGATTTAGATGACAACAAATGAATTTTATTTTCTGATTTAAGGAATAACGGCAGTAAAAAATTTCGAAACTAAACATTTTTACTGTGTATTTTCATAACAAAGTGAATATTGGGAGTGTTTTTTTTTTGACGTAGTATATGACTAGAGAAACTTAGAATTTGAAAATTTGAATGCTCAAAATTTAAGCCTTAAAATTCTTCTTCATAAATATTTATATGCAAATATCCTAATGGAAAATAATTATGGATGAAATATGATAGCATGTTCTATTGCTTGATTTTACTTTAGAAATATGAAACAATAAATTACCGATATTGCAGAAGAAACATTTGTATTACTTTAGACTTATTCCCGAATTGATTCTAATATTAAGAAAACTAGTTTCATGTTATTAATGATATTTCTAATTTTATTCTGCTTTAAAAATAGAGGTCCTACAATGAAATATATTCACGTAATTAAGGACATGTATCACGTTTAAAGTCAAAAGCTGTTGAAAAATATTTTATCAATTATTTTAATTCAAAAATACTGTTTTCGAGAAATTGCGAAATTTTAAACTTTGTTTAAACTTCCGCCAAATTTTGAAATTTTGGAATGTTAATTTTCGTTAAAAAATTTTGTTTTGTTTTGTTTTGAATTCGAAATTTAAATTTTTGCCTCAAGATCCACTAAATTCTTGAGAAATTTCAGCATTTTAAATTTCGTTTAAACAATTTTTTTAGCTAAAATTAAATCATATAATTAAATACGCTTTTTAGCTATACAAACATATGCCATTACAATTGTCTGAAAAACAGTTCTTGAATAGTTTTCTTTGATTAAAAAGATAGCTTCCTCTTGTAATCATTCTAATATTAAATTTAATGGTGCTGCCATCTATGTTCTTATTTACAGGGTATTTTGAAAGGATTATTAAACAAAATTCTTCGTGCGATCTTCGACCACAATTACCCACTTGTTACTTTAAATAAATTCTATGACAAGGGAATCGGAAGACTAATGATTAATAGTATTTTGATAATGGAATATTTTTATGAATTGATTACATTTAGAAATGCACATCCAAGTAATCTCTCCGCGTAATAATCTACGGGAGCCAGTTCTATTAACCCAATGCATTATTTGGAAAATTGGTCTATAACGCTAAAAAAAAAAAAAATTATTGTATCAAAATTGAAATAGTTAAAAAAGTAGAAAAAACTATAAACCAGATGACGTAAATAAAACAAATCATAATTATTTTTAGCTCAATAAAGTTTATGCATGCCAAATCCGAGGGAACATGTCTAGAGCTTTTACATATAAATTAGCTTTTTACTTAAACTATTTAAAGCCCAAAATTTAAAATTAAATATTTTTATGTTTACCCAACTATTATCTTTCCTAATATAGCAACAATGACTTTCTAATTCATCATTTTCATATTTAAAAAAAAAATATATATTACTTTTCTGTTGCGACACATGAAAAATATCTTTTTACTTTCTTCTTTATAATAGAAGAAAGTATCATAATCGAATTTTTTTTCGACTTCCAGTTTCCGACGGATTTACAAGTTTTAGGTATAAGAGAACCCCAAAATCATGTTTATACAAAATGTCTGTCTGTTCGTGTGTCCTCATTAAACTATCGAAAAGTGTATGAAGTTATTCATAGAATTAAATCAAACTTCATATATGTGTTTTCGGCTAAGACCAGCAGATCCCACTTGAATTTAGGAATATTCCGCCAGAAGGGGCGCTATAATAGTGACTTTTGTTCCTTTTTCCTTATTGTCCCATCGAAAAGCGTATGAAGTTATGCATAGAATTGAACAAAATTTCAGATATACACTTTTGGCTATGGCCTGCATGTCCATATTGAATTTTGGTTATATTCCGTCGGAAGGGGGCGCTGTAATAGTGACTTTTGTGCCATTTTCGTTATTGTATCATCGAAAAGTGTACGAAGTTATACATAAATACCAGACTTCATATATATTTTTTGACTATAGACGTCAGGTTCCAGTTGAAAATTTGGATATTCCCCGGAAGGAGGCGCTGCGATAGCGAATTCGGTACAACTTTCCCAATTTTTAGTAGTTCTATTGTACACCGGCTGCATGTGCAGCGACGGACACTTCCATTGAACCAATTTCGCAAGCAGTTGATTTGCAACACAATAACGAAAAAGTCCTTCCGGCCAGTGCCGGGAGGAAGAGGTAGCTTTCATAATCCTTATTTAAAAAAAGCCAACTTATATCATGCAAACACACGAAGCTCAATTTAGTGGAAACCGAATATAGGAGATTCAATTACTAATTTTTATCAATATAATGAATGAGAATTTCGCGAAATTAGTCAGCTTTATCCAAGCTGCTTTTCTTTAAAGTAACTTATATTTGGCTGCCAAATTCGGCAATTTCTTACAGTGCCTGTCATTTTAAGACAACATGGTGGATGAGGCTAAGAAGTGAACTTGGTCGAGACCTTAGTAATTGCTGTGCACATGCTCACTCACATCGGAATCGGTTAATATATAGGAGTGCTGTCGCATGCAAAAAATCAGATTTTTCAAAATGTCACCCACAATAGAAATTGAAATTGCTATATCTGAGCCATTTTTTAAGGTAAAGACAAACAAAAAATGCTCCTGAATCCTTATATCAAGATCAAATAAGAAAGAAACCTTTTTCAATTTCTAATTTTTTTGCACCTCACTTTAAATATATATATATATTTTAATTTAATGGCCGCCATTTTGAAACAAGATGACTGATGAATCTGGCCAGCGAACTTGGTCGAGGTGTTGATGTATACTATCCACATGCCTTCTTACATCGAAATAGGCGAATACGTATGTTATCGCGTGACAAATACAAGATCGTTTCAAAATGTTAGCCATGCTAGAAATTCAAAGTGCTATAAATCAACCATTTTTTAAGATATCAACAAAAGAACAAATTTTCAGAAACAAAAACTGCTCCGGAATCTTTGTATGAAGGCCAAACACATAAAAAAAATCTTTTTCATTTTCCAATTTTTTAATACCTCATTTTGAATTTTAAATTTAATTTTTTTTTAAATGGCAAACCTTTTGAAACAAGATGGCGAATTAAGCTGGCCAACGAACTCGGTCGAGACATTGGTATGTACTACGTACAGACCAAGTTACATCCAAATAGGTTCATACATACGCCTGTTATCGCGTGACAAAAATCAGGTCGTTTTAAAATGTCAGCCACAAGAGAAATTCAAAATGCTATTACTCAGCCATTTTTTTTTTAGATATAGACGAAAGAAAAACTGTTCCGGAATCTTTGTATTAAGGTCAAATACATACAAAAAAAATCTTTTTCATTTTCCAATTTTTTGGTATCTCATTTAATTTTTTTTATTTTTTAATTTCTTTAAATGGCCGCCATTTAGAAACAAGATGGCGGATGAAGCTGGCCAACGAACTCGGTCGAGATATTTGTATGTACTATGTACACACCAAGGTACATCCAAGTCGGTTCATAAATACGCCTGTTATTACGTGAGAAAAATCAGGACGTTTCAAAATGTCAGCCACGCTAGAAATTCAAAATGCTATAACTCAGCCATTTCTTAAGATATAGACGAAACAAAAACTGCTCCCGAATCTTTTTATCAAGGTCAAATACATAAGAAGAAAATATTTTTTCAATTTTCAATTTTTGATACCACATTTCAAATTTAATTTTTTCTTAAAAATTTAAATGGCCGCCATTTTTAAACAAGATGGCTGGTGAAGCTGGTCAACAAACCCGGTCGAGACATTGGTATGTACTATGTATAAACGAAGTTACATCCAAATCGGTTCATAAATACGCCTTTTATCGCGTGACAAAATTCAGGACGTTTCAAAATGTCAGCCACGCTAGAAATTCAAATGCTATAACTCAGCCATTTTTTAAGATATAGACGAAACAAAAACTGCTCCGAAATCTTTGTATAAAGGTCAAATACATAAGAAAAGAATATTTTTCCATTTTCAATTTTTTGGTACCACATTTCAAATTTAAAATTTTTAAAAAAATTTTAAATGGCCGCCATTTTGAAACAAAATGGCGGATGAAGCTGGCCAACGAACTCGGTCGAGAGATTGGTATGTACTATATACACACCGAATTACATCCAAATCGGTTCATAAATACGCCTTTTATCGTGTGACAAAATTCAGGACGTTTCAAAATGTCAGCCACGCTAGAAATTCAAAATGCTATAACTCAGCCATTTTTTAAGATATAGACGAAACAAAAACTGCTCCGGAATCTTTGTATAAAGGTCAAATACATAAGAAAAAAATATTTTTCCATTTTTAATTTTTTGGTACCACATTTCAAGTTTTAAATTTTTTTAAAAATTTTAAATGGCCGCCATTTTGAAACAAAACGGCGGATGAAGCTGGCCAACGAACTCGGTCGAGACATTGGTATGTACTATGTACACACCGAATTACATCGAAATCGGTTCATAATTACGGGAGTTACAGTGTGACATAGGTCAGATATATATATATATATATATATATATATATCAATTTTGAACGGAGGGTGGTTTCGGGGTCTGGGGGTCATGATCGATGAAAATATACCAAAATTTTTTGAAACCGCTTTCCTCCGAACGGCTGCAATAGGTAGCTTTTTTGTAAAGAAAGCTACCTAAAATATTGCTTTTATTAAATATCATGATCGAGATTAACTCGTTTTTACTACGATTAATAGATCAGTTTTAACTGACGTCACACCCAAGCAACGAACTTGACAACCACGTTAATGTTTTTTGTTTGCCCACCAATTTTCCCGGGTTTCTCCACTTTCATTGGTTGAGCGCTAAAAGACGGGTGGTTTTGATTGGTTGGTGGAAAATTGGCGGCGTGTGGTCAGGTGGTTGAAACTGATCTATGAAATGAAACAGAAATTTAAGATAAAAATCAAAATTGGTGTAGTATTAAAATAATGACATTGAAATATAACCGTGTGTAACAACGTTTTGAAATATTAAAATGATGTATGAGATAGAAGAAAGTTTTGGGATTGCACATCCGACTAGTTTAGACACGAAGCTGTTCACAAATTCAGTGTTGCTGTAATACGACAGATAAATGTTAGGTAAACATAAAAATACTTAATTTAAAAGTTTGAGCTTTAAGCCTTTTAACCCTCTGTCTACCAGAAGGGTCCAATGGACCCGACATGTACATTCAAAATATTTATTCAAACCAGAAATTTCTTCAAAACAAACTAAATGTATAAATCAGACAATAATAAGTTAAATAAACAAATTAAACAGTTTTAAGTAAAAATTCTGGTGTAGAATGTTTTTATAAAACTTGAGTAAAATTTCCGGTAGTTCTAGGGTTAAGTATACATCCAATTTACGAGCAAATGTAAGACACATGCTCCGCCTACACATAGGAACTCTGTTTAGAATCCTATAAAAATTTGTGCACATCTATGCGTCTTTTTGTGATACAGACCCGGCATTTTCGGCGCATATATACGCTTATGATGCAAATGGGTCAATGGAATATCTAGGGTGATTTAAAAAAAGTGGTGAAACAATCTATGAAAAAAGGAAGGTGTATCGCGTTTTTCGACACGGATTAAAGTTTGGACTATGAATTTTTTTTATTCGACTTTTTAATTGAAAGTAGTTATGTTGAAAATTTCATTTGTGAATATACAGAGTAATTAATGGACCGACTTATAGAGGTGATAGTGCAAACTACAACAAACAATTTTCTTATAAAAAAACTAGGGCCGCAATTCATTTAATCATTCAAAAATATAATGTACAGTCGTGGAAAAAAAAAAGGAAACACCCCCTACTAACCCCTCGACAAATTATCGTAGACGGAAGTTACTGGTACCGAATGATTGGAAATAAAGTCTGCTTTTAAATGATGTATATAAGATTTGCTTAGGGGGCCATCTACATATTAAAACGAACCCAAACTTCATTTTTTCAATGGCAATACCCAATTTTAACGAGATATTTCAAATCTTCGGTTCAAACTATGCCCAGACACCAAATTTCAAGTCATTTGAATGATAAGTTTTTGAATTATAAACATTCAAAATTTAGTGCTTCTAATGTTAAATTACATTTTCATATATTTATTTATATCTCCTGAAATTATGCTCCTAATGTGCTAATTTTTTGTGTAGTAATAATACTAATGTGCCCAAACATAAATACGCTGAATTTGCAATTTTTATAATTTTATGATATGAATTATGAATTATGAAATTAATATTCGAAAAAATTATGAATTGCAACCTACAATTTTTTTGATGGATTTAGATTTATTATGTCCTGTTTTATGAAAATCCGAAATTTCTTTCACATTTTTCTTCCAAATAGTTTTCAAATTATGCTTCAAAAACGGCAAAATGATGGTTTAACCCTAGATCTACCGGGAATTTTATTCAAGTTTTAATAAAACGTTCTACACCAGAATTTTTATTTAAAATTATTTAACATATTTATTTACCTTATTTTTGTCTGGTTTATATACTTAGTTTATTTTAAAGAAATTTCTGGTTTGAATGAATATTTTGTATGTACCTGTCGGGTCCAATGGACCCGTCTGGTAGACGGAGGGTTAAGGGGCCGTCTATCATAGAAGTGAGTAGATATTTTGAAATTTCTTCTGCTGTCCCGTTGTCTAACAGGCTTCATTGACTGCTTAAGGTGCCTTGATCAAGAAGGAGGCTCTCTCGGTTAACAATAGACTGCGGAACTTCAATTTGGATACAGCCCTTAAAATACGCACGTTTTATAATAATTAATTTCTCGGAAACTTATGGTACGAATTGCATAAAAATTGGTTTTTAGGCTAATTGAAAGGTGTAGAGTTCATTTATGCTGTCAGAATTGGGTATTGCCATTGAAAGAAATGAATTTATGGTTTGTTTTAATAGGTAGATGGCCCCCCAAAGCAAAATTTATACACACCATTTAAAAGTAGACTTTATTTTCAATCGTTCGGTACCGGTAACTTTCTTCTACGATAATTTGTTGAGGAGTTAGTAGGGGGTGTTTACTTTTTTTTTCCCACGACTGTACATCACTCGAATACAAAATTTGGGTTTTTGTTCATAACTTTAACAATAATGAAAATAGTTGAACGACATTTGCTGACTGACCTTTTTTTGTATCAACTGTATAGGGGAGACTAGGGAGGGTTGACCATACGGGAGGCTTGACCCACCCATCAGTTTTCATATTTAAAAGAATTTCAGAGTTTTATCAATAGGTGTCAACCAAAGCTACCGGAATGCTCAAACAACAGTGCCTGTTTCATACAGACAATCGAGATAGGTGTGGAAAAAATCAATTGTGAGGCGTTTTCAACCTAAAAGTTGTGTTTTTTAGAAATATTTTGTAAGCTTTTTTCAAATAAAATATATCACAGGAATTTAAGTAAGTAGGTTTTAAGTAATGCAGTAATATCGAGCTTTCATTCCAGGGATAAAGATTATACAGCAAGTTAGGCTTAACATAACAATGTGCTATTCTTTAGAAAAAGGCTATGTGGGGAGGCTTGACCCAGTCAATGTGAGGAAGGGTTGACCACATGTTCAAGGCTTCTTTAACATATTCACGGCGGTAAACGAGAATTCTAGTTTTCATTCAAAATACATCATTGACTAAGGGCGTGGCTTCTATCTTACAGAAAAAGAATTTATATAATGTTGTCTATATTTTTTTAGATTGTAAGATATTTTTTATTAAGACCATTCATTGAAAGATATTTACCGATGCATAAACTTGGAAAACCTATCTAGAACACCAATTTTCAAAAAACTTTCAGAACAGGGAGGAGCTTCTAGTGTTTTAAAATTCCGATTTGATAAAAATTGCCCGACGGCTATTTGTTAATTAAGGGGTTTTGGAAATCTTTTTATTATATACTGTGCATAATGAAAGATTAATGGTTATATATGAAAATGGATGTAAATTTATTCTGCAAAGGTACAGTAAAATGGGGTGATGGAAAAGAAAATGTTTAAAACTGATTAAAGAAAGATTTAAAAAATTGCTATTTGAATCGCACGAAAAAAATTAATGAAATATAAATGGAAAAGTTGATAGGGACTTTTTTCCATTTAAATATTACTTACAATAGGTAAATAGAAACAGTGGAAAATACTAGATAGTAAGAAAGCAGTAGTCTTAATAGTTTCACGGGCAGTGGTATATTTATGAAACCACTTTATTTTAATTCCCAAATTTCACAATTGCATCAGAATTTTGCTAAAATCTTTTCAATTTAATATGGAAGTGAAATATAGCCTGTTTCTTATTTCCAAATAAACTTGTTCGTATTTTCCGGTGCCAGTCATTTATTTCAACATTTTAGTACTGAAAGTACTTTGCTTCTGAGAGGGTTAAAAGATGTTAATGATAAGTTAAGTACTCATGCGGCTGCAAAAGAACATAGCAAAAATCGGAAAACTATTGGAAGGTATGTAGACAAATTTCAACACAATGTATAGAGTGAGATGAGGCCAAACTATGTGACAACTAGAGTTGTCAGATCGCATGTCACAGAAAGTAGGGCAAGGATACAAATAAAAAGCGTGACATTTGCTCCTATCGGACTTAATAATGTATGAAACCCTATGAAAACGGAACCTGTCTCTAACGCAATAATGTCTTAAATATTAAAATTTCATTTTCCTTGTTATACATTATACCTGCTCAGGCAAAATCTTGCATAAAACAACACCCCCCCCCCCCCTCTGACATGCGATTGCGCCTAAACGGGTTTGTGGAAGCCTCGTATTTTCAAAAACATTTTTTTATAATAATTAAATCATGTAGTATAAAGTTATTTTACATTTTTTAAATGAATTTTTAAAATTTTTATTTCTCTTCACAAATATTTCAATATAAAACAAAGTGGGTCAAGCTTCCCGTATGTGGGGAGCTTTGACCCATTATTTTCTCATGATTAAAATCAATCATTTTTCAAATTTATTACGTATTACACTTATGTAGCAATTTTATTTTGATAACTGATTGTATAACGAATAAAATGATATATAAAACTTTATTCTACGTTCAATATTAAAAAAAAAAAATGTTTCTACAAAAAACATAATGCAAACACGAATGAAAATAAACAATAATTACATTTGAGCCACCCACGATTCCGAAAAGAGTTCTTGATGTTTAGAAATCTCATAATTTTGACTATATAATTTCGAGATTTAAAGGCGTATTTATAAAAACAATATTTATTTTGCTGCCACTGATTTTTTTGGAAAATTTTCGAGTAGTTTTTAAAGTGAAAAGTGAAAATTGTAATTTTGTAATTTAAATTTCTTTTAATTTATAAAACGGATCAATAGATCACTTTTTAGAATTCGGAATATCGGTTGTTAGAATGCTATCAATTAAACATTTTCTGTTACGTAACTGACTTTGAGTACTAAACTTTGAGAGTAAGACTTTGAGTACTTTGTGCTAAAAATTAGAGAATTATTGGAGATTTTGAGTAAAGGAAATAGTGTATATAATGATGTTTTATCCTATGACATATACCTCACATTTGGTTCAATATTTTGAAAATATCAAACACTTCATCATCGAAACGTATTAATTTCATATACACCCCAAACAAATAATATGCTTACCCTTTTTCCCAAACTGGTATATAAATAGCACAGTGAAAGCGACTATAGTAAAACTATCCCTTGAAAATGATCGCGTTTGTGGTAGAAAGATCTCGGGATTAATGTAACATGTTTCTTTTCTTTACATATGTTTTCAATATCAGTGGTTTTAAGTTTTTAAGACCAGTTCATTTGTAATGGAAAAGTAAATAAATTATAAGCACCTTTTTTAGTAAATAGATATTTATTTTATGTTATTTTAACGCAAGGTGAATGTGTCATTCCGCTCTGAACTTGTTTTGAGTTTTTCTATCATTCGAACTTTTTTCAATTATTTCGAAAATTTTTGTCCGTATGATTTCTTTACCAATCAGTATGATTGAGTCAAAAATAATAAAATGTATCTACGTGTATTCTGTTGAGTTGTCTACATGGGAGATCAAATGCTATTGCTAATAAGTCTTTATGAGTCAGATATTTCCTACGGTTGACGGCCCAGGTAGCTCAATAGGTAGAGCGTTAGAAATACATCTCAAAAGTCTTCGTTTCGACTCCCGGCTTGGGCATTTTTTTTTTACTAAATTGGAAAATTTCCGTTCGTATGATATTTTTACCAATCAGTATGGATGAATTAAATATATTAAAATTAACATCCTCAAATTTTGACACCTGTGAACTCCATGTAAATTATTTTTTAATTATAAAATATACTTTTATGGCCTGATTTGATTCACGGAATTCAAATAAAGAGTCAAAGAAGTTGTTATCAATTGAGATATTAAAGCTAGAGTGATATATAATATAATATATATATATATAATAATCGAAAAGAAGGCATAATTATGTTTGTATTAACAGCCTTTGTTGTGATTTTTCGCTTCTTTTGTGCAAAATGTGTCCTGTGTATTAATTCGCGAATGTTAACAACTCAGCTACAGCGTTCAACAACGCATCGTGCGTTGTGATGGATATTTGCATTGACATTTGCTGGAAAACCTAAATGCACAAAATCCAAATCAAATAACTTAATTTTCTTGGTGAAAACACTTGTCTACATATTCATTATTAGATCTTCATCTTTTAAGCCACATTTTTTTTATCTGTTTTGTTTATAAATTTATTATTTTATGATATTATGATGCAATAAATTAATATTGAATTGCCTTGATTGGCATATCACGAGTAATATGTGATTAAATTAACATTTTAGGGAATAAAATGCAACATTTTAATGCATGTTACCTTTCAAAAATTTTTAAAGCCCACGATTTTTATTGCATTTATTTGATTGTATCCCGGGAAATGCGATATAACGAGGGGTTATAGTATTACCGTAATTTCCGGCGTATAATCCGCGGATCAAACAATTCTGTTTGGACCCAGAAATTTTATTTAGTAATTGTAGCCAAATATTTACCGCGATCTGATACGTTACATTTTATTTTTAGAAGTTTCTGGGTCGAAAAATGATTGTTTGATCCGCGGATTATACGCCGGAAATTACGGTACTTAATCCGTGTCCACAATTTCGAGTGCAGATTGAATTCTCTTACAAAATCCGAAAGTAGCAAAAGAGCTAATTTAAGAAGTAGTTTGTATTCGCTACTTTTTAAAACAAGGAGCTGCAGTTACAGTTTAATAACTTTTCGATAAGGCAGTTACAGTTCGATACAAAAATACAGTTTTTTCTGACCACTGGGTGAAGATTACTATTAAAATATAGTGGTAAGAACTGAACTTAAAAAGTGGCAAGTATTACATTGGGTCGTTCGGAAAGTCGTGTCCGTTTGGGAAAACCAATTCGTACCGGAAAATTCTGCCCGGTAATTATTAGACATTAGATATCGGAATAAATGTCTAATAATTAAATGATAGAATTTTTCGGTACGAATTGATTTTCCCAAACGGACACGACTTTCCGAACGACCCAATAGTATGTGAAGGATTAACCTTCTCTCTGCGTAATTGTTTTATCAAAATAACTTTAAAAATCGTATATTTATAGAATTTTTATTCTTTTGTCACCGGTTTTTCAAAACAAATTTTTTTATATAATTTAATCGGGAAAATGCTCCGATTAAATAAGGCAAAATTTACAATAAAAAAAAATAACTGGTGGGAATAATCAAGGAGGGTAAATTAGGAGGGAAAAATGCATCCCCGATAAAATCTCGGGTTGCGCAGCGAGAGGGTTAATACAGGTCATCCACGAGAATATTTTATTGTAGCATTCCTTCAATTTGATTTTTTTTTTTGCCCCACCAGTGGCCGAGAGGTTCTGCTCTCGAAGCTGGTAGACGGGAAGTGCTGGGTTCGATCCCAATCGCGCCCGTCGGCCTAATCGTTCGGAGTTTTCGTGGTTTTCTTCGAGCCGTGGATCTTCCATGCGTTAATACGGATTAGGTTCCCTTAGAAAGACCCCCACGGAGGGCACTCCCCCCGGGCCTATATCCCTCGTGTAGATAATTGGCCGTCAAAAATCAACCCAACCCAACTCAATTTGATTTTGTTGAACGAAAATAGAGTTTTCTTCTAGAATCGTAGAAGATTCGAAGAAGAAAATGTAATGAAAAAAATTATAACCTTGATTAGAATCAGATTTAGAGGAATCTCCACTTAAATTTTTCATTCCATTAGCTGCGTATTATCATGTATACCCTTCCCGATGACAAATAAAATGACTTCCTTCTCCAAAAATTTTTTGAGATTATAAAAGCTTCTTTGTGTCTCAAAAGAAGATAAAGAGGCGATTTAATTTTCTTCCTAATAAAATAACTATCATTAACCGATCAGACGTAAATATTATTCCATGAATACTAAAGCGTGAGGAAACATCTTTCCTCTAAAACTTTCAACATCGCGTAATCAAGAAACAGTTTAGTAAATAAAATACACGCTAAAGAAAAATATCTCAACTAAAAATATCCGTTTTAATTCTGTTTAAGAAATTAATTATAGACAAAAAGTTCAGAAAAATTAAAAGTAAAAGAATAGAGTTAAAATATGATGCGTGTGAAGATTACTCAGAAATGCATTTTATTAATATTTATGAAACTTGCTTCAAGAAATTCGATAAGCATTAAGAAGTAAAAATAAGAAAGAAATTAACAGCTATTCGGTTACACTTTATATCTAAAAAATAATTCAGAAAACGTGAAATTGAAACTGTCATTAATAAAAAAAAATTATATTATTTAAATATATTAACAACATCTTTCTGTCTTATAAGGGTTTTCAAAAGTATAATGGGAATTCACTAAAAATTCTCTTTCTAAAAGATTTTCAACTGTGACAAAATCTGTCTACATTTTTAACCCTTCACTGCACGATTTTTTTCTATTTTCAAGATTAAAAAGTATTCGAAATCTATATATCGGTCTAATAAAGGGAAAAATAGTAAAAAAAAAAAAAAAAAAGTTCAAATTTTCAGCTAAAATTTGATATTTTATGGTGTGCACGCTATGTACACAATTAGGGTTTTAAAAAATTGTATTGCTATATTTTGTAACTAAATGAGCTTAAATTAATTAATTTTATTAGCTTAACACTGTTCAACTTTTTTTTATATTACTAGTTTTAAGTATTCAGTAAAAATAATGAAAGTAAATTTTACCTTAATAGCTTGATCGAAATTTTTTTTGTTTCCGATAAACAAATTTTAATTTTTTGTCAAATGCAGCCCTCTGACATGGACAAAATAAGTGTTATTCCATTCTTTGGATTGTTTTTGATCAGTTATAGTAATCACATTAGCTAAATTCATGGCACATAATGCAAATTATAATTTTTTTTAGGTATGTGGCAGATATGGCACTTGGTGCAGTGAAGGGTTAAAGCAATCCAATAGCGCTCACACATTTTTATTACTATTACAGAATTTTAAGTGACACCTGCAAGTGTAATGTATAACGGGAATTCACAAAAAATATTGCTTGTAAAATATTTTCAATTACGTCAAAATCTGTCGGCATTTTACAAACAATTCAATTATGCTGATATTTTTTGTATTAATAATACAACATTTTAAGAGGCAACGGCGTTGTAATGTATAAGGGAAGTCAAAAAATTGCTACTGAGAGATTTCCAAATACGACAAAATCTGTCTGTATTTTCATAAGTGGCATCGGTATTTGTGATGTATAAAGGAAATTGACAAAAAATACTGCTTCTGAGAGATTTTCAATTACGACAAAATCTGTCTACATTTTCGAAACAATCCAATTGTGCTCATAATTTTTAATTAATATTACAACGTTCTAAGTGTATGAGTGTGTGTGTGTGTGGGGGGGGGGGGGCAGTTCTAATGTAACACCGAAATTCATAAAAAAAAAACTGCACCAAAGAGATTTTCAATAACAAGAAAATTGTTGTCTACGTTCTCAAAGCAATCCAATCGTGCTCATACTTATTGTATTACTAATACAACATTTTACGTGACAACGGCACGATGCGGCAGCCGTAATGTATAACCGAAATTTATATATAAAAAAAATACAGCATCAAATCGTTTTTAAATTTCAATAAAATCTGACTAAATTCTTCAAACAATCCAATTGTGCTCGTACTTATTGTATTTCTATTATAAAATTTTAAATGGCAACGGTACGTCAGTTGCACGGAATTAACCAAAAATACTGCTTCTAAGACTTTTTAATTACGAAAAAATATGTCAACAATTTTTAAACAATTCAGTTGTGCTCATACTTTTTATATTATTATTGCAAAATTTTAAGTGGCAACGGCAGTTGTAATGTATAATTGAAATTCACAAAATAAACTAACTCGAAGAAATTTTCAATTACGACAAAATCTTTCTACATTTTTGAAATAATCCAATTGTGCTCATATTGTTTTTAATGAATATTACAACGATATAAGTGCGGGCTGCAGTGATAATGTACAAATTAAAATTCATAAAAAATATTTCATCTAAGAGATTTTCAATTACAACAAATTCTGACTACGTTTTCCAAACAATCCAATTTGATGATACTTATTGTATTATAATTACAACATTTTAAGTGGGAACCTCACGGCAGTTGTAATGTGTAACTGAAATTGAAAAAACATACTTCTTCTAAGGGATTTTCAATTGCGAGAAAATCTGTCAACATTTTTTAAATAATCCAAATGTGCTCATATTTTTGTATTACTATTACAACATTTAAGTGGCAATGGCAGTTCTAGTGTACAGCAGACATTTACAAAAAATACTGCTTCGAAGAATTTTTCAGTTACGAAAAAATCGATCTACGTTTTCAAAACAATCTAATAACGCTCATATTTTTTAATTAAGACTACAACGTTGTAATTGGGGTTGAAGTTGTATAATTGAAATTTATAAAAAATATTGCATTTAACAGATTTTCAATTACAACAAAATTTGACTACGTTTTCCAAACAATCCAATTGTGCTCATGTTTCTTGTATTGATATTACAACATTTTAAGTGGCAATGGCAGTTGTAATCTCCCCCTCCCTTCTTCTTAAGGTTATTTTTAGGTCAACACGTACTGTCATGAGATCAAGACAATTTGATTTTTTGTTCTTAAACTAGCAGTGTCTGCCTCATAATTCACACAATCGTCGTATTAATTCAGTTGTAAATGTCTTTGTTTATTTGATAGGCTTTGTTTAGTCATCTCATATCATTTGATGTAAAATTTTGATTAGTTATTGATTTTGATTTTAGATTGAATTTCCCGATCAAGTCAAATATCGTATTTAATCGCGTATTTTGCGTACTTTTTTTTGTCATTTCTTCGGTCCCAAAAATCGGAAGTATGAAAAAAAAACGCAGTTTATTTCATTTAAGTATTTATTGATGTTATGTTTGCTAGGAGAAAAACTTGAAAAGACTAAATAAGTGATTGTTGAATATAATACTTTATGAAAAAATATTAATTATGAAGTTTTCAGATAATAAGCTATTTTGCGTGTTTGTGGTTGTAACTTTAGAAGATACGGGGCATTCTCACAATCATTTGACTTTTAAGTCCCTGATTAATAATTTTTATTTTAGTACGTATTCTTATGTTTTTTTCATTTCATATACTGGGGAACATCCCATTGCATGATTGCATAATAGGGTGGAACTAAAAAACGAAGTTTCGATTCTTATATTCTAATAGTGATTATTTTTCTCCTTTTTAACTCCATAAAAAGAAACTATTATTCTTTTAATTTTAAAATGATATTTTCCGGTTCCTCAAAGCGTCTGATTTTCACTAAAAAACGAATAAAGCTAATAATTGCATGAAAAGTGTTTTAAACTTATTGCTATATTTACACTTTGCAAAATTAAAATAATGAAGTGTTAATGTCCTGTAACAAAGAGAATAATTTAGTTTGAGTGGCATGGAAAAGATGGCCCCACTTTATTTGACTTTTATAGAAGCCAGCGTAGTGGGCGTCGGCTTTCATTATCTCTGATTTATTTGGCTGCGACTCATAACAAGTTAGTCCGATTTAGCGTGTGTTAAAAGTTTCTTCGATTATTTTTCAATAAACAGTTGGTGTCAAATTTGACAATGTCTGCTAATGTTTCTAAATCTAGACATTTGTTGAAGTTTCTTGTATTTCAAGAACCAAAACAATTAACATTAGATTGTCATCTTTGGCGAACATATGAAGATGTTACGAAACATTATTTATGGGTACAATTTAACTTAAAATCTGACAGCTGAAATCTGGAACACAGTGTTTCTGAGATATCTAAAGCTGTTGCTGATACAATTAAAAGTGTATTGCTGAGACCTTCAATTCCATGGGTTTCTGATACACAAATTATAACAAAATGATTAGAGACGATCGTAAGAAATGTCAATATTTGAAGAAAAATATTATGATTAGAAAGAATAATCCCACATCCAATATGAAATTGTAAAAAGTTGGGTAATCATGCAAAAAACTTTTCTTAGTATAAATGCATTAAATATTATCGTGTATCAGAACAGGAACTTCACTTTCTCAAAGACCAAAGAGAGATAAGGTGATGGCAATAGAAGTCAAAAGATATAAAAACTACAAAAAGAGTGTAGCTGGAAAAAGAAATATCAAGGAAATAAAAAGTTATTTTAAAACAAAATAGTGATGTTTTGATTGAATGACTCGCGAAATGAAGAAAATAGTTAAGGAAGGAAATAGTTCAATCGGTCGTTCTTCTAAAACTGCATTTTACAATCAACAAGGTAAAAGAATCGGAGTATTAGACAGCTCTACAAATATTATTGCAAATGGCACCCTAGAAGATATGTGTATTTCTGATGATAATAGAGAAACGGTAACTGACAGATAGACTTGAAAAAGACAAAGAGAAAAGAAAAGGAAGAATTTGAAAGAACAAGAAAGACGGAATGAGTTAATTTTAGAATATTTGTATTTTGATGGCAAAAAGGATAATGTTATGATAGCTGAAGCAAAGGGAAAATAGTATAACGAAAAATAATTAAAGAAGAACACTTGGTTCATATATTGGTCATATTTCATTGACATCATCTTCTTATATTAATATAGCCACTGGAATTTTGGCGTATTTTCAAATAATAATACGGACATTTCAAATTTGAAATTTATTCGGTGAAACGGAACCGCCGTCAATGCAGGACGCAAATCTGGAGTTATCAAAATATTGGAAGCAAGACTGTAAAAACATTACAATGGGTAATTTTCTTATTACATGCAAATGAATTTTTTTAGATATTTATTTGAACATCTTGGTACTAAAGGATTTTCCGGACCAACAGGAAAGCAACTTGGGGAAAAAATGCGAACATATTGAAATTATAGATTATAAAAAAAATGGATCCTGTCTTGAAGGACTGATCGGATGAAGAACTTAAAAAATGGCACAAACAGGAGAAACACCTGAATTTAAGATTTTCCTTGTCTTACTTAAACAGTGGAAACGTGTGTCAAAATTGTCTCGCGAGCTGCGTCAACCATCTTTAGATATTAAACAAGAGATGGCTTTATCTTGGGGAAATTTGAATTCCCGCAATGTAATGACAAAGTAGTATGCCTAAGAAGAATTATAAGCCTTGATATATAGGTTGAATATCCAATTGAATTAATCCTTAACAAAGTGAGGCAAGGAGGGTGGAAGTTGATATTTAGCCACCTCCTCGAGGTGACTTCTGGGTAGTATTTGCTTAATATAAGCGGATATGAGCTATCAGCTATGTTGTTTACCTTCAGTTACTTTATACTGAAATTTTAAAACTTTGACGTCCTTGATGAACCGGAAAACAAATTAATTAAAAAAAACCTTTTCAGCCAATAGTTTATACATCTAAAAAGGAAAAAAACGTTTTCACTATTACACATTAAAACAAAAAAGTTTTTTTTTACCCTATAATTAAGTTCCACCCTATTGCATAATAATATTAAGGAGATAAATAAGTTTTGGACGATGTTGGGGGTCCAAATACCAGGAAAACTCCTATACCGTCCCTTGTTCCTGAAGCTGATTTTTAAGTTTGGAGCTGTCTGTATAAAATTATTTCAATAAAAGTAATCCGATGTAATTTTTTCCGAAAATGGGACAATTGTTTCATAAAAATATGTAGCAAAAAATTAACCTGCACACATTTTTACTGTTGATATTATTTTTTGAAGTCTGTCCCTAGATTTTAGATTCCTTACCAATTCCTTATCAATTCCTTATCCCTCTTGCTACACTTATACAGAAAATTACTTCAGATGTAGCGACAGAATTTTTTTCAAGTTTTTCTCATGCAAAAGTGTGCTAGAGAAAGAATGTCTAGAATTCTTTGACAGGAAATTTACTGCAGAATTTAAATCAGCATTTAAATATCAATTTCAAGCATCGTGGCTTTATTGGTAGTCCCCAAGGTTTATTCCTGCATTTTTCGAGATAAATTATTATTTTTTAATTTAATCCAATGTAAATAACTGTTTCTAAAAATCAATGAACATTGTGGCTATCACTTAGTCTTAACATGATTTGCCTAAAAGTAGGTGGTAATTTTCCTTACCGTCCCATCCTTACCATTTCTTTTTTTCCCTATACCATCCCCCTTTTACCCTTCCGTCCCTTCTTTAACACCCCTTTAAGACAATGTTATACCAAAATTTTGTACTGAAAATACTACATTGTTATTATTTCTTATTTGAATGTCCTGTGGGTGCTATGCAAATTTATTATAAGTAAAAATTTAGAAGAAAATAGAAAGTTATAGTGGTAAAATGATAAGGAAAATTAAACTTGCAAGTTCAACTCAAACCTCAATTAAATAAATAAATAAATTCGCTGCTGACCGTTTATTCTTTATTTTGAATCAATAAGGCATTCGTCTATCAGATTAAAATGTTATTTTAGCAAGTTTAACTTCACCGGATTTTATTCCCGAAAGTCAAATATTGTCAGTATGCCCCATATAGTTCAGTACGTTTTAACTTTTCTTTAAATATTTTTATCGTAAGTTTCACCTCTATTTGAAGGTATTTTCTAGATTTTCATTTTAGCGCATGTATCCCCCCCCCCCCCCAAAAAAAAAAAGAGAGAGAGAGAGAGAGAGAGAGAACAGCCTATATATTTTAATCTTCAATTTGTACCAGAACAAAAATGGAAATGGTTATTTGATTTGGAAAAATGTCTTATTTAATTTATCTTACATACCGGGTGTCCCAAAGAGGATGAATCTATTTTGAAAATGATTTTTATTTTTATTTTTATTTTTTTAATGGCAAGCGGTATAAGTGCATGGTTTGCTCCATACTTGGGAAAGGAGCATATTTTAACCCTTAAATGCTCGATTTTTTATTTTGTTTCGAAAAAAATTATATATGGTACTGTGAAAGGTTTAAGGCAAAATAATGAAAAAAAATCAGAAGTATTTTTCTTATAATACGTCAATATTTTCTTCTGTTGCACATCTGCAATACAAGTAAAAACTACTGTCGTGTGGATGATTTACGCTAAAATAATGCAAATTAGTAAATACTTTAATAAGTATGTCTCCAAATACCTTATTTTATATAATTATTTATTTTATAAAACTTAACATTTAACCCTTTAATTCCCATAATAAATTACGTTCTAGAAATTATGTAGTTCAGACAATCTGACTTCATACCAGAAAGTTTCAATGGTTAATTTCTCTTTATTTAAATACGGAATGTCTGTTTTTTAATTAAAGCAAATAATGCTATTTTAATTTTCTGGTATGAATTAGGTATATGTGGATAAGAAAAAATCTATTAAATTCAAATCAGTGTTCTTTGCATATATGCAAAGCTGCGCACTAAAGGGTTAAGCAACAGTAAGTAATATGAATTTAGTATAAAATAATAAAAATAAAATAATATAAATTTTCGCAGAAACCTGTCATTTTTGGGACACATGGTATATAAATATATAAAGAAATCCTAGTTTTGACACCATGTTTGGCTTTTTCGGTAATTGTAAACTTAGGATAGAAAACGGGATGTCATTCAGTCAAACGATTATGAATTATGAAAGGTCAAAGTTTGGAAATCCTAAAGTTAAGTCATTTTTGCAATAGTTTCAAAACTGATTGCAATACGAGTAGTAAAAACGTAACTCAAAAACTACTTAGCGTAAGGAGCTGTAATTTTGGCTTCGTATCCTTGAAGCTTCTATAAATAGATTTCTATTTAAAAAAACCATAGGTGTCATTGCATATATATTTTTAATTTATTTCGAAAATAATTTTAAAATAATTTACGATATAGGGGAGACAGGGGAAGGTTGACCATAAGGGAGGCTTGACTCATCCTTCAGTTTTCATATTTAAAAGAATTTCAGAGCTTTACCAATAGGTGGCAACCAAAGCTACTGAAATACTCAAACAGTAGTCTTTGTTTCATGAAGATAAATGAAACAAATGGTGTGGAAAAATGAATTGTGGAAAGTGTGAAAAAATGAATTGTGAAAAGTTTTCAGCTTAAAAAGTGTATTTTTTAGAAACATTTCATAAGGTTTTCTCAGATAAAATATATCATAGAAACTTAAGTAAGTAGATTTTCAGAATTGCAGAAATATTGAGCTTTCATTCCAGGCATAAAGATTGCACATTAAATAAGGCTAAACATAACCACGTGCTTTGCTTTAAAAAGTGGCTATGTGGGGAGGCTTGACCCAATCAATGTGGGGACGGTTGACCAGATGGTCAAAGCTCCTTAATTATGTGTTTTTAAAAACACTTTTATTCCACACTGTACATAATGAAGGGTTAGTGATAATATTTATAAAATAATGTAAATTTATTCTTTAAAGCTACAAAAAAATTGGGTGATAGAAAAGAAAATGTTTAAAACTGATTAAATGAAGATGTGAAAATTGCTATTTTTCACATTCTATTTATCGATCACACAAAAAATTGCTATATTGCAAGAAAACATTTAATGAAATATAAATTGGAAAGTTGACAGGAACTTTTATTTCATTTAACACTAGAACAATCGGCAATTTTACCCAAGTTTTATAAAAAATATTTCACACCAGAATTTTTATTTAAAACTACTTAACTTACATAATTAGCCTATTTTTTGTGCTGCATACATTTAACATATCTTATGAAAAGAATTCTGGTTCGAATCGACCATTATCAATTTTGAAGGGGTCAAAATGACCCCTAATGCCGGTTCTAGTGTTAAGTAGTACCCATAGAAGGTAAATAGAAAGAATGGAAAGACTTAAAAAGTATGAAAGCAGAAGCCTTGAAATATGTTAGGTATCCATTCCTCTGCAGGAGAACATAACATTCATCAAAACACTTTAAAAATGAATGTAGACAAATTTCATCAAGAAGAACACAGTGCGAAGAAGCCAAAATATATGGCAACTATTGTTGCCAGGTCGTGTGTCACAAAAATTAAGTGTTTAAAACGGAATTTTTCTTCTGTGCCTTGAATTCCGTCTAAACAGTCTTGTTTACACATCCCATTTTCCCAAATAGTTTTTAATAATAATTAAACCATGTAGCATAAAGTTATTCTGCCTTTTTAAAAACTTATTTTATTTCCCTTAACAAATATTTCAATATAAAATAAAGTGTGTCAAGCCTCTATTTTTACCCGACTGAAAAGAAGGGTCATGTGTTTCACGCGTATCTGTGTAAGTGGATTTCTTTATACCCTCGAAACATCCCAAAGGCTGGATGGATTTTAATGAATGAGGTCTCTATCGATTCGTCTTAACAGCTCGATGGTTATACGCTAGGTTTTGTTTTTATAAATTCAAAATGTCGGCCGGAAAATACAAAATGGCGGTAGTGACGAAAAAACAAATTACGCACCCTATTGAGTGGCATATCATTGGATTGGTCTTTCAAAATTAAGAAGATGTTTCATTGACTATTTTACAGTCAGAAGCTCCGTTAAAATATTATACAACCTGGAAGTTGAGTATGTATTGTGTATCTCTAGCTTTACTGCAACTCTAGAGACATCTATAGACCTAATCAAAACAGTGTTTATAGATAGGAACTAACAATTAAACACAACTTAAAAGTCATCAATACAAGTAAATAAAAAAAAATAGGTAAGTAATATAAACAAATAATATAAAAAAATATTTTAAGTAAATTCCTACTTAGGTCAATAAAAGAATTTTTTTCTCCCATTCTTCTTTCCTGTTTCCTGCTTAAAAATGCCTTGATCAAGAAGAAGTCTCTCTCGATTATTGAAAATTAATTTAATTAAATTTAATTAATGAATTAATATTTGAAAAAAAAACTGGATTAACATCAAATGTCATTCACTACAAGTTAAAAAAATTATTTGAGCTTGATTGGATGAATAATAAGTATTTTTTATTAACGATTGAAAATTTGAACAAGATATATATAGCGAGGGTGTGGGCTAATAGTAGGAATTGAAAAAAAAAATAGTCTCACATTGATGATAAATAATTAATTAGTTCGCTTTTTACGCAGTCGGGATTTTTGATTTTTTAAATTTAATTGTTTATCTCATTTTTAAAATCAATGATTTTTCAAGTTTCTTACATAGTACACTTATGTCGCAATTTTATTTTGATAACTGATAGTATAACGAATAAAATGATATATGAAACTTTATTCTAGGTTCAATATTTAAAAAATAAAAAAGCATTTTGTAAAAAATGGGTCAACCCTCCCCAGTCTCCCCCACTATGAATTGCAATTTATGATTTTTTAACCGTTAAATGCATGATTTTTTATTTTGTTTCGAAAAAATGATATATGATTTTCTGAAAGGTTTATAACACAGGAAAAAAAAAATGAAAAAAAAAATCAGAGATACATTTTTCGTATAATAAGTCAACCTTTTCTTATGTTGCACATCTGCAATACAAGTGAAAACTAAAATGTTGCAAATTAGTAAATATTTTAATAAGTATGAATCTAAATACCTTATATTATATAATTTTTTATTTTGTAAAACTTAACCCTTAAATGCATGAATTATTTTTTAGAATTATGTTTTTTACTTTTATATTAAAGATTAGACACTAGAAATTTTAAGATTTTTAACTTTATATTTATGTAATTTTTACAGGAGTAATATTTCTATATAAATATACTGATGGCTAAGAATTAAATGAAAAGTTATGTAGGTATGCATTTAAGGGTTAAACAGAAATGAATTTTTAGAAGCCTGAAATATGTGAATCCAAATTTACAACTCATTATGGCAAGCAGTTTTAGAATTATGTTTAAAAACTACCCGCATTACCATGTGATTTGAAAAGACTTAAATGAAGTTCCAAAGTTTAAACCTGCATAATATGTACATGAACAACTTGACTAAATGATTTCTCGTTTGGTAAAATTTCAAGGTAAAATGTACCCAAAAGCAAAATATGATATCAAAATTTGGTGTTCATATGTAAATTTTCAGAGTTTTGTACAATTTCACTATCAAGAAAACTCCCAAAATATTTTGATTAATATAAATTGAAACAAGACATTATTTACAGTCAAATGGCTATTTCCGGTTTTTTTTCAATGACAATTTCAATATTAACCCTTTCAGGGGCAAGGCATTTCTGCTCCAAAAATGTTCAAATAATTAATTCACACCGCAATTAACGAACAAATGTATTTGAAAATAATTAAAAGCATTTTTTCACGTATATTATGAGATCGGAATTGTACTAAAAAATTACTGGTGTCATTTGGCCATTTAGGCGTTAAAATTAGCCGTTTGCAGACTGCAAACGGCGCCCCTCAAGGGGTTAACCCTTCCCACTCCGTTGGCTCCGTTGCGGAGACATTCTTAGTCTTTGCAAAATTTGTTTTTGGTACCAGTAATAAAGGAAAATAAAATTCACCTTATTTAATCAGAGCATTTTTGAAATTGTGTACTTGAAGGAAACTGCTTTTTAAAAGGTGGTGCCGATCGAATAAAATTTGTGTAAGAGACGCCGGAGCTTTAAGGGTTAAAATATATGGGGTGCCCACCCACCATCTCTCTTTTTTAAGATTCCGTACTTTAAAAGTGAAAACGGAACCATTATAAGATAACTCGTTTGTCTGTCTGTCCGTCTGTCACGGCTGTTTTTCTCGAAACTATGGAACGCATGGAACGTTGAAAGTGAAATACGTCAGAGTTATAAAGGCTATTTACCCATATATTTATAGATTATTATCCATTTTCAAGTATTTTTAGGAAACATTTAGAGGCTAATTCAGTTACTTGATTTTACATATACATATATATCGTATGTGGTATCGGTCGAAAGATCTAATAACACCGAACTGAAAAATATATTTGTTTTAATTTTAGGTATTTCATTTTAAGAGATATCATCGAAAATCTACTTCAAAAATATGCCCCCCCCCCCCCCCCCCATATTTCCGAATATACTGAAACTAAAATTATGAAAAAAATTACGGGTAGAAGGATTTTACTTATACAAAGGATTTTACTTATACAATTATATATTTACTTATATAAAGGGTTTTTATTTATTTATTCTATTTATTTGTGTGGATGCTTAGAATATGCAATTAACCGTTTAATTACGGGGTTAGGACATAGTACGTCACAGCGACTGTTTTATTATTCTATTCATACCACCTTTTGAAAAATAATCTCTCCCATACACTTATACTACGACATTTTCAAGAAACATCAACTACAACGAAATTTTTCGTAATTGTGGTACGATTGGATATAAAAATAGTCGCCAGTTCTGCTCCGTAAACAAATATCTGACAGAAACAGATTTTAAATAAAATCAGTTACACATAATTGAAGTTGTTATATTAAAGAGGTGTAAATTGTCTTTAATAAAATCATATTTATCTGAAAGAAATATTTAGATATTCATTTTAAGAAAGAAACAGATTGGACTTTCATTAAAATCATCTATAAGGTCATTACGCCTAAATGTGAAACCCCTAAATGCGAAAATGTTTTTTTACTTAAAATATTAACTCAAGAATCTTAAATAAATGCTATATAATGAGACATCTGATCCTAAGGAATAATTCGCGAAACACTTATCTGCATTTAAAACTTTTTTTAATGCAAAAAATTCCATTAAAATACACATCTTTTATTATAAAGCGTCCCCATATTCCCTAAACGCGACAAAAAATCCCGAAAGTGGTTCACAGTTTTTCTTTTTTAACTTTGAAGATCAAGTAAACATATGGACGTTTTTTTAAAAAACTGGTTACTTAAATATGTGTTTAAAATCATCAAAATAGAAAAATACGTGTCTTTAAAATGTTTCACTTAAAAGAAATGGCGTAAGAATAGTGGTGTATAAAAGAGAATGTAGACACATGATTAACCCTCTCGCTGCGCAACCCGAGATATTCTCGGGCATGCATTTTTCCGTCTAATTAATACTATTTGGTTATTCCCACGAGTTATTATTTAGCGAAAACTTTGTCTGATTTAATCAGGACATTTTCCCCGATTACGATAGTCAAAAATTTCTGCTTTAAAGAATCGGTGATAAAAGATTAAAAATTCTATAAAAGACGTTCATCGCTAAGAATTACTTTTGCAGCGAGAGGTTTAACCCTAGAACTACCGGAAATTTTACTCAAGTTTTATAAAAACATTCTACACCAGAATTTTTACTTAAAACTATTTTATTTGTTTATTTAACTTATTATTGTCTGATTTATACATTTAGTTTGTTTTGAAGAAATTTTCTGGTTTGAATAGATATTTTGAATATACATGTCGGGTCCATTGGACCCTTCTGGTAGACAGAGGGTTAACCCGAGATTGCTCGCGCAGGGTATGTCATACCCAGGCTGGGCACGGTTATTACACTTCTCACCACTAATTTTCGAAAAGTAATCGTCAAATTATTTTTGTGAGCAATGTCCACGATTAAATAAAATGACGATTTTTGTTTGAATTTATTGGTGGCAAAGTGTTAATCGTTCAAATCCTGGATATGCGCGAGCATTCCTGGGTTAAGTGATTCGCATTACTTTTATATGGTGAAAATTCTGAAAATTCCTTAAATTATATTTATTTTAACGCGTTTAAGTAAGTTAATTTTACAAACATTATAACGTTCGGTAAATTAAATGCAAAATACCTTTAATGCATGATGCAGCTGGGGTCCCCAATTTTTGTTTGCACGTTTCTTAAATCGGATATTTTAATACTGTTTTCATCTTTTATTCATTGTAATCAACATTTTCTACTTTTAGATTAGAATAAGATCAAAAACGAAAACTATGTTTATCTAAATGATTATTTATGTTTCCGCATATGCTTGTGAAGTTCTAGGCCATAGAAAAAATTTATTTTTTGTGAAAGTGTAAGAAAAAGGAGGGGTGATGGGTCAACAGAATATCAGACACTGGACCTCTTTTTGGTTTAACCCCTTGAAGGGCTTTAATGCCGCCACGGCATCACATAATTTTAATCCCTAATTTCCACATTGGCACCGGAATTTTATAATGAAAATTGCATCTTTATTAAGTACGCGAAAATTTTCTTTTACTTGATTACACGTAAATTATCCTTCAAATACTGGTGTCTTTAAATTATTTGAACATTTTACGAATAGAAGTAACTTGCCCCTGAAAGGGTTAATAAGCCCCACTTAAACAGAATCATTAGAAACATTGCACGATTTTATCTGTTTTTAAATCTAATATTTTTATTATGTGCCATTTTATAACTAGAGTTATATGTAATAAATATTCTTGATAACAATGATATAAATATCTTGTAAATGCTCTTTTATTCTGTGAACTCCACACTAATGCGAATTCACAACGACCAAAATTTAAAATGTCGGCGTTATTTAAAATATTGTTAAATTAATTTGTACTTTTCGTTAACTAAATAAGATTTTTGATAAAAATCGATATCCCTGTTAGATTCCTCATTAAATTTTGTATAGAAATCATGTGGTTCTATTTCATTATCACTATATTGCCAACAAAATTAACCCTTAACTGCTTTTAGTAGTCTCACTGACCGCTGCTTTTTTTCACTTTTCACTGTTTAACTTGTAATTTCCAGTTACTAGTGAAATTTCGTTTCTTTTTTAGTTCTAGTACTATCGTTAGAAGTATTTGAATAGATGAAATTTAATTAGAATTAATCCTGTACAAAAAGTTTAGTGCAGAAACTGTATTCTATGAGTTAATCGCACTGTTTAATTATCTTTTTATCGAGTGTTAACGCAGATCGTTCATAGTTGTTAGGAGCTGTGCATATATAACTTTATCATTTTAGGACGGAGGGAGAGTCTGGCATATGATATCGTAAGATATCTCTAGGGGAAGGGAGGATTTGTCTTTTAATATCGTTATCAATTTTGATTCAACCAAAATTTTCTCTTTTTGTTTGCAACTTGGTCTTTACACCAAAAAAGTGTGTTATTTTTTTAGTCTGTTATCTATTTTTATGGAATTACAAAGTTATTAAAAAAATCATTAAATGATTATAAATTTATTTAATTCCAAAATATGGAATACCCCAACTATTCGTATTCCTATTCATCTGTCATATGTGTATGCATGTATAATCCGCTATTCCAGAAATCATATGCGAAGTATGTTGGAAATGATACGTGTGTTTACTAGTAAATAAAAGAGAAAGAATTTCGTCCACATGTTTTGTTGATAAGCAGTTCTGTCTGCGCCGTCCCCTACCCCCCCCCCCCGTCCTCTTGGTGCGGGGGCAGGAGCATGAAGACATTATTACTTGTTGAATGCATTATATACCAAATTGCTATTATTAAATACATTTACATGTAACTATTTCTTTTAAGTGTTATTTGACATAACGGTATTTCATATATAAAGTTATGTTTTACTGACTTCCCTTCATTTGAATCAATAAGGTATGCGAAAAGTAAATGTAACCATATTTGTATATCAGTCAAAACAAAAGAAAAAAAATCCAAAAATCAAATGAATTTTAGAAATTGATAACGATATCATTACGGGGGCGGGGGTTCGAGGGAGGATAACATAAGATATCGTAAGGGGGGAGGGGGTCAAAAATTAACAAAACAATTATAACGTTATATGTGTACACCCCCTTATGTGACAATTTCTGTCACAGCAGTTAATGGTTAAATGAATATTTTTAGATGAATTGACATGCATGGAACACATTGTTAGGACTTTGGACGTCGCATTTAGGTTTTAACTGCCGTAAATGCGACAAAAATGACCTAAATACGACAATAGTATATTGTGGGTATAAACTACAGATAATGATTCCATTTCTACAAAACAAAATTGTTTTGAACTAAAAGCACGGTATTCAATAATTTTCTGCTTAATAAAATATATATTTATTTGATAAAATGCCAGTTCTACCCTAAATGCGACAAAACTATGGGGAATCGCATTTTCAACATTTAGGCACAGTGACCATAGATGTTTGAAGCTGTTAGATGTTAAAGAATTGGTTTAAAAAAAATAGACACACACACACACATAATAATTTTAGATGCTGTTTTTAGAAAGGGTTAAGACTTTTTAATAAAATGGAATGTACATTTTTAACTATTAATGAATTATGTAGGTTATTAAAATTTCTTCGCACGTGCAACTTAACCCTAGAACTACCGGAAATTTTACTCAAGTTTTATAAAAACATTCTACACCAGAATTTTTACTTAAAACTATTTAATTTGTTTATTTAACTTATTATTGTCTGATTTATACATTTAGTTTGTTTTGAAGAAATTTTCTGGTTTGAATAGATATTTTGAATATACATGTCGGGTCCATTGGACCCTTCTGGTAGACAGAGGGTTAAACGAACAAAACGTGAACTAGGTTGACTTTGTAGGATTGAAATCTAAAAAGTATTCCCAAAATCCTCAAAAAGCGAAAATACGAGAAAAATGGTACCTACAAAGATTGTTCGACAGAAAGTCATAGATCAAGATTACTGAGAATTTTAACAATTAAAAACAAATATAAAAAAGCAGACAAATATCGCCTAAAATTTTCGCAACTATGTACCTTAATACAAAATAAAATTGGTTTAAGTCCATTTGACGACACACGATATATTTCTTCAGAGGAATAACCAGTGTATATTTTGCACACTATAAAATTAATAGAAATTGTAATAAACAAGAAATTACTGATTTGTTTCAATAACGTGAAATAAAATTGTTGATGCTCTATTTCAAATATGTCTTTCTTGTTTTTTTTTCTTTAATAAAAAAAACTGTTAATTTTTTAAACGTGTACTTAATTTAAACTCCATTATTATACTTAACCCGGAGGAAGTCGCACATAAACACGGTATGAACGGTATATAGTTTCTCACCAACAAATGCAAATAATAATCGTCACCTTATTTAGTGGGTGATAATTGTTACAAATTTTGCGATAAAGTAATCTGAAGATTACTTTTCGAAAAATAGTGGTGACAATTGTAATACCTGTACGCACCCTGGGTATCTCATACACCACGCGACTCCTCCCGGGTTAACATTACTATTAAAATACCAGACATGCCAACAAAAGAAGATTGAAAAAATGAACTAATAATGAGATAAAAAACATTTTTGATAAAGGGAATATTGACCCAGAACATTTACATACGTTTACAATTTATTGTGCAATAATATAAACAGTGAAAAGAACTTTATCGAACTTAAATTTTCAGCATTCGCGCTTTGATTTTTTTTAACGCGTATGTTCGTGTTGTATTTTTTTGTGCAATACTTGCGCTTTTACGAAAGTAAAAACGAAAAATATGTTTCTCCTAAATTTACGGTAGTGATTTCGACGAACTTTATCCATATTTATGAATAATTTTCGCCTATACAGCTCCTGTTATTGAGACTAAAAATCACTGTCATTACTCATTGCAATTGAAATCCTATTACTTTCCAGCCGTACTGTTCATAACTGTTCACATTTCACAGAAACATATTCTATGTTATTGTGTTGGCTATGGAGGAAGTACTGTGATAAATGTGGAAGAGCGTGTTTCTACAGCAAAATTCGATCAAGAAATACTTATCAGCAACCGAATCTCATGTGAGTTTAAAATTTTTTAAAGATGACATGACCACCCAGAAATATGTTATTGCCAAATTGGAATAAACAATCAACAACTTCAAAAACCTTTGTCCCACAATCTTGCCCCGTGGTTACAACGCTGGCCACTAGTCTAGAGGTAGAAGTTTGAGTCTCAGTTCTAAATTAAACGTTCGAAATGAACTTTAAGTTTTCGGTCCTGATATTTTTTACCCTCGTGAGCAAAAACTAACGCTAGCTCTACTAAGTGGTTGAGTGTTACTTTTGCTTATGGATGTTTTGAAGTCAAAAATCCTCGCTGAACAAAGACCGTAAGAAACTGAAAATTTATAAGCATTGTTAAAAAATCCTCTTGTTTATATGTTATGTTATCCGGAGAGAATGCCAGTAAAGCAGCTCCTCTTTTTATTTACCTTTAAATCCAAATTACGAGATGTTAAAAATTGCCGCGAAAATATTAGATTTATTAGATTTAACGAGTCTTGAAACTACATTGTTTTTTCAATATTGATAATACTGATATACGATTCAAATTGTTTCGACCTAGCATCTTGAGTGTTTGGATTCTTACTACTCAGATCTCAAAAAAAGCAGTTGCCTTTGCTAAAGAGAAATGAAAGGATTAAAAATATTGTGTTAGAAAATGCCTTTCGTTCTCCTTTACTATCTATAAAGAGAGAAATGAAGAGATTATAGTGCTATCTCAGAAGCGTCTTTTCACTCAGTATTGGCTCCAAATTGCGAAGTTTTCTGGAATTCGTATTACTAGATTTTATATCCTATTTTTGTGTGAATTTCTGATATTTAAAGAACAAAGAGACAAGTCAAGATGACAATATTAATATGCATAACAAAACACCCACCAAAATGTTACTTAAAACCTCAAATATAAGGTGAAACTTGTAACCAAACTGAGTTTCGAGACATGCCTTTGAGGACATTGAAACTAAACATAGCCTGTAGTCGATTTGATTTTGCCTGTTAGGAGGACAGTGTATGGAAGCGGGTGAGAATGATATTGAATAGTCAGAAGAAAAGCATAATCAAGAACTAACCATTTGCGTACTGATGGATCTGCATAAGGAGAAGCAGCATGGAACTCTAGCAGAACTGGCTTCAAATGAGGAGGAAACGGTAGAGGATGTCCTCTCATCCATTGACATTATAGAAATCTGCAAAATAGGGGAAACGGTGCAAATTTTTGTGAAAAAAACATCACCTCAACAAAGAAGTTTTGGGCAGTTCATGAACCTTTTAAAACAAAATGTGTAAAAACACTCTAAGAAAATCTCAAAGGCATAGGCAAAAGCAAGTGCCTTTATCCAAGTTTTTTTTAATTCTAAATACAGGAACGAAGAATTCAAATCAGTTTAAAAAAATGCACAGGCTTATAAAATTATTTTTCTTTTTCTGATTTTCTCATATTGTAGTACTCGTTGAAATAAGCCAAATATTTAGTAAATACACATTTCATAATCTGAATATGTATTGGTAAGTCGTGAATCATCATTTCTAACTTCTATTTCTTCCTTAGTTCACTCAAGAATTTTCCAATAAGAAAAATTGTATTTGAGGAACACTTTTCGGTAAAATGATTTCTATGGGCAATTTTTACATATTTACAGTTACTTGTGCCAGGGCAATCAAGTCGAAATAATTGGAAGAGATTCTACTGTAAAAAACTATCATAAATTATTATACAAAGATGGATGTACTTAAATGAAAAGAACTACGATTTAATCTATTGTACATCAATTGTGTCATGAAATATATGTCCTCTATCAACTGTCGACTTTAATCTAGTCATGAGCATATTTACATTTATATTTATCACTTTTCTTGAAACAGGTATGTGAAGACATTGCAAAGGAAAATATAAACTCGGATTTGTTCCGCCGTTTTACGAAAAGTAAAGTTTTTTTTTTTAAGTGACATGTTTATTTAAATGAAAATAGATCGTTCAAGCTCACAGAGGTTGAACGTGGCTTAGGTCTCAAAGTAGATTTAGAATTATTAGGAACATCCAAATTGTAACCGAAACTAGAACCTAGCACTTCTTGATTCGAATTAGCGGCAGATTCATCGTTGAAAAAGGTGCATTATTTGCCACCAATTTCATTACAAACACTATTACGGTAGGTTTTTCCCATTATGAATTGAAAATTTTCTCTTTTATAATGAGCCCTTAAAGTTTAAAAGAAAATTAAATACCCAAAAATATAAAAGCGAGCAAACTAAGATTTCTTTAATATGAATTATATAAGTACCCAAAAATATAAAAGCGAGCAAACTAAGATTTCTTTAATATGAATTATATAAGTAAGTTGCGGTCACTATTTGGTGCATCTTTTATACCACAACGTAAATCTCCCCTTCTTTTTTCCTGCAAACATCCAATATATTACTGCCAAAACTAATCCCTAGTCATCCCCTCTCGTAATAAGTACTAAATAAAGCTTATTGTGAAATTTTTAAGTGCTTTCTTGAATTTGGCATCCACATTAACATCTTTTCAGAAATCATTTCCAGAATCGTTTCCAGAAATCATTTGTACAATAATAAATACAGATTTAGCAAAATACATTGAGTACTACCATTTTTTAATATATTTTTTAAGTAATAGTCGGTTACAATAAAGAAAATAATTTTCAGCATTTATATGTCATTGTTTTAATTATTTTTTGAACGCGTGTTAAAAAATTAAGTAATACAAAAATACATATAAATTTTAAAATATGTTTCTTAGTTTCATTTTTGTAATAAAATCGTTTATTTTCTTAATCTTTTTGTTCAAGAACAAATTCTTCATATTTTAGCAATTCGGCAAGAATTATTATAAATTTCCCAATTATACATTAACTGACATAACATAACAACGAAATTTCCAGAAAAGCAAAGTAGCTTGGCAAATTTTTAACAAATCGCGTTTTAAAGCCAAGAGTTTAATTAAAAGAGATAAATATAAATTGAGTTTTTGCTTACAGGCACTTTTTAAAAACTGTAATATTATTAAAATAAATTCGTAATTGTATGCAGTTAAACAGTAGCAGTTAATTGTATGCAAGTATATCTGACTATTATTTTTAATGATATATTAAAAATATTGGGGGCTCAATACTTTTGTTGAAGGCTATATACATGTATGTGTGTGTGTGCGTGTGGATGAATGTCTGTATGTGTATATAGTATAGGCGCAGACTCCCAAAAAGTTTTAAGGAGCCACCGGCTCCTAAATCCAAATAATCCAGTGACCACATTGTGAAAGAAACTCATAAAAGCAATAGCGGTTGTATGGGAAAAAATTCAGCGTGCGAATTTCATCAAAGGATCAGCAAAAAAAGCGAATTTCGTCAAAGAATTCCGAAAAAACGAGAATTTTGTCAAAGAATCGGGGAAAAACGCGTATTTCGTCAAAGAATCGCGGGAAAATACGAATTTCGTCAATATTAGCAGAACAATGTCAACGTCGTCAAAGGCTAACGTAAAAAACCACACTAATTTTATCAAAGAACCGCAGAAAAAAACGTTAATTTTGTCAAATGATCGCGAAAAAAAAAACACGACATTCATAAAACGATCGCTATGATACCTGAATTTCGTCAAAGAATCGCGGAAAAAACGCAATTTTCGTTGGAGGATAACGGAAAAAAACGCGATTTTCGTCAAAGGATCGCAAAAAAGCGATTTTCGTCTAAAGATTGCCGGAAAAACGCGAAATTTGCCAAAGGATGGCGACTTAGACGCCGAAAATTAGTCGCCGCGTGGCGACTGGTGACAGTGAATTTACACCTATAGTATATAGGTGAAGATAGAGTAAAGTAAAGCATTAAAGTCTGATTTTTTTTTCGTAAATTTAAAGATGAAACCACATGAAATTCTTAAATATACCTTAGTTCGTCATATTCATTTATTAACTTCATTTATTACTTTTTCAAAACATAAGTATTAATAGGCTTGAAAGAAAAAATACTTTTTTTAAATTTAAATGTGTCGCCTACTGTGTCCTAGGTCAGTGGTATAGTAGAATACGACATGGGGCGCAGTGGACCATGCATAGTGAAATGTAAACTTTAACATTAATACACATTTCAGAGCCAAAGTACTTCATTATAAATCTGTAACCATATTTTTTAATAGTTTCAATAGCACGGATATCAACAATTTATTAAATTCACATGCATAAAAACATAATATTTTAGTGAACAATTATATGCATAGATATATTAAACAAGATTTTACTTATATATTAATTTTAAATAGGAATTATTTATCGTATTTTAAGCAATATGTAAATAAGACAATTTAAAAAAAGATTTTCTTTAGAACACCATGATGCCTTGAGTTTTTTAAAAAGTAGATAGTTGCTTATTCCGGGATGGTGTGTGAAAAAAATGAAATAAAATAAATATCATTCCAAATAAAGATTAATCGGTTTAATTTGAATTGGTAAACGTATTCTTCCAGATAATGGAATCGAACAGAACACAAAAGTAAGTAACTTATTTTCCTTTTTTAACAATATAATAAAAAGGAACAAAATATAACTTTTTTCTTTACTGAAGTTTAAATTTGTAACTGTTTTAAGTGTCTATGGGAAATTTCACTGTTAAATTCGTAGATAAAAGTGGTTCACAGTGCCTCTTTTAAAGGTGGTCCAACGCATATCATCTAGACACTGAAAAGAAAATATTCTAAAATATTTTACTTGAAGTCGAAGTGCAAATAGTGAATTGAATACTAATGCGCCTTATCTTTAAACTTCAATTACTTTTTCCTATCAACTTCTAATTTTTATTATAAAAAAAAAAAAAAAAATCCACAGAGGAAAAATTTATTTTGTAGCTAAAAAAAAGAAAGAATCTTCCTCTAAAACGACAAAATGACTAAAATCTGCTTTGACAGTGTGATTTATGTCTAGAAATATCCATTGCTTTACTGCCACTTAAATGTACACAAATGCATTTTGAAGGGGTGGCCCGCTGTGCCACATCATCCCTTGTGTATGTATATAACGTTTTCTTGGTCCTATAGAGGTCAGTGTATTTTTCGTTATCGAAAAAAATTGCAATGAAAATGTTGACCCTACGTGAAAGTCCAAAAACGTTTCCTTCTGTTGTTGTGTAAATTTAAATTCAGCTTTACGCCAAAAGAGGACGAAACCCACATTGCGTTTCGGAACAATAAATTTCACTTTACGGAAGCAGCATATTAATATACAGCTTTAAAGTCAAAGGGGTCCGGGATCAAAATTCTACTTTTTTTTTTTTTTTTTTTTTTTTTTTTTTTTTTTTTAATAGAGATTTTGACATGATTTTTTTTTTCTGAAATATGTTTTAGTATGATAAGAATATTGCATGTAAAAAAAATCTGAAAAAATTTTAAATATTTTTTCTAAAAAATTAAATTTTAAAATTTTAAACATATTTAATCTCTGGAAGTACTTACTCGATTTACAAAATGTTTACATTTTTGTGTACAGAAATAGTGTCATTTTAATTTTTCTTCGGGATTTCTTAAAATATTGATTATGAATTTTATAAAAAAAATTTAAGTAAAAAAATGAAGTTTTTTATGAGTGAGTTTCTGATTAATTAGCATATTTTCACAAGTACCACTTAAAATTAAAAATCCTGAAGACAATTTGTTGGAAATATAGCACAAAATCTCTGTTGAAATTTTCATACATGTATCTTGTAAGGAAATTTAGATATATTCTTTTAAATTTGACAAATCGTGAAAAAATTCATTCTGAGATAAATGGAGCTAAAGTTCTCGTCAGAGGGTAGCTGATGCATCGCTTCTCAAGACGAAAGGTGTTATATGTCTGGATCAAATTGAGATAAAAGCATGCGGTTTGTAGTATTTAACGCTAAAAATTCAGTATATATTTTTTAAATTGCATTTTTTTTTTTTTAGAATTTTTAGCCCCGGACCCAATTAAAAACCTTTTAATGTCCAACATATGTCAAAACATATACTGTTTGTATATGTTTTTGTAAACATTACGGTATTTTTAAAAGTTTCACATTGGTAATTTTCATAAATGTATATTTTTAAAAATCTATTTCGATAATATAAAAAATAATTTTTAGGAAAACGACAATGGCTGTTTCAGGAAAAACACTCCGGCATTTACTCTTTTAATCATATAATTACTTACTACAAATTCCACTATAAAATATTAGAAATTATGAATTTTCTGATTGGCTTAAATAGACCGACTTAAGAAATCTATAGTTTAATTTTGAACAAGTTATACAATATAATTTTATTAAGGAAATAAAATTAAAATTTTCGAAAGTCTTGTAAAAAATCGAATGTAAATTTCGTATATAACGCATCAAGCTTTGATTATGAAACACTTTCAAACATATCCAGAAAACTGTAACGAAATTTCGCCGTTAAATAATGTAAAATAAGACATTTAAATACACAGTTTAGAAAACACGCAACACAATTAAAAATACAGTTTCAGCAATTACCGTCCATAGTCAGAAAAGTAGTCGAATTATTTTGTGCAACCCAATATATGATCTATAGATTTGGATATATAATACATAACATGCTAAAATATAATTTAGTTAGAAAATGCATAGCATAGGTGAAAATTCAGTTTTAGATATTTTCACCAATAGATGGAAATGCTCTTTAATTCCTTATATTATCTACAGACTTTTAAACACTTTACATATATTAAGTTAAAATTTAACCTTCTCGCTGCGCATCCCACGATTTCCACGGGCAACGTAAAAGTAGAAAATTTGCTCATCCTACGATTTCTGCTATCTTTTATCTCTGATCTAATTCTATATTAAAAAAGAACTCTTTTACAAAAAAAAAAATTACGTATTTTAACTCTAAAATATATGTAGATTGGAAATGTGTAGTAAAATAAATGCGCAATTTTTTAAACTATTTTGACAAAAAAAAAAAAAAAAAAAAACGAAGCGAGAGGGTTAATTCAGGTAACAAACGCATAACACAACTAAAAATGCACTCCCGGCAATTACCAATTATAAACGGCAATCTATCCAGTTCTTTGAATATCCCTGTAAATGAATTTAATTATATTCCAAGAACTTCTTTTAGTACGCTACATATAAATTAGCAGGGAAATATATAACGCTATTGAAAAGAAATTTTAAATAATTCTCTCTCATAGGCAGTAATACTTAAGAAATCTTCTGCGTAACCTTGATTATGATGTATACAGTTTATACACATTACGTAATATTAAAAAATTATAGTTAAATTTAAAATGTATACCACAACTAAAAACGCATTTCCAGCAATTATTACTCACAGGCAGTGCTCTAACTGAATTCGTTTGTGTGTTCCTGCAAATGAACAATAAATTCTATGCACATCATACTTTACAGTAAGTGTCTTACAGTGTACATCGGAAATGTATGTCAATTTCATTATGTTTGAGATAGTATAAATCATTAAAGTACACTGCAAACGACTTTGCCCCGTAAACCATTATGTAAATGAATTAGTCGTATGACCCTATAAATGAATAATAAATTCTTTTCAACCTGTATTTTACAGAAAGTATGTTCTAGTGCGCTTCAGAAATGCATAATAATTTCATTATGTTTGAAATAATGTAACATCAAAAAATGTGTCGAAAACGATTTTTTTTTCCATTGACCATAATGTAATAACACTTTTGAGTATTCCTGTAAACAAACTGTGAATGGTAAACACTTCATTTGCAGTAGAATCATGCTATAGTAAGCTTCAATAATATATATAAATTAAATGTCAAGTCGGGTATATTTATGGTAGTTAGAGCACACACAGTCTGGCAGACTGCGAGACTGAAAAACCGAATTAATAAACACATTTCAAATTTGTTGGACAGTGTGAAAGAATGCCGAAATATTAAATGTTACATGGGATAAAACCTATAAAATGTTTCATTTTTTTCTATTATGGAGGTTACATACGTACTCGGTGGCGAAAAAATGACTTTTTTTTTTTTTTTTTTTTTTTTCTGGAGAGTAAAATTAATTGAAAAACTACTTATTCCACGTTATTTTTTATTGCTTCAAGTATTTAGAAATATTTTTTTGGTTAAATTTGGTCACATATTACGTCGGAAACCTGCCGTTGAGTCGACCTATACCAAAATATGTGAGTTGGATGGGCAACATTCTAACTTCCTGTACAAACACAAAGTTTCCTCAGTTTCTTCTTGTGAAATAAGGTTGTAGCTAAAGTCCATCGGCTCAAATTTTTGAAAAATAAGAAAATTGCGGTATTTTTATATATATTTTTTTCGTCTAAATTCTTACCTTTAACCCTCTCGCTGCGTAAGTAATTCTTCGCGATGAGCGTCTTTTACAGAATGTTTAATCGTTTATCACCGGTTCTTTAAAGCAGAAATTTTTGACTACCGTAATTGGGTAAAATGTCCTGATTAAATCAGACAAAGTTTTCGCTAAAAAATAACTGGTGGGAACAACCAAATAGCATTAATTTGACGGGAAAATGCATGCCCGAGCATAGCTCGGGCTGCGCAGAGAGAGGGTTAAATGTTGAAAAATGTTGTTTCCAGAAAATCGCGTTTAAAGTTTTAGAAGAAAAAATATACTGATAACGGTTTTTTTTTTTTTTTTTTTTTTTTTTTTTTTCAACTTACGCTTAATTTGATATTCCTGCGCCATACTGTGGACAATCCTTTGCCTTAATCTGCTCATTTATTTATTTATTTATTTATTTACACCTCCGAGCAGTACCAACATTTTTCGTCGCTTGTGCCGCTTTGATTTTACGAGTACCATATCGCAGACGTTTGGCGTCCTCCTTTGCATCCCATTACTTGTAATATCTGCATGTTAATTCCTGCACAATCATTATATGTGGCAGAACAATATAGGTGGAAATTTGAACAATAGAGCGACTTCCGGGTGTGGCTTTTGGACAAATTTCCCAAATTTTAATATTCAAATTCTCACTAGCGTTCAATAAGGGAGTAGAACAGTGTTGCCAGATTGGGGACATTTTTGTCCCCAGATTGTTGATTGTCGCCGTTTTTTTGAAATAGAAAAATTCAGCATATTTAAAAATGGATTAAGCATTTTGAAAAACAAGGCGAATTATACTATTTAAAAAAAGTTGTGACAGCCAAAAATTTTTGAATTAAAAAAGTCCCCAATTTGGCAACACTGGAGTAGAATATTTAAATTGCTCAGTACATTCGCACAAATATAACGAAAACATGTATTTGTGAGTTTCTTCCTGAACGCTACAACTGGCATTATATTGTTCGGCGAGGTCAGTTTTATCGATCGTGCACGCACACACATTTTTGCTTATATTTTTCTTAATAATTTAGATATCACTTTAAATCTTTTTGACCATAATTCAATACACTTTAAGGATTTAATTTCCGTCAAAAAAAAAAAAAAAAAAAATAGGTCTTTTGAAAGTTGAGAATGTATGTAACTTCTTAACTCTTACCAATAAGATGGATTTATTTCTTACCAATTTAATAATACAGGGTGTCAACAAATTAGTTTGGCAAAAAGAATGATTTATTGAATGGAATTAACAGAAAAAAATGAAAGTACATATTGTATGTAGTAAGATAGAAAAATAGTTCAAGTTTACCACTATCACAAATTTTCGATGTGACTTCCTTTCGTGACTGCAAATGTCCCATTTGTAAATCATTTCTTGCCACAGATTCGTAAGCATGTTTCCGTCGATCAAATTAATTGCAGTGCAGATTCTTGATTTTAGTGCAGATTCTTTATTTCAGCACAGGAATGGATGCAGGAACGGCTTGCACACTTGATCCTTTACAAAACCCTATGCACCGAAACAAAGCGGTGAAAGATCTTATGATCGTGGTGGTCATCGAATAACACCTCCGCTCGCTAAGCGATAGCGTCAGTAATGACACCTAACACCATCTATGAATAAACTTCGGCAATATTACTACTAGTCTGACTTTCAACTAGTTAATTTCATTTAAGATTTCGGAAGTTCTTAACTTACGAAATTTCCCAGCTAATTAGTAGACACCCTGGATATTGAGATTGTTTTTTCCAATACAAAGGTTTCATTAGCAAAAAGAAAAGTTCATATAGTTTACAGAAAATTTCTGAAACGAATTATAGATTGGTCAGTAAAGTTCAAATATACTTTTTTAGTTTCTCATACTTCTAATTTATTAATTTTTAAATAAATGCCTTTGGAATATTTAAGGACAGTACCGATGGAGCAAAAGAAAATAAAATAGATTAAAAATCTGTGAGACAAATAAAGCGGAAAAGAAATGCCGCAGTCGTAAGTAAACATAAAATCTCTTTTTCCAATGTTTTTAATTAAGTATAAATAGTTTTCTAATTTGAAATCGTACATTGAAGACTCGATTGTTTTTTTTTTCTTTTCAAGAAAAAAAATATAGTCTTACAGATCAATATTATCAACTTAAGATGGGAAGATGGGATTTCCTTTTTTTCGGTTAAAAAATCGATTTTTTCACATGTTTCTATTCTCTATAGTCTGTAGATGATCCTTATTAAACGATTTGGCTGAACCAGAAGTTCTTTCATATTTATTTATCGCTTTAGCGCAACTCGTCCTTGGACTTACACTACTATAAAATGCATTTTACGCAAAATGATTTCATTCAAACTGGGTGGGGTGGGGGGGGGGGATCGGAACGCAAAGACTATTAAACCGATCTTTCTAATTTTTCTTTTAAATTAACTCATTAACGCCGGTTGGCAGGAAAACTTACCATTTAAGTAGGACGAAATCTTTAAATTTTAAAACAGTATTTTAGTAAGACAATTTTCATATTATCTTATCTGAAACTTTGAAAGATTAAATGAGTTAAAATTACAATATGATAAAACTGCTGTGAACTGGTATCTAGGTATTAAAAGGAGTGTAAATAATAGTCGTCATTAATGGGTTAAAGGTAATATAATTTATTGGCGCTTGGACCACTTTAAGCTATTTTTATAAAACATAAACGTCTAGTTCCACGAGTACTTGCAGTGTAAGTCACATGCTATGATTTTTGGCTACCAGTTTTTTAGAACGGAATAATGTGACTTATTTTATCGGATATATCTCATTAATTAAATAAGGAGAAGCAAACTTTTCAAAAATAACGGTGGCCAGCAAGCATAGCAGTTATCATTTATATGACTTATACTACAAAAACCCATGGAACTAGTCAAATATTTTTAGAAGCACGCAAAAGTGCAAAAAAAAGGGGTCATAAATAGACCTTTATTTCAAATAGTTTTCACTTTGTTGATTTTCATGTTTTTGAACTCAACGTGCTTAAAGCTCCAAACAATACTATCTACTTTAATAATCCTTAAGGAAAATTGATTACAATAGACTCTAGTGATCTATCGGATCCCGCCTGATTGGAAGTGCGCGGCGCGTACGCTAGGATATCCATCCACGCAACTCTAGCCACATCATCATTTTTTTATTTATAATAGAAATGTTCTTCAAATGATAATAAATAACCTGCAAAAAACTCGGAGCTAAAATCTTTATTCCTATTCCAGGAAAAATGCTAAAAACACAATTTTTTTTTTGTCTTTCTAGAGACAAATCTCCTCTTAATCTCATTTCCTTCTATTTTAAGGAGAATAATGCAATTTTCGTGATTTCAAATAAAACCAAGTTAATAACAATGTCACAAACACCAAATTGTGTTATAACATCAGGCCAAAAATAGCATTAGTAATGAACGCTACAGGGATAAGAAGCTCAGAGATAGAACATCTTAATAATATTTAACTAAAATAAGAAAGATTTGCCAACACTTTTTTGATAAGCATATCACAAGTAGGAATTAATGTCATATACAAAACCTAGTTTGTATCTGTATTTCTTAATACCTTCACATAACATTTGAATAAACATTTGAAGAGCTCAGATGATAAAGGTGGTAGGTAACACAATGATCAGTTTGGGGAAATCAGCTGATAAATAAAATAATTACATTAGTTTTATTGTCAAATGCCTTCTTTTACAATTAAAATATCATCTCTGTGAGTATAAGGTTTTTTCAAATGATAATTTAACAGATGGTAGACGTACATTGATTATCTTAAATCATATGATTAACTCAATTTTTTTAGTTTTGTCACACACCACCTTTATCATCTGCGATTTTAATTTACTAAAATTCAATGTAAGTTAGTGGTTCTCCCAAATGTAAACCAGTAGTTAACCTGTCCATATCCGATAATTAGTGCGAATTCTTATGTACAACTTTGTATTTTATCTATAGAATTCATACACACCACATAATACACAACAAATTTAAAAATGCATACCACGACGGAAAAATCTCTTCCAGGAATTATCGATCATAGTCAGTCCTATAACCTAATTCTTTTGTGCATCTCTGTAAATGAACGATAATTTCTAAGTACTCCAAAATCTATAGAAAATATGTTGTACTGCAGTTTAGTGATACTTAAATTTCAGTACGTTTGAAGTATCGTAACATCATTAAAATTAACCGCAAACAATTTTTCCCCATCGATCATAATGTAATGAACTTTTGTGTGCGTCCCTGTAATTGAGCTATAAATGCCACTTATTTTACACTCCTGAGAAATCTCTGTTGTCTATCTCAGTAATGCATATTAATCTCATTATGTTTGAAGTATCGCCACATCAATAATACGTAGCGAAAACGATTTTTCACCATACACCATACTGTAACGAAAACCTTTTACATATCCCTGTAATCGAACTATAAATGTAACATATTTCATTTTCAATACCAAGCTTCTATAGTATAACTCAATAATACCTAAGCATTGCAAAGCAATCCGAGTATATTTACGAGAGTTAGAACACGGAGAGACGGACAGACATACACATAATTTGAACTGATAAACACTTTTCAATTACGTTAGAAAGTGTTTAAAATGAACATTCCTCATTCAGAATAAGTCGATATTTTTAATAATAAAGTTTTAAAGAGAATTTCAAAACATATATGCAATAAGAGATGTACTAAAGACGGAGAAACGGAATATAATTATTTTTATATCAAACTTGCTGACTTGCCCGGGCCCGTCGATTTTTAAAAATGAATCGCGAGTATTTAAAATCTCGATTCATATTAAAAAAAAAAAAATAATATCTGGAAATGAACCTTTAGAATGCATCCCCACAGCCTTAGGCACCGTAAACCGGGCGTGCTACGCAGTATGTACCAAACAAACCTCTCCGAATGCAATCTGTTACTTCCGCATTCCACAGTCAGGGGGCGCACACTTTTCTAAACAAACCTACATCCGAAAGAAACTCCGTTATCCAATCTATCCATAGGTACATTAGTCGAGGGAGTGCGGAACTCAAATAAGAGAAAACCAAGCTGGGTGATGCTAATTGGAGGGAGGGGTGTCCTGAGGTGCATAATAGAAAAAGTGATCAAACGGTTGTCCAATGATATATCACTTGAGGGGTTCGGAGAAAGTTAGAAAAGAACCCCCGGGGGAAATCGGGTGGACGTGAAATGCATAACACGAAAGAGTGGTCAAAGAGCTGTCCAATGATATGTCACATGAAGAGGTAGAAAAAGTTAGAAAAATGACCCCACTGGGACAAATTGGGGGTGAACGGGGACGGGATGTGCATAATATATAAGATTGCTCAAAGGGCTGTCCAATGATATAACACATGAAGGAATCGGAAAAAGTTAGAAAAGTGCCCGTCTCCTGGTGGGCAAATTTGGCCAACGGTAGGGTCATAATATGAAAGTGTGATGAAAGGGCTTCCCAATGATATATCACATGAGAGGTTCGGAAAAAATTAGAAAAGTACGCTCCGGAGGGGGGGGGGGGGGTTAAGTGACGCGAAGTGCATAATATGAAAGAGTTGTCAAAGGGCTGACCAATGATATATCACCCTGGTCCTACAGTGACAAGGGTCTTACCTGAAATGTAAAAATGGAGGATAAAATAAATGGAGATACTGCTCCAAAAACTAAGAAGATCGAATTAAAACGGGAGCAAATTATTAATAATTTACTGGTTCGTTACAGGTATTAACTTCTCTTTATTTATTTGGTCTATTGCCAATATGATTCCCCCCCCCCCCTTCCATTGATTTAAATTATCGATTTAAATAAATACGCTCGCCCTCCATCTACTTAGAGGATTAAATTGGTTGGTGAGACTATGACGACAATGTCAAATAGTGTGCTCTGCTTGTATAGTGTGAGTCTAAGACTCACATGAAAAGAACAAAAATCGTGAATCAAGCATATATTAAGAAGTACTTTCTAAAGCTATCAGAATATTTTAACAAATCTATATAATTTTGAATACAATGAAAGGAGATATCTAAATAAGAAAATTAGAAAACACATAATACAGAGGAAACCCCATTTTCAGCAAATACAGCCCATAAACGGTAATGTATGCAAATTTTTTTGTGCAGTCCTGTATATGATCTATAGAATTTTATGCATACGAGACAGAGAAACTAAAATTTAATTCAGCTGGAAAGCTCATTAAAATATTAGAAACATTTTTTCTGAAAACTATCTTCCACACGCAGCAATATATTCATTTCCTTTTGTCCAACTATGTTGGATTTATTTATATTATACTCACAGTACATACTTTTGTAAAATTTAATTCAGCTTATAAAACAAACAACATACTCAAAAAAATCTTCTCGGAAACTCGTCTATACGAATTAATTAATTCGAGTTATTTTGTGTTGCCTGTATGTGATCTATGGCATTTATACACGCCGCGTGGTACCATAAAATTTATTTAAGCTTGAAAACGAATATCAGTAACTGAAAATTTATTTATTGCAGTTATTGATCAATAAAATATTAATCATAGATTATATCTGAAGCTCAGAAATGAAATCCTTCTAGATCAGTAGTACGCACTCAAATGTATATAAAGAGTAAAGTCTGTTAGAGAACTGAGCCCAAGGATAACAATTACGTTTGTCAGTCATATACGTCTATATAGGCATTATAAATGAACTGCTATTAAATACTAGTTATTAATACGTAAATATTTATTTTAACCAGAGTTGACAATCTAAAGTTAACTGCTCGGTGGATAAGGTACTTTTAGCTAATAGGGAGGTAGGGGGTTTGTAAAATGCGGTGAAACGCTATAGGCCAGACTTACAATATTTTACTCCTGTAGAAGCATTATGTTTGTTTTTATTGTATCAAATTTCTTGGTAAAAGAGAGAGAGGCAAACCAAAAACAGAAAGAAAGGCTTGAAGAGACAATATTAATAAAGAGTAGGCATTCCAAACTCTGGAAGAGAAAAATTAAGAAAATTTTCTGTTGAAGGAAATCTCAGTACCGAGGAAATTTGAGAAGATGAAGGGAAGATTTTACAATAAATATATATCTGTATATATTTGTATATTTTTCAATTGTGTGCCCAACTTCCGGGCAGCATAAAATGAAACCTCGGGGCACGTAGTGAGTACCATTGTTCTAGATGACATCAGAATCTTTCTGTGGTGCCCTGTAAAAGAACACTAAATTCTACATGCCTAATTTTTTTCCGTAGCATATGTTATCGGGCACCTCAATAGCTTATCTCAGTTTCACATGACGTCATTTAAACAATTACTGCAATTACAATCAGAATGCTAGCTTCGCATCGTACAGGTAGATTAGTGGCAAAGCATTTGTGTGTATAGTTAATGACCCTAGTTTGATTCCAGGATTGGACAATTTTCACTCTTTTGTCTCTACGCATTTTAAGCAACTAAAAAATTTATTATTGCCTTTAAGTGTTATGCAATCTAATTCTTTTATGTGTCCATATAAATGAACAATAAATGCTACGCACACCATTTTATATTAGAAACATATTGTGGTATATATGAACATTGCAAATCAATTTCATAATGTTTGAAGTGATCTAAAGTTACTTAAATATATTTCAAACAATTTTCGGCCATACCCGCAATGCATCCGAATTCTTTTGAGTGTCTTTGTGAACAACTATAAATATTACTTATTTCATTTTCAGAATGGGGCATGTAATGGTAAACCTCAATAACATATGACGAGCTAAGTGGAAGAACATGTTAAGTAACAAAAATTACATTTGAAGAAATTTGAAGTGAAAGTTTTTGCTGTAAATTTTAATGATTTATTTTCAGTTTGATAGCACGTGTTTAAAATATTAACAGGTATGGTACTAAACTCTCTCAGAATAACATATTCATATTTAATTCTTAAATATTAAAAATTATTAATATTATTGACATTATTAAATATTAAAATATTAAATATTAATGAATAATGTTTTAAATCTTCAAGACTAAATAGAATCTCAGTATTTTATCTTCAGCATGTGATAGGATACCTCATAACGCTTTCATCCAAAAGATAAAAAAAAATTTTAGAAAATGTAGCATAACATGTTCATCCACTCAGCTCTTCATATATCTATATTGCGGCAATCAAAAAATAATTATAAGAGTTAGAGCGTGAATAGACATACAGAAAGCCGGACAGACAGATAGAAGGACAAACCGACGAATTCTTTTATGTATAAATTCTTATAAGTACAGACGAACTGAAACCATAACCATTATTCAACTATGTTGAAAAGAGTTTAAAAACCAGACAGATTCTATCATGATCAAAATCATCCTGAATCATAATCGCTAGCACATATTTATTAGTTTCTGTGATAATCCCGTTTTCCCAATTCCTTAATTAGGTGTCACGTGAAAACAAAATTTATTACATTTTTATCTTGAAAATAAGATTTACTCCTCTTTTCCTCTTTTTTCTCTTTTCCTTTACTTCTTTTTTGTAATTATTTTTTAATGTATCTTTATTCTCCAAGAAAATTATGGGATTTCAGTTAGCATAAAATTAATTTTAAAATACCAAACTTTTATTTCAGACGCTTTTTCAAAAGCTTCAGACACTTAAAAGAAAACTTTTTTAAAAAATGGAAAGATCTCTTAATTAATTGCAAATTTTTTGTTTCAGTAATAAACTTTAAAAAAAAAAAAAAAACACATACAAAAAAGGGCCAAATTAATGGACAAAAACTGTTTAATTTTTATAAATGGTACAAAGTCGTAATTTTAAACTTGTGTGTGTGTGTGTGGGGGGGGGGGGGGGGGGGTTAAGAAATAAATTTTGCTAGTAATCAAATATTAGGAGTAATTTTCTGAACTAAGAATAATGAAAAATATCAATAATCACTTTTGCTATCTACTGTTTAGTACGATTACCAACAGAAATTTTGTTTTACATTGACGAGACAAAACATTACGAAAACCGCTTCGCTAAGATAATGAGTTCTTTGGTATCTCATTTATGGCACATGACAAAGTGGACATGCATTTAATGGCTGGCGAACAGGGCTCCCACTCGGTCCGTTTTTTGAACACCACAATTTTTATAAGAAAAATCACCTTTATAAATTTCGTAGAATCTTACCAGGAAACGCGTTTTTCTTCCAATTGTTGCTGAAACCTACCATGAAATTTTTTCTTTAATTAGACTGGTGTTCAAAAAACGGACCAGTGGGAGGCCTGCTGGCGAGAATAGTAAGCTACTGATTTTTTTAATAACCGTGTGCGTAAATGTAATGTTTGCTGCTTTAATAAACTTTGATAAGGGGCAGTTTGTGATGTCCGAAAGTTGAAGAGGGGCATCTCTGAAATGGTACATCTGGTCGGCGGTCAGTGCTGCTGCTCTTAGCACGTTTCAAAAGTGGGAGACTGCTGGTAAAACATATCGTTGGTACCATGGCATACTATTCAATATTAAAAGAGTGTTGCCAGTGGGTTACTTTTTTAAAATTCAGATTTCTTGATTGGCACCACTTGATCACTCTACCAGGGAGCCAACCAAATAATGGCAAAGGCCCTGAATCCCGGGCAGAAAAACGTCCTCCACCATCTAACTCAACCCCAGCCGCAGAAACAGACCCGGAAACAGCGACAAACAATAAAACTAAAAAGTCACAAAAATATGGCACACTCTGCCTAGCAAATAAAATACAAAAATTAAAGTCATGTACAAGTTTTAACATATGACTGTAACCCTAGTTACTATAAAATAAAAATAAAGCTAAAACTAAAACTAAGACTGAATGAAACTGAAAAACAAAATTTTAAGTTATTTTCAGTTACAAATGACTGTATAAATATATCTTAAAACTAAGTACGATTTACACTAATAATCAAGACAAGATAAAACATTAAGGCAATAACACATTTTAGGTCAATACAAGTTACAAAAGACCATCAGACCCTGAAAGTCCAGAAACAACTCAAAAATGCGTGAAGGCAGAAAGATTAGCAAAGCATTATGTGGATAACAGTGCGGCAAAAGTGCACCAAAAATTCTTTAATTACACCAAAGTATTCAAAATCTGTACTGTTACTGGCACCACTTTTTTGAAATAGTAAAATTTGCCTTATTTAATGCTATATTAATTAAGGTGAAAACAAGGGGAATTTTACCATTTCATAAAAGTAGTGCCAATCAAGAAATCTGAATTTATAAATAGTGGCCCACTGGCAACACTGTTTTCATATTGGATAGTTTGACATGGTACCGACGATTGAGTAGACGGCAAGACTGAGAGCGGTTCACCATCCAATAATTAATTACGGATAGCACAGAATGTACCGCTTGGTAAAAGCAAATAGGTGCATTCCAGTGTTTCAACATTCTAGAGCAGGGGTATCAAACTGTGGTCCACCCGATACCACTAATTCTTAAAAGAAAAGTCGACTTCTTGAATCGCAGAAATTCGATTATTGGATAAGGCAATGATTACTGTAAAATTTTAGTGGTATCCGGTGGGCCACAGTAATACACCCCTACTCTAGAGAATATGAATGCAAACCTAAATAGAAATGTACCTCAGAATACACTGCACGTATTCTGATAGGTATGGAGACTCATAGCAAATTATGTCAGTTAACCGAGTTAACATATCCAGTTTCCCGTGAAAATCATGACTATACCACGAAACAAAGTTATCAATCTGTCTAGACGAATGAATCACGATTTAAGTTTTTGTATCATGTAGATGATCATGCCAAAATAATTGTATATTAGTGTACCATCTTCTTACAGAAGATTGCCTCTGTTCATATGCCAGCGATTATATACAGGTGGTAGATATATTATTTTATGGATAATATTTGAAAGGGAGGACAAACTGGTGGTTGCTATAAAACACACACCGTGAAAAATATAGTTTACCTGACTATCATTGTTCTTTAATGTATTCTGTCTTACTGATCAGAGTTGAAGTTCTCCAGCAGGACAGCTCTCCTTCTTAAAATATTCTTATTGTGGAAGAGTGGTTTAAGGTATATGCCGATGAGATCAAATTGCTGCTACTTTCTCCTAGTTTACCGGAATTAATAATACCTCGAATCTCATAGTGCGCCAGTATCGAGCTCACCAACATTGCTCCCATAATCTACGGATACTGATTGTCCTGTGATTCGAAATCTGATACAAATTTCCTCGTGGGTGATTTCTGTACACTTATTAAGGAATTTAGTGTAGAATCATAGCTACTTCCAATTCCAGCCATTTTGCTTGTCAAGGGTGGAACAACAAAAGTATTATACAGCACGGTATTTATAAGGTTTTGGTTTGTGGGTGTACTTTGCGGACCATTTGCCGCCCGTGTTTATTTACCATTTTAATACTTTGTAACTAAAGTAACTGGTTATTATATCGCGCCACATTATATCGCTATTTCAGATACATCGGTCTTGTGTAATATATTCCGAAACAATAATTTCTACCTCAATCATACTTTTTAGATAACTAAACATGACAAATATAATTTTTTAGATAATTTTATAATACAATTAATATAATGTCGATCACAAAAATCATAATTCGTTCATTAATAAATATAATCATTCATTCATAAAATCGTTCATTTTATTAAGAAAATTGTAATATGCGTATAAACTAATGTTTTTGAGACGAATAGAAAGCATTTGCTTGTGAGATACTATCGTTCTTGATTTTTGTGCTTTTGATTATAGTGCAATTTTGAATATATCGTGGTATTTTTCTTGCCTCCTTGCATGTAAGACGTTCACGCCGGCGCGGTGGGTCACACTCGACTGTCTCAGAGTTGTCAAGTCTCCGGTTTTTTGAACACCACTGATATTTTAGAGAAAATATTGTTCCTTTAAATCGCCCAATTGTTCTAATTAAATAATCTGTATTAAAATACTGGTATAAAAAAACCGGAGACTTGGCAGCTCTGAGACAGTTGAGTGTGACCCACCGCGTCGGCGTGAACGTGTTAATAAAATGCAATGAAACGAAAGAATTGTGCATTAAAAATATATTATTTCTTTTTTGTTACAAAGAAGAAAATGAAATGAATTTTACTTACAGTAAAAATAGTAAGTATATGTTTGCCGGTGGAAAGGTGACGTCTAGCAAAATAAAAATAATAAAATTGATTAATAAAAATCGTCATGCCAGTATAAGTATGATACTGACAGTCCTTGATGCAATCTGTATTATTTTGCAGTCTGTAAAAGTCTATTATTTACTACAACTGCATTTGACCTACCTTGTACAATAATCCTATGCGCTCACATAAAACCATTTTTCTATACGTATATCCTATTTTTTTTTTTCAAATTGCATACATTTCGTTACGTCAGACAGTATTAAAAATATTTGTTCAGTAAAATTAAAACAGCATTTTCTTCCCCTTTTTTAATTTTTCACATTTTAAAGTTAATGAGTATTTAAAAACTTAGAACACAAAAAAAAGTAGTACTTAATAAATTTTAGCTATAATGAAAATTTTTAACAAATTATTGATCTTGAAGTCTAATTTTTTCATTATGAAAAAATTATACAATAAATTTAAATTCTGATAACCAGAATAAAATAGAACTAATATGTTCAAACAACTTAAAACATTTACTAACCTCTTCAGAGACGATTTTTTTATAGTGAGGGAAAAAAAGACTTTTTTTTTACGATTTACACATTTTATACTAATAAGAATTCAAAAAGAAAAAGAAAAAAATGTAAAACAATAAAAATTTACAAAAAAATCACATTGGTGGTCGATGAGCGCTAATTGTAATTTCTGAGTGAAATGATTTCTTATATATATATATATATATAACAGTAAATTTCTTTCTTACATTTCTACAAGTTATTAAAACTTAATATATTTAATATATCTGATATTATTTGTATCAAATATTAGCTATTTGTTTAAATAATCCAACAACACTGACTGCCGAAAAATTACTTCATGCTTTTTTTATATCTTTAACTGTACATTGTGCAGCCAAACCATAAAAATTTCACTTCTCTTGTTGACAGATTCTGTAGTGAATAAATTTTTGTTTGTTTTGTTTAAGTTTGTAAAATTTTTGTTCTTTTTTATTATTGACAGTAATTATAATCATAAAAAACTAAACGTCGACATATGTGGAGCAAACATTCAAACCGTGGTTTCTCACAAAAAAATAAAAAATGAGTTATTGTTATTTTTATGAACTCAGTGTTAAATTGCACAGAAATAAATGGTATTGTTTACTAAAGAAAATTTTTCTCCGATTATAAATCAATTTTAAAACTTGACGTTTCAATCAAAGAGTATTTCCTCCAAAGCCTGCATTCAATCAAGCAGTGATTTCTCCAGTCTGCCAATCACAGTTGTCACTTAATGTGTACTTTCAAAACCTACCATACATATCACAATTGAAACGGATTGTTTTAGAAAAAAATAAAAGAACTGTTAAAGTTAAAGGCTTCTTGAATTATAGATTTCAAGATCTAAATGAAGAATATGATGTAAATCTTCTTAAAAAGGGAGTTACTGTTGCCTTGTTCAAAGGTTTGTTTTACAATATCTTCCTCTTAGCCACGCCATACCAGTTGAAAAGAACAAAGATGTTAAAAAACTTTTGAAGGTAATGTATAGTGAACAGTGGCAAAATCAACCTGATGATATATTCAAATGATACAACCACATTATCCATGATTGATAAGCCTGCAATAAAGAAGAGGGATATGTGTATAACTGTCTAGATGAAGATATTGGTTTTAAAATTTGAAGTGGATTTCTGGCAAACGAGTATTTATTTAGTAAATATTTAATGAATACTACTAGGTACCATAATCTGTCATCTTATTTTAACAATAATCAACTGAAATTCGGTATTTATTCAAATAAAATAATGCTATTGTATTATTTGTGAGTTAGAACTTATTTCATTCAAAAAGCGTTTTATCCACTTGTCAAACAATTAAAACATGTTTCCTCCTCTGAATTCGGTCAAAACGTGATTTCTCCAAATATTAAATGCATTTTATTAATTTGTTTTATGTTTAATATCTTAGGTATGCTTGCAATTCTTTCTAATAAACAGTAATAAAAATACACAATAAAAATGAGAATTAAATACAAGTTATTTTCTTATTTATCAGTTTTTTGTGTTTTTTGAAAATTTGTATCTGAAGGAGAAAGCATGGTTTGCATGTTTGCTCCACATATGTGGCCAAGAGCGTGAAGAGGTAAAGTAATTCATCTTCAAGTGAATCAGGTTAAAATTAATTTATTTCCGTTTATTGTCAAATACCTCCTTAATCAATCTCTGTGAGTATTAGGTTTTTTTCAAATAGTAATTTAACAGATGGTAGAGGCCAATGATTATCTTCAATCGTATAATTAACTCAATAATTTTTGTCGCATACCACCTTTATCATCTGAGCTGTTTAATTAACAGTGAATTTCGTGATGTAATTGCAAACCATTTATAATTGTTTTGGTTATAGTACTTCTGTTTGTTCTGTGTGTTCAGAAATTTAAGTTATATTTTATAAAGCATGAACATCTCTGTATTCCTTTAAGACCGGGAGTTTTTTTGGTAGAAATCGAAAGTTTAGGTGGTTTCCCCTTATCGATAGGACCGTATTTGATTGAAAAAAAAATTAAAAAAATACCCGATCTCAGGTTATGCCAAGGGAGGACCCGCACAATTGTGCGGGTTCTGTCATAATGCAGCCGTTTTGGGGCTAAATCTACACAACTGTGTAGTTTGGGATTATGTGTTCAAATTTCTAAAGATAAAAGTTTAAGCAAAAAAAGTTGTTGTTTATTGAAATAATTTTCATCAGCCACTACGAAAATGTTTGAAACAATTTTTGTTTTTTGACAGACCACTACAATTTCATTTTCTGAGAGGTGCTCAATGCTCACACCACTCTTAAGAGCCGTTGACAAATGGTATGCCCTTCACTCCGTTTGGATTGTGCCTGATCCTTCAAATTTCTTTTTTTTTTAGTTTTTCCAGCAGCGGTATTTTGTTGAAATACCGATCGAAGTACGTAAAACTAGGTCTGAACCAGAGTAAGGACTACAGCAGGTCCTAAGCCCAGATCCTTGTGGACCAGGTCTGTACTTCCCCACTGGTATGCTACAAAATTTAAAACTATCCCAGATGATACTGTTACAAGAGTGTGTGGTTTGTTTTCTATATACTGCTTTACTGAAGCACGTCCTAAAAAAAGGAATCGTCTACTCATCTATGGAATATTTTCCCTGATCTCCTGGTAAATTCAAGGAGACACTACAGAATCTGTCGAGCATTTGCTGAACTTTCCAGAATTTATTATTTATTCCTGGTGGTTTACTTGCTGTGTCGACAAAAAGGAATGAATTTATCAAACTTAAAAATCTATCTCGTGATATGCATATAACTCATATAAAACTTATAAATCATATATGACATCTATAACTCAGAGCAGAAACATACAGTTCGTTACATGTGCATATTATATTTCTAATACTATCAATTTTAAATAGAAATCATGAATAGTACAAACCTATTAATTTAAAATTAATCTGCTTTAAAAATGTAATTAATAAAAAATAAATTGCTAAAAGCATAAGTTTAAAAAAATCACCTAAAAATAAAAATTTTATGTATTAAGAATTGTACCAATTTTGGAAGTGGTAAATGCCGGACCCGCACAATTGTGCGGATCATTTGTTTTTTCAACATTTGTTAAGCCTAATTAGATTTATCAAAGACCAAAATCAATTAAAATCATGAATAAAGTATATGAAAACAAAAATTAAATGTAAACAAACACTAAAAATCATATTTAAAAGAATTTACGACAGTACACACTTTTTGTCTATTGCTATCAGATGATATAATCTTTTTAAAAGAAGAAAATCTAACCCTGTATTATAGTTGGTGCCCCCTAGTTGTGTCGTACCAAAACATCTGAAGCCAATTAACTCATATAAATGTGCAGATTTGGTTTTAAATCTCACAAAACAGGAAATAGTCATTCTCTTTTACTTTAGCATCACCCGCACAATTGTGCTGGTCAATGCTTAAAGGGTTATCGCAACGCCCCTCCAGGGCCAATTTTAATGGTACCAACAAACCAAAAATGTTTTCTTAAAGTTGAATCATTCTTCTAATCGATGGTGTAATCGGGTTAAAAAATACGAATTTTAACCCTTTCACAATACACCGGCGAACGCAGGTCACTTCTTGCCTCACGGAGGCGATAGTTTTTCTACGCTAAAAAAAACTAAACGTCCTTATTTCAATGCAATCGTTTTAGAGCCTCTCAGTTGACCAGATTTAAATCACTTACAAAAATTTCGTAACGTTCGGACTGGTAGAAGTATTTTTTACAAAATAAAATGTGTGAAATTTTCGACGAAAAATTTAAAACCTCACATTTTCGCTGCAGTTTCGCTCTCTTTTCGGCTCACGTTTTCAGTACTAAATATATATACAGGGTTATTCTAAATGATGGACCCATTTTCAAAAATTTGTATTTATTAAAGTGCAAATCCAAAATGAACAATCTTTATACCAATGAAAAGAGGAAGTTTTAAAGTTTTTAAGACATTATAAATGTTCAATGTGTCCACCGTTAACCCCTTGGGGACGAGCGACACGTATACGTGCCGCATGAAGCTCTCAGAATCCTTGTTTTTTCTCACCAGTAAAATTTTACTGTAAAAATTGCCTTATTTAATCAGCGCATTTTCTCGATTCAACAAGACACAAATTTCTGTTCCTAAAAAACGGTGACAAAAGATTAAAAATTTCGTAAAAGTCTCCCGTCCCGAAGGGGTTAATACCGAATTTGTTTCGAAATGACCTCTGCACTGCAATTTGCTACTCACTTCTGGCGAACTCAAGAACGCACAGAAAACCTTGTGCTCCACAGTAGCCATCTCACTCACAACTGACAGTGAAACGAAATCGCAGCCTATTGCCGCGCGACCTCTACCGGCTGCTTCTGAACCATCCCCGCTTTGAAAGCCGCGCAACTCAGTAACAGCAGATACGTTTTCTCGTGTGGGACGAGTTTGGGTACCGCGTAGATGTTTGCCGTGCAGCAAACGGTGGACACATTGAACATTTATAAAGTCTTAAAAAAAACTTTGAAACTTCCTCTTTTTATTGGTATAAAGATTGTTCATTTTGGATTTGTACTTTAATAAATAAAATTTTTTGAAAATGGGTCCATCATTTAGAACAACCCTGCATAACATCCGTATTTAAACACAATCTCTTTAGATCATCTCAATAGACAAGATTTACATCACTTACAAAAATTTCGTAACGTTCGGACGGGTAGAAGTAATTTTACAAAATAAAATGCAAGAAAATGTCAGTGAAGGAAGTAAAAACGTGATGTATTTCGGTGCGGTTTCGCTTGCTTTCGGCTCACGTTACTACTAAACATTTTTTTTTTTCAAGAAATTTCATAGAATACTTGAATACAGTTATATTTATAACCTATTAAGATTTCAGAGAATTTTGTTGGTAAGAACTATTTATTTTGTTATGCAAATGGAACTGATGTGAAAACAAGAAAAAGAAAGAGAAGAAAACAATTTTTTTTTTCCAACTAGATATCAATATTTTTTCACGTGGTTTTGTCATGAGGTGCATAACCGTCATATTTATAACCGTTGAAAATCTCACAGAATTCGAACATCAAGAATTGTTTTACTTAACTAGTGAAATAGACCAATTAAAAAAAAAGTCTTATGAGCCCTTTTACTACTATATATGAATATTTTTTCACGTTTTTTTATACAGCCTATGAAAATATTATGTTTTTAACTCCTAAAAATTTCAAAGAGTTCGGAAGATAATAATTTTTTTAATCTTTTAAAATTCCGGACGACCTCCACCCCTCCCTAGCCTTTTCCAGCATATTTCAAAATTACACATCGACTCTAAAAATACAAATAAGCAAGAAAGAAAATACCAAATAGCATGTACTTTCAATACTTTTGAAAATACTGCAAACCATTAAAAAAATAGATGAAAATTAACACTTTGAAACAAATTCATTCCTCGAAGTCACTTTTCGTTTTTTTTTCGCACATTTTGCAGTAGAATTAACACTGATCACATATTGATTAAGAAAATGCATTTTATTTTATACAATAGCTCTGAAATTTTAATACTATATACTTTTAGCTAAGGATCGAATATCGATTTGGTTCAGGTATGATCGGATTTAGAGTGAAAAAATAAGTTTGAAAATCAAAAAATATCTCAGAATTTCAATGCAAAAACAAATATGTATAACAATGATTTTTACAACCAAATATCAATATTTTAGCACAAAAATTATACACAGTCGTCAGAAACATATTTATAACTCAGAAATTTGTTTCAGAAAATGCAAAATATAGGAGAGAAATAATGAGTTCCAATTTCAAACATTTTGCCATGTATTCCATTGATCAGAAGAAAAAAAAAATAACGAAAAATCACAGAAGAAAACGCTGCTTTTTACAAATCTGTATCAATATCTTAGCATGAAAATTATACTTAGGCTTTGGACGACAAAAAAAGTTTTTTTTTTAAGGTTGAACCCCCCCCCCCCCCCTGCAACTGCAACGGGACATTTCCTGTTGCAGTTGATCTAAATATTTGTTTATTTATATTATATTGATTCTGAAAATGTAGAAGAAAGAAAAAAACTAAATCTATTGAAATAAAACTCAAAAGTTTTTAGAGTTAAATCATTTGCTGTCATGATACTGCTTTAAAGTGAAAGATTGAAATCAGCTTTAACGGTTATTTTGATTTTGTTGTTAGAGTTAAATAAAAACCAATTTTAAGAAACTCCTATACAACGCTTTTGCGTTTTCAAAAGCTACTTATGAAAGTTCTGCCTGTCAATGTAAATTTTCACAGTCACCAGTAGATGGCTAATAAGAGAAGAGTAATTACCGGCAAGACCTGGCTACTAAAAAATACTATTTACTTGTCAGTGGCTACTAACCAAATTTTCTTATTTTCAGCTTTACATCATAGATTACCAGCATTTGTAATGAACAGGGTGCCACTGAGGACAGCTACATCATACAAAAAATACAAATCCCCATGCAAGTCACCAGAGGTGAATTGCAAATGTAGCAAAATAAAACTTTTTATACTTACGAGCTGCAAAACAGAACGGATCGGTCCCCTTTTGGTCACGATCGGATCATCTATTTAATTGGCGCAAGCATAACAAAGCCAATGACATTTTTTCAAACATTTCCTCATACATTTTATCACATTTGGTTATTCCCATATCTTTTAAAACTTTTATGAGCAATGCGAAAATTTTTTCCATGTTTCTTGTTAAGCATACATGAGATTTTATTTTTTAAATAGGATGAAGTTAACTAATTGTGATGAAATTAATTAAAATCTCTAGTTTTTTAAATAAAAAATTTAATTCACGGAAAATTGTAGCATCTTCGTTATACTTTTAAAAAGAAATTTGTATTTGAAAACCTCAAGCCCATGCTACCCTGTGGAAGGAAATTGGTGTTTTACCATACATTTTACTCCAAAATAGAATGGTATTTTGTATTCGTGGTTGAGTAGGGATTTGGTGCTCCGTTTTATTATGAAGCTCGGTGCTTTATACCGCAGTTATCTCATATGATTCTCTATATTTGTAATAGAAAAAAAAAATGTTTGGTTTTTTGTGGGAGGGGAGGGGGGGGGTGCCTATTCAATTTGTACCACTGTTTCCAAAAGATACATTTTGTGATAGGTTTTACTTGCACATGTTATCAAACTGTGTAAAAAAATTTTTTTTGGAAAAAGAGGCACGAATAGAATAAAAAATGATTGTCAATGGCAGTCCAGAATAAACTAGTTTTAAATTATGTGAAAAATGTCACTTTAAATGAAACTATGCCATATTACTGTATCAAAATTAACCCGGGAGGACACGCGCCGGCCTAAGAGACCCGGAGTGTGTACGGTTTTTACAATTGTCACCGCTATCTTTTTAAAAGTAATCTTCAACTTCTTTTATCGCAAAAATTTCTCCAATGAAATAAGGTGACGATTTTTCTTTGTATTTATCGATGTCAAAGTAAAAACCATTCATATGCTAGGTATGCGCGCGTTCTGGTTAAGAAATAAAAAATAAAAATAAAATCCTCGATGCAAGTCACAAATTAAATTTCAAATGTCGCAGAATAAAGCTGTTTATACCGGGTTACTTCATAAAATACGCTTTATTTTAATAGAATTTTGCTGTTTTGTGGGCCTGCTTACAAATTTTATTTTGTCCGAACTTGAAAATTGGGATTCCAGCCTCCTTTGTTTATTTTTTCATTCGACATCTTATGATTCATTTACCTCAAATAATATATTTACACAGCTCAGTTGAAAAGGAAGTGTTGAAAATGATTTAAAATGTATTTGAGGACTGTGCAAATATGAAAGCAGATTTTCAAAACTGAATATTAAAAATGCTATTGAAATTATTAAAATAAAGATACAAGTATTATTTCTGCATCGAGAGTAAAGTTAATTATACAAAGCCCAATCAATTTACCATTTGTTGTTAATACTTGACACACATGAAACGGCAGGTAACGTATTTTAAATTTTAATCTAACATGCGGACTCTTATTTTTATTTTATTTATTTTTTTACTCATTAACTCATGATGTTACAAACAAAAACAGAATAATAAAAAATAATCTGAATTTCGGAAAAAAAATAGAATGGCTTTTTGGGAAGTGTTTAAACAATGCTGATTATTAAGTGGCAAAGACATTTTTATGTTTCTATTTATGAATTGTAATAATTGCATTATTAATTAACAATTTCTTAAATACAGTGTGAAGATTTTGTTACTTACAACATCCTTTTTGATTCTGATAATTTCAGTGGCTTAAGCACGTAGTTCAATTACATGTCTGTTATCTGCGTGTTTTATTTACATGATTTTGTTATTTTATTTATTGATTGATGAAATTTTAATTTCGTTATGGATTAACCCGGAAACAAGTGCTAATACAAACTATTTATGTTGTTTTATAAGTACAAATGGGTTATTTTTTTGTAATCAGGCTGCGCACACTAAAAATTTCCTGTTTGAAAACTATTTTAAAACCCATAAAAAAGCATTAAATTAAGATACTGTTTTCAAACAAACTTAATTTCAAAGAATTTAGTGTTTCTTATTCAATGGTTTAAAAATTGAAATTGTGCGATGATTAGAAGTTGAAAAACAAAAAATTGCGGCAAAAGCAAAATTCATTGTCCAGGTGTTGCCATTGTCAACATGACGTCATCGTTACTCACGGACATTTTTTTTGCTTTATAATTTAGATTTTACTCTCAAGTTTGGTTATATAACTGCGCATAATAATGCTTTCTGCTCATTTAATTTATGCCCACTCTGTATATACCCGCGTTAAATTTGGTCTTTTGCGAAGTGTCATATCAAATAAAAATCAATGAAATAAATTACTGACGTAAAAAAACAACGAAAGATATGAGAAAAACACGATAACACCGCTTCAGATCGAAATACAAAATCGATCATTCTTCTGGTGGGAAATTCTTGTGTAAATAGAAGGCAATTCGAAAATGGACAAATTATTCTAGCGTCTATCTTTTTAATATTAGTAGCTTCAATTTTTAATAATTTGTATTTCACTAAACGGTGATTTATAAACACTGGAAATTTCTATTTCCACATTTTTCTATATTTTTTTTTTTTTTTACTTTTTAAACTTTTTCATGTTTTGAATTGAAGTCTTAACCCTTTAGTGCGCAGCTTTGCATATATGCAAACAACAGTGGTTTGAATTTAATAGTTTTTTTTTAATCCGTATATACCTAATTAAGACCAGAAAATTAGAATAGCAATATTTGCTTTAATTAATAACAGAAATTCCGTATTTAAATAAAGCGAAATTAACCATTGAAACTTTCTGGTATAAAGTCAGATTGTCTGAATTACGTAATTTTTAGAACGTATTCTATCATGGGAATTAAAGGGTTGAAGGTTAAGTTTTATAAAATAAATAATTATATAAAATAAGGTATTTGGAGACATACTCATTAAAATATTTACTAATTTGCAATATTTTAGCGTAAGTCAGCCACACGACAGTAGTTTTTACTTGTATTGAAGATGTGCAACAGAAGAAAAGATTAACGTATTATATGAAAAACGTATCTCTGATTTTTTTTTTCCTGTATAATAAACCTTTCAGAGAATCATATATAATTTTTTCGAAACAAAACAAAAAGTCCGACATTTAAGGGTTAAATGTTCGGTTCATATTTTTATTTTTATAAATATATAGATGATTATTTGTGACAAAATAAACCATATACATTTATAAAGAAAATTTCACGAATAAAAACAATGCTTTCCCTTTTTATCTGCATAACTATGGTTCGCATTCTGATTTTTTTCCTCATTGTTAATTTATTTTTGAATGAAGACAAAAATTTAGTCGAAAAAATAAATAAATAACCACGAGCAATATAAGTTATTGTGCAACATTTCCAAAGATGATTATATGGTAGCTTAAATCTAATAAGTGTCGCAGAGAATTTTTAAAATAAATCATGAGAAGTAGTTTTTAAAATAAACTTCTAAAAATAATAAATATTAAAACTAAATTTTAACTTTCTTGAAAATTTAGCTATATCTTAATCGTGATGTTATTTTTAATGAAAAATATGATATCTCTGCAGCATGAGAAAACTTATTCAGTTTAGGTAATATTTTTTCTAGCTTTTTTTCTTTGAGTTTTATGTATTTTACCATTAGTAATTAGTATTTATTATTTTGTATTTTTGTATTTTTGTATTTTTTTATTTTTATTTCTTTCTTTATATTTATGTTTCTTTCTTTATTTATCTTTATTTATTTATTTGTATTTATTTATTTATGTATTCATCTTATTAATCAATTAATTTTTATTTATTTATTTATGTATTCATCTTATTAATCAATTAATTAATTTTTATTTATTTATAATATTTCTTTTCCCACTCCCACTCTTTTTCTGTCTATTATTTTCCCATTTATTTTATACTTCTCTTTCTGACTTTTAATGTCACTTTCTGAAAGGTTGTCATCCCCTGTCCTTCTATTTGATCTTCCTTCTACCTGCCCCTTTCTCCTCCATTTCGTTATAATCTTGCACCTGCTTTCAAAGTGGTAGCACTTCTTCTTTCCGTGTGATGATGAAAGACCATGTTATTTCGAAACTCTTCGCGCTTTTCTCATTTTAAGGCATTTTAAAAAGGTTTTTTTTATTTATTTTCTTTCTTATATTATACGTAAAGATGATCTTAAAATTTCAGTTGAAGTCCGTTATAAAGAACACGAAAGAACATATCACTTTCGCATTATAACAGAGTCCCTACCATTATGAAAAAAAAAAGAAATAAACAGTTTACACTTTCTAGGCAGATCAAGAGCATTCGTTGATTATAATGCGTTTCATATAATAATATTTCCATACATAAATTTAATTTGTGACATGTATAGCTTCTTTCTGTGCGACATACACATAGCAGCCAACTTTTACGCTTTCTTCTTACCACTAAAATTTAACAGTAAATTTTGCCTTTAAAAATCGACGAAATCTGGGACTAACGAAGTAAAAAATAACTTTTATATTTTAGTGGTAACAAAAAAGCGTAAAAGTTCGCACCTATGCATATATTTATTTGACTTCTTTTATAATTATTATTTTTATATTATTTTTCAAAGCATGATTAATTGACCTGGCCACTGTGTAAAGCTACTGGTCCGCAGATCAATGTTATTTATACTAATAAAAGAAAGTTTATATCTGTCTGTGTGTCTGTTGGCGATGGTTAGGTAATCTATCGCGCGCAGAGTTCTGAAAATGTGTATGAAGACAGTCCAAAACAGGTGCTGTTGCACCTGATGCTCAGATTATTAATTTTTTGTTAATTAGCCGAGATATTAATTGAGAACTCAACAAGAAACGATCTTTTTTTTTTTTTCAAATCGGTGGAGGCGCGCGCGCATGCTCAGTCCCTACGTGTTAAACGCGTCGCAATCAGTCCGAAAAAACTTTGCAGTTAACCATTTGAAAAAAAATTCAAAAAGAGTCGTTTTTGTGGTATACACTTTCCCCCGTACGATGACGCAACTCTAGGGCTTGATTTCAGAGGCACCGCTTTACATAGAATACACTATATGGCCAAAGGTGACCGTTCACTTGCGATTTTAGACGTTTTGTTAAATATCTAGAAAAATACATGAGGAATTAACCTGAAACTGCAGGTGTGTAAACAGTATAGCATAAGTCATATATTTCGGCGAAGATTTTTTCCCAAAACCCCATAGGGGACGGTCAACAAATTTAAAAAGAACGAATATCTTTTGGATAACCCTGTAAAAACTAATGTAGCGAAAGCGTTCAAACTCGAGATTATTAATAAGTGGCTTATTGTAATATACTGTGTTCATTTTTATGAGAATAGCATGTACACTCGTAGAGAAATTAATGTTTTTATAAAAACAGTCCCAAATTTCGCCAAGTTTTTTGCTTATGATTTGCAGAGTTCTTAAGGGGTCTCAGGAGTCTTAAACATTTAAAATTTTCGAAATTTTAATTTTTTTAGATATTAAACTCCTAATTTTTCTGAACATTTTGATATAATTGTTTCCTTGAAATTCCTATTAGAACTGATGTTACGGCTTTTACATTTATACACGTTCAATAGCTGAAGCGCCGTTTCGGAAACGTTGAAGCCATTTTTCTCCAAATGACGTTTTTGGGCATAACGCGCAAGATATCTCAAAAACTTACGAATATTTTTTCATGAAATTTTCAAAACATATGTTACATGTTAGTCTGTATAAACGGAACCTAAAATTTTCTTTTTATTGTTCAAAGCAATATTTTTTTACGTGATTATACTGTTGAAATTTTCTTAATTTTGCATTAGCTGAGTACAACTTTGTATCAAAAGTATAAAAAAGCTTTAAATACAAATTTATTTAGGTTCAGGGTAATTATTACAATCTGAAGTATAAGTAGATATCAAAATTTTCCTTCTAGTTTCAACACTTATTTTTTAATCGTGCGCGTAAGCTGTTATGCCTATTTTTTACTCGAAAAATGTCTAACAGTTTGGAGCCCCCTGTAAATGCTAATTCTGCATCTTATAATTTTTTAAATACATGAAATGAAAGAACATACTTATATATTTTATTCCAATTAAAATTGTGTCTTAAAATCAAATACATTTTAAGATATTAAATGTTAAAAATGGGCTTTTTTTTTTTCTTTTTTTCCAATTTTAAGAGTCCTGAGACCCCTTAATATAAAAAAGAAGCTCCTTTCAGAAAATATGACAAACAACATTGTACATAATACCCTGCAATCAGAGTTAAAAAATAATAAAAATTGGATGAACAATGAGCAGGTTTACTGAAAAATGTTTCACTGCACATGCGCGAATGCAATCAAATATAATATGCATAATGTATTAGCTAAGTATACAGAGCAGCTTTTGTGAAAGTCTCAAAATCATAGTTTGAAAATTCTGAAAATTATCGTCGATTGAATAAGCTCGAAATCCGTTGTTCCCAAAAAGTAGCAAAACGATGAGGGGTTGTATGAAATATCTGTTGATTAGTGCCAATATAGCGTACACAACATTGCATGTATTTCTAGATTTGGATACAACCCCCTCATCTTTTCAATTCCTTTTGGGATCAACGGATTTCGAGCTTATTCTATCGTCGATAATTTTCAGAATTTTCAAGCTATGATTTTGAGACTTTCATAAAAGTTGCTCTATATACTTAGCTAATACATTATGCACATTATATTTTGATTGCATTCGCGCATGCGCAGTGAAACATTTTTTAGTAAACCTGCTCATTTTTCATCCAATTATTATTTCTTTTTAATTCTGACTGCAGAGTTTGTGTATAATGTTGTTTGTCATATTTTCTGAAAAGAACTTTTTTTTATATTAAGAACTCTGCAAATTATAAGGAAAAAACTTGGCGAAATTTGGGACTGTTTTTATAAAAACCTTAATTTCTCTACGAGTATACATGCTAGCCTCATAAAAATGAACACAGTAATTACAATAAGCCACTTATTAATAATCTCGATTTTGAACACTTTTGCTACATTAGTTTTTACAGTGTTATCCAAAAGATATTCGTTCTTTTTCAATTTGTTGACGGTCTCCTATGGGGTTTCGGGAAAAAATCTTCGCGGAAATATATGACCTATACTACACTGTTTGCACACCTGCAGTTTCAGGTTAATTCCTCATGTATTTTTCTAGATATTTGACAAAATGCCTAAAATCGCAAGTGACCGGTCACCTTTGGCAATATAGTGTATCTATTTAAAGCCGAGGCCTTCTTCTCTTCAAAAAATCGGTGTAATTGGTTTTTTTAAATAAGATCTTTAGCCATACCAAAAATTTTCGAGACTACAGGTCACTTTGCGCGTACCGAAAACGATATATTTCATACGCTACAAGTATCAAGAAACGTCGGTTTTTCGGCATAATCTTTTTACAGCATATTTGCCAAATGTACTTACATCTTTTGAAACGTTAGTATAGGAGTATATTATTAAAAAATAATAAACTTTGAGAAATGTTCGATGGAAACGGTAAAACGTATGCTGTTTCGGCGCGACGTCGCTCGGCTAAGGCTCATGTTTTCACTACTAAATATGCATATAGAGGTATAGGATACAGTTACATTTATAACCAATTAAAAGTTCGGAAAGTTCGAACGATAAGAAATAATTTTTTATTGCTTAGGTTAAAAAACCCGACACAGAACTAGATATCAGTATTTTTTTCACGAAATTTTTACACGGACTGCAAAACCGTATATATAACTTCATATTGTATTTTACATGCGTGATTTTACATTTCAAACTTTAAAATATAAGAACAAATTAAAACAAATAAAGATGTTGATTCAACGTGTTTCATTCAGTGCAGTGTTATATCTTAGAAATAGCATATAAAAAATATTTTGTTTTGGAAAACAAACTAAGATAAGGAATTTATCTCCAAGTTTACAAAACATTTGCCCGTTACATCCAAGTTTCCTTCTAAATAAATATATTAATTACTTGTATTATATTTTATATTTCTTATTTAATTTTTTTTTTTACATTTTTACTAAATTAGACATCTGCTCGGGTCCGGGTCGGGCCGGCAAAATAAAGCCAAAATTTCTAACGGGCCGGGCCGACAGATTAAAAACAATTTTTTTAACGGGCCGGGCCAGACCGAAGAAAATAATAAACGGAACGGGTGGCGCCGAATAAAAATTTACGGGCCCGGCCTGTTTATTTGTTGTTTCTTCGGCACGGTCTGGGCCGATAAAATGATTAAATGGGCCGACCAGCCAGATATAGAAATTTAAAAGTATCAAACTAAGATAATAAAATATAACAATTTTCAATGGACGTGACCGGGACGAGCATAAGTATAACTGTGCTGCACGTTCCGATGCTAGATTGACAACATCAATGCAGAAAACATGCCCAGCGTAGAGATTGGCATCGGGCGGTTACATCGTGTCTAATCGTGTGTTTACAGTTATTTTTAATTAGGACAACTTAACTTTCGGAACCGGTTTCGAAAGTGAAAGCATACTCATAAAAAAAATCTGCAAACAAAATCGAAAAAGTAAAAAAATGTCCTTTTTAGAGATCGACCTCAGCTATGCGGCGCAAAAAAATAACAACAAAAAACAAACAAATAAAAAAAAACATTTAAATATATTGAAACGCAAACGAGATATTTAAAAAAAATTCTCCCATTGTATTAATATTAGCGAGAGAGCTTTTTCGCGTGACTGAAGTAGACTGATCGGGTAAACAATTTGTTTTGTAAAAATAATATTAGTAATAATGAAATTTTGGTAACGGAAAATTTGAAAATATAGCTTAATACATTACAGAGAAATACTTTTTAAAATCTCCTTTTTTTTTATTATATAGCTTGAAAATCCGTGATGATTTTAACCATCTTTTTTTCTTTCATTCGGAACATATTAATATTTTTAATGAATCTTTATTTAAATTTAAAGAGTCTAATGAGTGTAAGTGATTACTAACATTGCTATTCTGTATGCTCTAGCTTGCAAACTTATAGTAATCTAAAATACACTGTTAAATTTTTACATATATATTTATGCATTATTCTAGAATATAATCAAGAAAAATCGGAATTTTTTAAGGAAATTGACTCGGGTCAGATTTCTTTGATTTTTGCACGGGCTGGGCAGGGCCGGGCCGGGCCTGGAAATTCCATACTAAATATACCATTTTCTCTCACATTCCTAGTTAAAACCATGCTCTCAGTATTTGTTAGATTATTAAAATCATGTTTGTCTGATAGCAGTTGCTCTTAGATTCGTGTTAAAATCATCTTCTCGTTATGTTTTTTGCTTATTAAAACCATGTTAACCCCAAACTTAAAATTATAATAATGAATTTTTATTATACTATAATCAAAATATACTTTACTATAATCATGTTTGCTATAATCAAATGCATAATAAATGAAGTAGCTAGTGATTGCTAGGCCAACATATTAATAAAAAAGTTTAAAGTGGCACCACTCTTATAGTGGTAATTTTAGCATCCTATAGCCACTGCATCAAATTATTAATTATAAGTTTGTATTTTAAGTTTGTGATTTTATAGTTTTTAATAAAAATAAATAACGAAGACAAATGAAAAAGCGTAAAAAGTAGTCTATTCAACATGTTTAATTCACTTTCGGTAATAATGATAGCTTAATAATAGCATGTAATGAAACATTCTCTTTAGAAAAAGTAAACTTAAAATCAAAATTTTGTCTGCGACATTGCAAAATGTTTACAAGTTACATCGATGTTCCTTCGCAATAAACAAGTTTCAAGTATTGCGCTCTTGTACTAGCTGAAAAAAATTGCTCTGAAATCTTCCGTTATAAACAGGTTCTCAATACATTTGAGTTCGCAATAACCGATTTCAGATTAGAATCCTGGATCGGTCCAGGCAACCCGATTTTACCCGAACCCGACGTTATTTTTTTTATCTGGTCCAGCTGACTTAAATTGTTTTGGCTTCGGTTCGGGATTTGACTCTTTCGGGTCGACCCGATTTTGCAAGAGAAAGTCCTGAATATTTTTCAAGTGAAAAAAATAAACCGTATATTTGAACAGTAATAGGTGTATATGTGTTCGTTTTTATTTAAAAAAATAGAAAATTGACATTAGCGATATAATTGTACACTACTTTTCCATATTTGTATTAAATCATCAATTAATTTTCTTTCACTTCGGGTTCAGGTTTGAATATTTTCGGGTTCGGTATATGTGTTAGTTTTTATACAAAAAATAGAAAATTGATATTAGAGATGTAATTGTACACTACTTTTCCATAATTGTATTAAATCGTCAATTAATTTTTTTTTCACTTCGGCATCAGGTTTGAATATTTTCGGGTTCGGGTCGTGTTTCGGATTGATTTTCAGCTGAATTTACTGATTTGGGAGTCCGACCCGGGCATACCACTATTTAAAATCTAGCTTAAAATTACGATAGAGGAGAAGGTCCAAATACCGGCTACTAGGTGTTCTGAGAATTGAGCGCAGCGCAGCCTAGCGGTGATAGGCAGAGTTTGTAACTTTAATTGAGAGAAGAAAGTTATGAAAAGTACGTCGCTGAAGTCTGTGTCATTTACAAATAGTAAATGCAAAAGTGTCGAATCTACGTAATCTGATACATCAAAAGTTTTTCAGATATGTGTTTCTCATTTTTTTTTAAATGTACTGATCGTATATTGGCTTGAATTGTTGATTAAGTTATTTTCTAGACATATTTAGCTCTCAATTGCCACGCGCAAATTATTGGTATTTTTTTTATATGAATGAGTAATACCGGTTTTAACTTAAACATAGCAGTGGTCCGAATACCGGCTACCTAGAGTGGTTTAAATACCGGCTAGCCGGTATTTGGACTTCTCTCGGTTGCTCTGCTTGAAGGGGAGGAAAATAAATTAATTTAAATATTTCCATAATTAATAAATTAATTTAAATGGTTCAGAAATAGTTCCAGTCCCATTTCGCAATATTACAAAAAGCAACCATGGCCGTAATTCTTCAGGACCGACACTGGTTACCGGATCACTTTCCAAAAAAGCGCTGTTGGACACTACAAAATTGCCTGTGATAAATGTGAAGAGAAAGAAAAAAAATGACGGAGTAAACTAGGCGAAAGGGGCAGAAATTTGATTTTAACCCTCTCGCTGCGAAACCCGAGATTTCCTCGGGTTACGTAAAAGTAGCAAAATTTGCGCAACCGAGATTTCCTCGGGTATGCATTTCTTCCGTCTAATTAACCCACCTTGATTATTCCCACTAGTTATTTTTTTATTGTGAATTTTGCCTTATTTAGTCGGAGCATTTTCCCAGTTAAATTAGACAAAAATTTTTGTTTTGAAAAGCCGGTGACAAAAGAATAAAAATTCTGAAAAGACGCTCATCGCGAAGGGGTTAAATACGCAATTTTTGAAGCTATTTTGATAAAACAATTACGCAGCGAGAGGGTTAAAACAGTGAAAAAGTAAAATATCCAACAGAGGAAGATGATAAATTTGTGTCTTCTGCATGAGTGCTTTCTCTGTGGAAAGAGTGGGGGAGGGGATTCTGGATTTAATGTTAAAATTGCGATTATGTGGGCTGATAGGGCCTATACCGACGCAGAGAGTGATATTATGTTTTTGATTTTTTCAGATAAAATAATTCTCATTTCAATCAGCAACCTTTTTTTTTTTCTTTTACACGTTAAAAAACAAAATTAGAAACATAATGCGAAGACTGTGAGAGATAGTCGTAGAGAATTTTAGAAATTTGACAAAAATATTTATTAAAAATTGCGTATTTTTTTTCTGCATAAGAAATGCTATTAATCAGTATAATTTGTTAAAATAATATTCTTATTGCTTAATAATTGTCATTAGCTCTATTTGTGTGATCTTTTTGAAAAAAACTTAGGTAGCCGATATTTAGACCCCATTTTAAAAACTCAAAATTTGAAGACTTTCGGAATTTTGCTTTTTATAAACAGAAAACGCCTTTTAAACTGATTTTTTTAGGTGTAAAACATGTCAAGGTACCCCGTTGTCACTTTTTATTTTATTAATTTTGAAAATTGCATGATCTAGATTGAAAACAAAAGTGGTAGCCGGTATTTGGGCCTTTTCCTCTACTTATTTTTTTTTCAGTTCGAAGAATAATAAAACACTTGACAAATGAGAAAGTGTCTGTGCTGGCTTATTAAATGTTTAAATCACTGTCACATTAGTTTTTCATTTTATTTTGTTATTATAAGCATTTTTTAATATCGTTAGTAGCATTTTATGGAAGTTATACAACAAAGAATAGCGGTGACGCACGTGGGAGGGGGGAGGATGAAGGTTGCCCTGGGCTCCGAATTTTCAGGGGCGCCAGAAAAATTTTGCATAACGAACTATTCCATAAAAAAAACTACAGTAGCCAATAAAAACATTAATTGAATAAATATAAATTTGTAAGATATTTTGAATCGCTATGACCTTTTGAAATATTTGGAATTGACAATAAAATTTGAAATATTTTGAATTTATGTTTTGGTTCTAAAAACATACTCTTCACCAATGAAGCTCAGAAACCGAAGCTAAATGAAATACTCCTCTTCTATACTAAAATCTTATGATCGCATCTATAAAAACTCTAAACTTTAAAAAATATAAAGTAGTTAACATAATAATAATGAAGAAAATCTCCGTAAAAATAATGTTTTCATAAAAAAAATAAATAGAATAAATATATATATATATATATATATATATATATATATATATATTTCTCATTTATACCTCATCTGAACTGAAGAAATATTATTGTGACCAAAATAAATATAAAATATATTTTAGTTTATAATATTATCTAATATAAGCTCCGTACATCTCATAAAACAGAATGCACATATTTTTTATAAATAATATTCCTCTTCAGATAGCTCAGTTAAAAAGATATCATAAAAAGCATGCCTAAAATATTATGTTTAAAATTTAAAGTGGCATAGAAGAAAACCTAGTTGCACACATACAGATCCACATGATAAACATTAAAGACTTAATAATAGTTCTCTTTTATGGTAAAACCTTATATTTTCATTTATAAGCAAATCAGGAAAAAAAAAATTTATCTTCGTAAAAAAAAAAAAAAAAAAAAAAAAAAAAAAATACCCATTCACGATCATAAATATATATATGTATTCTTCAACGTGGAATTTAAACTTTATCTTAAAATGAGCAAATTTTATTGACATCAACATAACCATAAAATATATATTTTTTGTTTTTTTAACTGTATTCACCGCATGGGACGGAATTTACACATTGTTTACAAATAATAATCCTCTTGAGATAGCCCAGTTAAAAAGCTTTCATAAAAACTTTCACGTTAACTTAACTCAAACGTTTAAGAGGAAAATTAAGTTGTACGCATACACATCCACATTATAAACATTAAGGACTTTATCATGTTTTTTTAGATAAGAAAAGTGCGGTACTTTACCTTCGCATCCTCGGAGATGGGCCGGAGTTGATGAAGTTGATCGGCGTCTTTACTGGCCGATGGCCAAGTCTCCTCAATTCTAAGCTGGATGCCTGCGAGTAAAGCTGCCTCTTCTTTGGAGCATGGTAGATCGCCGCTCACCACGAGGCGCTGTAACTACAAAATACGTACACTCAGTAATCACGCCAACACATTGGTCCGGCAAAAAAAAAAATTGGGGGGAAAGGAATTACAGACGCTCATTTCGGCAGTGGCCTGCAGTGGCGCCTTTTCTGAACACGATAAGTGGTTAGGAGCGAGAACAAAGAACCGCTCTTTGTGATCTAACTTTTCCATTTACGGTTGCTACAGATTACACTGAGTAACACACAACGCGTCTTTTGTGACAACAGTGGAGAAATTAAGAATAATATGATTAAATTAATAAGAAAAGGATTTTGTCGTTTCCGATGAGATTTTAAATGACCACTGTCCGGTAGGACTTCAGAGAGGGGGCGGGAATAGAGCCGGCACAAATTACCGGAACCGAGCTTTTTTAAAAAGACCGTGATGATTCATGTTTTTAGATAAAATAGTCAAACGGTTTTACTCTTTTACTCGAGCAATTTCTCTTCTTTATTTAAAACTTTCAAGTTAAAATCACTAACAATTAAAAAAATCAAAAAAACAAAACAAGTCGTATCAATAGTGTAAACCAAAATTTTTACACGCCACTGAGAAAAGTTATTGAAAAAAAAAACCTTTGCACTTACTTGTAAATTTTCAGAAGTGGTTCAACTATCGAATGGCTAAGATGGCGAAACACCAAGGGGTCCCAGGTTCAGAGGGCCCCTTCACAACTTAAAAATGGGTGTATGACTGCGGAGCTTGACATCGCGAATGCAATTTTTTTCTTTATTTTGTTAATATAGCGATAGTAAAAATTTTAAACAAATATTTAACAATTGAAAAATAATTATTCAACAAATTTACTTTTAATACCGTTCATAAAGGTCCGCATTCAAATCACTACCGGGACGCCGCAGATTCTCTCTGCTTGCCCTGCTGTCCGGCATTGCTCAAGACTGTTCTCTTCCCTTACATCACTAATCACTTACCGTGGGTGTTCGTGTGTAATAAGCAGCAAAAGCGGCAAAAGAAATTCTGTTTTAACACATCGAAGAGCTCCCGCGCCAATAATAACAAGTCGCCGCCAACAATCTTCTCAGCTGATGAATTGGCGCTGTAAGTTTTTTGTCAAGCAGAATTCTTTAAAACCAACCAATCGAAACACGAAATCTCTCCTTTCTCCAAATTCTTGAATAAGTGATCACATGAGAGAAATCGAATTTGTCAGAAACCAACGCCGTAGAAAGTTTCACAAAAGGAAAAGAGTAAATAAAACTTTTCCATGAGAAATATCAAGAAAGTTACGGCAAAAAAGGAAAACAAAATCGAACATAAACATGCTTCAAGGTGTCTCATGACTCTTAAAATTGGAAAAAATGAAAAAAAAAAGGACCATTTTCAACATTTAATATCTTAAAATGTACCTGATTTTAAGACACAATTTTGATTGGAATAAAATATGTAACTATGTTCTTTCATTTCATGAATTAAAAAAATTATAAGATGCAGAATTAGCATTTACAGGGGGCTCCAAACTGTTAGACATTTGATGAGCAGAAAAGCGGCATAACAGCTTACGCGCACGACTACAAAATAATTATTGCAACTAGAATGAAAATTTTGGTGCCTATTTATACTTCAGATTACAATAATTACCCTGAACCTAAATAAATTTGTATTTAAAGCTTTTTTATATTTTTAATACAAAGTTGTATTTAGCTAATGCAAAATTAAGAAATTTTCAACAGTATAATCTCCTAAAAAAATGTTGTTTTGAACAATAAAAAGGAAATTTTAGGTTCAGTTTATACAGACTAATATGAAACACATGTTTTGAAAATTTCATGAAAAAATATTCATAAGTTTTTGAGATATCGTGCGCGTTATGCCCAAAAAAGTCATTTGGAGAAAAATGGCTCGAAAGTTTCCGAAACGACGCTTCAGCTATTGGGTGGGTATAATTCTAAAACCATAACTTCTGTTCTAATAGGAATTTCAAGGAAACAATTACATCAAAATGTTCAGAAAAGATAGGAGTTTAACATCTAAAAAAATTTAAATTTCGAAAATTTTAAAGCTCTAAGAGTCCTGAGACCACTTAAGTAGATGAAAAATTAATTTCCTATTCGCTAATCATTAATAAAAACATACTGGTTCTACTTTTATTTTAAAAAAGATTGAGAAACTTCTTCCGAAGCATTTAGATGGAAGACTTTAAATGAACCTGGTTATTTTTCCTGGTATAGGAGAAGAGTCCAACCGAAAACAGAAGAGACAGATTTTTTCTCCAACACTGTAAAACAAAAGACAAATCTTTTTTAATCTAGGAAAGTATAATATAACGACAAACGAAAATATACAATAACATCTTCTGTGATCTCCACGATTCCGAAAAGCGTTCTTTATTTTTGGAAATTTCAGAAACTTAATAATTTCGAGATTTAAAGAAGAATTTATAAAAAAGTTTCTTTTGCTTCCTATTATTTTTGGAAACGTTTCAGAGTAGTTTTTATAGCTTATTAATCAGTTTTCTCAACGTGGAATATAAATTTTTCGGATGCGATCAATTCTCAAGAAAATGTTTTCATGTTCATCAAACACGTTTTGCTGACATAAAAATAATAAATTAATAACATTAGCATTACCATCAAATATATATATATTTTTCTCCTCACATGTTTACTTCAGTTACACAGCTGAAAATGTTTAACTAAAAATCAATAGCATTCAAAAAATCGATTTTCCAGTTCGAAAAAGTGTATAAAAACCACTCGTAAACGTTTCGGAAAATTAGTGGTAGCAAAGGAAACTTTGCATTTGAAAATACTTCTTCAAATCTGAAAAACATGTTCGTTTCAAAGATTTCTAAAGATAAAGAACGTCTTTTGGAATCGCGGTAACTCGGAGGAGGTTATTGTATATTTTAGTACTTTGTTATTGTATATTTTTGTAGATTAACCCCTTAACGGTCGCATTAAATTACGGTTTAAAAATTCAGATTCCTTATTGGCACCACTCTTTTGAAAAAGAAATATTCACCTTATTTAATGACAGGTAAAATGATACCATAATAATACCAATTACACTGTTTTATAAAACTGGTGGGAATCAAATAATCTGAATAAAAGACACAGCCTGTGAATATCACGGGAACGAGAATTAAGGGGTTAAATCCCCCAAAAATTTCTTACATTTTACTTTCTACCTTCAACTTTCGGCTTTTTATTTTGGGAAGAGGGGGGGGGGGGGTTACGACTGATTTAGACTTAGACATTAAACTTAGAATACACGAAAAATGATCACGTAAAGGTTATCATAAAAACTTTCCAGCATTTTTATTTAGATGTAAAATTCGAATGAGTTATTTCTACTATACTTTTCCTCGTTTCAAATATTTAGTTATCATATTTTATGTGTATTATGGTCAGTTATTAACTATTTCCTAAAATAAACAATATTTCAGGCAATCTGAAACGGTTATTTAAGCATTTAAAAATATTCTGTTATCAAAGGCCAGACATCAACGGCAGGGATTTTTATGTTTCCCAGAAATTATCCTGAAATATTTTTCCCATCTAAGATATTATGCCAAAAAACACTTCTTTAAAACCCTCGCGTCGAGGGCACTTAGCTTAATTTTTAATCTTTTACCACCGGTTTTTTAAAACAGAATATTTTCTGTAATTGGATCGCGAAAATGATATGATTAAATAAGGTAAACTTTACAATAGAAAATAACTGGTGAGAATAATGAAGGATTCTGAGCACATTAAACGGCACGTATATCGGTCGCTCGTTCCCATGGCGCTAAAAAAAAAAAAAAACAAAAAAAAAAAAAACAAGAATCATGAAGAAACTATAAAATTACTATCAAGAAATTACAAATTCATTGCTTTCTGACGATTCTGATTAGTTCTGCTATGTTTTTCAACGTGTCTCCCGTATAAATAAACGTTTTGGTATTTTATTTATTATTTATTTTTATTTTTTACGCTGTGTAAATCTAAATATTATTCAGAACTCCTGAAGAAAAAAAGCGCATCTAAGATAGTATGCCAAAAACACGTCTTTAAAAAAATAAGAATCAAGAAGAAACTATAAATCTACTATTAAGAAATTACAAATTTATTTTGTTTTTGTTTTTTTTTAACTATTCTGATTGGTTCTACTGCTATGTTTGTTAACGTGCCTTCCGCATAAAGAAACGTTTCGGTATTTTATTACTCATCTATGTATTTTTTTTACGCTGTGTAAGTCTAAATATTATTCAGAACCCCTGAAAAAGTTTGCGCATCTAAGATATTATGCCAAAAAACACTTCTTTAAAAAAGTAAGAATCGAGAAGAAACTATGTTACTACTATTAAGAAATTACAATTTTTTTTTTTTTTTTTTTTTTTTTTTTAACTATTCTGATTAGTTTTACTGCTATGTTTGTCAACGTGCCTTCCGCATAAAGAAACGTTTCGGTATTTTATTATTCATCTCTATATTTTTTTTTACCCTGTGTAAGTCTAAATATTATTCAGAACGCCTGAAAAAGTTTGCGCATCTAAGATATTATGCCAAAAAACACTTCTTTAAAAAAAATAAGAATCAAGAAGAAACTATATTACTACTATTAAGGAATTACAAATTAGTTTTTTTTTGTTTTGTTTTCTTACTAATCTGATTGGTTCTACGGCTGTGTTTGTTAACGTGCCTTCCGCATAAAGAAACGTTTAGGTATTTTATTACTTATCTATACATTTTTTTTTTTTTACGCTGTGTAAGTCTAAATATTATTCAGAACTCCTGAAAATGTTTGCGCATCTAAGATATTATGCCAAAAAACACTTCTTTTAAAAAAATAAGAATCAAGAAGAAACTATATTACTACTATTACATAGCTGCCAATTTTTACGCTTTTTAATACCACTAAAATTTAAAAGAAAATTTTCACTTATTGAATCGCAGAGTTCGCCGATTAAATAGGGAAAATTTTACCATTATATTTTAGTGGTAATAAAAAAGCGTAAAAGTTGGCAGCTATGCTATTAAGAAATTACAAATTTATTGCTGTCTGACAATTCTGATTAGTTCGTCTGCTATGTTTGTCAACGTGTCTTCCGTATAAAGAAGCGTTTCGATATTTCATTACTTATTTATTTTTATTTTTTACGCTGTGTAAATCTAAATATTATTCATAACTCCTGATTGAACTTCCTTTTAAAGTTACGGACAAAACCAAAAAGCTGCTCTTTCAGTGTCCGAAAAAACTTAAAATTCGAATAATTAAAAGTATCATAATTCGGTAAATTTTGGGTATAAAAGAATGTAATATTTTTTTAAATGCATTGCTTAGATGCTGGAAACAAATATAAGCTATAGGAAAAGGAAGAAATAAATATAAGTTATAGTAAAATGAGGCGTATAAAAATTAAAATTTCGTGTTTTAATACGTTTTAAGCCTTTATGTAAGTTAAGTCTTTTATGTAACAGAATCCATATCCAAAATACCTATTCCCTATACTCTATCTATTTTCTTGTTTGATGATTTACCCCAATAAAGGAATATTTCATTCTTTGAGACGCAAAATATTCACACAAAAATGCAGTTCTTTCGTACATTCATAACTGGATTGGAAAAGAAATTTCAAAGCACATTATTTGCCTTTTAAAATAAATGAGTCTGATTGTCCGAAGAAGCATACAAATGATTTCAAGAATCTGATGTATTAGGAAGCTGCGTCGAAGATTTAACAGTTGTTTTGGTTCCTTGAAACTATTGGAAATTATTTCACTGCCATGAATGTGTGAAATAGGCAGGGACAATTATATTTTCTGCTCGATTCTAGGATGGATTGACTTCACGCGCAAATCATTTGATTCTGAAAATTTTGCCTCGCAATTATTTTCAGGTAGAGCGTCTGATTTTATTTAGGAAAATTGACAATGCAGTGTAAAGCATTATCTCAACTATCCAAATTTTGCGTGTATTATGGTCTGACATGCTTTGTTTTACTTAAGGCTGTGTTCTATAATCTAACCTGGCTAATTTCTTACATATTCCTGAATTTATTTTTATTCGTAACGCAAAAAGAAATCCAGGTGTTTTGATTCAGAAATTACGAAATTTAATAGTGTTTCGTATTTTTAGGTAGCTTTCATTGCAAAAAGTTACCTATTGCAGCCGTTCGGAGGAACGCGATTTCAAAAAATTTTGGTATAATTTCATCGATCATTACCCCCAGACCCCGAAACTACCCTCTACCCTCCGTTCAAAAGTTGATATACATATATAACTATTAATTAAACATCACATATATATATATATATATATATATATATATACATATATCTGATCTTTGTCACATTGTAGCTCTCGTATTTATGAACCGATTTGGATGAAATTTGGTGTATACGTAGTGCATACCAATGTCTCGACCGAGTTTGTTGGCCAGCTTCATCCGCCATCTTGTTTCAAAATGGCGGCCATTTAAATTTTTTTTAATTTAAAATTTGAAATGTGGTACCAAAAAATTGAAAATTGAAAAATATTTTTTCTTATCTGTTTGACCTTTATACAAAGATTCCAGAGGAGCTTTTGTTTCGTCTATACCTTAAAAAATGGCTGAGTTATAGCACTTTGAATTTCTAGCGTGGCTGACATTTTGAAACGACCTGATTTTTGCCACGCGATAACAGGCGTATTTATGAACCGATTTGGATGTACCTTGGTGTACACATAATACATACCAACGTCTCGACCGAGTTTCTTGGCCTGCTTCATACGCCATCTCGTTTCAAAATGGCGGCCATTTAAAAAATTTTTAAAAATTTAAATTTAAAATGAGGTACCAAAAAATTGGAAAATGAAAAAGATTATTTTTTGTATGTATTTGACCTTAATACAAAGATTCCGGAACAGTTTCTGTTTCGTCTATATCTAAAAAAATGGCTGAGTTATAGCATTTTGAATTTCTATTGTGGCTGACATTTTGAAACGACCTGAAGTTTGTCACGCGATAACAGGCGTATTTATGAACCGATTTGGATGTAACTTGGTGTGTACATAGTACATACCAATGTCTCGACCGAGTTCGTTGGCCAGCTTCATTCGCCATCTTGTTTCAAAATGGCTGCCATTAAAAAAATAAATTTAAAATTTAAAATGGTTTATCAAAAAATTGAAAAATGAAAAAGATTTTTTTTTTATGTGTTTGACCTTGATACAAATATTCCGGAGCAGTGTTTGTTTCGTATATATCTTAGAAAATGGTTGAATTATAGCACTTTGAATTTCTAGCATGGCTGACATTTTGAAACGATCTGATATTTGTCACGTGATAACACGCGTATTTATTAACCTATTTCGATGTAAGAAGGCATGTGGATAGTATATCGTAATGTCTCGACCAAGTTCACTGGCCAGCTTCATCAGCCATCTTGTTTCAAAAAGGAGGCCATTAAATTAAAAATATATATATTTAAAGTGAGGTCCAAAAAAATTAAAAATTGAAACAGATTTCTTTTTTAAGTATTTGACCATGATATAAGGATTACGGAGCATTTTTTGTTTTGTCTTTATCTTAAAAATGGCTCAGATATAGCAGTTTGAATTTATAATGTGGGTGACATTTTGAAAAATCTGATTTTTTGCCTGCGACAGCACTTGTATATATCAACCGATTCCGATGTGAGTGAGCATGTGCACAGGAATTACTAAGGTCTCGACCAAGTCCACTCGTTGGCCTCATCAACCATGTTGCCTTAAAATGGCAGGAACTTCAAGATATCGCCGAATTTGTCAACCAAATATAAGTTACTTTAAATAAAAGCAGCTTGGATAAAGCTGACTAATTTTGCGAAATTCTCATTCATAATGATTTAGTATTGATAAAAATGAATATTGAATCTCCTATAATAGGTTTCCACTAAATTGAGCTTCGTGTGTTTGAATAATACAAGCTTGCTTTTTAAAAATAAGGAATATGAAAGGTACCTCTTCCTCCCGGGACTGGCCGGAAGGACTTTTTTAATAAAGGCAAAGAATATTTTAAAAAATTATGTCAGTGCTAGTATTTTGAACCAAATTTCTGGAAATGCGGGCTGTTGTCAGTGAGATTTCATCTATATTAAAAAGGACAAACGTGTCCGTGCATATCGCTGACGTCATTTTGACGGTGGCAACTGCAGATGATTATATGTAACCTTTATTAACTTTTATTGCAATTTTTAAACTTCTAAATACCGCACATTTACAATTTTTACACCGTAGAATAGAGAAAAAAAATTTACTTTGAAATGCAATTTGTTTGAAAACTATATCGCAATTTATTTGAAAACTGTATCGCAATTTACTCATTTTTTATTAGTTTTAAATTAATTTTTAAGCATGATTTTTTTTTTTCAAATCTATCGAGATCGCTTGCAGACGATTACTAAAGGTAAATCCGTTAGCACTTAAATTAATATAAATAGCTCATCGTTTTATTCAAGCTTATATTCCATAACAAAGTTGAAACGTTCATCAAGCAATAAATAGGACAATAAAATATTAGGCCTCCAAGAAAATTCTGTCGTTTTTATGTTTTTTCACGCCTACTTTTAAAAAATGTTGATTTCTTCATTGGCACCACTTTTTTGAAATGGTAAAATTCCCATTGTTTTCACCTTAATGTAAAATGTGAAAACTGTGGGAGTTTTACCATTTCAAAAAAGTGGTGCTAATGAAGAAATTAGAATTTTTAAAAAGTAGGCGTGAAAGAAATTTAAACGACAGAATTTTCTTGGAGACCTAATATAAATAAAACACAAATTTGAGACATGTAAACGAATTTTATGCTTAATCCACTGAAATAAACAGAATCAAAAATGCTAATTGCAAATAGCGATCTTTGGCGATTTCTTCGGCTGTTAACTCTTGACGTGAGGCCAATACGAAAATATCGCTTTTAATACGTTGCCTTATTGATGTTTTTTATATGAATATGATTTTTTAGTATTGTTAGGGGGCATTCTAAAAATATATCAAATGTAAAAAACCTAATATAGTTATCAATAAATAAATAAATAAATAAATAAATAAACCAGTAGACCCTTGCGAGGCTTTCTCGCCGCAATCTTTGAGATTATTTGTTGATAGGTTTTTTTCATTAATTTTTGATTAACTTTATTTCGAATTTTTGATTCATTTTATAAAACAATGTGTTTTAACGATACATAAGATTTCTATGTCAAAAGCCGCTTGAAGAACCTTTCGAAAAATACCTCATTCATCGCTGTGCCTTTAGTATGTGAAGAGGAAAAAGGATGTTAACATCATAAATAAGACATATGATGGTTTTCACCTGTATTCTGTAATTCTGGAAGTCCGGGTTTACCCCTTTGTTTAAAAAATGTGGACTTTCTAGTAACATATTAACGCGATAATAGGTTCTAGCACGATAGATGTATTACTTATATTATTATACAATTACAGAATTATACTATTATACAGTTATTTTAAATGACGCCCATGGTAAATGTTAACTCAGCTTTGTTCGTAAAAGGAAAAGAAATAAATCAAAATTATTAATAGTCAGTTTTTCCATTTTTAAAGACCTTTTCTTCACAATGGCCTGCTTAATTTATATATAAAGTAGAATCTGAAACAAGGGAGGAGAAATGTTTTTAGAAATTGGTCGCTGTTGGTTATATTTCTTTAGATGAATTGCCTTCAGATAAAATATTTCAAAACAATCTTTTTTTTCTTGTGTTCAATAAACAAAATTCTTAAAAACCTTTACAGCCACCTTAACCGTGCTACGAAGAATAGGTTCCGTGATCAGTAACATAAAAAAAAATGATATAAAAGTTTGCTTCTCATGTTTGTGAAACTTAATTATGCTGACAACAGGTCTTAGAAATAAATTTAGTCAAAAATGAGGCTATGAAAAACATTCTGTACTCCATGTAACTGACATTCGTATTGACTCGTAGAACGGTATTCGACATAATTTTGAAAAAAAAAAAAATGATATTAAAGTTTGCTTTCTTGAAGCGAGTTGTTCTTTAATTATCCGAAAAAAGACATAACCTTTTTTTTTTTTTTTTTGGTCGGTAAACTACGTTGAAATTTATTTGATGGTACACTTTCAAGGTTTCATTTTACTTACTACATGGAATAAAAATTCCCGGGATTCTCAATATAACTCGCAGCAATGACAAAATATTCATGTGATTTTTAGAAAGTGCCAGTCTTCCAAAAATTAAAGTCAAGTTTTCATGATATTTTAGCCATTTCTTTACGATTTGTAGTCATAAAAGTGACACTACTTTTGTTTTTGTGAAAATAATGGACGTGTTTTGATTAAAAACTTATTTTTAACGAATATGGTCCAAACCCAGCCATAGATTGTGAAGCATTAAGGGACATCTGCTCTGTCGAAAACAATCATTTGTAGATGGTTTAGTGAATTTAAATGTGGCCGTTCAAGCACCAACTATGCTCCTTGCTTTGGATGACCAATTGAGGCATAAACTCCAAAAAACACTAAAAAAAAGAAACACCGTATTGTTTTGACTGACCACAAAATGAAAGTGAAGGAGATAACTGACATAGTTAAGGAGTTGGATGCCGTGTTTTCTAAGAAAAGACCAGAAACAGCAGCGTACCCATGAAATAGAGCGCGAAATTGCGATATTTCAGCGTAATCCGAATGAGGATTTTCGTCGATTTTTAACATTGGATGAAACATAAATCCATTATTACACACGTGAGTCTAGTAGACAGATTAAATTACGAATTCCTCCACCACCTCTCGTATTCTCTAGATCTATTCCCCAGAGTCGATTATTAATTTCCTAACATGAAAAATTGGCTTCAGGGGAAGAGATTTGCGACAAATGGGAATATCGCATGGAAAATTGGTGTAAATTTTGAAGCCCTTTAAAAATCGTACTATATGAAAGATATCTAAATATTACAGGATCGTTGTAATAAGTGTATCGCTCTTGAAGAAAATTATATTGAAAAATAAAATCCATTTTCGACAAAAAATGTTTTTTCACATTGCTAGTCCCGGGAATTTTCACTCCATGCAGTAAAATAAAGATTAACAAAATATTGAATTAGAAACAAGATAATATAATTAGACTTTAAATGCAATAAATGCCGGTTCAAAGAAGTAATCTTATAATCCAAATATTTGAATTTTAGTGTAACGCTACTATCATCCAAATTTAGTGGTTTGCTTGCAGCGGCGTTAATTAGAGCCATTGACAATATAAAATAAATGTAAAATCACGTGGGTTAAATGGGAGTTTCAGGAAACGTTCTATAAGTATGATACCGCGATCCAAAAATTTATAACACTCATAATTTATAGCACAACTTTCAACATTGTGAACGCTTAGCACATTGTTTATTATCTTGTTGTTGCTTTCAGAGAAATAATTTGTAAGCGTAATTTAAATTACTCATATTAATTATTATTTTAATGTTTTTCAGACTGTAAGAATGATCAAGAAAAGGGTAGATAGGCTGCCAATCTGAATTCGTAAGCAATTACTATGTAGCCTATCAAACATTCACCTAGGTCAAAATTTTAGCAACATAAGTACTTTGTCCCTGAAAAGGTTAGATAGGGAGAAGTTATAAAAAATGCTCAATTGTATTATAATGTGTTAAAACAACTACGGCTATTTTTCAAACCATTTTCATAAATTCTTAATCAGAATTATAGCAGATATAATTAAAAAGAACGATTAAGACTGCTCTGTTGCAATAACTTGTTTTTAGCTGTGATTAATTAATTTTTAAAGTGTTTTTATTAAATATAATAAGACATAATATTTTCATTATTAATGTATTTTTTAATTTAATCACTCTTCTTTCATTTAATTTTCAGAATTTTAATGAAGAAACACTATCCCTTTAGAAAAAATATTTTCTGTTAAAAAGCTTGTATTACAGCAAAATATTTTGCATTTTTCAGTACTAATTCCATAAAGTTAAAATATATTTTGATAGTGTTAACTGGCTCATTAGGTAAAAATATACAGCAATAGCCAAATATATTGAGCATCCCCATATTTTCAACATATATTTAAAAATTATAGTCGGAAACAAATTTTTAACTGCATACAATTATAAAATTCTTTTTTAAGTTACACTGTCAAAACTAGAGGTTGCATATGGCCCCTCCTAGGGGTGAAACGCTTGTCCCGTGAGCGACCCCCCTAGAGGAGCCAGAATTGCACCCATAACTAAGGTGAAAAAGTGGCACCCCAAAACCAGGGTGCCCCAGAGGGTGAAAGGATGTACCACAAGGGAGAATAATGGCACCCTTACAATGTTGGCCAGAAAATCGTGTCCGTTTGGGAAAATCAATTCTTACCGGAAAATTCTATCATTTAATTATTAGACATTGATTCCAATATGCTATATCTAACAAGTACCAGGCTAAAATTTCCGGTTACATTAAAATATAACTTTTTTAGATATTAATTACTTTTTTTAACCCCAACAACTGCGGTTTATAAGTGTGGTGAACGTAAGCTTCTCACTGAGACAGGAGAAGTTCATGCTCAGGAAATGTCAAGCCTTATTCAATACAAGGCACAGAAACCTGGCTCTGTTATAGAACAATGGAAATTATCCATGGAAAATGTAGCAATAAGAAACTTTCAATAGAAAGTGGTGGGAGCAGACTTTTCTGTTAGTGACGAAAAAAATGTCTGACAAAATTATAATTTTATTATTTCATACTCTTTCAATCACAATAAACTTCCTTTTTTTTTTTTACATTCTTTTAACAAAGATTTATTTAAATATCACTTTTTATTATTAAGTTTGTTAGAAATTTAAAAAGAAATTATGTTGAAAATTAATGACCTACTTTTGAAACTAAAGTATTCTTTCAATAATAAAAAATAAAATTAATTTAAAAGTCTGAAATTCGAGATCATTATAAAAATATAAACATGGTGTTTCTTAAAAAATACATAAATTGATCTCTTTTTTATGCAAAAATATTATGTAATATAAAATGCATCGATGCTTTTTTTTACCATTTTAAAAAGGTAAATATAGTTTTCATTAAAAAATACATAAATTGATCTCTTTTTTTTAATGTAAAAACATTATGTAATAGAAAAAGCATCTGTCGTTTTTTATGAAACTAACAATTGTTATATTTAAACATCGTTATAGGCAATACATTATTTTTCTTTACTATAAATAATTCTAGGGTACTAATTGCAGATTTCCTTATTAAGTTTGTATACAATAGCACTATCAATAGATTTTAATAGGAAATGCTTTTGTTGAGAAATTTTTCTATTTTCGATCTCTATAAATTTCTAAATAAATTGTACTACAGAAAATTTTTCATACCAATCTCAATAGATTTCTATGTAATTTGTTTCAAATATACATACATATATACAAATAACATGCATCACTAAAGGAAATTTTTTTATAAGGCAAATTTCATAGCAGGCGTCTCCATCAAGTACGCTTCGATGAAAACGATTGAAATGGGCGGTCTTTCAGAACTTTCCATTCACTTTGGTCAAGATTACAAACTTCGCCAGATATTCCAAATGTCGACAAATATCTTGAAATGTCTGAAAAATGATATTATTTTTACGGACGTCGATAGATATCTCTGAATGTTGGAATACTAATATCATTTTTACAACATTGGCCAATGTAAATAAAATATTATAAATAAGGCATTAAAAAATCAAGTTTTCTAAAAATGATAAAATTGTTAAATTTTATAGTTAAGAATACTATTTACGTATTATAATGTTATAAGTAATCCAAAAAATTCGTTTGGATGCTTTCTTTAAGGAACTAATTTTAAGTTACATCTGTGAATATCGGCAGATATTGTAAATTTGACATCTGATATCCAGTGACTTTGGAGATATTGCCCTTTATTTATCGGGACAATGGCCGATATCAGTCTGTATGCTACCTGTGTCTTACAGCCGTAGATTTCACTTGCCGACGAAGAAATATGGCACCCCACACACATCACAGCGCATGCGCTAAGTGCCAGTCCCCCAGTGGGGTGCCATATTTCTACCACACAACACCTTAATTACTCCAGTCACCCTTTGAGAAACCAATCGGCACCCCAACCACATTTCGAAGCCTCTTGGTGCCAATTGATATCGTGTTTTCACCCCAGCCTTTCAAAAGTCACCTTCAGTTTTAACAGTGTACTATAGTTTGTAATAAGTGACAGCAAACGAATAATTCAAATGATATCTAATCCTTTCAATTAAACTATTTGCTTTAACAAAGTAGATTTTTTTTTTAAAGTTACTAAACTACTTTATTTTTCTGGAAGTTACGATATTGTGTTATGTATCTTAGTGAATAATCATGAACATTAAAGCAATTCTTGGAGAGAATGCCAAAATATAAAACACTTTTTCTTTAGCAACAAATAACAAAAAACATAAAATAAATAAATTTAAATAAAAACTATTTTTTAATTTATACATATTTTTCATTGTTTTAGTTACTCGTTTTGTAAAGTAAATGATTTACATAAAAGTTGATTTGATAGTTTTCTGTCTTTTTTTAAAAACGGTAATATCTTTAAAATATACTATCAATTTTATGCAGCTAGATATTTGTATCCGACAATTACTTTTACATATATAATTTATAGACATACTATTAGATATACTGTTGGAAATATGGAGTTTCTAATTACTTTTGCTCTGGAACAAAGTTCTTTTAATTTTGCACGGGATTTTATTTAGATTAGATTGACACTATAAGAAGCAACAGCTTCAAAGCTAATAAAATAAGTAAAGTAATGAACAAAACACTGAATAATCCCTAGATAGAAGAATTTCACTATTTCACGCCGACTTGTTCTTAAATATAAACAAAAGAAAAGTAAGCAAGAAAGCGATGATTGAGAAAAATGGACCTGAAATCTAAGATTACATAAGATTATTCATTAGTTGAAGGCCTTCACATTTCTTTTATCGACGATAAGTTAAGGAATAAAAAGAGGAAATACTTACTGCTTCATATTCTTGGTGGATCTCTTCAGCTCCTTGCTCTTCGGGATCAAGTTGATTTTCCTTTAATGAAAAGGAAAAAAAAAAAACAATTACACTCAGAACTACGCATAATCAGAAAGAAAAATTACACATCAAGCATAGAATATGAAACTCTTTCCAACACTTCCAGAATAATTTACAAAACTTCACAGTTTAACAAGACAAAGATAATACCTAAAGAAACTATTTAGAAAACACATAACACATTTGAAAAATAAATTTTAGCAATAACCGTCTGTAGCCGGATAGGTACTCGATTTCTTTTGTGCAGCACTGTAAATTATCTTTAGATTTGTATATATTCTACATAGAAAGCTAACATGTAGTTTATTTAGAAAACGCATAATATAATTGAGAAATTACCTTCAGCAATTTTTTTTAAATATGTGGAATAGATGAAAACTTACTCCACTTTTGTATAGCCCTGTATTTTATTAACATATTATGACACGCCCCACAATTTAAGCTAAAATTTAATTCAGGCAATAAACGCTTAAAAATAAAAAAGTTCAGATATCCAGAAATTACCACTTACAGACCCCAGTTCATTGCGCAGCCCGCTATATCAATTTATTTAGCCTTCCTACCCTATTGAAATTTTACTTAACCTTCATAAAAATATTTCACACCAAAATGCTTATATTTTAGGTTATTCAATATATTTATTTAATTTAGTTCTCTCTGGCAATTATTTTTACAAGCAGGAATGACCAAGCTAAGCTCGGTCAAAATTAGCAGTGTGTTTATCTCGCTATATTATTCCCACTGAATCATTCTTACTGTTTTAAATGCAATTTGCTTGACCCTGAGCCATAGTGACCCAAAATGACCCACTAATCGAATTTTTTCGAACATGCGACCTAACACAATGCTCTTCTAGAGCCTGAAAAAGATGGAATACAAAATTTAGAGAAAATCTTTAGTCGTTTTCAAGATAAAATAAGCTTGGCCCATGTTGATTCAAAAATGACGCACTAACCGAAAATTACCGAACATGTGACCTATTCCAACTGTCTTTTTGTACTGTGAAACGGTATAATAAAAAAAAATTGTCAAAATCGTTTGAAACTTTTTGCGATACAGTTAGCTTGACCCCGACCCAATATCACCAAAATGACCCACTAATAGAAATTTCTTGAGCATGCGACCCAGCCCAAAAGTTTTATCTTGCCCAGAAACTGTGTAATACAAAGTTTTGTCAAAATCGTTTGAGCCGTTTTTTAGATACAATTAGCTTGATCCTGATCCATTAGGACCCAAAATGACCCACTGATTGAATTTTCTTGAACATGCGACCCTGCCGAATGGTCTTAACATGCCCGGAAACGGTATTATACAAAATTATGTCAAAATGTTTTGAACCGCTTTTTAAATACAATTAGCTTGACCCTGAACCATTGTGACCCAAAATGACCCACTAATCGAATTTTCTTGAATATGCGACCTAGCCCAATGGTCTTCTCGAGCCCGAAAACGATGGAATACAAAATTTAGTTAAAATCGTTTAAGCCGTTTTTTAGGTACAATTAGCTTGACCCTGACTCACTGTGACCCAAAATGACCCACTAATCGAATTTTCTCGAACATGTGACTTAGCCCAATTCTCTTCTCATGCCCAGAAACGGTATAATACAAAATTTTGTTAAAATCTTTTGATTCGTTTTTTAGATACAATTAGCTTGACCCACAGTGACCCAAAAATGACTGACTAATCAAATTTTTCCGAACATGAGACTCAACCCAATGGTCATCTCATGTCCAGAAAATACAATTTACGGTATATTACAAAATTTGGTCAAAATATTTTGAGCATTTTTTTGATTGAATTAGCTTGACCCTGACCCATTGTGGCCCATAGTGACCAATTAATCGAATTTTCTCGAACACGTGACCCATACCAATGGTCTTTTCGTGCCCGAAAATGATAGATTGCAAAATTTCGTCAAAATCGTTAGAGCCGATTTCTAGATAAGCTTATCTTGACCCACGGTGACTCAAAAATGACCCGCTAATCGAATTTTCTCGAACATTGGACTTAGCCCAATGGTCTTCTCGTAATCCAAAACAGTAGAATATAGAGTTTAGTGAAAATCGTTAGAGCCGTTTTTTAGATAAAAATAGTTTGACCCAGAGGTAACCCAAAAATCACCCACAAATCCAAATTTCTCGAACATTTGACCTCGCCCAACAGTCTTCTCGTACTCGAAAACGGTTAGGGCTAATTCCATGCGAACTTGTTATGTCTGTCACATACTACGATTTTTGGCTACCAGTATTTTAAAACGGAAAAATGTGACTTATTTTATCGGAGATATTTCATCAATTGAATAAGGCGAAGCAAACTTTTCGAAAATAACGGTGGCCAACAAACACAACGATTTTCAGCTGTGTGACAGACATGACAAGTTCGCATGGAATTAACCTTAGATGCAAAATTTAGTCAAAATCAATTGAGCCGTTTTTTAGACATAATTAGCTTGACCCTGACCCATAATGACTCACTAATAGAATTTTTTCGAAAACGTGACCCCTCCCAATGGTCTTTTCGTTCCCGAAAACGGTAGGGAGCAAAATTTAATCAAAATCGTTAGAGCCGTTTTCAAGATAAAATTTACATACACACACACCACACATATACAATTTTTGTTCGTATTATAATATAAGATTAATTCATAAAGAAATTTCTGGTTCGAATTGAATGAAAGGAATTATTGAAATGGGTCGATTAGACCCATTCAGGGTAGGTAGGTTAAATTGTATAAACTTCCCTTAGTATATTAAATATACTTAAGCTTTAAAACGCATAATTCACTTAAAAACCATCTTTCAGCAATTTAAATCCACAGTCAGTGATTGTTAGTAATTTACATTTTGTGTAGTAAAATATGAATTATAGAATTTATACACACCGCGTGGCAAGTAAAAACTTAGTTAAATTTAAAAACGCATACTATAACTAAAAGCGCACTTACAGCAATTATCACGAATAGACAATGCTTTAAACGATATATTAAGTATGTCCTTGTAAATGAATGATAAATACTATGCATATCATACTCTACAGCAAGAATTTTGAAGTAAACCTCAGTAATGTACCTATATGTTTCATTATCTTTCAAACTTTGCAACATAATTAAAATACGCTTCAAACAGTTTTTCTCGTACACTATTATGTAACCGGAGTCTTTTGTGTGACTTTGAATGATAAATGCTTTGGACGCCATATTCCACTGAAAACATGTTTTAGTGCACCTCTGAAACTCATATCAATTTCGTTATGTTTGTAAAAGGTTAAGATCATTGAAATACACAGCAAAAGATTTTTCTCTTAGATCATAATATAACGAATTTTTTTGAGTCTCCCTGTAAATGAAGTATAAATGCTACACACTACATTTTCAATAGCAAGCGTGCTATTGTAAACATCATTAACGAATGAATGTCAATTACGTGGCAATTCGAGTATATTTACGGGAGTTAGAGTACAGATAGATAGTCGGTTGACAAATAGACAGACAGAACACATAAACACTTTTCAAGTATGTTTGAAAGCATTAAACAACGATCTAATTCACTCGTCACCTTTAAACTTTTTCAAAATAGATTATTAGATTTTCCCATTTTAAATTTATTTATCCCCTTTAAGGACGGTTGCATATTTTTTATACCATTTAATTTTAATCAAGTTTTGTACCAGGAATTATTAACAAAATGTTACTTTGTTGGGGAAAAAAAGCTCTAAAATTGCATTTCTTTGATTTCAAACAAAATTTTTTGAAAATTTTGGCGTCAATTTAATGTTACTGAAACTCAATTACTTATCTCTGAAAGGGTTAAACAAATCTTTATCATTCATCAAAATTCGCATAATTGTATCTAATTAACAGGGTAGGAAAAAACTTAACACATTTTCAAATTCAGTAAAAAATCCCCACAATAAAAAATATTCCACTTCAGAGCAGTTTATGCGAAAATACTTCTCATGATCGAAAATTTTGTTGTAGCAAATCTGTAGTTGAAAAAACTGTCCATACGTGGCGCCATACTTTCAATGTTGCAAGAAGGCATAAAAAATTCAAGAAGATGCAAACTGTTTTTTTTTTTTTATAATTTATTACACATCCATATTCAAACAATGGTGTTATGAATAAAGAGGAGGAGACATATAGCGTATTGTCTACCAGTTGCGAGTGAAGTAACTGGGGAAGTTATCACAAGATGGCGGCTGATTTTTTTATATCGCACTTCAGAGAAGTTTATGGGAAAATACTTCTCATGATCGAAAATTTTGTTGTAGCAAATCTGTAGTTCAAAAAATTACCCATACGTGACGCCATACTTTCAAAGTTGCAAAAAGGCATAAAAAATGCAAGAAGATGCAACTATTTATTTTAAATAATTTATTACACATCAATATTCAAACAATGGAGTTATGGATAAAGAGGAGGAGACATATAGCGCATTGTCTACCAGTTGCGAGTGGAGTAACTGGGGAAGTTGTCACAAGATGGCGGCTGATTTTTTATATCGGTTAGCAGTTTCTGATTACCGCCGGAGCTTCCATCAGTTAATTTTGAATTGAAAATTTCGCCTTATTTTAGCGGCCTTTTGAAAAATTTCTATCACAAATATTGTTAAAATTTCTATCTCTTTTTTCTAGTGGCAGTTTGACCCAGGTATTATAATTTTTCTCGCTGACTCTAACTGGAGGTTGTCTAGTTTTTCACAATATATCGGAAAAGCAGGACCTGACTATCGCCAAAGTAAACTGCCACCAGTAAAAATGAAAATATGTTTCTGAAAATCATTTATGACTGAAATTTCGCATTAATAAAGCGAAATTTTCTAATTAAATACGTTGATGGAAGTTTGCCCCGGGGATAATTAACCCCTGCGAAAGCGGTTACAGTTGAAGCTTCACTATTTTAAGGATATGTCAGTTCCTCTTTATTAATAGTTGCATGATTCAAACGTGTGTGTCCTTTACAGCTAGAGTCACATTCAAACTATACTCAATTTCATTCAATGCGATGATATATGGTAGTCGGCTGCACAAAAAATTTCCTGTAACTGCTTATATTGAGTTTTTGATATTTTATTTTATTTTTAGACTTGTAGGTGTATCGCCATCTGTGGGAAATTTTTTTAACTCTTTTTTTTATTACCTTAAATAAAACTTTCTATCATGAGAAACATTTCCGTGCAAAACACACTGTTGAACGCCAGGTATATTACATTTAATGGACTTTAGAACGTGTCAAGGGATTTTAGCATACCCTGTATAACTGAGAAAAGAGCAATTTATTCAACTTACTCTTATTTTCATATAGATTAAGTCCGAACTAGAGCTCAAAATTCAAATATGAGAATGGTGGGATAAAACAATTTAGAATAAAATGGTTTTTAATGCATTGTCCATAAAAAGTAAAATCAAAACATAAAACTGAGTGTTGTTTAAGCCTACATAGTTTGAAGACTTTTTTAACATAAAGTTATGAAAAAGTATGATAACCGAAAATGACAATATTTGAAAGAAGTAAAAAAAATTGAATAACATTGAATAAACATTTATCTGGTTTAAATTATAAAAACATTCCGTGATAACTTCCAATATTTATTGACCGTTAAGAAATTAATATTTCTTATGTAAGTAACACAACTTTAGTTTTAATAATAATATTAATTATCAGTTAAAAACAGTCATTTTGATCATAGGGATTGAAGACGCATATACACTCTAGAATTTCCTAGGAGTATGGCACCATTATTAGAGATAAGAAACCTTTGACAAATATTTTTTCTTCAGATTAAAAATCTGTTTGAAATTAATAGCATAATTTGTAATATCAGGTCATCAAGCAGTGTTGCCAGGTTGGGGATTTTTTTGTCCCCAGATAGTTGATTGTCACCATTTTTGTGAAATAGAAATATTCGGCCTATTTAGAACGTTAAAAATTCTGAAAAAAAGGCGAATTATACTATTTTTAAAAAGCGGTTAAAGTCAAATAATCTGAATTAAAAAAGTCCCCAGTCTGGCAACACTGTCATCAAGTATGTAACTCGTGATTACAAAAGGGTCAGATTTCCAACGGGGTAAACTTCCGTCAGTAAAAAAAAAAAAACAAATAGAAATGTTTGTCTTATTCATGACAGTAATTTTTCATGAATATGGCATTTATATGAGATTCAAACGTCTATTAAAATTTACTGCTGGAAGACTGCCCCGTTGATAATCTGGGCCTTTTATAATCACAAGTATCATACTTGATGACCTAATGTAATTCTTCCATTTAAAAAGGCAAAAAATTCTGCTCGAAAATTGTGCTAAAACTGTACGCACCCTGGGGATTTTATTCTGAGATACAGATAATTTTTGTTTTATTCTTGGCCCTATTTTGGAGAGACTTTTCTCCATTATTATTCATAAATTCGTATTTGGAAATAAATCCGGCAAGTTTGGAAGTCTGGGAAGCATGTCGTTTTGGTAAAATGTGAGCCAATTCTTAGTTGACTTTGAAGTATGTGTGTAACCTTCAGACCCTGGCACAATAGACTGCTCAATAATTTCTTGATATATTTCTGAATTTATCTTTTGGAACAATACACATAAAAACTCCTGTATTTCTGCGCACATAGAAGCCCCAATCAATACAATGACTACAAACTTTACAGATAGTTCAATTCATTTTTATGGATACTTCTTGCTTCCTTCATTAAACATGGATGTATTGTCACCATCAGAGACATTATACATTAAGCCTAAGCAGATGAACGAAAGAAAGGGCATAGCCGGATAAGCATTGGAAACATGCCTTTCAATCAAATTTACTGATTTTTTACCCAGATGTGATAACATACCTGACAATGTATTTCCCCTAATATCACCCTATAAATATTGATATTTAATGACATAAAAATGTTTTTTCGATTTTTTAAAAAACGGTTTTTCTCAAAAATTGCTGCGCGGAATTTCATGCCATTTACTGAGGATATATAGATGCCAAAGATGCATAACTGGTAATTTTTGTATAATTTTCTGATTATAAAAACTGTGTGAAATAGCGAAATAAAAATTTAAAAGAATAAAAATCATATCTTATGGTTATCCGAAAATTACCATTTTCTTGTAAAAAATTCTCCATATGTGCCCGTATATTCTATATAAATGCTGAAAGTTTGCGTTGGGTACTACATATAAATATTTACAAAAATGTATATTAAAATTATTGAAATTCATTTTAAGGCGTTATTTGGGGCGGAGCTACATAATTTCACCATCCGAAGAATTTTTGGAACAAAGTCAGTAGACAATATGTCAATGGATGTATTTTATATTCCATTTAGCATATAAGCTATGTTTTTCAACATCATGTTCCTTTTGAAATCGACAGTGTTGAGAATGTTACTAATGTGTTCATTAAAATTTAAAATACAGCAATTCTGTAACTGTTTATTCCAAAAATTCTTCGGGTGTGGAAAATGAGTAGCTCCGCCCAAAATAACGCCTTAAAATGAATTTCCATAATTTTAATATACATTTTTGTAAATATTTATATGTAGTACCCAACGCAAACTTTCGGCATTTATATAGAATATACGGGCACATATGGAGAATTTTTTACAAGAAAATGGTAATTTTCAGATAACCATAAGATATGATTTTTATTCTTTTAAATATTTATTTCGCTATTTCACACAGTTTTTATAAACAGAAAATTATACAAAAATTACCAGTTATGCATCTTTGGTATCTATATATCCTCAATTAATGGCATGAAATTCCATTCAGCAGTTTTTGAGAAAATCCGTTTTTTTTTTAAATCGAAAAAACATTTTTATGTCATTAAATATCAATATTTATAGGGTGATAATAGGGGAAATATATTGTCAGATGTGTAGCTACGTCTGGGAAAAAAATCGGGAAATTTGATTAAAAGGCGTGTTTCCAATGCTTATCCGGCTATGCCCTTTCACAAGTTAAAAATAGTGCCCTTTTACGACTGATTGTCAATTTGCATGCTGGAAAAGGAAAAGTTTAAGCTTAAACCAGAAAAATCACAAAGTGAAAACGAAATATATTTATCAAAACGAAGCGTGTTAACCCATTCGATGTCATGGCTGCATATTTGCACCTCCAAAAGCTACATACAGAATATGTTTTTGGGACCAATAATAAAGATATGTAATATTTGCCTTATTTAATTTGAGCTTTTTTGTGATTATTTAATAAAAAATAGCTTTTAAAAAATAAGCGATGCGAAAAGAATAAAATATGTGTAAGAGTAGCCGACCCTGAAGAGGTTAACTGGGTCATGTGTAGATCCTGAGTTTAAAACGCACGTTTTTAAAGTCAGTGGGTTGGATGGACTTAAACGGCGGACTATTTTGCGATTAACTTCTGTTTTGGGAACCCTCCACAGGAAATGAAAGTGACGCTCATTTATGTGAACAAAATTTACATATTGTACACACGCATCGCTTTGGTTTTTATAACCGGCCGTAAGAAATAAAAGTGGTGTTAGTGAGCGCTTACAAATTTAACACGTACTGCGCATGCTCTAAGTATAATCGCTCTGATCACCATATGTTATAAAAAAGCTAAACACTTTCATCACTAAACAATACCTTCTTCCATGTAACATAGTATCTAACTTTTGAAATACTGTAGACTAATCGATTTCTTCATGGTATTAATAACTACTTCATCTTTAGTTACAAACGAGCAGTGGTCGGAAGAAGCGTGCTACAAGTAGCAAAAAATACAGTAATTGCTATTTTTTCAGCAATTTGTTTTGTAATGCACTACATTTTGAAAAATGTGATGCAGCGATTAGCGCGATACAAAAAATCAGCAGTTTATAATGAGTTTTGACGCTAAGAAAATATGCCATTATTCAAATCAGGTGATTGTAAACTTACCTCTTTTGTTCAAAATGTATTCTGCGTAACAATTTGCGAACTTCAGCGACATATTACTCTAAGAATAATAAATAAAATGTATGCAGTGTATGTTTGTACGCAAATATGTTATGTACAACTGTGTCCCCTCGGCAAATCGCTCGTCCAGATATATTGCTCTGTTTTCGTGCGCTCTGCCCCACAAAATAATAATCATAATAATAATAAAAAGCTGTCATTTAACCTCATTTTATGTAACTAAATATAGGTTTATTGTATTATATATCTTTCTTAATTTCGTCAAGAAAATTGCTATATGTGTATCAACTAACATTTTGAAGACTAATAAAAGATATTTCTTGTACGTTATTGCTCTTGCTTTTTTAAGCTCTCACTTATATTGCATTTATTTGATTGTATCCCAGCAGACGCGATATAACGAGAGGCCATTGCAATACTGAATCTATGTCCTCAATTTCAAGGGTAGATTAAATCCTGTACCAAAATCTGTGAGTAAAGAAGTAGTGACTACTTTTGAAAAGTAGTTTGTAGTCACTATTTTTAAAACCAGTAGTTTTTGTCGTAGTTAGCTAAATTTTCGAAAAAGTAACTCTGGTTGTAGTTTGCTAAAAAGTAAAAGTAGTTTTTACTACCACTACACGAGAGTTAAATCCAAGTATATATACCGTCAACTGGGGTAACTTGTGCCTTTAAGGGTAACATTGGTCCAAGAGAGAAAAAAGAGTAAATCTGCTATATTTTCTACATCACTTGAATTCCGACAATGTTTTGGTTTCAAAATATAGGTGGAAGCATTAGCTTGAGGCTGGCAGCTCATTGTAAGTAATTCGCCAAATTTCCACCGTGACAGCACCAGTCAAACAAAAACGTGTGAAGACGGTGAGAATTTAGCTCTTACAACTTTTGTCTGCCAAGCTGTAAATTAATTCATTTGGAGCTTGGTAAGTACGTGTTATTATAACCTCTTTAGTGTAGATCATGGCCTAATGTAGAATTATGCGTTGCCTTTCCCGAGATAAAAAGAAAAGTGTTCTTATAATTAGGTTAACTTTGTTCCAACATTTGGGGTAAGATTGGCACAACCAATTATCATTTAAATTTTTGTATATACTTCCTGCCAATGCAAAAAAAAAAAAAGAAGTTATATTTGAAGGGGCTTTTTCTTAATTAGTTGAATTTAAACATTGATGTTTTTGAGGTAATGATTTTGTTTATTTTTGATTTACTTATGAAAATAGACATTTGTACTTATACAAACAATAATTTTGCTGAAAATTCATCCCGTGTATTTGTTACAACTGAACCAAACAAGAAAGCTATTGACAAAGATGACTGTAACGTTGGAAATTTTGTACTTGTGCTGTTTAATGGCGAATTCTGTCCCAGAAGCATTACTTTGAAATCAAAGGAGGGTTGTGTTGTTGACTGCGTGGAAAAGAAGTTTAGTGTTGGCGTTGCCCTCAGCGACCGGACTCGATGGTGTATGAATGGAACGATATTGCTGCAAAAATTAGTCTAACTGAACATCTGTCAAAGAGAAACCAGTATTCTCTCCCAGACCTGGACCATCATTAACACGTTCACGCCGGCGTGCACCACCGGTGGTTCACGCTTGACTGTCCCATCGGGCGGCGTGCATCACCGGTGGGTCACACTCTACTGTTAAATAGAAGGCGTGCACTACAGGTGGGTCACACTCGACAATGCCATAGACGGCGTGCACTACATGTGGGTCAAACTTGAATATTCGAAAATTAAATAATAAAAACTGTTCAGTATTATAAACTTAATACATTCACGACGGGAAACGAGAATTCTCGTTTTCATTCAAAAAATATCATTCACTAAGGGCGTGGCTTCTACCTTACTGAAAATGCATTTATATCATGTTGTCCCTATTTCTCTAGATTGTACGACATTTTATATTAAATTCGTACATATGTAGTCAATAAAATCATGTCTAAGTAATTTGCTTACTCCTTACGAACTTTCAGACATTCACAATCAACTCTGCTTGTTATATTCGAGTTCAATTCAATAAATATGAGAGGGGCGTGTCATTACATACAGTGTCTGTATAAGCGAACATACCGCGCCGCCAGATGAAGCAAAACATGCATTCGAACGCCACCTCACAGCGAAAAACAAGAATATTGGCGCCAGCGTGAACGTGTTAAGCAATATTAACCAGCTTTGTTATAATTTTTTTAAAATATATGTTAATTTACTGTCTTTTTACATGTTTTCATTTCTTACCCTCACTCCTTCGTCTTTTTCAATAGGGCAACATTTGTCCACATCATATTGTATGCTCTATGACATTCGTTTTAACACATGGGGCAATGTTACCCCAATTCAACATAACATTGGCCCTAAACTTTCAGAAACACTTTTTTTTAAGCCAAAGGATAATATTAAAATTTAGTGGTGACAATCGTTAAACAACTGCGCCATTCTTCCAGCACACTGCGCGTGCAAAAATAATTAATTTGCTTCGTCATTCTGAGATTTTGGATACGACTATTTTTTAATAATAACCTTCGCTTTTTTAGTGACGGAAATTTCTTTCATTAATTAAGGTGAAGTTTTCCATTGATAAATAGTGTTATTTTCCCCATATTTATGTCACTAATTAGTTTATTATGTTTAAAAAATAAAATACATAGTTAAGAGATTTATGGTAAAAGTGACAATACTACATATGTAAAAAAAAATGATGTTTTTATAACTGTAGACAAATAAACTTTGTAATTATCAAGGAATTTTCAAATATTTTTCAGCTGATAAAATTGTATTGCAATTACTGTTAAATAACACGCCCTATTATTATCTATTTTCATAAATTTAATGTTAAAATTGTTTAAAACTACGTATAATTTAAAGATCATTCAATTTTATACGATGTTAAAATTATCTAAAAACTACGCATGATTTAAAGAACATTCACTTTTATGCTGATTTTTCCTTTTTATGGGGATACCTAAAACTCATTTAAATCAGATATCCTTTCTTCGATTATGATAATATTTTTACTTGGAGTCCTATGGTACATAAACAGCGGTAAACAAAAAATGGATAAAGCCTTGAATGTAGAATTACTTTTATAATAATTAAAATTTTAAATATTCAAGTATAAATATATTTGTTTCTAATTGTATATAAAAACATAGCTGCCAACGTGTACGGTTTTTTCATACCACTAAAATTAAATAGTAAATTTTGCCTTATTTAATTACCGAAATTTAACGAATTTCAAAGATTAAATAAAGCAAAATTCTCTATAAAATTTAACTGGTAACAAAAAACCGTACAAGTTGGCAGCTATGGAAAAAGGAATAATACCCGTACTCCCTAAAATACAGTTATAAAGTTAAAAGATAAATGAGATCTTTTCTTATTAGATGACACGAAACCTTCTTTTGGGTTGTACTTAATAAAACAAAAATATCGTAGGATCGTTTTTATCACTAGAAAACATATAATATCTTAGAAGTAATAATCGAAAACATAACTTTGATTTGTCCCGTAAGCTGTCGAATTTGTACGCGATAAGAATTTTGTTATATATTTTCTCGTAATTTTCCGATGTATAAACAAATGGTTCGATTGCTCAAAGATGACTAGGAAAATAAAAGAAACTGCTACGTTCTGATAAAAAGCTATTTTTTAATGCGGCAAACTAAACATTTAAAATTAAAATGCTTGAATTAGCTGAACTTTCAAAAAATATATTTGAAATAACGATTGAGGCAATTTACTTCAAATGCCAATGTAGGTGAATAGTTTTTAAATGTGCAGAGTGTTTGCATCATTTTGACAAAATTAAAGGGTTAATATAACTCCCCACGGTGAAGAATTTTTGTATTAGGAAATTTTGATTTTTCTTTCTAACTTTCCCAATACTGAAGACATTTTGACGATATCATCTATACATGTTCCTTCCTTACAGTATTGTGACATGAGAAACAAGTTGGAAATTGCACGTCAAACGTGACAAATGAGGTGCGTTCGAGCTACAATTGGTTTTATAAGTAAACTTTGCACCGCATATTGTACTGAATGTATATTATAGTACACTTCACAAATATATATCAATTTCATTCTGTTCGAAAGACTGTAACATCGTTAAAATGCACTTGAAATATTTTTTTCTCATTGGCCGTAATGCAACGGAAAACTTTTGACTGTCCCTTTAATTCAACTATACATCCAACTTTCATAAAATTTGAAATGACTTAACAAACTTTTGTAACAATATTTTTTTTTAATTTGAGACCATTTGGTTGGATAGTTTTTGCTCTGTTATATGCAGACGGACGGACAGACAGACAGACGGACCGAACGATGACTATAGGTGCTACGTATTTATATAATTACGAACGCACCTAAAAGACTGAAAATTCCGTTATTCATGTCTGAGCAACATCGAGCTCGCACTGTAAAAAAAAAAAATATTGATTTTACGGTATAATCCTGGCAGCTGCGGTGCCAGTTTAAAACCGTAAAATGAACAATAATAAATATTAAAACAAGCAAGTAATATACCGTCAAGCAGTAATATAAGATTAATTCATTTATAAGACGGTATATTACTGATTATTTTATGATTATAAACTGGCACCCCAGCTGCCAGTATTACACCGTAAAACAACTTTTTTTTTTTTTTTTTCAGTGCAACGCCCCATATTTCCGAATATAACTGACCACTTACCGAACGATGCCACTTACCAAATTATGAACCACTTTAAGCCATACACTGTAGAAAAATACAATTTTTTCTTGATCTATGAAAATATAGCAACGAACGAAAATATACAATACATATATAAATTATCATGCCAATATCTCTTAATTATTCCTGTCTGAATCAAAACAGGCAAGTTTAAAACCGGAAAGTGTTTATAAGAAAAATGTGTCTTCTTTCATCATGGTACTTATTAGATTTCATTTTGAAATCGTTTATTAAATAAAATTTCCGGTTGGAAACATTTTTGTCTTAGATCAGGCTCCGGAATAATTAAGAGATGTTGGCATCTATGCAATAACCTCTTCCAAGTTACCAACGATTCTGAAAAGCGTATTTTATCTTTAGAAACCTCAGAAGTCAATATATATTCCGAGATTTAAAGAAGTTTTTATGATGTATATATATGTTAGATTTAGAATAGAATTGTTAGATTATTCTAACATTGGAAGGCTTTACTAGTGAACGAAATAACTGGTTGTTATGTTACAAGTAGTGCAATGTTGAAAATGCAGTGCTAGCTGTCTCGATAGTAGTTGTGGATCACATACAGCAATAATAGAAGTGGTCAGAACAGGTAATTCGAACCTGTTTTATTAGTATAACAATTTGTTAATTGCAGTAGTCGACTGAAGACTATGGAATACATCGTTCCGTGAAGTTTTCCCAGAATGAATTGAAGCGGCACATAAGATCAGCTCAGCACTTTATTAGAACATCTTTCAAATGGCACAGTTTCCACCAAGATTATTTATTAGCCATCTCTCCGTGGTAGTAATTAGGTCTAAACAAAGTTCAAGATAATCGAATAAAAGGACGGTGACCAGGGGATGGATGTAAACTGGAAAATCGACTCAAATCTTTCAAAATCTGCTGAAACACAGCGAGTATCAACTTTTTGTTCCTCACGTGTAAGAATACAAATATGACGTAGATCGCGCTCTCAACCAATGAATAATTAAGAATGTCACGTCATATAAAGAGTGCGGACAGAGCACGCGGATGAACTTGAAGGGGAAAAGGATAACCTCAGAAATGCGCGGGAAAGTAAAAATGGAAGCTAAAAGAATATTCTCGAAAGAAAAAGCGCAGAAATGGAATATTTAATTTAAGAATACTAAAAGCGTAACATTTAAGCGATTAAGACAAGTGAGACATTAAATTAAAGGGAATTAAACAGAGTTAACGATAGAGATTATTTAAGGATAAGGATTTAGTTAAAATAAAGTAGTAATTTAGAATAAGATAAGGAAATCGTGGGATTAGATCTAATAATGTAACATATATATATGGTATAACATATAATAATAACAATATGTATTATAAAAACAAAGTTTCTTTTGTTGTCACTAATTTTCGGAAACCCTTTCGAGTACTTTTTATAGTGTATTAACCAGTTTTCTCAAACTGGAATATTGGTTTTCATGATATTACTATCAGTTCTCCATAAAACATTTTTAGCTGCATAATTGAAAAGCTAAGTGGAAGAATATGTTAAGTAACAAAAATTACATTTGAAGAAATTTGATGTGAAAGTTTTTGTTGTCAATTTTAATGATTTATTTTCTGTTTGATACCTTGCGTTTAAAATATTAACAGGTGCGGTACTAAACTCTATCAAAAAAACTTATTCATATTTAGTTGTTAAATATTAAAAAATATTAATATTATTTGCATTTTAAAATATTAAATATTAATGAATAATGTCTTAAAACTTCAAGGCTAAATAGAACTTTGGTATTTTAGATTTACCATGTGATAGAATACCTAATAACACCTTCATCCAAAAGATGAAACAATTTTTTAGAAAATGTAGCATAGCATGTTCTTCCACTCAGCTCTTCAATTAGATTTTTACAAAATAATATTAATTTTAATGGTGATATTAATGCTGTTAATTAATCATGTTTGTCTACAAAAGGAAACATGAAAATGTTTACTTGAGAATTGATATCACCCGTAAAAAAATTTATTACGTGGTTGAGAAAACTGATTAATACACTATAAGAACTATAAGAACACTATAAGAATCGTTTCCGAAAGTCAGCGGCATCAAAATAAACTTTGTTTTTATAAATGCTTCTTTAAATCTCGAAACTACATTGGTTTCTGCGGTTTCTAAAAATAAAGAAGGTTTTTCGGATTCGTGGGTAACTCGGAAGAGGTTATTGTATGTATATTTCCGTTCATCGTTATGTTATATTTTACTAGATGTAGAAACATTTGTCATTTTTTACAGTATACATATAATTACTTTTGAGGTTATTCTGTTGATAATATAACTAAATTGATTTCAAAATCTTAAAATTTATAGATGAAGATCAGAGTTCTGCTTGTAGTGAGATACCTTGTATTTTTGACTGAATAAAAGTGTTGCAATACCAGTTTCCTACAATGACTTTTTTCATTTTGGTGGGTTTTATCCCCTTTAATTTTGTCAAAACAATTTACAAATACACTTTATAGTCATTGAAATTTAACATACTTTATAAATAAAGAAATAGAGACTGCAATCGATTAAGCTTTGTAACAAGTTCTCGAGCAATGTTCATATATAAAATACAACAATAGTGTTAATATTTTAGTATCAGATTTTTTTAAAAAATGATTGCAATCACATGACTTAGTTAACAAATTTGACAGTAGTGTTTTTCTTTTATAGAATTTATCTATTAAATACAGAAAAACATTTAAATTAATTTAATAATTTTAATTGTTGCTAATTAAATATTACCGCTATTGAATAACAAATGAATTTGGAAATGAATTTTTCAAACAAAAATGAGCTTTCATTAACCGTCGTATTTTTTTTTTTTTTTTTGTATATATATAAAGTCGACACTTTTTTGTATAATTTGCGATTGATTCAAATCCTTTGTTTTACACTGAATTAAAAATATATCTATAATTTTAGATAATTAACACTAGAACTACCGGAAATTTGGGTCAAGTTTTATAAAAATATTTCACACCAGAATTTTGATTTAAAACAGTTTAACTTTATTATTTAACGTTTTTCGACTTTGTATCTTTTAAACTTATTTCATAATCAAATTTGGTTGAATCGAAATGGTTTGAATCGAAAATGGTTTGAATCGAAACACATTCATATGGTAGCCGTCAAAATGACGGCTCACGTGTAGTTCTAGCATTAATGATAGTATTTGTATGAAGCATAAATGCTTTCGTTTTCAACACAAAATCCGAGTTTCGCCGAAAATTCTTTTTCGGCGAAAGTGCTCTAAAAAATTCTTCCGGACTGAAACTACTTGTATTCCAAAAATCTCCTTTCATCTTTCGGAAATTTTTAATATTACTCATTGATTTGAGCTGTATCGGCTCAAATGAGACACTATTTATTGCTATGAACTTCACTGTTTATAATTATCAGTCACGACTGACCCAAGACGCAATTGCAAATTATAAAACAAGTAATGCGACATGACTAAACTTTGCTGACGCTTTTCACGTGCTCATTAAAAGCTGTAGACTTAACAGTAATAGAAAATTTTTAGTTTGAAACAGCAGAAGCGATTCAAATACGCTTTGAGAAAGTTCTATTATAACAGATGATCATTTACAAAACTCTTCATAAAAGATTAATCGAGGTATGTATACTTAAAACATTTTTTAATTTGATGAAATTTGTACAGGTTGAAAACCATTCTGTGTCGTCGATAAATTAATTACATTTTATTTTATATGCAAATAAAAAGTTTCGGTCAGAAGCACAGAGAGCCAACTTGGGCGACACGTATAATTGATTAATAATTATTATGTATGTTTAATAAACATGTATAATAACTAATAATTATGTATGTCTATGAATGCATTAATTATTTTTAAAAAATTGGCCATTTTCGTTTTCGTTTTCGACCAAAGTAAGAAGATTACCGAAATTCGGTTTCGGTCTTAAAAACCTGTTTCGGTCGGTCAATTCGGTCGATAAACGTAAAAAATTGCATAATTTTCAATTTTATCCGTAAAAGTAATAGATTCAAATTGACTAACAAAATTTTTATAGCAATTTCGTTATTTGGTAGCAATCAAAACAAAACTAAATATAGACATTTGTTTAGAAGAATTTACGCAAAACAAAATAAAATTTGAAATCTTATATTTTCTATAAAAATGCACAATTCAAGAATGGAATTGTTTATATAAAACTAGATATGTTATTTCAGGGTGATTTTAAAAGGTAATGTTACAAAGATTGATTTTGATAAAGCTAAAATTATTTCAAGGCCCTTATAAGATAGTACTGAGATTAATTTGCGTATAGATAAAATCTTACATATGACAGTGTTTCTTCTGTAGTCCCAGAAATTTGGATTAACGGTTTATAAGATGTTTATATATTATATAAAATTCAATCTGACCAAAATGAGTTGAAATATTATTTTGCCAGCAGATGGCGCAGAGTCCTCACAGATGCAAACAGTGACCCTTTAATAGAATTTTTATATTTATTATGTGTTACTGATTTCACTCAAGCAACCGATTATGTGAAGTGTCTACAGGACATTCTCAACGAAGGTCAATCAACTACCCCAGAAGATGACTTTGAAGATAAAGTTGAAACGCCGAGTATTTATAAATGTGCTTTTAATGTTTTAATATCAATTTTAGTAAAGTATACGCTAATTAGCAATTTGTAATTATTTAAGTATGGAATTGTTTATTTTCAGGCAATTGCTACTAAAAGAAGAGAGGTAGCAGCACTCTAAGTCAGTCATTGTTCTTAGTATGGTAGGTTTGGTCTTAGGTGGTCAGTGTGATAGAGGTAGCAGCACTCTAAGCCAATCATTGTTCTTAGTATGGTAGGTTTGGTCTTAGGTGGTCAGTGTGATAAAAGTAGCACGCATTTTTATTGCAGCAATATGTAGTATTATAGCTACCAACTCTTACGCTTTTTTCTTATCACTAGCATTTTACAGTACATTTTGGCTTGTTTAATCGCTCAAATCTGCGATTAAATAAGGCAGTTTTTCAATTAAGTTTCAGTGGTTGCAAAAAAAGTAACAGTTGGCAGCTATAGTATAACCCGCTGGTAATTAAATTAATATTAAATGCACATTAACTTTTTTAACACAATTAAATAACTGGTAAATAATCCATACAAGTAGTAATTTTGGCTTTGATGCGGTATATTATCAGATGGCCGTCATCTTGAATGCTTTGAGATTTTTTGGCGATTTTATGTTGGCGATCGTTATTGATATGTGGAACACCGTGTGACGTGTATGTTCTGGCGTGTCGTGTTCTGGCAACCCATGAGAAGCTCATTTTCGCTTAGGATTTTGTGGATGTGTTTTGATATCATGTTGTATCGTTCTGTCTTTTTATTTTTATGCTAAATTTATTGGATGTATTTGATTGACCATGGTTTCTGTAGTCCGTTTAAACGCTCTTGCTGAAGTAATTAAGAAATATGAGGAAATTTTGACGAAAAAAGGAGGTTTGTATACAGTGCGTCAATGCGTATTCATAAGCCTATTTTGGAAAATGACGGTGATGTTATGACAGGTATTTCGTGCTGGAGCTTTCAAGAAAGCAGATGTCTGTTAAGGTATGTTGATAATTTTATGTATATTTTGCTGCCTTACGAGTTTTTTACATTTTGCGATTGCTACAAAGCGAGAACTGCTGAATTTTGAGAATGCTACACAGCGAGAACTGTGGAATCCAGTGATGTTTTTTTCGGTTAATGAGCGCGGAGCTCTCATACAACGATTACTGATTGCCACTTTAGCGAGTTTCGTTTTTTATGTATATTTTGTTGCGTTACGAGTTTTGTACATTTTGAGATTGCTACAAAGTGAGAACTTCTGAATTTTGAGATTGCTACAGAGCGAGAACTGCTGAATCCAATGATGTTTTTTTCGGTTAATGAGCGCGGAGCGCTCATACAATGATTACTGATTGCGACTTTAGCGAATTTTGTTTATTATTTACATTTTATTTTCGTTAAGCCAAACATGCGTATACACCGGTGCTTGGCGACATTTACTACTTGGCGGAAAAGGGGTTTTCAAGCCTAGAAAAATTCCAAGATGGCGGCCCCGGGAATTTATGACATCTGTTCCGTAATTTTACTATCTGAACGAAAATGTATTCAGGCTGGGACTCGAACCCAGAAACTTTGCTTTCAATTACAATGCTCTATCTGGACGGCATCTCAACCAACACAGTTTCGCTCAGATGAAAAAATTACTACTCGTATGAATTAATTACTAGTCAATTGAATGTTTTGAAAATAGTTAATATGTAATTACTAAATTTTGTGGAGCTGTTTTAAATAACAGGCCAGGTGTCTTTATCAAATGATTACCTGAGCGTATATTGCGTTGGCTGGGATGTCGTCCCGCTAGCTCAATTGGAAGTGCATTGGCAATTTAATCCGTAGGTTCTGGGTTCAAGTCCCAGCCTAGACATATTTTTGCTCAGTTGGAAAAAAATACTATTCGTATAATATTAAAGGGTTATATCAACGTGTACTTTACCAAATAATACGCAGCACATTTTTTCGTTCAAAACATATTGCGTATTTAATACTTTTATGATGAGGGACTTTTATGGAGAAGTTTTGTAAATACATTAAATTAAGTATTTTTTAAAATATTGCATTGAAAGAAGTTAAATATAACTAATTATATCTTACATCAATTCCAAATGCTTTTCGTATGTCATCTGCCCAAATTTTGTATTGATCTCCTAGAGGGCAAAGAGCTGTGAGGAAATCTTCCAGTTCTCCGCGCACTTCTGCCACTAAATCTTCAGAGCAAAGCTTTCCCCATTCTAGAAGAAATCTAAACGCCGCTTTTTCTTCTAAAGGCATTTCTCCTTTGGGTCTGGCAGTTAATTCAAGAACAGAAAATTCTCCAGGAACGTAATTTCCTTCGGTGGTATGGCTGCGAATTAATGGGGAACTGTCCAACGTCACTCTCGGTACAGAACAAGAGCGTGGACGCGGTTCATCCATCTGAAATATACCGATGTAAAATTCTTAAAAAGAAAGTTATAATATGGTGAGTTAAACTAATTATAAGAGAAATAAACATCAATTACGGAAAAGCACTTCACAGAAATATGGATTTTGTTTCTTTTCAATAGTGATGACTAATATTAAATTCAGGACTACTGTTCAATTCAGATGTTTTTGTCGGGGAGGGAATCGCACAGATCCGGTGGAGAACAATAATGAATTCTGTGGGAAGGTTGATTTGCACTTTTAAATTGCTGATAGTAACCAACTCTCACATTTTACAGGGAGGGGTGCTTTGATTATCTTGTGAGGACTGTCCTTCAGGATCACGACCCGATTTCATCACTATACTGTTCAGTGTCACCCACATTTTGTACAGAACAAGAGCGTGGACGCGGTTCATGCATATGAAATATACCGACATAAAATTCTTAAAATGAAAGTTATAATATGGTGACTTATCTAATTTTAAGAGAAATAAGCATCAATACAGAAAAGCAATTTACATAAAAATGGATTTTTTTATCTTTTCAATAGTCATTGAATTCAGGACTACTGTTCCGTTCAAATATTTTTTCTCCTTCAGGGAATAGCAGCGATCAGATGGGAAACAATATGGAATTCTGTAGGAAGGTTGAATTGCACTTTTAAATTGTATATATTAACCAATTCCACATCTTATAGGGATTTGGAGCCCATTTTTATTGACTCGTGGGGGATGTCCTCTAAGACCAGCACCCGATTTAATCACTGGACAAAATATACAGCATATGACACAGATATAAGGAGTGTTTATTAAAAAAATCCTCTGTCGTATCAAAAGTATGTACTCTTACAGTTTTTTGTGGAAAATACCAACTATTTACAGATGTTATTCAAGATTCTTTAATAAAATTATCTCAGCCGATATTGTATTTCATTGGGCGAGACTTACATTTTATGATGCATCAAAATAGATTGGTCTTGGATTGTTGCTGATGACTAAAAAAAAACATTTGTGTTTGTAATTATCATTAGTGATACTTAAACGGTAAGAATATTTCGTTACTTGGCAGCGGAATTTTCGTTTTTTTACGGAAATTTTCTTCTGGTGAAAGTGACTTCCTGAAACTGTCAGAAAACAGAGGATATGGATTTACGAATATTCGCGATAGATAACAGTGTAAAAGTATAGTTAAAATTTCATTTTAATTATATTCTAGTACAAGGCTGTCCAACATTTTTATCAGGGAACTCTTGTCGCCACTATTTCTAATAAATAATTTTCGTGTAATTTAATTGAAAAATTTCTGTCATTAAATTAGGTAAATATTACTATTCAGAAACATTGATATGGTTGACGCGGACCGCAGGTTGGACACCACCGCTGTAGGATTAATTTTTTTTAAGGTACTTCTACCATATAAGTCACTCTTAATAAGGATATCAGCCTATATCTTGTAGGCAACGGTCTCGGGACGACAAATGTCAGCATATATCTGACAATTTATGTGTCCTTGACATGTACGGATAGTTTCAACTATCCGCTACTGGCTTCGTCGTCATTTACTGTCCACTGAATCTGTCGACTCATCTTTGTTTAAATGAGTCATTAAACTTTTCATAAGAAAGCAGAGTAAATTAATGATTGAATTTTACAAATTTTCCATGGTGTTCCAGATAATTTAACGATATTTTGGAATGTAAATTGAAATATTCTGTATTTTTAATTCTGTTTGTGTTTGAAAGTAAAATATGTGAAAAACAGAAATCCCATAATAAAGGCAGGCTGTATAAGGGGCCCTAGTCTTATTCAGTAATATTTTACTTCCCTCCAAAATTACGTTTACAAAACTAATTAAAAATTTACTGTGCCAATATTTGTAGAAAACTATGGAATCTTTCAAAGAGGGGGTAAAGGGAGATCAATAGAATATGGGCAAATGGATTTAGCCATTTTGACGGTACGAAATGGCATGCCTGTAAATACAGAATCTTCAGACTATCGTATTGGAAGTAGAACTCTTTATTTTGTTATAATATGTGTAATGCCTTCAAAATGCCTGATAATTAAAGTTATATCATGTGTTTAAAAAATTACGGCCTTATTTAAATCACATACTCCTAATAAAACCACTGTATAGTGCCTTTTGTTTTGAACTTTCCTAGCCACAATTAAACAGCGACAAGTATTTGCATAATTTAATATTAAAAAATATGTATAAATATCACATGCAACAATATTTGAAATATTCATTCCGATATAAAACAGTTTATTGCAATCTGAAATCTTATCGTGGTCTTATTTGGTACAGGTACCTTACTTTTAAAATACTATACTAGTGTAAATGCCCGTCCTAGGACGGTGGGTAAAAATTCTGTTTTTCACTTAAAACTTGAAAAACTGATAAAAAAAAATAATTCACAATATGGAAGCGTTTAGATGAGCAAAGCTCGGCTAGTTTATGTTCTAATAAACACACAATTAGCATTTACAATATTTCTGGGTAAACCAGGTTTTCCGGCTAAAATACTACTACAACAAAATTAAGATTTCTTAATAAAACAAAAATTTAATAAATATGCAATAAAAGTGCGTAATTAAAACAGTCTGCTGCAACTATTGAAATAATACTATTTTTTTTAATAACACTTTGAAATTGTATTTTATCGTTTACCCCCCTTCCTCCCCCCCTCCAAATTTTTTTAATATGTATATTGATTAATAAATATCTAGGGTTGAATCCCAACCGTCAAATCCCCTAAGCTTCTGTCCTCCTGATGCAAAGCTATAAATCAAAAATTATTAATTTTACTTTTCGTATAAAAATTAATTTTTTACTTTTAAAATATGGGTTTTTTTTTTTTTTTTTTTTTTTTTTTTTTTTTTTTTTTTTTTTTTTTATACACCTGTATATAGAAAAGGAAAATATAAGTAATGTGTAATTTAAAAATAAGTTACAAAATGCCAGGATATTATTTCAGGGGAGGGGGGTCTAATCCCCTAAGCTTCTGTCCTCCTGATGCAAAACTATAAATAAAAAATTATTAATTTTACTTTTCGTATAAATATTAATTTTTTACTTTTAAAATATGGAATATGTTTGATTTTTTTTTTTTTTTAAGTTTAAATTTACATGCACCTGTATATAGAAAAAGAAAATATAAGTAATATGTAATTTAAAAATAAGTTACAAAATAATAAGCCTAAAATATTTAAATTGATTACTTTTTTAAAAGAAAGTCAGTTTTATCAATTTTTTGCAAGAAAAAAAAGGATATTTTTAAAAATACCATATCATTGTTTTCCGTGAATCACTTTATGTGAGAAATAAATTAAAATTCCTTACATGTCACAAAGAAAATTTAATATGATTGCAACTTAATACTTGAAATAATCTCAAGTGACACTTGGCGATTTATTTTGGTGGTGTAATGCGATGTGCCTTGCACTTATTTGTTAAGAAGAAGTGTCTACTACTGCTCAATTATCAGGACTTGTAACCTTGAGAAGTAATCGCGGGATTCTTGTTTCTTGCCAACCAATGGGAGAATGGATCCTTTACCCCTTGAGTCTCTTCCTGGGAGACTGGTAAGATTGATGGATTCGCCCCGCCCAGCGTTACACTGGCTTTTATTATATAGAGATACTAGAAAACTTTTTCCGTAAAAATAAGGATATTGTGCTGGAAAAGGATATATTATTTTACAATGTATTAACCCTAGAACTACCGAAAATTTTACTCAAGTTTTATAAAAATATTGCACATCAGAATTCTTATTTAAAACTATGGAACTTATTTACTTAACTCATTATTGTCTGGTTTACACATTTAGTTTATTTTAAAGAAATTTCTGGTTAGAATAAATATTTCGAATGTACCCATCGGGCCCATTGGACCCATCTGGTAGACGGAGGGTTAATTACAGAAGTTATATAGAATTTTTTTTTAATAAAAACAGAATATGAAGTCCTACTTACCATTTATTATCAAGTGTCTAAATTTTCTCGCAGTTACTATACTTCCGGACTCATTTTTTATAACCAACTGGCTAAATCGATATATGTATATGCAGATAATTTTAAAGATAATGCAACCATATTTGACATAAATGTTCTTTCCCAAAGGAAAAGCTTCTGTGATATATTTCTAAGAGAACTGGTAATGATGTATTCCGCTTATTTCAAAGCCAATCCGCCAAAGCCTAAACAAGCAGCCAAATAGAGACTATAAAGCATGGTTTGATTAGATCTTAAATTTCTTCTGCGCATCTTATGATGCAGACACTTTTTTGTAGAAATTTTGTCGTATATATATATATATATTCCAATCACATAAATGGGTCGATGACTCATATTTTCTTGTACGTCGTGTTTTGTTTAGTTAATTGTGCAAAAACTGATGAAATAGCCCAGAATGTCATTTTCCATTGTTTCCAACATAAAAATTTATCTCACTTTCGAATAGAAAAGATGCGTTAAAAGATGGTGTAATTACTTAAAGTGCCGTCTTAACACATATTTGTATTGGTTCTCGAATGAATTAATGTACTTAAAATAATAATAAAGGATTTATCATTATAATGGTTCTCATCTTAATAATAAAGCTGGGATATGCTATAGAAAGGACAATGCCCATTCATAAACTGACTACTACACGAATATTATAAGTGAATTAGGAATTTGTGTCTTTAAAAATTATGAGCCAGTGATTTTAAATAATCTTGGTGAAATATATCGCAAAATATGAGCACTAAAACGCTAATGGAAAATAACTGGTCGCTTGATTGAAAATTGAGTTGTTTATAACAAAAATATAAATACAGTATAACTTCAAAAATCCGGCATCATCGGGACCGACACTATGCCGGATTTTTGAAGGGATATCAAAAGTTGTAACTAGGAATATTAAAAGTAATACTATATTCTTAATGGTGTCTTTAAATATAATTTAGTTTATTATTAAGTGATGAATATGTAAGAAAAAGAGAAATATACAAAAGAACTTATTTTAATCTTCTATGTTACAGAAAAAAAAAATCTAATAAAGAAAGAAATTATTTCTCCACGTGTAATTCCGGAAACATCGATGTCCATTTTGTTAGCTTAGATTTTTTTTTTTGGGGGGGGGGGGGGGAGACGGGGGGGGGAGACGGGGGGGGGGGGTTAACAAGATTTTTTTTAATACAACTGAAGAATGTCTATTTCAGAAATACACTCTGGATTTTCGAAAGCATATATTAATTCTATATCCAAATGTATGCATTTTTCTAGTGACACCTTTTCTTTTGTCGGTTGTTCACACTCGTCTTGTGAGCTGCTACTAACATTATCGGCGGTTCTATTTAGCACAGCGTCAGCGATCTCACTGTCCGTTAAATTGTTGTTGTTGATGCATTTCGTCATTGCTTATCCAATCATCTATACCCCCTTTTTTTTTTTTTTTTTTTTTTTTTACACTTAATGCATTCTGAGATTTTGCGTGATCAATCAGGTCATAAATTGCGGCCTTTTCACAGGAAATGTGAAAGCCTGAAAATTCTGCCTCATCATTGATGTCGTCGTTGCAGAAAATTAGTTCCGGCCATATATTGTGCCATGCATTTACCAAAATTATCCCCAAAGTTGTTCCCGTTGCTTAGCAACTGTGCAGCTCCCAGAAAATTTGTTTAGGAAATAATCGCCTCTGGCAAATGAAAAAAAAAGTCAAATATTCTTTTATTTTCAATCTCGAAAATTTTAATTCATAAAGAATTGCTATTTTTCTTCTCCCATAACTTGAAAGAGCAAAAGAAAAGAAAGGTAAAAGATGGTTTTGATACCGGATTTCTGAATGCCGGATTTTTGAATTCATACTGTATATTATAAAATTGCATATTATAGTTTAGAAAACTCTTGCAATTCCCGCGCACTTAATTGCTGAATGCCTATGGCTATAATGTTAAAAAAAAGATTTAGGCATAGTAAAGTGAGTTCGAGCTCTTCGATGGGGCTTCTTACAGCGCTCCCTAGTAGTACATTTAAGTGTGAACTCGACGATCTCGAAACCTATACCAGATACAGTCAATTAGAAAGTTGTAGAGTACCAAATACACTTTGGGCACCATAAATTCTACGAATAGAATGTATAAATTTCTCATTTTGTTTATTTATTGTTCCTAGTACTGCAACGTAACGCAAATGAGCCTTTTACACGTATTAGTATTAGCATTCATGTGCGCAAGAAGCTATTTCTAGTAAATATATGCTACAACTTTGTAACTGACTGTATTACCATACCTTCTATAGTTTCAAGATCGATAAATTAATTCCTAATTTTGCTGGTAGAGGGCAGAGTTGGGAAAATTTGGAATCTCAATTATCCGCAGTTTAATTAAAGGTTAATTGCATGTAATTGATTATAGTTACACACATTCAAACACAGAAATTTTGTCAAATAATGGGGTGGGGACGGTTCCGGTTACAGTGCTGCCATAATTTTTTACAACATGTAATTTTACCTATAATTAATTACATACAATTAAACTGTAATTGCATTGCAGATGATTGAAATTACAAAATTGTCCAACTCTGCTAGAGGGTACTTTAAATAGTTTCATTGAAAAGCGCAAAGTCACTTTACTATATTTTTATCACTATTGCTGTCGCCTTTCAACAGTTATGGTCAGGGGAATTGTAAGATTTTCACTGTATTTATATTTTTATTATCATATTTTGAATCAAGCGGCCAATTTCTTACTATTCATTATTTCGAAGGTATTGCAACAAGAATCATTAAATCTGTGGACTTTACATTCCAAAGATAATACAATAGTAATAATCCGAGATTTTTCATTGTTTACTTCTTTTTGCACGGGACCAAATCACATTGAAGATGTTCTGATTTTAGTTTCGTACTGTGAAGGTAATTATTTTTATTTATTTGTCTTTACTCCGTGATATCTTTACAATATAAATTATTTGTTTCTCAATCGCTTATTAATATTGTGCAGAGTTTTTCAGATTTCTCTTAAACTTTCTTTATCCATCTTTTCTAGTTTAGGAGAGTCTGTTAAAGCATGGTAACATTTTCTTTTACGCTTCTACCATTTATAGGAAAAGACAAAACTGTTTGGTACTCCAGATTTTATTTTTAAAAAATCATGTAGATCAGACGTGAGTGTTTAATTAGAGCCATACTCTCAACTCAACTCAACTCAACTTCAACTTGATCTTAAGGGCGCATTTTCATTCGCCGACACGACATCTACAAATTTTACTGTTGTAAGCCGACATCGGAGCATGGAAAATCGATTCATAAACACTACACACATTTTTACCAAGCGATTAGGAAAGGTGAGAATACGCGAAAATTGTATAAATACATTTCGCTTAGTCCAATCTGGGATCAAAATGATAGTGTGCAATTTATGGATGTCTTGTCCGTGAATGAAAAATCACTCTAACTATACATAAACTGCAAAACTGTTGAATTCAAAGATATTTATTAGCAATATTTTTATCGAAATAATAAGGTGTGAGGGATTGTGATAGTCTAATGTACAAAGTATTTCATAACCAATGGGACAAATGTGTGAAATTGGTAGAACTTGCGAACTTTAAAAGAAACGCTTTTTTACTCTGACCGAAGAGTTAAATATGTAGAAGGCGTCTTTTGATTAAGGAAACATACGTGTTTGCTTTACAGCCATGCAAAAAGCAGCAAAATATGCGTCTTGTTTTACATACTGTGGCTGACAGGTTTAGCTAGGTGGGGAAGGCTAGCAAAAGGCTAAAGCTCAATGATCCCCACCCAATACCGTGGCTGACAAAGCAAATCCTTAAATTAAACAAAAAACAATAAATAAACAAAATATGAAAAAATAATATTTATTTAGGGGTAATAACACGAGTCGCTGAAAAGGCAGTAAAATGCGGTCATTGTTGTGAGGATCATTTACAATCATTTCCGAGCAGATGCAGCTTATTTTGTAATATTCTATTGCCATCTTATTTTTCTTTTCAAATTAGTATATTCTTTAAAAAAATCAATAATTGAATTAAATGATAAAAATAATTCCATAAAAGCATCTGCGCGTCTTTATCTCTTTTCAAAAATGTATTATCTGTACATCTGATGTATTAACCCTTCAGTTTCAACCGCACATTGCTGGGTGTGAAATATTACTTTCGAGAAAGTCTGGATTATCTATAAATATGTTCATTAGATTTCACAACCTATATAATTTACGTTTCTGTGAAGTGCACTGATTCAACAGTATACATATAAATTTTGTTTTGTTATTTAATATACTGGTGGATAGAAATTAGTTGGGCAACATTATTAATTTAGCAATGAATCTGAGTAATTTGAGAAATATTAATTTTAGGGTACCAGTTTAATGGAAGATTACTCTTACTGTATTACAAGTTTGTAAATATACTTTTTATTTTAGTGTTGAAATTATAGTTTGGGTTTCTCGCAGAAGTGCTGTTCCATGGTCATTACGATCACTCAGTCCTTTCACACCTATATTTCAGTGCATGGTTTTACTATTGATTAGGTTAACGGTCCGCCGCTCCCATAATCCATTCCTGAATTAAAGTCACGAATCAGTATTGTACATGGTATTGCACATGGTGTGAACATGGTCTCAAAAATGCAAGGTGAGAACTCTCTTACCGATGGGTTATTTGCACAGTATCGAAGGCCAATCACATGACATTTGTAAAAAAGGTAAACTTTTTTTTTTCCATTGTACTCTCATGTTTGAGTGTATAACTACCATAATTAAACCAGTTTTTTTCCCAACTAATTTATGTCCACCCTGTTTAATAATGCATGTTCTTAAAAAGTTTACCTTAACAGGATAGGCTGGTAGGTTTTGAAGCTCTCTTTGGAAGGCTACTATGTCTGCCTCACTTGTATCACTATGAGAGGAACTAAACGTGTTTTCACTAGGTGCCTTGGTCTTTTTGCGTCGGAGACTGGAAAATCTGAACGTGCGTTTGCTCTTAAAAGAAGGCGAAGGACTTGCAGAATAGTCTGTGTTGCTATGAAGGGACGGTGTCTCTAAAAGAGGCAAAAATGATAGACCTTTGAGTGATCGTCCAACATTTAATGACGGAGAGGAATCATTCTGCCTCCTCAGCCTCAATGACTCCTCATTCCCTGCAGATGACGCACGGCTGCGGTTTTCTCCGTTTTCACTCCGTAGAGATGTTAGAAGTCGATGCTTGAGGAGGCGGAAAATTATCAAAGGGTGTACTAACATCGGCAGTGCCATAAGGTAAAATATAAAACCTTCCGATTTATCTGTAATAAAATTCATTAAAAGCATTTACATAACATAGAAATAAATACAGGAAAATCAGAAAAGAAATTTGAGTTATACGCTTACTTTTCTCCAGGTTTTCCCATGAGTCTCCCTGGCGGATTCGCTTCTGCAAGAAATGATGGGAAGTTTTGAAATATTTGAAGCGTTTATTGAAAACAGAATAAATTCAGATGGAGGGTTTCAAAAAATACCTGAACGTCCTTGAGCATGAGAAGTGTGAGATACTCGAGGGAAACTGAATCTTTTCTAGGAGGGGGTAAAGATGTTTTCCGGATATATTCATCCTCAAGGGATTCGCTAGAGACATCAGTATCTTCTACTGCAAAAAGGAAAAACGCTGTCTCAAAATATATATGAGCAAACAATAGCTTTCTTTTTAACATTCGATGAAATCTTTATTCTTACTTCTCGAATTTATTTGGAAATTTTGTGTTTAGTTTATTCATTAAGAATTTTAGAAATAGTTATTTTTATTTAGTGTAAGAAGCTAACAAATATGAAAATTTATTTGAATATTTAAGTTATAAATTCACAGCAGTTTATTTATGTATTTATTTATTGAAGGGCAAAAAGTGGAGAATGTAAAATAAAATTAAGATAAGCACAGTTAACTTGCGATGGCATAACGCTAGAGTTGTGAAACAAGTATTTACCTATAACAAAACTTCTACACAATATCATATGAAAATAACTGCTGAGCTCCCTTGTGGTGATATTTGGTAAAAAATCAAACCTCTGTCGAAAACTATGAAAGATAACGAAAAATGTTCTGTTACAAAATTATAGAGCGTTCTCGATTATTACTATGAAAAAATGTCGTACACGTAAAAATAACTTTACTGGAAGCGTTGAAACATAAGATTTTTTACATCCAATCACTGACACAAATGCGTTAGTAACTGTTTGTAGAAGTGTGGCATCATTAGACAGATTCACATTTACCAAAAAATCTAACAGATGTAACCAATGTACAATTCATTTTAAATAAGAAAATAAAGTTAAATGCTTTTAATATATCCACCATCGGTAGCAATATACACGTGTACTTTAACTTTGAACATACATAACTTGATTTTCTTATTGTAATAAACTGTATCTTGATTAAATGTATTATTTTTATTAGCAAATGTGCATTTGCTTTATAATGTCACACTTCTGCACGTTATAAGGCATATAGTAAATTAATCTGGTGATTACATATCGAAAAACTTACATTTCATGGTTCTAATAAAGTTTTTTTTTACACGTAAGACTTCATTTCATATTAACCCGAGAACTATTTACGTTTTTGTATTTAACTTGTTTTCTCTATCCCACATAGCTTTTAATATAGAGTCGTTAAATGCAAATATCACTGCAAGGGATGATAGAGTCACTCTCGTATGATACCGCATAGATGTTTTATTAGTTAGATACTTGTTCCAGAATTCTATCTTTATCCGTTCACAAGTTTTTTTAATGTATCCGGACTTTACTTTCCACCCTGTAAAATATATGTAAATTTGTGTAAGAAATTGCTTGACACCTAGAAACAAGGTGTGACATTAATTTAATTTTTAGAACAGATTTCACATTAAAATAGATTTTTTTCATCTCCTTCAGAAACAAATTCATCATTACAGCATAAAAAAGCATAGGCATTATAATATATATCTTTTAACATCTTTGTCTACATAAGCAGGGCCTGATTACCAAAGGGGCACACTTACACCAGTAAATTTTAAAGGAAATGTTCGCGTTATCTAAACGCCGTATTCATGTAAAATTACTATCATGAATGAGGCAAAATGTTCTGCTTCTTTTTACTGGTAGGAATGTGCCCCGTTGGTAAACAGGCTCTGTACATAAGCACATATCCAACATATAAACATCTAAGGACAGATAGACAAACTACCACATGTTTCACAAAATACTTATTTTCATTCCTTCATTATTCGTGCCACATGCAGAAAAACGTACAAGCAAGTAAAAGACCGAATGCACAACACAAAGTATTCTGATAAAAAGCGATATTCAGTTCATGCTATGTAATCCAACTTTGTTTATTACATCCGAGATGTTCATTTTTATTCTAAGGTAGGAAAAAACATTTATGCAACAAAAACATTCAATCCACAACGGTCTAAAATGAACCATCTCATGCCATTAGCTACTAAATAAGCGAACAAATTAAGGACAGTTACGACACAAATTGTTTACACACATAAAACACAAATCTGCAATAACAGTTTTACACATATAGAAGGAACAGCTTCCTTTGACTTCACATCAGCATGCCGGCATGCTTTCTGTTGTATGAGCAAACATATTTACCGATCTTATCGAAAAGATTCATTTTGATTCGTAGCTCGTGTCCCAAGTACACCAAGATTCTAGCCGCGTGATGCTTCACATAACGCGCATATTGTGTTGAATGATTCGTGTAATACCATTCGTCTGAAGGAAGCACTAACTGAGTCAGATTATCAGTCAATCCAGATTCAGATAGTTGTCTGTGATATGCTGGGGTCATGGAGAGTATAGACACAGCTTGAAGAACAAGGCACAACAGTTGCTGAAACAATATGGAATTCCAAATGGGTCTTTTTATACGAAACGAACATTTTAACTCTTTAAACAAGAATAATGTACTTTTTCTAATTATGGTAGGTAATATTTAGTTACAACTGCTCTCAAAAGACACAGCTATACTTTGTACTTTTTGTCCAAAATATTGAGGAAAAAAATTAAGTTTTCCGCGATTAATTTTCTGGGTGAACATGATATACATTTATATTCAAGAATAGTCTCAAATGAGTAGTAGAATAATAGTCTCTAAAAAGTATAAATTATCAAGGAATGGAGCATATTTAGGGTCCAAAAACTTAATAACGGATTTTTGTTGAAAAAACAGCCACAAAAAGAGAAACATGCAATATTTCTGCGGTAACTGATATACATTGGTGTATCAAATAGTTTTGTAGTGCGTCAACAAACGGCTCGCTTTGTTGCGTTCGAAGCTATAGGGACCTCCAATCTTAATACGGTAGTGTGTCAAGATAAATTGCTATGTTAACATGAACTATATGGCCAAAAATCACTGGACACTTTTAATTTTAGACGTTTTATCAACTAGCTAGAGAATTAGTTGATGGACTCTTTTAAATAGTTGGAAATATAAATAACATGTTTGACCTCATTAGTTTCAACGGAGATTTGATCAGGAGGGTAATTAAAAGGCCAAAAATAAATTGATGAAAAAAAATAATATTAGGGATTGCCCTGTAAAATAAAATGCACAAAATGATCTCTCGCTGTAGACCATGGTTATGTAGCTATTGTTCAACATTTGTGTTCATTTGTCTAAAAATAGCATATATACTCATGGAGATAGAGCGATTTTTAAAAGAAAAATTCGAGATTATTTTTTTATAACATGCAGGATTTTCAACAAAATTTAACGCCAGTTTCCGAGAAGTTGACAAAATATTGTATAAACAACATAGTATAATTAGGATGAGCTACAGTAAACATTAAATAAAATATGAACAGTTTTATGAATTAACTTTTAACTGCGCATGGTCGAATTAAACCAAAAATATTTATTTCATGATTTTGAAGTCAACCCTGAGAAACTAATATAAAAAGAACAGTAGAATATCGTGAAAATTTACAAAGATATTGTGATACAGTGAGATGAATTTCGGGTGCCTTCGAAAAGTAGGCGGTTGATAAGGGGTTTTCCAAAAATTGCGATTTTTTATTAACTGACTTCCAGCAAAGAAGTTAGTATTTAATGCATGTTAACGAGCAGGTTTGAAATGCATGCTTTGATTTTTATAACTTTTTATTCGTTAGAAAAGGATGGTATTTATGGCTTTCCAAAAGAACTAAAGTATCGATAAAAATTAAAATTACAAAAAATTCAAAAATAACAATTTGTGGAAAATCCCTTATCATTCAACTACTTTTAGAAAGCAACTTAAATTCAGTTCACTGTGTCGCCGATACCTTTCTGAATTTTCACGATATTCGACTTGTTTTTCTATATGTGTAGCTCTACCAAATAATGAAAAAAAAAATTCTTTGGTATCGTTTATACATGCGCAGTTAAAAAATGTATCATGCGAATGCTCATATTTCTCTAAATATTTTATATATTTATATTCTAATTGTACCATGTCATTTCTACTGTACCTTGTCAAATTTTCTGAAAGTGGCGTTAAATTGCTTTGTAAATCCTGCGTACTATAAACAAACAAGAAGAAAAATCATGCATCAAGCATAGATTATGAAACACTTTCCAGTACATTCAAAAGACTGTAACAAACCTTCACCGTTTAATAAGGCCACAGAGGATGTTTGTAAAACGTATAACACATTTCAAAACCCATTTCCACCAATTACTATCTATAGTAGGAAAAATATACGAATTCTTTTGCTTAGCCCTATATATGATCTATAGATTTGTATATGTAGTAAATAGTAAGCAAAAACTTAGTTCAGTTAAGAAACGCTTGACGCAGTTAAAAATTCTCCTTGAACAATTTCTGTCAATATGCGGAAATGTACTCGAATTCTTTTGTGCAGTCCTGTATCTGATCAATAGAATTTATACACACAACGTACTATGCAAAAAATTTGTAAAGGTTAAAACATTAACGAAAGTTTAAAACGCATTTCCAGCAATAATCGCTCACATACAGTACTGTCACCGAATTCTCTTGTGTGTCCCTGTAATTGAATGATAAATGCAATGCGCACCACATTTTTCAGTAAGCAACCCATAGTGCAACTCATAGTAAGCAACTCATAGTGACTTCAGTAGTTTATATAAATTTTACTATGTCTTTTCATAGTATAACATTATTAAAATGCGCTTGAAACGATATTTTCCCATAGGTAATAATGTGGCGGTATACTTTTGACTCGTTCCTGCAAATGAACTATAAACTTTATTTTTGACAGAGATCGTGCTATAGTAAACGTCAATAACAATTAAAATTTACAGGGCAATACAAGTATATTTAGGGGATTTAGAACAGATAACCAGAAGTCATAAACACTTTCCAACTACTCGTTCTCTAATTGCTCTCGTGATTAAATCATCACTGAAAAATATGAGGTCAAGTTTGTAGTTTATATTACGATGTTCAAGAAAAAAAATCGTCATTTCTTTAGGTATTCAACAAAACGTCTAAAATCTAAAGTATTCGATTACTTTTCTCCCTGTAGGGTATTGTTCTAGTGGTGTTTTGTGACGCGATGTGTGCGGTAGTCTGCAAATACATCATGGAAAAAATGAAACACAGAATCAAAGTAAAATCTTATGTTAAACGGGGAAACCTAAAAGAGGTTTCATATATACTACGAAGCATAGCGTATGACTGATTTCCTCGTTGTTTAATCACTTCAAAGTATCCCCAAAATCTCAAAACATGTACAAAGTTAAAAGAAATTGCAAAATTTAACCCAGAATCGCAAATTTCTTCCTCTGTCTTACCTTTTTGTCCATGATGTAATAGTATACTACCGCATACAACATAGCTGATCGTTTTAGGCTTTTTTCTTACCACTAAAAGTTAAATGTAAATGTTGTCTTATTGAATCATCGAAATCTGTCATTAAATAAGACAAAAATTTCTATTTAATTTTAGAGTTAACAGAAAAGCGTAACAGTTGGGAGCTATGCATACTTTCTCGATTGTTTACACAGCGATGTCTCCTGACACACTGACCTATCAAGATTAAATGATACTTTAGAAAGAGAATCCGTGAATATTTTGATTTACCCATGTACACCCTTACTTCATAATCTTTACTCAAACAAGTTTAATACAAAGAACAGGGATGCTAAATCTTTGTACTGGGTGAGATTTTTAAAAAACATATCTAAAAAAATCTTTTGAGTTATTTATTTATATATGTGCATGTTGTATGCATATTGCATAAAAATATGCAGTATCACATATGGGCAGATACAGATGTGTGTAAAGGAATTCAAACGTGATATAAAACCTTTTTAAAAACTATCAAGAATACTAAGATTGAGACAATGCCCAAAATTATCTTTAACTATGAATTAGTCTTTAAATATTTTGTTGACAGTAAATATAAGGAAAAACTGCATGGATGGAAAATCTTCATTTCCTTCAATCATAATTATTATTTACTGAGTGCAAGAGTTATCCTAAATACGAAACATTGAGTTGTATGCTTAAATTAACAGAAACTTTATAATATGAAGAAAATAGGTTGGTGGGTGCATGTGCAGCAGTAGCCACCAATGCTGTACAATGTGTCTATAACTATATAGCAGTAGTAATACTGTTATAGAGTAAAGATGTACAAAAATGCAGTAGAATTGAAGATTTCATCTTGGGGATAGACATTTGTAAGTTTAATCTTAAAAACGCATACTGATAGGAATACTATCGATGAACATTACATAAAATAATTGCATCACCAGTTAATATCTCTAAAGCATGGTAATTATCAAGCACTGAGTTCCACAATAATAAGGAGAGCAAACTCACCGATCCACTTTCTGTTGCGTCCGCATCACATTTTCAATGCACGCAAGTAATGAGTCCTGCGCTTTTCTTAATATTAGAAGCCTTTTTTCAAACATTTTGCATACTTTTTATCAATTTTGGTGTTTTCTGCATCTTTTTGATATTTTATGAGCAATACTTAACAAATTTTTCATTTTTTTTCGTTGAGTTTACCCAAAATTTAATTTTTAACTAATATCAAACTAAAATTTTGCGATTAATTTAAACAAAATGTATAGTTTTTTTCAATAAAAAATATATATCAGTGAAAATTGTAGTAACTTCCTGAAATTTTTAAAAGAAAATCCAGTTTGAAAAATATCTACCCCACGCTACTCTATGGAAGGAAATCTATATTTTGTAAAAAATTTTCATCGGAAAATCTTTGGCGGACCGCTGGATTCAACGTATCAGGAATTGGGAATTAGCCCTCCGTATGTTAGGAGTATCTTTGGCGGACCACTGGTTTCAACGTATCAGAATAGGGAGTTAATCCCCGTTGAGCTCAATGCTATCAAGTAATTGTGTGTAATTCGTACACGATTGTGAACAAATTCTCTGTCAAATTCAATACAACTTTTACGCTATTTCGTTACCAGTATTTTTTATAAAAATCTTCATCTTATTTAATAGCCAAAACACTGTAATAAAGTAAGGCAAAAATTATTATAAAAATATATTGGTAAGTAAAAAGTATAATCGTTGGCAGCTATTTAACAGCCAAATAAAGAAAAGCACATGCAGCTTCTGTAAAAGATATTGATATGCATTTCATGATAAGTTACTTTACATTTTTTATTTCAAAATTAAGCTTCCAAAACAAACAGTTCACAGACATCAAGCAGATATTATAAATAATAATAGATATTTTTGACGTTGAATTAAAAATATAATACTTGAATTGATACTTATTACTTAAAAAAGAAACTAAATAGCTTTAATGACTTGTTTACCATGATATAAACCTACGGACAACTGCCATACAGTACAAAATACTACAGTTCTTTGTATAAATGTTTCCATCCAGTTTTTTCTCTTTTTAATAAAAAACGCGCTGTAATTTTAGTGACAATATTTATAGCAATACTTTTTGTAAAGGAAAATCAATCTACTGCTTCCAAAAATTGTAAAAGGAAAAAAAAAATGGGAAAAAAACCACATAGCAAAAGTCTCATTAGGTTTTCAATAATAACTTTAAAAAATAACTATAGTACAGATAAAGATACAGACAAAGAATCCAGATTATGTCGGTATATTTCTTCACAGTTTATTCCACATAAACAGGTCGATAAAAAATAGCTAAAACCAATTTATAGAAGAGAGTGATATAGGACTATCACAATCATTTGGATTTATATATTACTGACTAGAAATCTAATAAAACAATCTTTTTGCAGAGTCTAATGCTATAAAATGTTGCATGTGACAAAACATTATTATTCTTAATTCTCGTGAAAATTAAAATAATAAGACGGATAGCATTTCACCATCACTAACTGATTTGAATATCCTTACAGCGCTTTGATGCAGTTTCGTTTCTATAGCTATTAACCATTTAACTCATTCGAAAAGCATAGTTTCTTATTTTTTCAGAATAAGTTTAGAAAAAAAATAAGTTTTAAAATCAATAATTCTTTGTTCTAATCATTATGCAAAAGATAAGTGCCGCTTACCAAATGTAGAAGCGCAAGTGCTAATTGTTTCTACATTAAATTAAAGTATCTTTATATTTAACAGAGCAGTGACCAGTGTTTACAGTTGGGATGACTTTTTTCACATTGTTTGATTGCTACCACTCTTTTTAAATAGCATGATAATTTCCCTTATTTAATCAAAAATGTGGTAGCAATGAAGCAATCTGAGTAAAAAGAATTAGCGGACAGGAAACACTGGTGGTGACAATAGGTATTGGGCGCAAGCTTAAATTGAAATTCTTGCACAAAATATGGCAATCCACATTCCAGAAATTGGTGATACTCACCCGGACGTGTTCACTTAGACGTGTGAAACAAGTCAGAAACATAAGACTGGTGATAATCACTGGCTTGCCAAAACGCTGAGCATATCGTTTTTATCCAAAATCAGACCAATAAAATTTTATTATCATTTTATCGCCACTATGTTATGTATAAAGGCACTCTACTTTTCTTAAATTATTATTTTAATACAATAAAACTGATTGGTAAAGTTACCATACGAATTGAATAATTTCAACTGAGCTAAAAAATGCCGAGGCCAGGAATCAAACCCAGATCCTTGGCTTACAGGGCCAATGCTCTACCGTTTAAGTTAACTTGGGTCACAAGCAGCGGGCATATTTCGCTCAGATAAACTTACTGGTAATAACATCTGATCTGTTATGTAGACAGCTCAACAGAAGATGTTATTGAGATGTTATTACCAATGAGGTTATCTGAGCGATCAGACTAGTATAGTAGTGATTATTCTTTGTAGATTTAAGATGAAAGACTTTAAATAATGTTTGTATGTGCTTTTTAAAATTAGATCATTATTTTAACACGTTCACGCCGGCGCGGTGGGTCACACTCGACTGTCTCAGAGTTATCGAGTCTCCGGCTTTTTGCACACCACTGTTATTTTAGAGAAAATGTTGTTCCTTTAAATCGCCCAATTGCTCTAATTAAATAAAACAACATTTTCTATATTAAAGTACTGGTATCCAAAACGCCAGAGACTTGCCAGCTCTGAGACAGTCAAGTGTGACCCACCGCGCCGGCGTGAACGTGTTAAAAACAGTTTACTGCCAATGTAAGATCAATGGCATCATGGTCGATTTTAACGAGAGGTATGTCTTTTGTGTACTGTTGCAGTCATTTTTTTTAATATATATACAGCTTTGTTTGTTAGCTGGTATAGTTTAATAATTTTATGCTATGCATTAAATTGATTTTATTGATCCCTGACTGAAAGCTTTCTTTAAAGTTACTACAATCTATACTGCCTTAAGAATTTTTATGAATTAAAACTATACAAATTTACTCGGATGGTCGGATGTATACTACTTTTAATTTAGTTCTTTTTCATTGTGTTAACCCTCTCGCTAGTGGGGTCTTTATTAAAGGACATACCTTTTAGAAAAAATTTTTAAGACTTTTAATTTTATTTAAAATAACTTTACGATTTTTGTCTGCATTTTTAAACATTTCTCTTTCAAAAGCACAAATATTTAGAAATCAAAACAATATACGAGAGAATATTTTTGAAGAAAAACTTCATCCAGAAATTTTTGAATAAAAATTGATGCTCTCGTCCCGGCAATAGCTATTAAAATTATATAATTCTGATGTTATTTAATATCAGATGTAGTTTATATTTGTTATTTTGTTAAGAAAACTAGAAACTCCGAATTAAACTTATAGTGATAGTTATAAGTAATTATAATTTTTGTTACAAAGTTATTTTAACCCTCTGAGCGGTTTGGACGTATTTTACCGTTTCCCAAAAACAACTTAAATCTGTTGTAGAAAAGAATATTTTAAACAGAATTTTATTTTAAAATGTATGTCAAATAAAGGGGCATGAAGTGCATTATAGAAAATAAAAGAGAAAGAAAATTTTAATTAATATTAGTTTTATAAGCAATTTTATATAAATGCAGGAAAGCCCTTAAGAAGCTCGGAGGGTTAAAACGTGTGACCATGACGTTTTCTCGTTCTCTAACAAAAAATATTTTCACCAAGATGTCTATTATTATTATATTATCTATTATCACTCTATTAGATGTTTTTTAGCTTATTGGAAGCATTATTAACAATGTGTAAAATTTCATAATTTTTATTTCATTTTTTAGATGCTGATACTGAAAGTGTTAAAACATCAGATTCTCATTCTCTTATTTTTGTGTTTATTAAATTAGTAGAAAATAATTAAAATTGATCATGGGCGCACAATTGATGACATTTAGTGGGAAAACTGAGCACTTCCATGCGGGAGAGTGGGAGATGTTCAGGAAGTAATTATCTTTTAGATTAGGGATGCACAACCTGTGGCCCACGGGCCAAAAGTGGCCCGCCATAGGTTAACTTGTGGCCCGCGATCACAATTTATATAATTTCTTCTCTCTTTTACACAATTTCGTCAATATATAACTGGAAAAATTGCAATTTTTTGTCCATATGTCGCAGGAAAAAATCGCAAATTTCGTCAACTTGCCCCGGGAAGAAATTGCAAATTTCACCAGATCCAATTAAGAATCGCAAATTTCGTTGATTGAGTTCGGAAAAATCGCGAAATTTATCGATGAGTCGCAGAAAAATCTCAAATTTCGCTGATCAGCTGGGAATAAATCTCGAGTTTTGTCAGTTTATCGCGAGAAAAAATCGCGAATTTCGACAATTTGCCGCTGAAAAAATTGCAAATTTCGTCAGAGTCAGTTAAAAATCGTGAATTTTGTTTATAGGACGCGCTAAAAATCCCGAATTTTGTCTATTATGTAATCCTTGATCGGTTGCTTAAAAATCGCGAGGTTCGTTAGTTGATCGTGAGAAAAAATCTGAATTTTGTCAATTTGTAGCGGGTAAAATTACAAATTTCGTCAGAGTCAGTTAAGAATCGCAAATTTCGTTTATCGGGAATGGAAAATTTTCGAAATTTGTTGATCGCGGGAGGAAAAATCACGAATTTTGTCGACTCGGCGCGGAAAAGTATCAAATTTCTTTAATTGGGAACAGAAAAATCGCGAATTTTATTGATTAGGAAAGGAAAAATTGCAAATTTTGTTGACCGGCTGCGAAAAAATCGTGAGTTTCGTCAGTTTATCGTGAGAAAAAAATGTGGAATTTCATCAATTTGTCGCGTAAAAATTACAAATTTCTTCAGAGTCAGTTAAGAATTGCGAATGTCGTTGATCGGACGCGGAAAAATCGCGAATTTTTTCGAGGAGTTCGAAAAATTGCAAACTTTCTTGGTCGGCTACGGAAAAATCGCAAGTTTCGCCAGCTTATTGCCGGAAAAAATCGTAAATTTCGTCAATTCGCCGTGGGAAAATTTACAAATTTCATCAGAGTCAGTTAACAATCACGAATTTTGTTAATCGGGCACAGTAAAATCACGAATTTTGTCGATGAGGTACAAAAATTGCAAATTTCGTTGATCAACTGGGGAAAAATCGCGATTTGTCAATCTGTCGCGGAAAAAAATCACGAATTTTGACAATTTAAAGAAAAAATTACAAATTTTGTCAATTAGTCGCAAAAATATTGCGAAATTTGTCAATCGCTCGTGAAAAAAATCGTGAATTTTTCCAAAAATTCGCGAATTTCGTGAATAGTTCATGGAAAAATTACAAAATTTGTGCGTCGGTCCCAAAAAAATAACATAAAATAGAAATCCATTGTTCGCTGAAAAAAATCGCAAGTTTCATCGATTGTGCGCGTAAAAGAAATCGCAATTTTCGCCAATTTATTGCGCAAAAAAAATCACAAATTACATCAATGTATATCAGGAAAAAATCACGTTTCGTCGATTTGTCATAGGAAAAAAATTGCAAATATTGTCAATCTGTCACGTAAAATATCGCAAAATTCACCAATCACACATGAAAAAAAAAAATCGCGAATTTTGTCAATCGTTCATGGAAAAAACTTTTTTCAAACAAATTTCAAAGATCGAACGCAGAACAAAAAGGTCGCGAAATAATTCGATGAGGCGCGGAAAAAATCTCAATTTTTGTTGATCCGTTATGGAAAAAAAATCGCGAAATTTGAAAAGTTATCGCAGAAAAAAATCGCGATTGAGTCAATGTATCGCAGGTATCGCAAATTGGTTGTTTGAAAAGATTGCAAATTTTGCCAATTGCCAATGGAAAATTACCGCGAAATCTGTCAATCTGATAAAAAATCGCGAATTTCGTCAATCAGTTGCACCTAATTGACAAAAAAAAAAAAAAAAAAAACGAGTTTTGTTTAATAATACGCAAAAAAAAAAAAAAAAAAAAAAAAAAAAAAAAATAGCATAATTAGTCCATCATGCCTTGTTATTTCAAAAATAAGTTTCCTTTTATTTTAAATGAGGTTATTCTTCAATATTTTTTTTAATATAATTTTCAATAACGTTCAATTATTTAGAAATTTTGTGTAATTTTTTTTTTTCAAGTTACCATTTGTCAATAAGGAACCATTAGTCTTCATAAAGTGCTGAATGGTTATTCATACAGATGCGAAGAAGCCCTGCATTCCTACATACAATTATTTATTTCCGTTTGTTTATTTTTATTATAGACAAAAAATAATTATTCATCAAGAATAAAGACTTATTACCCCCCCACTACTTCCCCGACATAGAATTTTCTCTGTGTTACTGATGTGGCCCTCGACAACCCAAACATTTTTGTAAGTGGCCCTTCTCTTAAAAAGGTTGTGCACCCCTATTTTAGATGCACCAAAAAAAGCCTTACTTTTAATGCTAAACATATACAGGGTGATTCATAAAAGATGGGCAGAACTTTAAGGGGTTATAGTACACTTAAAGACAAATAATATTAAATAGGAGACTAAGGGTCCCAGACGTATTCCCAAGGAGATAGGGGGCATTAAAGTTTAGGGTCCGAAATTTCAAATGATTATAAAACATGGAAAAATTGGTCGATTCGTTTGCGGTTTTTGCAAAAAATTTTCTTTATGCCAGTATTTTCTTGAAATAAAATTTTAAAGTTCAATTTAAAAAAATGCCGATAGGGGGTGCTTTAGACTTTGGAGTAACAAACAACTATTTTTTAACGTTATTTTTTGTATTTCTTTAAATGATTTCGAAAGCTTAGACTTAAACTTAAATTTTGATCTAAAAATCTGAGTCCTAACGAGTAGTTAAGTAGCATAAACTGAAATTTGAAATTTGAAACCCTTCTCCCCCCAGAACAAAAATCAGTTATTCCCGATCTTTGTGTCGTAGATTAGGCTCTAACTACTGCCGCGTTTTGCTAAAATTATTCTTTATGTCAGTATTTTCTTGAAAATAAATTTTAAAGAAAATTTTCAAAAAATTCCGATAGAGGGCGCTTTAGACTTTGGAGTAACGAACAACTATTTTATACTGTTATTTTTTGTGTCTCATTAAATGCTTTCTAAAGCTTAGACTTAAACTTAAATTTTCAGCTCAAAATCTGAATCGCTGAGCGTGGTTCAGTAGCGAGGGGAGGGGGTTCAAATTTCAACTTCTGAACATAGTTCAGTTTGCACTACTTAACCATGCCCAACGATTCTGTGCTGTGATACGAGGCAAAAATACAACTTTCGTCAAGGACTGCATAGTCGGAATTCACTCATAAAGGCACTGGCACAGTTGGAAACGTCGCTCATGCAAACGATAAAGCTCCATTCCTGACGCTAGTCACCGGGTGAAGAAGGAAACAGAAAGTATGCAAATGTAAAATGGGGAAGAAGAAGAACACGTATGCAAAATTTCGACACGATTCAGGCATAAAAACCACTGAACGGTGAGTCAAGTGTAAGTCGCTGTAGTAATGAATCGGAAGAGGGTGCCCTTCACGAATAAGGAAAAGGCTGAGATGCATTTAATTTACGGAGCGGCAGATGGAAATGGTGCAGAGGCACAACGAATGTACGGAGAGCGATTTCCCAACAGGCGGTTGCCTAACCGCAAAACTTTCGAGCGCTTGCACAGACAGTTGTGTGAGACGGGATCATTTCTCGCTTCCCGGTCGAATGCAGGTCGTGCAAAAAAGGACGAATCAGTAGTTGTTGCAGAAGCCATTCTGGATGTAGTAGCGGCGCAGCCAAGTACAAGTACACGAACAGTGGCTAGGCAGGTGGATACCTCACAGTCCATGACTTGGAGGGTACTGAAGGATGAACAATTGCTCCCGTTTCATGTGCAACGAGTCCAGAAACTGTCTCCAGGGGATTATCCAAATCGTATTGAATTCGCCCGCTGGTTTCTGCAGCAGAACGCGCTAAATCCACATTTTGGACGAACTGTGCTTTTCACCGATGAATGTACCTTCACACGTGAAGGTACATTTAACACACACAATGCACATGTATGGGCGGATGTCAATCCACATGCTACGTATCCACATGCTCATCAGAGACGCTTTTCCATCAATGTTTGGGCAGGAATCCTCGGAGACCACCTAATCGGACCGTACCTTCTTCCTGAACGCCTCAACGGTAAAACATACCTCACATTTCTGCAACATGTGCTGCCAGACCTGTTAAACGTTGTTCCTCCACGCATCCGGCGGGTCATGTGGTTCCAGCACGATGGAGCGCCAGCCCATTACGTACGAGACGTCCGCAACTATCTGGACATCACATTTCCGAACAGATGGATTGGTCGAGGTGGTCCTGTTGCTTGGCCTGCTCGCTCGCCAGATCTTTCACCCCTCGATTTCTTTTTTTGGGGACGATTGAAGGCTCTTATGTATGAGACACCCATTGAATCCCCCGAGGAACTGGTCGCCAGACTTCCCGCCGCTGTAGGGGAAGTGCTCGAAAAGCCTGATGTTTTCGCGAATGTTCGCCGTTTCATTCTTCGCCGTTGTTCTGCGTGCATAACCTCTGGTGGTCACAATTTTGAACATTTATTGTAATTACATGTTAATAAATATGCTTTGGTAACATAATCCTAATTTGTGTCTTTTTACCTCGTATCACAGCACACAATGTGTGGACATGGTAAACTGAACTGTGCTCAGGAGTAGAAATTTCAAACCCCTCTCCCCAGAAACTTAACCACGTCTAACGATTCAGATTTTGGGCTGAAAATTTAAGTCTAAGCTTTAGAAAGCATTTAATGAGACACAAAAAATAACGGTATAAAATAGTTGTTCGTTACTCCAAAGTCTAAAGCGCCCTCTATCGGAATTTTTTGAAAATTTTCTTTAAAATTTATTTTCAAGAAAATACTGACATAAAGAATAATTTTAGCAAAACGCGGCAGTAGTTAGAGCCTAATCTACGACACAAAGATCGGGAATAACTGATTTTTGTTCTGGGGGGAGAAGGGTTTCAAATTTCAAATTTCAGTTTATGCTACTAACTACTCGTTAGGACTCAGATTTTTAGATCAAAATTTAAGTTTAAGTCTAAGCTTTCGAAATCATTTAAAGAAATACAAAAAATAACGTTAAAAAATAGTTGTTTGTTACTCCAAAGTCTAAAGCGCCCCCTATCGGCATTTTTTTAAATTGAACTTTAAAATTTTATTTCAAGAAAATACTGGCATAAAGAAAATTTTTTGCAAAAACCGCAAACGAATCGACCAATTTTTCCATGTTTTATAATCATTTGAAATTTCGGACCCTAAACTTTAATGCCCCCTATCTCCTTGGGAATACGTCTGGGACCCTTAGTCTCCTATTTAATATTATTTGTCTTTAAGTGTACTATAACCCCTTAAAGTTCTGCCCATCTTTTATGAATCACCCTGTATAATAAATTTGACTGTACAAAAATTTAGAGGTTCTATAGCTTCACTCTGCCCCCCACCCCCGATATGGCACTTATGAAACAGATATTTTTAAGCTGTAAATAGAGAAAATTTCGTTGTTTACCAACTAAGATGTTTAAAATGTATGTTATAATAAATTATCGCAATTAAAAGAAAGTTTAGCGGCCTCTCTGCGTGAAACTATTTATTTTAAATTATGGCTGTATTAGATTTAAAATGTAATCTTTAAAATACTTTTTATTTTGCTGTTAAAGTACACCAAATAAGTGGCAGTGTGACTTTACACGAAAAATAGTGGCAACTAAGTTGCCACGAAAAGTGGTGTTCGTGTACACTACTTGATTGCTGGTGTTTCATTACGCAAATTTACTGGTGGTGTTTCTTTACACTTCTTTTGGTGGCAACTTAGTTGTCATTTTGGGCGTAAAATCACACCAAAATGTTTTGCAGTGAAGGGTCCGTATAACCGCTGTGAAAAATCCGTCTACCACATCGTCATTTTTGTTTGGCCCTAGGCCTAGTATTCAGGGGGCGGCGATGTAAAAAGTACTCGCAGGGCAGCTCCCTACAGTTTTCAATGGAAATTACTTACGTTATTTTGAAGGTTTTCTTTTTTATTTAAAATGATTACTAACACAAATTAAAAACTTTGCAAATTCCTGTAATGTATATAAAATACTGTAAATTCTAGTGAGAATGCTTTTTTCACATGTTCGGAACGATATTCATTTCTAAATGAGCCAGTGCACAAATCGATTAACTCCATCAAATGAAAATGTTTAGTATAAACAGTTAAACTTATTGTAACTATAAAAATATTGTATCTCTATAATACTTTTTCTCGAGATATTTTGATTGAGCTCAGTCATTTTCTTTTAATCAAGGGTAACTTTTTATCACTGTATAAATATATAGAAAATTTTCAATGTTCCTTTGTTTAAAAAAACGCCACTTAAAATGGAGTTAGTCGGATTGTCTTCTGATCGCCTCAAATCTTGATGAAGAAATAAAATATTGCTAATAATTATTTTCTTACAGTATAATCATGGTAGACAACATCCCTTAATTATTCCGGAGTCTGATCCAAGACAAACAAGTTTAATACCGAAAAGTGTTTATAAGAAAATGTTTCTTCTTTCAACATGGTGCATATTAGATTTCATTTTAAAATGTATTATTAATATAATTTCCGGTTGAAACATGTTTGTCTTGGATCAGATCTGGAATAATTAAGAGATGTTAGTATCTATGGTATAGTGTACTTTTCTTGTTCATATTAACCCTCCGTCTACCAGACGGGTCCAATGGACCCGATGGGTACATTCGAAATATTTATTCTAACCAGAAATTTCTTTAAAATAAACTAAATATGTAAACCAGACAATAATGAGTTAAGTAAATAAGTTCAATAGTTTTAAATAAGAATTCTGATGTGTAATATTTTTATAAAACTTGAGTAAAATTTTCGGTAGTTCTAGGGTTAATCTTGCATAGTATATAATGAACTGGTTTAAATTAGATTTTTTTTTTTTTTTTTTTTTTTTTTAACTATTGGAGGGTTCGTGCATGTATTTGCATTGTATACTTAAATTCAGCATTTGGGCAATTAAACATACAATTTAAGCCGTAGATTGAAACCGAAAGGTTTTATCTCTTAGGTTATTACGCAATCCAGTTTAGCACTTATATTGCGTTTAAGAAATTATATTGGAATCCACACAATAAAAGTTCAATGCCTGCAAAATTATTTCTCACGGGGTTAAAAAAAAAAAAAAAAAAAAAAAAAAAAAAAAAAAAAAAAGGGGGGGGGGGGGGTAGTTGTTTGAAATGCAATCTACTCTGTGAAAACCACATGATATGGGACTGGAAGTTTTACAGATGCTATTATATTATAAATTACAGAGTGTTATATTAGGTGTACCGGAAAGTTCTGCCCGATAATGTTATTTCACGCCTACTTTTTTAAAATTCAGATTTCTTCATTGGCACCACTTTTTTGAAATGGTAAAATTCCCATTGTTGTCACATTAATTTGGAATGTGGAAAAGAATGGGAATTTTACCATTTCAAAAAAGTGGTTCAAATGAAGAAATCTGAATTTTTAAAAAAGTAGGCGTACAATAATATTATCGGACAGAACTTTCCGGAAGACCTAATAATTTATTTTTCAAAATTTGTTTTTCAATGTTATTCTAAAATAGTAATACTACGAAACTTTAAATGTAAAAGTAGTTAACCCTCTCACCACCCTGATCCTCATATGAAGCTCCTACTTCGAATTGGAATATTTGAAAGAAAAAAAATATGTTTGTTAATTCCAGCACCTAATAGTGATAGCATATGTCGATACATTTACTATTATGACTTTACTTATGTTTCAGCATTTAATAATAATAATATTAATAAAAATGTTATTAATTATTAGTAAACAGTTGGCGTTTCTTTTAATTCAAACACTCTTCAAATCTCTTTAAATTCACTTTAGTTTCACTCTTTAAATTTAAATTAGGGACTCCTTTTTCGAATTAGTAATTTGTGATATAAAAATAAAAAATACTACTAAATTTTTTATGTTTGTTCCATCTGGTTGTAATACGACATTTTCCAAACGTCTTAAAAAAATTCTTCCTTAGACTATTTTAATATGAAAAACACGCAACATAACAACATTCGTTAGGTTTCTGTAAAGAACATATTCGTTAAATTTCAGTAAACTGTAACTTCTGTGATTTCGATAGCTACTTTCAATTTTGTTAGAGTAAAAGTAATTTTTCCCAAAATTGGAAAAAAAATTCGGCGCCGAGATGGTTAATTAATTCTAAACGTATTTAAAGTAAAATTATATATATAAATATTTTATTGCTATTTACTTTTATAGACATGGAAAAAAGAGGCAGTTTGTTTGTATTTTGCTTTATAATTTTTTTTTTATTCTCATATTTTTTTGTTTTATTCACTGTCATCAATTAAACTTTTTGTTGCTAAATTAATAAGCATCACTTTATAAAAGTTTGAGTAGTTTTTTACAGCTAAATTTGTTATTATTTCTATTATTGCTAATATTTATTATTAATATTCCGATTTCTGTATTCCATTACACTTTTTTCGCAGATAAAATTATTATTTCATTTAGTGTTCAACATGCAAAATACGCAAAAATTCTTAAAACGTGATTAAGATTTTAATAAAATTGGAAAAACTAAAAGAATTATCTTTAATGCTTGTAGTACTTTGATGAAGTATCATACTCTTTGGAGCAGAAAAATGAACTATCAAAGCATCGAAAGAGAAAAAATATCTTGCGACAGAGTTGGACTACTGGAGTAGAATTGCTAGGTCACAGGCGTGTGAAAAATTAAGAAAATAAACTGTAATATCATTAATTGAGTATAGACAAAAAAAAAAAAAAAAAAAAAAAAAAAAAAATATGGTACGGGTAAGTCAAAACAATGAAAGAGATTAACAAAATCTATTTTGGATTACGAACCACCTGGTAAAGGGAAGATAGAAGTCAAAGAAAAAAATGCAAAGAAATATTAGAAAAGAACATGAGAGAAAACATTAAATAATTAAATGAGCTGGTGTAAAATAATAAGCTAAAAAGAACTTCTTAAAAACACCATAAAAATTTTAATAAATGCTCAAGGGCATTCGGAAGAACTAGTCTTTCTTCATCGAGCGCAGAAAACACGTCCTACGACTTTGAAAAGAGCAGCAAGGTTGACCAGAAGTAGTAGTTCTCTGCACCTGATGAAGAAAGACTAGTTCTTTCGAAAGGCCTTGCGCATTTATTAAAAATTTTATGGTGTTTTTAACCCCTTAACAGTGTGGCCCGAATTGGATTCGGGCAAGAACACTTCGCTTGCTTCGTTATTAAAAGCATTTTGATACCACTAATTTGTAACTGTAAATTTATCTTTATTGATTGTCAGATATTTTTCGATTAAGTAAGGTAAATATTTTAGTATGGAAAAAGTGGTGTCCAGCCCCATTTTTAATTTTTTTGTAAGAAAACAAATGTCACAGTTAAGCGGTTAAGAAGTTCTTTTTTGCTTACGAGATGAAACAATACAAAAAATGACAGGGCATTCAACAGAAAACTTTGGAAGAGAAAAATTAAGAAAATTTGGTTCAGCTAAAAACTCAGAACTAAAAAAAAAACCTGTTAGAAAAAAATATATATACCAATTGAAGTGAAAGTCTTAAAAAAAAAATCAAATAATCCATTTTCTTTTCAATTCTACTCAAAGGCCTTTAGCATCTTCAGGAATCCTATCGCGGAAATATTACATGTCTTTGTAAATATTTTTTTTCTATATTTTATGCTATAAATTAAGATATTTTAAAGAAGGGTCCTTTAAATGAGAATGTCCTTCATTTTTATATTTCATTTACTAATTTGTAAATGAGGAGGTCACAACGATAGTAAACAAAGTCATTTTGGAAAAAAAAAATGAGATAGGCCATTTAGAAGGTGAATAAAATCTCTTTTATTCACTTCCGCATTGTACCAAGTCTGTAAACAGATGCTATAAATGAGAAAGTAGGTAAAAAACAGACTTGGTTCACCGTCGGAGTAGATAAAACAGATTTTAAGCACTTTCTAAATGGATTATCTATTTTTTTTTTTTCAAAATGGCTCGGTCTACTATGGTTTTGAGCCCCTCAAATATAATGCGTCAATAAAAATATGGTTGTCGTATACGTTAGAGAAAACAAGTCTTGTAAATTTCTCATTTAAATCTCCTCTTGTGCATGGATAATCTAATTCCAGTTGTATTGATACATTTCACTTATGCAGGGCTCCCACTCGGTCCTTTTTTTTTTTAACACCACTTTTTTTTAAGGAAAAATCTTCTTTATAAATTTTATATAAATGTACCGAGAAAAGCTTTTTTCTTGCAATTGTTGCAGAAACCTACCACGAATTTCTTTCTAAAAAATTACTGGTTTTCAGAAACGGACCAGTAGGAGCTCTGCTTATAGATATAAGTTTTCCTACATTTATTGATGTGAAAATCATATTTTGAAAAATAGACAAATAACATTTTCTATCTTCAGTGCTACTCAAAATCCTCTAACATCCGAATCCATGAAACAAATTGTGGATATATAAAATATTTTTATGATTTTCATAGCGATAGAATGCTTCAAGAAAGTTAAGTTCAACTATAGAAGTACATTTAGAGATAATTTTAGATGATTTAAAGAAAAAGGTGTGGTACATCTACCAACAGTGTTTTGCAATGGCCGATTGGTTAGTTCCTTTTTTCAGAATATATTGCTTGTGTTCTTTAATTCGAAATTTTAAACAACGTTTTCTTTGTCCAATATATGAAACACCAGTTGAACACACACATTGACAAGTAATTTTATATCTACCCCAGAAATTAGAAATTTCCATAGTTTGGAGAAAGTAAGATGCATGCGTGAAAGCCACTTTGAAAGCATATTGTTTAAGGATTTTAAAAATGGCAGGATTGGGAAGAGTAAGATAAAACAGCTAATGTTGTAAAGATTAAAAAAAAAAAAAAAAGAAAAAATGAGATGAATGTGAGGAACGGGGAAGTAATTTTCAACAGAGTTGAATTTAGGGGGGGGGGGGGGGATTTCCTCCCGGAAGATTTGAGATTTTGTGTTTCCAATGGACAAAAAGTGCAATCCCCCCGGAACTCCATAATCCCCCCCCCCCCCCCCCGGAGCCATAGCCCTCTCGGATAAAAGTATCTGAATTAAACACTGATTTTCAACATTTTATTGTTCCTAACAATCTATTTTAAATCTATTTTGATTTCAAAATGTTTTTTAATCCATTTAAAAATAATTCACCTGTGAGAAGGGGAAATATGAGGGTTTTTTTTTTTTTTTTTTTTTTTTTTTTTAACAATAAGAAACAGAAAATTTGGATTAAATTGGTTTTTTTCAAACTCCCCAAAACTGGCATTTTAAATCTTGGAAAAAAATACTAAGGTTCATCAAAGTTATAGAATGTAACTTTGTTTTTTACAAAACGCTTTTCTCACTATAAAAAATAATATTGTATTTTTCTGTCTCTTACTATGTCGTTTGTCTCATATTACTAAGATAGGTTAGAATCTCTTCTATCTTGTTATCCTTTTAAGACCTCACATACGAAATTGTGTAGGTTATCCCAAATAGACCGGGAGGCGACATCACAGACAATCATCTCATCGCGTTCACGGCTGAAATGCCAAAATTAATTAAAACTCTATTCGCATATTAAAACGCAATCGGTCTTCGAAGTCATATCTTGGTGGAAAACACCTAAAAACCCGATTTTAGAGGTTGACTCGTAGGTTTACCATTGTGTTTTCCTGTTCTCAGTCCTTCATGTTTTCACATATTTGGGTGCAGAAAAACACAATGGTAAACCTTCGAGTCAACCGCTAAAACCGGGTTTTCAGGTGTTTTCCACCAAGATATGTCTTGGCAGACCAGTTGCGTTTTAATATGCGTATCGAGTTTTAACTAATGGAACTTTCTGGAATTTCAGCCATGAACTCGATGAGGTGATTATCTGTGCTGCGGCCTGCCGGTCTAAAAGAAAAAGAAAAAACATTTTCCTCTTTTTGTGCAATTTAAAGTCGAGCCTGCACCCACAGAATTGCAAGGATTCTCCCTTGGCATAACCTGGGTTCGGTTATTTTTTTTAAAGTAATTTTTTAAATAATATATGATCCCAGGAGCGCCAACTTTTGAAAAATATTGAGTGGGCTCAAAAATTTTTGAATAAAATCAGGGCTCCCAAATGGTCCGCCAACGTAATACCAATAAATTTTAACAGAAATTTTTATGGTAGGTTTGCGCTAGAATTAACTTTCAAAGGTGATTTCGGGTCGGTTTGTAAGAAAAATCTAAAAAGAAAAATTTTCTAAAAAAATATTGGTATTCAGTTGGGGGACCATTTGGGAGCCCTGTAAAATGGCACAATTTTTCCCCATTAGTGTATGTGTGTGTGGCGAGAGGGGAGGGGGAGGAGCAAATGACGAAAGATAATTCAAAGATAAATTATAAATCTTAGTGAATATTTATCTAAGAATCTTATCTTAAATTATCTAAGTGAAATATAAAATTGCTGTAACTTAATAAATAATTGTGTTAAATTATCTTCTTAATATCTTTCTTATAAATACATTATACCTATTATAAATATTATAAAAATGGAAAGTGCAAAAAACTATTTGTCAAGAGAAACACACATTTCTGCCAATTGAGTTCTTTATCGATTCAAGACATTAAAACAGATCGCAAAATATGCAGGAAATTTGTTTTCAAGAGAAATTTAATTATTCATCCGAAGAACAGGCTTTCTGTTCTTCTGTAACTCTAATTGTTGACCTTACTATTTTCAAACAATATTTTTTGAGAACGTCAGTAAAATCAAATTTTATTTCAGTGATTAAATAAATAAATATAGAGCGAAATAAATGAATGAAAATTGGGTGGGCGGAGATATGAAATTATTGGGTGTGCTCGGGCTCCACGGGCACATATTAGTTGGCGCCACTGTATGATCCTATTAATTGGGGGGGACCACCGAATTTTTTATTTCTACCGAAAATCCGCCGGTCTTAAAGGGTTAAATTACCAGTGCTGTAGTCGTGAAAAAACAGAGGACACGTGATACACGCAGAGCGTATATGATAAACGATAGAGAGTATTCACAATAGCTTTATCTGAGAAACAGAGAGTATACGGAGCTTTTTAAATCAATCCGGAAGGTATACGGCGTGTACTATCGCATACCATCCACTACAGCCCTGTTTATTACCCCGCATTCACCTGCGTAAAAGAAGCAAATTTTGTGCAAAAAATATGGGAAAATAGAAATTTTATTTATTGTTGTTAAAATGAAAATAGTGTCTCTGAATATGGCTGTAGTCTGGTTGTCTTTCAAAGAAATTTAAAGACTAAGTAATAGAAAACTCAAAAAAGAGTTTAAAGTGGAATGCCACATACAGCGATAAAATAACTATTAATTTACTAAAAAGGTGCATAAATTTTCTTAATACTATTCCAATGCATATTAGTAGCTTTTAAAAAACTTAAAACTATTTAATTATGGGGTTAAAAACATATGTAAAAAGATATTACACACACATTCCAATAATAACATCAAGATCTTTCAATCGCGAACGGGGTCATTTTCAAGGGGATGCCTTCACTAGCCTACCTTAAGTACACTATTATTTTTTCTCAGTCCTGCTGATTAGTAAAGATATAATGTGAATTGAAATTTTCCAACTGAGCACCCCCCCCCCCCCAAAAAAAAAAAAAAAAAAAAAAAAAAAATCCCGGCTTGGGCTTTTTTTTCGCTTAGTTGAAAAAATTCAATTTGTGTGCTAAAAAAGTTTAACATTTTCCACTTAAAATCATGGTACAAATTCAGTCTAGTATCAAGACGATAATAATCAAGAATGATGTCTATACTGCTTTAGTTAGCAATATTTATCCTGCAATCAAACTCTTTCAGAGATAAAGCAATGAAAATCTTTAGTTCTTTGAAGGAAGATTATCTATAGAGGAAAGGATGTGAATAGAACTTTCGAAAATGGCTTTTGTTCCTGTAATCAAAAATTGTTTCAGAAAAGAAACTCTATTTTTTTTATTACCACAGCTATGAATTGCTCTCAAGATGTTTATAAAGCTAAAAGCTTACCGAAAAGCGTCTAAAGCTGATAATCTGTTGAATATCTTTTTCTATTTTGTGAAATTGTGAAAATCTTTCTTTTTTGTTTTATCGATATTGCTTTTCATTGAAGGGAGAAAATGGAAAATTAAATCTTTATGGGTTCAAAAATTCCGAAAATTGGTTTACATTTCATTACATTGGTATTACATTTTTTTTTTCTTGTAACTGAAAGCTACTTATCATGTTTATGAAAAGTTTTTACTTAGCATTGCTTAAAGATTTACGGATTTATTGATTCCAAAAATTGGTTTATCATGGAAGACGGAAGTATTCCAGAGTGACGCAGCCTTAAGCCTAAAATAGTAAAAATGGCGGAACTCATATATACACCTAACTCGAGATCAAAGGAAACGCGAAAAGCCGCCATTTCATATCTCAGCAAATATAGTGCATATTGTTCTGATTTTTTAAAGACAGTCTTCTATCTGCAGTCTAACCCTATTCCGAAATTTTTAAATTTCTACGTGCAGTATACTTTGAGATCTCGAAACCCATTTTAAAACTAAATTCGATCGATCAAATTCATAATTTGTATTTCGGGAAAATGGCCCGGGCGATTTTCTTTAAATTGATTTATATTAATTTGTTTTATATGAAGGGAATAATATATTGGTTGTTTTTGCGAAAACTCTAGTTCTTTAAATAATTCGATTTTTTTTCTCTCGAAAATGACGCGGGCGAGTTTTTAAAAATCAAATAAATATGTTTCAGATGAAGCAAATAACAATTTACTTGTTTCCAGCAAGACTCTTGTTCGTTTTATAATACGCATGAAAAATCGGACTCACTTCGCCATTCTATGGAAATGTCACCGAAAATGCATGGCACTGTATTCATACCCATGGTTTCTTTTTTACCACTTTTGGGAAGAATAATTTTGTCCTCACACTGGCTGAGCGGTTAAGGTCAATCGTCTACTAATCTTGTGATTGGCAGTCCGATACTCGTTGGTACTTGTTTTCACATGTAAATCTGCCCCTTTTTTAAAGGATGCTAGCTGACCATTCTTCTCAGCTCCTTTGTAACTTTTTAATTGTTATTATGTTAAATAAAATTACAATTATATTGATGACAATTTGATGATGATTATTTCTTGGCAATTTTCAACAATAAAAATATTACCATAAATTTTATAAATATATTTAATTTCAATCACTTTAGAAAAAATATGCATTAATAGTTATTATTTGAATATAAATTATACGATCAGAAACGTAAAAAAATAATTCATTTCAGCTCTCCTTTTTACCCGACTGAAAAGAAGGGTTATGTGTTTCACGCGTATCTGTGTAAGTGGATTTCTTTATACCCTCGAAACATCCCAACGGCTAGATGGATTTTAATGAATGAAGTCTCTATCAATTCGTCTTGAATCTTCCGATGGTTATATGATAGGTTTTGTTTTTATAAATTCAAAATGGCGTCCGTAAACTACAAAATGGCAGTAGAGACGAAATTTTTTTTACGTACCCTATTGAATGGCATATCATTGGATAGGTCTTTCAAAATGAAGACGATGTTTCATTGACCATTTTGCAGTCAGAAGCTCCGTTTAAATATTACACAACCTGGAAGTTGCGTACTTTGGATCTCTACCTTTACTGTAACTCTAACCTTCATAACAGACATCTATAGGCCTCATCAAAACAGTGTTTGTAGATAGGAACTAATAATTAAACACAACCTAAAAGTCATCAATACAAGTAAATAAAGAAAAGGTAAGTAATATAAAAAATAGTTTCATATTGATGAGAAATAATTAATTAGTTCGGGTTTCTTGATTTTTTTAAATTTAATATATTTATTATAATATCATTTTTTATTATTATTATGACGCTCAATCAACATATGATCAATGACATCCATAATATTTTTTTTATTATTATTATTTTCCTAGCATAAAAACTATTGTGATGTAATAATTCTTTTATAAAAAATAATTTAGTTGAAATGTTTCATTTATAAATAATAATGACTTTTGATAACACCAAGAGAATTATTTTTATTTAGCCTTGCAACATTTATAGTTTGCATATCGACCATATCAGAATTGTGGTGTCGCCATCTTTTGACGCAATCGCGTACTACATTTTGTGTCTATTCGGGAAAAAAAAAAAAAAAAAAAAAAAAAAAACTAACGCTGTCACCGCCGCTTTCAAAGAATCTTTTTTGACATGGAACTATACATGGGAATTTAATCATTTTCATTCAATTTAATCATTCAATAGAAACTCGAGGTTTGCAGAGTGCATTTATTTTTTTTTTTTTTTAACTTGCCTAATTTTTTGACGGTTTATTTCAATTTTAAATTAAATTTTTCAGAATTTCGAGAGATATTTTTTAGATATTTTAGAAAAGGTTATTATTTTAAATTGTTGCCAATTGTTAAAACAGCGCAAAGAATAATATATCCTTTAAATTAAAAATATATTCACACGTGACTATTATAAACAGAAAAAAATCCTTTTAAATTTGAATTAAATGATAACGTGTTAAAAGCAGGAAAATATTGAACATTACGTCATATTTTTTTTTTTTTTTTTTTTTTTTTTTTTTTACACATGCATATTTAAAATGAAAGAAAATTATAAAATAATCAATAATTTTCAAATTAGAATTAAACGATTACGTATTAAAAGCAGGAAAACATTGAAAATTACGTCATAAAAATTATATTTACACGTGAATACTAAAAAAGAAAGGAAATTTTTAAATAATAAATTCATTGATATGTGTTAAAAGTCGTAAACGCAGGAAATTACGTCATATTGGCCAAAGTGGCCAAATAATAATATTGCAAAACAGTTTAAATTAAAAAATATATTTACATGAGAGATTTATTTCAAATTTTGAGATGATATTTTTAACTATAATTGCCAATTTTAAGGTAGCGCAAATAATAATATTATCTTTCTAACAATAAAAATATTTTCAGTTGAATGTTACAAAGAGAAAGGAAAGTTTGGTGAAAATTATGTCAGATTTAAAACGTTACATTTAAAATCTCTTATTTAAAATCATTTTCTTATAGCGTTGTTAAAAAATACCATAAAGCAAAAACTCTCTCTTAACTTAGTTCCTTTTATATTTGCTAATTTTTAAATGTTTAACTAATCTTATTTAATCAAGCACGAAAACAGCAACTAACAGCAGCTGATTCGGCCTTGAAATCCCCCAGTAAAAGGGAAACCCGTTTACAGTAAGATCGCCATTGATTTTTAAATTATACAGTGCAACCTCGATTATCCGAGCTAATTGGGACTGTTAGTACCTCGGATATCGGAAATCTCGGTTAATAGAAACTGTGTGTAAAAACTCGCCGTGCTGGCGAATTTAACATCTCTTTAAAAAAAAATATATATATATATAGAACGCTTTTTAAATAATAAAAATAAATACATGTAAAGTTCTGTTTCACAGCTTAACAAATTTAAAAAAAAAATCAACTACCAGTAGTAAAATTTAAAAAGCAAATATAAAAATTTACAAAAGTTCACACAGCCACCAAAAACAAAGCATTGTTCGCTGTTGACTTCTCAGGGTCCGATGTTCCTTGGGAGTTGAGTGCTTTTGGGGCAGAAGGGCCTGTATAGCACGGACAGTGAGCTAAAAAGTGTGGTCATTTTCAAGGCTCGTTCAAAAGGGGGGGGGGGGGGAACCAGACTTTGTTATCTACTCGATTATCAGAAACCTCGATTAATGGAAGCTCGGTTAATCCAGGTTCTACTGCAATTCAATCTTCCGTAATATTTTAAAAGCAGATCAAATTAATGGACTTTTAGAGTCTGAACGGGGTTTGGCGAGCGTAGATCGTAGGGGGCAGAGTCCCCTAGTTTTTCATTTTGTGATCCTATTAAAATGACCCTAGCGTTTCTTCACTATAATTATTACTATTGGCTAGTTCCATGGGGTTTTGTAGTGTAAGTCACATAGCTGATAACTGCTATGCTTGTTGGCCACTGTTATTTTCAAAAAGTTTGCTTCGCCTTATTCAATTAATGAGATATCTCCGATAAAATAAGTCACATTTTCCGTTCTAAAATACTGGTTTCCAAAAATCATAGCATGTGACTTACACTACAAGTACTCATGGAACTAGGCTATTTTAAGTCTGATTTTTTATTATAGACTATATAAAATTATTAAAAATATATATTATGATAGGAACTAGCGGGCTTCGTCCGCTATTTACGTTACGGACATAAAAATCATGATTTTTTTAGGGAAAAAGAAATAAAAACCTATTTGACGATGGGTTTATAAAGACACATTTTGCATTTGTTATATTTCCGGGGATGAGGGGGAGGGGGGGGGGGAGAACTATTTTGATTAAATATCGCAATTAGTCCACATGGCAGATATTATTATGATAGACACTAGCGGGCTTCGCCCGCTATGGCGTCCCATGTGTCCAAGTTCCATAACTCAGAAACTACCTTTCGGACATCAATGCAACAGATTCCAAACGATATAATTAACTTAATAATCACCCTATATAGCATTAAAGTAAATTTATGAGTAGTGCATACTATTTTTTTATTGTAATTTCTGAAGAAAAAAAATTATTTCAGTTCCATTCTTAGGTACTGGTCCAAAAAATTTGAAGAGGGGTGGAAGGAGGGGAGATGAGACTGCTGTTTGTCAAACTACTAACAGTCAAACAACACAACGGGGTTTGGCTTATTCAACTTGGTTTTTGATGACTTCATTCGGAAGGTGGTTTGTTTAGAAGAGTGCGCTCCCTGCCCCATGAAAATTGGAACTATTGGCGCACGATCTATGTACGGATTTAATAATTATAAATTAACATTTTGGATTTATTAATTTAAGGATAAAGTGTTTTTAAAGGAATATCAAATGAAACCCTCTGTGCGATCTGCGATCATTCTTATCCGCTTGTTTTTATATACAAACTGCTATATGTAAAATTGTAATAAAATAGTAAAAATTAAATCTGCATCAAATCCCATAAGTATCTTTTTTTTTAATCCTTTGATCACTAACCTAAAAAAAGTAATGATATCAATACAAAAACCCTTAGCGGGTTAAAAGTTTCTGGCGCAGCACTTTATCTTATCCTCTAAGAATTTTAAATATGGAACTTGAAAATACTGATATCAAATTTTGAGTGACGTTATGCTATTTCTTAAAAAATATATTTGTATTTATTTCATCATTTTATTTTTGTTTTATTTATAATCGCAAGTGCAAAAGTTATGTTCAACATGAAAAGCTGCATAAAATTTTATTCGCTGTTTCTTTATCATTTATATCTCTCATAAATTCGCCCCACCAGTGGCTGAGAGGTTCTGCTCTCGAAGCTGGTAGACGGGAGGTGCTGGGTTCGATCCCAATCGCGCCCGTCGGCCTAATCGTTCGGAGTTTTCGTGGTTTTCTTCGAACCTTGGACTTCCAAGCGTTAATACGGGTTAGGTTCCTTTAGAAAGATCCCCACGAAGGGCACCCCCCCCCCCCTGGGCCTATATCCCTCGTGCAGATAATTGGCCGTCAAAATACAACCAACCAACCTCTCATAAATTCAAAATATGAGTTTTAAAAAATATGATATAAAATTTAAGTGACGTCTTGATGTGGCTTTAAAAGGTTTGTTTTAAAATTCAATTTAAATTATTTTTAACTTGGTTAAAATGTATTTTTACATCTACACAAAAATTTAATTTTCCAATTCACTGTTAAATATATCACTTTCATTGAATCTATACTATGCATTAAAATGTATTTATTTCAATAAATTTATTTATCTTTTGTGTCACGCTTTTCAAAATTGTGAGTAAGATTTATGTAAATGGTTTCTTTGCGTCATTGTATCCAAACTACGTGAAATGTATGAAAACGGATAGTTTCACGCAAATAAACCATTTACATAAATCTTACTCAACATTTTGAATAGCGTGACATAAAAGATAAATCAATTTAGTGAAATAAATACATTTCAATGCATAGTATAGATTCAATGAAAGTGATATATTTAACAGTGAATTGGAAAATTAAAAGTATTGTGTAGATGTAAAAATATATTTTAACCAAGTTAAAAATAATTTAAATTGAATTTTAAAGCAAACCTTTTAAATCCACATCAAGGCGTCACTTAAATTTTATATCATAGTTTTTAAAACTCATATTTTGAATTTATGAGAGATGCAAACGATAAAGCAACAGTGAATAAAATTTTATGCAGCTTTTCATGTTGAACATAACATTTGCACATCGATTTTAAATAAAGAAAAATAAAATGATGAAATAAATACAAATATATTTTTTAAGAAATAGCATAACGTCACTCAAAATTTGATATTAGTATTTTTTAGTTCCATGTTTAAAATTCTTAGAGCTTAAGATAAAGTGCTGCGTAAGAAACTTTTAATCCGCTAAGGGTTTTTGTATTGATATAACTTTCTTCTTTCTTGTTACTGAAAGTTACTTATTCTGATTAAGTAAAGTAATAGAAAACTCAATAGCACAGCATTGTTTAATACTCAACTCAGCATTGTTTTAATAAAGAATTACTCTCAGGATGTTTATAAAATTAGAAGCTTACTGGAAAGCGTCTAAAACTGTTGAATAGCTTTTCCTAGTTTGAGAAATTGTAAAAATATTTCTTTTTTTTTTTATCAATATTGTTTTTCATTGAAAAAAAAAAAAAATAATAAATCTTTATGTGTTTTAAATCACCAAAAACTGGTTTGTAAAGGTTTTTTTTTTTTTTTATGCAACTGAAAGTTGGTTATTCTGATTATGAAAAGTTTTTACTTAGCATTGTTATTAATATGCAGATTTAAAGATTCCAAAAATTGATTTATTTAAATTTCTTTTTTCTTGCAACTGAAAGTTACTTATTCTAATTATGAAAAGTTTTAACTCAGCATTCTTTTAACATCAAGGAATTACTCTCAGGATATTTATACAATTAGAAGCTACTGGAAAGCGTCTAAAGCTGTTGAATAGCTTTTCTAGTTTGTGAAATTGTGAAAAGCTTTCTTTTTTGTTTTATCTATATTGCTTTTTATTGAAAAGAAAGAGGGAAGGGAGAGTGAAAGGAAAGAAAAGAAATAGTAAATCTTTGCGGTTTTAAAGATTCCAAAAATTGCTTTATATAACTTTTATTTTTCTTGCAACCAGGGCCCGACTTAGATTATCTAGTGCCACGGGGCAAATATTATTCTTGCCGCACCCCTTTCTAGCTATTCATAAAAAAATTTCTTGAATTATGCTGAAGTAACTAAATTTCAAGCATAAATTTCGTACTAGGTAGTAGTCACATCTGTATACAGGGTAGCATAAGAAAGATGATCACAACTTTAAGAGATGATAGAATACACTTTTTTTTTCTTTTTTTTTTTTTTTCGTATAGGAATATAAGGACTCATGCGAGCAGTTGAAATGTAAATACAGGTCTGTCAGTCATTCTTGAATATTTGTCATAATATCATGCGTATGCCATAAGTTGTCTAAAAGAAAATGCCCCCGACAGGTCATGAGTAATACTTTAAATTTGCCTTGTTACGAGGATAACGTCAGTAATGAATTTCTCTTAGGCTACTACATTGTTACAATAAAATATTAATCATCAGCTTTTTTATGTTTTAATTAGTTCTTTTATTTATTTTTATTTTATTTTATTTATTTATTTATTTTTTTTTGGGGGGGGGGGCATGGAAGCATGGGAGATTGGCCACCCTCCCGCTTTTTGAAAAAGTAAGAATTTTGGTCACTTTTGGCAAATTTTTTGGCTCTTCTTTAAGAAATTCCTGCTTACGCCCATGGAGCCTACCTTCAAATCGGGGCAGCTTCCCCACATGCCTCTCATTTGTCAGACCCTGCTTGCAACTGAAAGATACAAAGTTACAAAGTTTTAATTGTGTCAACCGTAAATGCAATGTCTGCTCAGCACAATACAAAATACGTGGGAAGAAGGTATATGGCATAAATATAAATATTTAACATAAGAAGGTTTTGCGTCACATATTTCTCAAAAATAGATTTATTTTATGAATGGAGGTGTTGTGATGTAATCTATAATAAAGTTGAAATACTAAGATTCTAACTATACTTGAAGCTATGAAACATTAAGAGTTTAGTACCCCCAGCATGGCAGCATTAGCATTTTAAACAACTTACCAATAAGAAAATAAATCAAAAATGTTTCTAGAAAATACTTTATTTCAATTTTCTCGAAATTTATTTTTTGTTATGTAACATTCTTCCACTCGTGTCTTCAATCAAAACTGGGAGAAAAATACGGTTAAAAGTAAAAATCTAAGTAAAGAGTTGAAAATAATAAATATTTAAAATTTATGTGTCATAAAATCAATAAAAAAATTTATTTTCTCAGAAATTGAATTATTTAATGGGAGAGGAATCCTTATTATATGTCAGTTGTTGAAATAACAAACTCACAGACTACTGATGATTTTCATACCTGCCATGCAATAATTTTTTTATATCATGCATATCTTAAAACCGCATCTAACATATTAATATTAGAAGCGTGGATACAAATAATTAGAATTCAGCCATTCCGTTATAAGCATTAATGGGCAGTAGCTGAATAAAAAAGAAATCATACAAGTTTCGATAGATGGCAGCACTACTTTTGAAGGAATTCCTGTTGGAAAAGTTGTTCAGATATTATTTTATGTGCTAATAGCTTAATTTAATCTTTTTCGACATTTTTTTACTCCTAGTATCGTTAATTATTTTCGAAACAGTAACAACAACAAAACAAGAAATTAAATAATTTAAAAAAAAAAATTATTCGCAAAAATATGCGGTCTCCTAAATGTGAAAATTTATACGTGATTCAAACCGATAATTTTATTCAAGTTTTACAGAAATATTTCACACTAGAATTTTTATTTAAAACTTCTAACAGGCCCTTATTATCGCATGGGCAAATCGGGACTTTGCCCAGGGGGCCCCAAATCCATATATTAAATTATAAAGTATTTACTTTTTTTTTCCAATTCCAACTCTTCTATAAGTTGAAGTTATTAAATTCATCTTAAAAGTAATGTAACAAGTTGCTAAAGTTATAAAAATGAGTTTTGTTCTGTACTAAGAAAAAAAGAGTATTTTTAATAATTAAGGTACTTAATTTAGAATTGACACAACTAAAAATTTTCTTCTTTTTATAATCCAAAGTGCAAAAATATTGTTTATGCGTTACACATACGACTGACCATCAATTCTACTTGAATAATGTTGCAATGATTCGAATGGGGCCCCCTAATTTACCATTGCCCAGGGACCCAATTAGTCATGATCGGGGCCTGATTTCTAATCATTTTATTTAACTTATTTCTGTGTGATTTACATTTTATGAAGAAATTTCTGGTTCGTAAGGAAAATATTTTCATTTGGTACAGGTAAAATGACCGGTTGATGGGGTTGGTGGTATATTTAGTGTCAAGTGGCACAAAACTGATAAATGTTCAAATAATTCGATTTTTTGAAAAATATATATGAAAGAGAAATATTTTCTGTACATTTTAAAACATCAAAATGATAAAAACCGTGTGTAGTTTTTTTTATTATTTGGGTGCAAGATTTCTCTTCACTATTTAATGTTTTCACACGCGATCTTTACGGAGTTACATATTATATCTGAAAATTAAGACCTAAATTTATATATATATATATATTTAAAAATAAAATTTAAAGTATTGCATATATTTTTCCAGATTTTATCTATGCATTAGTATACCTTTTTTTGTGTGTGGAATAATAATCAAATACACATTTAGTCATAAGAAATATAGATATACTGTAAATCTGGAGAAAATTGCATGTAAAATTGTTAAGTAATTCAAGAGATATCTTAAGCGCAGTTTAAAACAAGAACCAAAAATCATGTTTAAGGCGTAGATTATGAAACACTTTTCAACACTAACAGAATATCATTAAGAAGTTTCATTTTTTTCATATAATGAAATGATATATCTTAATAAGCAATTTAGAAAACACATAACTCAGTAAAAACCCTTTTTCAGCAATTGCTGTCCATATCCAGTAATGAGTGCTAATTTTTTCGTGCAGCGCTTTATGTATGATCTGTAGAATTTATACTCACTACGTAATCCGCTAAAAATTCGATAAGTTTAACAATGTATACCACAGCGAAAAACGCACTTATCGATTACAGTAACTGTAACCGAATTCTTTTGTGCCTCTCCGGAAATGAACGATAAGTAGTTACGCAGATAGCTATAGAAAACGCTTTGCTCCTCAGTGATATTTTTTAATTTCTTTATGTTTGAAGTATCGTAACATCATAAAAATTCACTGAAAACAAGTTTTCCCCATCGATCGCAATGTAATGGAATTATGTGTGCGTTCCTGTAAATGAACTATAAATGCTACTTATTGTATACTCCTTAGAAAGCACGTTGATGCGTTTGCCCACCTCAATGATGCACACATCAATATCATTATGTTTGAAATATCATAATAACTATAAAGTGCACGAGTGCAGTAAAACGATTTTATCCTATACACTATAATGTAACGGCATTCTTTTGTGTGTTCTTCTCACCGGTGGAAGTCAGTCCCATGTGCAAATCAAAGTGGAAATTTAAGTGCTTTAGTGGAAAAAAACTTCAATTCACGAATTATTTTTAGAATACAATATTTTTAAACACATACAGAATTTTTGTTATTCCTTGGAATATTTAACAATCAAACATCCCTTTTTTCCAATTTCGTTTTAGTCCATGTTAATCGGGGATATAAAGTGAACTTGCATAACAAGAGACTCAGAGAAGAAAAATGTATAATTAAAAGAAAGTAAAATCTTACAGAGGTTTAGAAATGAATGAAAACATCCATGTATTCAATGATAAATTATTAAATAAATTATTTTTTAATATTATTGAAATATTTTACCACACTTATGATTGAGTAAAAAATAGTTAGTAAAAACTTTTAAAGTATACGAACTGTAGAAAGTAATTAGCATATTATCGAAAAAATATCTAAACTACACTCCGTTAGTTTAAAATAAAATGAATTAGGATACAATTTCATGCTGAGAATTTTGAAATTATGTATAAAATCAGGTCATCCAGTAAGAATTCCAAACCATAATTTTATAATAACTTCATTCTACAGTATAGGATCTGTTATCCAGAATGCTTGGGACCTGAGATATTCTGGATAAGGGGTTTTTCCGTAATTCGGAACACTTTACTATAAGTGTTAAGAATAGCATGAAACGTATAAAATACGAATAATATATGTAAATACATAATTACAAATTTGTTAATTTAATAACTTATTTACACAAAATAAAAAACGTTGTAAATTACAATTTAAATAAAAAAAATTACATTAAGAGCATTACATTTGAGAGCAGAATCGTTTGATTTGGATTTTTAGAACATTTTTAGCAAAATTGTTTGCTTATAGGGTGTCTCTTGCACTAATTTCTCCTGTATACTGACATGATTTACTGTTCATAGAAATAGCTTCTTTGTTGCATTTCACAAATCAGTTGTTCAGTTAAAAAATATCAGTAGCTCATTTGAAATTTTTTTTACCCACCTCTTTCTGCTGGTTGTTATCATTACTTCCATTAGACATATCATTTGTCATTATGTCACAAATCTCACTGCCAGTCATCTGATAACTTACAGGAGTATCATCATCAGCAATTAGACAATCTTCCACTGAATTTTGATCCAACATTTGAGCTTCTAAACATGAAAATTTTTTAGCTTAGTCCTGCAGATCTGTAATAATTTATTTTTGCTTGGAAATTTAAGTCTTCAACTTCATGCTTAATCATACAATAAAAAAATATTGCAAATGACCACAAATTACATCATCCATGAATAAGTGTATATCTGTCTGTTGTGTTCCATGCTTAACGTAAAATACATCTTTAGTTTTTGCGTTTTTGAAATCAAACAAACTATTTTCCGGTTATCATTTTACATTCTGGTTTTCGGAGCATTCTGGATACGGGGTTTCTGGATAACGGGTCCCATACTGTATTTTGACACTTGATTAAAAGATAAACGAAAAACCTATATTTTGTAGTAATACGATAAAAACAAAAAATGATATAGCCTCCTATCAAGTAATGTCATTTCAGAGTCTGATAAGCAATTAACTGCTTTCATTTTCATTTTTCGTTTTTCCATTTTTATACTGCCCCAATCAGCTCAGTGAATAGAGTGCTTGATTCCTACAAAATAAGTAATTTTGTGCCAATATTTATTTTTTCTAATTGTTCGACTCAAACGGGATGACTGAATAAGGTTTTAATATTTAACTTGCGCAGTAATGTGAATTCGAGCGTTCTTTCCTTTTGGAAGTCTTTTTCTAAAGGCGTTTTACATACGCAGGACCTGCCCTTTTTAAATCCGTCTGTCTAACCCTTACTCTTTATTTTCCTATACTCCCTGTAAGAAAAATTGGCTTTTGAAGTACAAACGTCCTCTATTCATTATGATTTCGGTGGTCAGTCCTCGGTCCTTATCTTAAGTTAGTAACAATGGTAACGAAGGGAAAAAGAAAAGAGGACGTATGTCCTTGAAAAGCCGATTTTTCCTACAGGGAGTATAAACACTTCATCTTTTAGTACACTATGACCGGCCAAAAAGTTAATGCGCTACTCCCACTGCACCCCCCCCCCCGCAAATATATATATATACGTATACCGGGTAGCCACGATTAAAACACCCTTACTCTGACCCCCTATATATCGAATTACTCAGAGTAAAGGCTTCAAACGTTGTGTACATACTGTTCAAGCCATGGGGAAACTGATTACGCGAAAAACAAAATTAGTCCCAGGAGCACCAATAGATGGCGCTGTACAAAAGAAAATTGAAAAAAACAAACAAATTGGAAATAAACTTTTATCCGTTTAATTTCTTTTGCTCTAATGGTGAAAAAAGTAAATAAGCTTAAACTGCCATTATAAATGCAGTTTCACTTTGTAAGCAGAAAACTTTCCACAAACCTATGATTTGCAGCCATGTTCTGGATATAAAAGAGGAGAAAAACTGGGGATTTCTTCTGCAACATTTCAATGATGACAAAGCAACCAGTCATGCGTTTCTGACAACCTGGCCATTTTGTTCTCCAGTTCTTACTCCGTGTGATTTTTCTCTGTAGGGACACTTAAAAAGCCTTGTTTATCTAGGACTGCTATTAAGATTGGCATAACTGAAAGAAAGTATCACTCTATTTGTGAGAAGCATCTCAGTCAACAAGTTAAGATCTGCAGTTGATCAAGCTATCCACAGACTGCATTTTCATGAAGGAAATCATATTGATCAGCATTCCGTGCGTAGATAAGGCCCTTGCCAAGTGAATTTTTGATAAGTTCAAATAAAGTTTGTAGAGATGCATCTTTTCAGCGTATGACCAGTTGTACAGCGCCATCTATCGGTGGTTTCTGAAACTAACTTTTTCATGCAATTCGTTTCCCCATGTCTTGAATAGCCTGTGCACAAAATTTAAAGGTCATACACTGTGTAGTTCAATATAGAGAGAGGTCGAAGTAGGGGTGTTTTAATTATGGCCACCTTTTATATTTACATACTCGTATATGTGTAGTCTTCTAAGGACCGTATATATAGTATATATGGTTCAAAATTTAGAAACTAACAGGTTTCTCGCTTCCGAAAGTAATAGATATGTCTTTTCTGAAATTAACGATCAGCATAGGTATTGGGGTGGGTAAGGGGGGGGGGGGGGTCTTTTTAACACTATCCAATATAGGTGTTAATACTTTTCAATAAAGTTGAAAATTTTAATGAATTCGTTTTGTCTGGCCGTGTTGTAACTCGCATAAACATGCTCAGTTTTTATGTAACTAATACATGTCAACCCCTTGAAGGGCGGTGATGCCATCACGGCATCACATAATTTTAATCCCTAATTGGCACATTCACATCGGAATTTTATAATGAAAATTTCACCTTTATTAAGTACGCGAAAATATGCTTTTACTTGTCTACAAATAAATTCTCTTATAAACACTGGTGTCATTAAATTATTTCAACATTTTATGAATACAATTACCTTGCCCCTGAAAGGCTTAAAGAGGTTTACCATAGCTTATTCGGTTTTGAAAATGGTGTAGTTTTTCTAGTTCGTTTACAGGGACACTCAATATAATTCCATTACATTATTATCTATGGAGCAAACCGGTTTGCAGTGTATATTTTAATGATGTTACACGGTTACACTATACGGTTCAATATACCTCACTGAGGTGCACTACAAGATGCTTACAATAAAATATGGTGTGCATAGCATTTATCATTGATTTACAGGGACACATGAAAAAATTGGTAACTGTACTGTCTATAATCAATAATTGCTTTAAGTGCGTTTTCAATCGTCATCGAAGATCGTGCGTTTTTAATTGTTTTAAATGTAACCAGTCTTTTGCATATTACTTTTTGTGTATAACTTCTGCAGATCATATACCAGACTGAACTAAACAACTCGAGTATACATTTCCGCTTATTGGAATAAATAGCTGATGGGGAATTTTCAACGGTGATATGCATTTCCTAACTAAACTGAATTTTTGCATATTATGTAGCATATACACAAATTAATAGATCGTAATCAGGCCTGCACAAAATAATTCGAATAGTTTTCCGACTATAGATGATAATGGCTGAAATTGGTTTTTCCTATGGGTTATGCGTTTTCCCATTCTTTTTTTCTTTTACTTAGGCATCTTTCATCTTATTAAACGGTGAAGTTTTGTTACAGGTGTCTGAATGTATTGGAAAGTGTTTCATAATCTATGCTTGATTTATGATTTTTCTATTTTTTTTTTCGGAAATATTTTTATAAACGTCGGAAACTTTTTGTTTTCGGAAGTTTGGATTTTTCCTTTTCCAAATGGTTTCTAGGAATAATGGCGATCTTTTTAGAAAACTATGTGCATAAATTGTGGAATAGCTACGAGCTTACACTTAATTTTAGTAAATGTTTATTGTTTATGCTATATTCAAGGATGTAGTGGAAGGTATACGGTGGTATACGCCGTATACCTTCTGGATTTTTTAAGGAACACCGTATACCCTCTGTTTCTTAAAAAAGCTATATTATATATACTGTAGGGTATACCCTCTGTCTTGAGCGTATACCCTCTGCTTAGAACATAAGCCCTCTGCTTTTTTTACGACTACACCACTGGCTATATTGGTGCAGTTTTCTGGATCTTTTTACAGTGGATTTTTTTTTACAGTGAAGGCCTTTCCTAAACTGTATGCATAGATTATAAGTAATACAAGGTGTATATACAAATTAGTTGGGCAATTTCTTAAGTTAAGAACTTCCAAAATATTAAATGAAACTAACTACCGTAATTTCCGGCATATAATCCGCGGACCAAACAATCAGTTTTGGACACAGAATTTTTATTTAGTAATTAATATTACATATTTATTGCGATTTTCGAAGCTACATTTTATCAAATAAAATTTCTGAGTCCAAACATAATTGTTTGATCGGCGGATTATACGCCGGAAATTACGGTAGTTGAAAGTCAGAGTAGTAGTAATATTGCCGAAGTTTATTCATAGATGGCGTTAGGTGTCATAACTGACGCTATCGCTTAGCGACCGGAGGTGTTATTCAATGCCCACCACGGTCACAAGATCTTTCACAGCTTGATTTCAGTGTATGGAGTTTTGTAAAGGATCAAGTGTACAAGTCTCCATTTCCTGCATCCATTCCTGAACTATTGAACTAAAATCAAGAATCGGCGCTGCAATTCATTTGATCGACTGAAACATGGTGACAAATCTGTGGCAAGAAGTGATTTACCGATGGAACATTTGCAGAGTCACGAAAGGAAGTCACATCGAACATTTGTGATAATGGTAAACTTGAAATATTTTTCTATCTTACAGCAATGCGTACATTAATTATTTTCCTGCCAATTCCATTCAATAAATCATTCTTTTTGCCCAACTAATTTGTAGACACCCCGTACAGATTCAAGCTAGGTTTTGGAACTGCATGAATTCTCTCATGTGATGCGTTTGTCAAAATATGATGACAAAGTTTTCTTACTTTAGCTCAATATTATTAAGGGGTATTCTGGTCTAGAATTAAAAAAAAAAAATCAATGCTTCCGCTGCTTGAAACTTTTGTTCAAAACTTTAAATCCGTTTTTCTCAAAACTACTTTTTTCAATATTATTGACATGATATCTCAAGTTCCAAGCTTTTTGTGCTAACATTCAATGTACAAATGTCTATCGCCCCTACCGCCTTTGTATCAAAATTATTATTATTATTTTTTTTTTTACTATTTAAAAATATAAAAAATTATGAAAAAAAAAAAAAAAGAGCCAAACATGTATGTTTTTCAGACAGCCGTCCTTTTGCGAAAAATAATTTTCCCGTTTTCTCTTAGGTAAGGGCTATAACGACATTCTTACTAATTAATAATATTTTATTTTAATTTTGTTTCAGATGAACAGAAGAGTTGCAATCGCGTTAACCAGCACACCTTTCCTTTACCAGATCATAACTTATTTAATTTGCATTTCTTTTTTTCAAAAAAAAGTTTTGTATATTTTCAAAATATCAATAAATATGTTGTAAAAGAGTGAATGGTAACATATATATATATATATATTCTTTATTTTTTTTAATTTTATGATTATGGAAATTAAATTCTAGGGATAAAATATCGTTTTCAAATAAAACTTACATATATTTATATATTAATTAGACAGTTAAATGAATAATACTAATTATAAATTTGGGTAAAATAACACTAAAAAATTAGTTTATTTATTTAATTATTGTATTTTTTTATTTATTTACTTTTATCTCTCTTAAATATTGGAAATTGTAAAAAAATGGTAGCTAAGGGGACAGATCAAAATATTTTAAAATTTACATTCATTGATGGTGCATAAGAGGAATTTTTTTTAAAATTACATAATAGATGGCAGCACCACAAAAGAACCTATAGTGCAGTTATGGATTTTAACACTGCTACATGCTTTTAATTTTTTTCTTTTATCACTAGGTGGCAGTAATAGCATCAATTTTAGCTATGATATTGTAAATTAAGTGATTTAGTGTCTTTTAGTTTAGTTACATAAAATTTAAAAGTGCTAAATGGTAATTTAAATTTTAATAATGTAATGATTTTCTATTATTATTAATTAAATGCAATTATCAAGGTTTTTAATCTAGGTTAACTGCAATCCATGGATATAATATTTGTTTTAACTTAACTGTAAAAATTAACCTTATCCTTATAGCTGCAATCTAGAACATGTGCATTAGGGAATTAAGGTTAAATCATGTAAAATTATATCGGGTAAGCTGAATAATATTACATAATATCATTTATACATAATAATAAAAATTATTTAAGTATTTATTTTTTATATTCTCCATTTCAAGGCCTTTCATAATATTCAGTGTGAATTTCTCTTCTATTATTCTGGTTATACGGTCGTTATAGCGCAGAGAGAATAAATTATTCAGTTTTAGCTTTATTCTCTACAGAAAACGACTGTCTTGCTTATATATGTGAATTCTGTGCCCTTGATAAAGTAAATCACTATGTAAGCATTTCATTTATTTTTTTTCTGTATCTATAATCGTGATTGTTTATTTTACTTTTTTCTTCCATTTTAATACTCATAAGGTAGTACATAGGACTATACTTTGTAAATAATATATGGATTATGTGGCGTTTATGATTTCATATTATTGGTCATTTTCATTATCTTTCAATGGTATAATTGTACAGAAAGTTTATATATATATATATATATATATATATATGTTTCTATGTTTATTTTGGTCCTTATGTATTTACTGTCCTTAGTACTGTATAACAATATTTATATTATATTAATTTACATCATTTACATCACTTTTATTGATTTACATTAAAATATTATAATTTATAATAGTGGACGCTAATACAGTTTGTGATACATATATTTATCAGTATGTAAAAATGTTGTAATTTGTTTGTATATACCCCCTCCCAACTGTAAAGAAACATTTAAAATTTATAACATTAAATTAAGTGATTAATAGAAAGAAACTTTTATATTATTATAATTGTAACTTATTTGAAATTACTATTAATTTACTTATTCTTAAATAAAATTATTAAAAATAATTATAATCATTATAATAAAGATGCAAAATGATTATTATCTATAATCTGTTGAGCGGTTTCAGAAGGATATTATTTGCTGTTTTAAAGTGAATTAATGTGGTTCAAATATTTGCAATTTGCAATTTTTCTACAGTTATTTTTGGTAATCTCCAATAGATGGTACCACTACAATTTATTTATACTTCTTTTCGCCGTGATGGTGAACACGTATTTTTATTTTTACCTTTTAATTTTTTTAAGTTCAGGTAGATGGCAGCATTAAATAATCATTTATTCAGTTCTAAAATAATTTTGTTGCCATACCTTATTATATTATATCATATATCTTATTTATTACCTGCTTATTTTAAACATCTCCTTTTTTCGTACTATTCAGTAATAATTTATTCCAGGATCCTTAAAATAGCACCTAATAATTTTTATTATATAGACTATTCAAGTTAATTATAATTATTATATCTATAAGAATGATAATATTATCAGCAAGCTGTGATGATTTGAAACCGCAAGGATTCGCTTTTAACTGCATCATTTAATTAGGTGGGATTTTTGCTGTGCTAAAATGTGATACTCGTTTGTGATTGTGATATGGTCATAGCAATTCTATTGTTGGGTATTGTCATGTTCTGAGAAACATCTGCTATTAGAACTGGGGTTCTATATTATTTTTGTCTTAATATATTATATATTGTATAGGCTGTGTACTGGAATTTCAAAATTAGTCTTTCCTTATCTAAAACTGGATCTAAGCCGGTGAAAATGAATAGATGGTATGAAGGGGAAAAAAGATAGTTGGAGAGGGGTGTGCCCAAGCTTTTGAAATGAGATGTGGAAGATGGAGAGACAAAAGCATTCCACGAACGAAGAAAAGAGTTTGGAATGGGAGCCAGGTAGAAAACCCCGGAGGGGTTACGTTGAGAAGGAGCCAGGGGTTGCTGGAAGGCAGTCTCTTCTGATGATATAGTTAGTTGGAGCGTAGCGCGCAACGTGGACGTGTGTTCCTGGGTAGAGCTCTGAGAGATAGAGCATAGGGTTCAGTTGGAACCGAGAGCGCCAAGCACAAGGTTAGTCACTGTGTATAGCTCATAGAGACAGAGCGTAGGATTGAGTGAGGCTCGGAGAGCTTAGGCTTAGAGCACATATGTGTTGGGAGATCGAGATTGATCTCCGGAAAGCTAATTTAACGTGTGTATAGTGAGAGTGATTTAACGTAGTTTAACAGTACACAGCCAGCATTTACTGTATTCAATTTAATGTTGAACCGGATCATCTATATCCGAGTTTGTAAGTGTAAATAGTGTTTTGTTGTTGTGTAAATAGTGTGTAAATAAACTGTTAATTTAGTTAATTGAAAGCGTTGGTTTTCATTTAAACAATCTTCTCAGTGCGTGACCGATATCACGTAATCATATCGGTGGTGGCAGCATATAAATAATAAGGATTTTCTTCGAAGTTGTGCGGACTAAGAGGAAACTCCGACAGGTATGTCGTAAATTTAACTGTTCCAAAATTCTTTTTCATGTTGTTCATTATTACGGATCTTGCATTGATTAATGATTTTTTTAATTCATTTTATATGGCATGGTAAATTTATACTTTTTGGTGTATAGTCGATCGGATACATAATGGAATTCAATTTTTAGCTTATTGCTGGATTCTATTACAGAAATCGATCATGTTTTTGCTTACATTTATATTTCATGTACCCCTGAAGAAGTGAAATGCTATATAAGCTTCCTGCTACATCCATTGAATTGATCTATTATTTGTTTACTATACGTTTTTTAATGGTTCAACAATGTTTCGCTGGTTATTTGTATCTTTTGTTTTTAATAGGTATTGTATCAAAATTAGGTGGTTTTTCATATGTTTATTTGGATTAATCGTCCACAATGTGCTAGTGAATTAGTAGTATTGTGCTTGATTTTGTATTACAAGTTAAAGGCTCCAACGGTTCAAACAAAAGTTTCTTTATTTTGTATAATGTCAGTGTTATATATTGAAGCTAAATTTATTAATTTAATTTTAGTAATTGGAAATAGATGATGAATTGTAATTATATAATGGTTATGTATATATATATATATATATATTATGTTTCTTAAAATTAAAGAAAATGAGATTAAATTGATAATACTGATCTGTAAGACTTTATTTCTTTTTTTCTAAAAGAAAAAAAACAGCTCTTTCAATATATGATTTTAAATTAGACAACTACTTATAATTTATTAAAAACATCGAAAAAAGAGCTTTTTATGTTTGCTTATGACTGCGACATTTTCTTTTTTATTTTATTTGCCTCAGAGACTTTTAATCTATTTTATGTTCTTTTGCTCTATTGGTAGTATCATTAAATATTCCAATACATTTATTTTAAAATTAATAAATTAGTAGTTTTAGAGACTAAAAGACATATATTCAAACATTAAATACTGGAAATTTGTGCTTTACTGAGTAATCTGTAATTTGATTCAGCAGTGTTCTGTAAACTTTTTAATCTTTATTATTTTTTCGTATATGAAACTTTTTTTGCTAATGAAACCTTTCTATTGGATAAAAGGAATTAAATATATTATTCAATTATCCAGAAGAAAATGCTTTTTACTGGTGAAGTTAAAAAAAAAAAAATTGAAACATTTCGCAGATTTATCTCATTTAACATTTAATATTTTCAGCAGTTTTTGTCTTATCGTTTTAAATTACATTACGGATTATAAGAATATTTTTGTCATATTTAGATTGGATTTTACTTAAAGAAAGAGCTGCATACAGCATATATCTTGTATTATTGTTCTACATTCTTGTATTATTATTATTATTATTATTATTATTTTGCTGCATCTTTGATTTTCATTATCATGAGGCTCTTTTTATTCGATTGAGCACATTATGGTAGGATTCGATAATCAGTTCTGTAGTATCACAATTGTTTTATTTTTGTGTTCGATTTTTCGTTTGTAATTAATGATTTATAATTACAAAAAGTTTTATTATATTAAACTTCCATAATGAATAACTGCAAATACGCATTTATTATTGGATAGTATGTATTTTGACTCATATCTAAAAGTATTTTGCAGTTGTTACATTGTTACACCACCTAAATCATAGCTGCCAACATTTACGCTTTTTTAATACCACTAAAATTTAAAAGAAAATTTTTACTTATTGAATCGCAGAGTTCAGTTCGCCGATTAAATAGGGAAAATTTTACCATACTATTTTTGTGGTAAGAAAAAAGCGTAAAAGTTGGCAGCTATGCCTAAATATAGCTCCTATTTTGGCAAATTAAATCAATTTAATCAAAGTTAAAATGCACGGCGGTTCAAATTAAAGTATCCCTGTTTCGGACGCTCTAGTGATAGAAGCTGTGGATGTAACGTCTTCATATTTGGAAGATATACAAATCAAACCATGGGAAACTGATTGGTGCAAAATAATTTTTAGTTCTAACAATGGCCGCTAGGGGGAAATGAGGCGTTGCGATCGGCTTAAGGTAAGGAAAATGTAGCGAAACAAATAAGCAAAGAATACAAGGTGTCGTCTAATTAACATTTAAAAAAAAATTCCCACCACTAAGTTTTTAGTATTCTTCGCCGAATAAGAATACTAACAAAATTAATGGGAGCATATACCAATACAATTTAAACGAATAATACTAATAAAATTTATTGGTGGGAATCGGCTTATTGGCACCTAGATGCTGACACCTTTGGTCATATTACATTTTCCAAACCGATCGCAGCGCCTCATTTTCTCCTAGTGGCCTTTATTTGAACTAATTTTTTTTTTCACCAATCAGTTTCTCATGGTCTGATATGTATATCCTCCAAATATGAAGTCGTTACATCCACTGCTTCTCTCGCTAGAGCGTCCCAAACAGGGATACTTTAATTTGAACCACCCTGTACATTATTATACTACTGAATATGCGCATTTAATGATATATTTATATTTTTTCTTTACCATCTATTATTTTAATTATTTTTAGTGTACGATTGCTGCTTTATTCAAACATTTTGTAATGCATACTGTTAAATCCAACATATGAAATTTCGTAAGTTTTGCCACTGCTTTACAGTCTTGTATTCTTCTTTAACCCCTTGAGGGGCGCCGTTTGCAGTCTGCAAACGGTTAATTTTAATGCCGAAATTAACAAATGAGACCAGAAATTTTTTTGTACACTTTCGATCTCATAATATATGCGAAAAAATGCTTTTGATTATTTTCAAATAAATTTCTTCTTAAATTGCGGTGTGAATTAAATATATGAACATTTTTAGAGCTGAAATGCCTTGCCCCTGAACGGGTTAACGCGTTTGTGATTTTCATTATCATGATGTTATTTTTATTCGATTGGGCACATTATGTTATCGAACGGTATTGAATTTTGCTTTGTTTAAGCGTATAACGTTCCATGATTAAATAAAGCCTAATTTTCTAAATAGTTCTGGTAGTAAAATTATCTCTCCCCCCCCCCCCACCACCTTATACTAAGCCACTCGAAGGATACGAGTTAATTTGGATTAATGCAGGGGTCTTGCTTGTCCTGAAATTTTACGACCGGGAAATTCTTCTGTACCAGTATTTTCTTATGGAAAAATCTCTTCTTAAATAAGGCAAAATTTAGCGCGTTTAACCTAGATTTATTTTTCTACAAACAAATAGTGATACATTTCCTGAAAAAATCCCTTAACCGTACGACCCCTGTTAATGAAATGGGATTTCATAAAAATTAATCTTCATGTAACCTAAGCACTTTCATTCTAAAATCCCATTTTAAAGTCAATATTGGTTCAGGGAATCAGTATGAAGACTTTCGGATCCTCTCCGCCTGACTCACATACACTTTTTTATCTCTCCGGCTCGACAATACAAAAAAATTGTGTAACTATTTTTCGATACAGAGGAGACATTTATGAAAATTCCGTGTAATCTCGCAGTTTCCCAAGATTTCGATAACTTGTTTCTTATCTCCTGAAACTATTTGGAAAAGGAGCAACTAAAAACCTCAGAAACCATTAAATTTCCGAGATTTACGAAAACGTTTCTGAAATAAAAGGCGGGAGAAGCTTTGTTACTCATAATTTTCGATAGCATATTGAGACTTAGATTTTTATTTTACCTTTAAGGCTACGTGGGAAGCAACTTTTTTTAAAAAAAGCTGTTTTATTAAAGATTAAACTTATTTTTAGGAAGATTGAGATTAGAAACCATGAAGAAAAGCAAAAAAATGTACCTACAATGATTACCTTTTGGTAAATTGAGGAATTTATGGAGAAATGTTGTGAATTTAGCCCAATATGCAAAAAGCTCTGAAGGACATTCTATCGCATATATATGAAGTTTCTGCCTACACATAATTTGCATGATAATGGGGGAGGTAGCAAACTAAGATCTAACAGATATTTGGAATTTTTCATGAGTTATGGCATATCACACCTGTTTAAATGCCAATTTTTTTAATGTTCATAGTTGTCATTCCACGAAACAGGTATACAACATCAGGTATGTATTCTGAAATTAAATGTTTTGTTCGTTGCCTTCACAGCAATATCAATAACTTTCAGTTGGAATTTCATAGTGATATTTCAATAGCTTTTTGAGAAATCATGTTTTGCGAATTTTCACTGAAAAGTGTCGTTTCCATAAAATGCGTTTAAAGTTTACAATTAAGTTTTACTAAAATTACTTACAGTTATGATGCGCATCAGAAATTTACTACATTTAAAAGTCACAGTCCTTTTCCTTACTTCTGAGCATTCTTTTATTTCTAGAAGGCAATTTTTCGTAGTTTTTGTATGAAATGAAAAAAAAAAAAAATAATAATAAAAGCGTTTCGCATTGAAATGTTTGGCACTTCCGGTTTCATTCACGCAGCCGTCAAGTAGTTTTTAAATCACTGTAATTCAGGATTTCTTTATTGTACAATAATAATAAGCACAGATTTGAAAAGTAAAGAATTGGTCTTTAATAAAATGTAATAAAAAGAAAATGCAACTTTTGGTCAAAAATCTCATTTTTAACGTAGTCAGATACGTTAAAAAACGTAAAGCTACAAAAGTGTTTACTGCATATGGACCCGTTTAAGGAGATAGTTTGCCCTACAGACACAAACTAGAAATGTTGAAATGAATGCATGACTAAATTTATTCTTTCATTTTCGAGAAACTTGAGAAAAATTTAATATGATTATCGTAGTGTAAAAATAAACCCAGAAGCATATTTGTTTTGGAAAACTACGACAGTCACGACAGCTTTTGAAAAAAAAATATCTCAACAGTGAAATACCGAGATAATGTGCGTAAGGAGGAAGGGGCTTTACAGTTGTTGGTGATTACTTGAATTTAGATATAAAATGAGCATTTTAATTTTACATTTCCGAATCAATAAAGTTAGTGACGCGCTACAAATTTTGCTTTTATTTACAACATGATTATCTTTATGATTTAAGTTAAACATCAGCTTGTAAGATTATACTCATGATCATGTTAAATGGGTCTCATTGGTCATGTTAGAGTTTACTCCGATAAAACTACATAATTACGAGAAGAAGAAAAAATAAATGTCATATTCTTCATGTAACTCGAAAAAAAGGCTTACTAGTTTATACTTTGATTAAATGTAAAATAACATAATTTTACTTACGTTTTCACTTGGTTTATCTTGAATCTATCAAGTCCTTTTTTCTAGATATTTTTTAAAATAAGTTATGCTATGAATTTTGCACCTAGCATACAAAATAGGCAAACAGAAAATGTATTTCTTTTTATGGGACAAAATGCATTTGTAGATTTTTTTTTATCAGCAGTTCAGTGCTGTTGTCAATAATGTCACAGAGAAAGTTGTTCAAGAAATACATCACTAATCATGTGGATGGAATAAGGAAGAGCATAAGTCAGAAAGTATATCATGAAAGTACAGGGCGTCCCACAAGGTACGCAGCGTCTAATATGTACAAATTTGGATAGAGTACGTCATTATGAGTATTTTGAATGGTAACATGTGGGGTCCCTGAATATAGCGTGATAGCGTAAGTAAGGTGTGAAGCTTGTTATATGAAAAACAGAAGAAATGAGAAAGAAACTAAGTGAAAATCAATGTTTGTTGCGAACTTTCAATACAACAGATTTTCGAAATGTCCACCGTTTGAACAAATAACATTTTGAAGTCTGGAATGGAAGTTCGTAATTGTTTTTTGCACTAGATTTCTTCCAAATTCCTTGTTTTCAATTGCTGCTCTCAAGTCGTCTAATGTTTTGGGCTGTGTGCAATATACTATGTCTTTGAGATGGCCCCATAAAAAAAGTCACACGGGTTAAGATCCGGGGAGTACGTTGGCCACTATATACCATTGCCTGTTTTCGTAATGGAGTCCAATCCGATGATTCTATCGTGAAAATGTTCCTATAAGAGGTCAAAGTTACGCTGAGTGGGGTGATGTCTAGCAATCTTGCATAAACCAATAATCAATTATCTTAGTCATGCCATGCAAGAATTGGATAACACAGTCATGCAACACTAAAATAAAGCGTCACCGGTGACATTTCCGGTGAAAAAAATTGGTCCAATGATGCCTTCGGCAGATAACGCACACAAAACTGTGAGTCTCAGTGGGTGCAATGGCCGAACTATTGCATGATGGGGATTTTCGCTGGCATAGAGCCTCCAATTCTGTTTGTTAACATATCCTTGGAAGTGGAAGTGCGCCTCCTCACTGAACCAGATCCGATTAAAATCCATTTCGCCATCTTCAACCTTACTAATCATCGTGTTTGCAAAATCAAACCTCCTTAAACCATCCAATTCCGTCAATGGTTAATTGATTTGGATTTTGTAAGGGAACAAAGCCACATCCCTCCTCATTATCCGATGTACCGTGCTTCTGAACATGTTGACTTTTTGAGCCACCTGTCGTACCGAAGCTGATGGACTTTCTTTGTACACTTCTGTCACTTTCTTAACATTAACTTCGGTTCGTGCACTTATCTCTTTGGTCCCCATCGCTAGCACATTGTCCAACACACTGCCGGTCTCCTTAAATTTGTCGTACGTTCGTTTGATCGTGGTGCCGCTTATGTTGTGGTGATTGCCGAATTTTTTCTTGAATTTTCTAATCACAGCTGCTGGGGATTGCAATTCATGGTAAGTCAATATCAGGAAAACACGATGCTCAATGGAATATTTGCTCATTTCAGAACCGAAACGGTAACACAACAAAAACGAAACGATACAACCCTACTTTTCCAGCGAGTAACGCCCAACTCATTCACTTCATACCTCTTCTCTAGCTTTATAGTATGTCGCGGAGGGATATTGCGTATTTACTGCCAGACGCGCTTTTCCTCCCATTGGTTGCCACAAATTTGTATAGTCTGGGGAATCTTTCATGTTGTGTATTCGTCGTACACATAATAACGTTCATCCTGTAATTAGGCTATCCCGCTATATTTGGGGACCCCACATGTTACCATTGAAAATACACATATTGACGTACTCTATCCGAATCTGTACACATCAGACGCTGTATACCTTATGGGACACCCTGTATATTCTGGCATGATATGCTTCAAAAGATCATACACTATAGCTGGCAACGTTTACACTTTTTTCTTATCACTAAAATTAATGGTATTTTTTATTCTTATTTAATCGCCGAAGTCTTCGATTAAATAAGGCAAGATTATCTATTAAAATTTACTGGTAACAAAAAATTTAAGTTATGGCAGATAGGGATATACAGCTGCCCCATAAATTTGATATCATTTTAAAAATTCCTAAAAATGGAAGGAATCAGTAAAATTGAATACGGTTTGCAGGAAACTAATTATAATGTAAAAGTTTTTTTTTTTTTAAGTACGATAAAAAAATAGTTGAAATATTTGCCAATAGAAATCACTGCACAAATTAAAATCAAGTAATATTGTAGTAATCAACGTTTTATCAGTTCTGGTAAAGCATTGAAAGGATTTTGTACCGCCAGATACCGAATTTGTCCACCATCACAAAAAGTTACGCTTAGCCAGCGCGTCATTTTAAAATGATGCTCCTCCGTATTTGGATGGAGATGGGAGATTTTGCGACGAATTGGGTTCTTTAACGATGCCAAAGAAAACGAAGTATTCCATATACTCTGTACGTTTTTTCCAGTGAAAATATATCACAGTTATAAGCCAGCGGTTGTACACCCTAGATTTTATAGGACACTGATGTGCGTTTTCAGATTTGGCTGCTGAATCTGTCTTTAACCAAATGTCTCAACTAAAAATGTTTAGGTGTAAAATAAAGCAAAGCAAACAAACAAACAACAACAACAACAAAAAACACACTACAGCGATACTCCAGCTCTTTGGCTAATGAAATCTTTTTCTATCACCATTCCGCTAACGAATATGTATTCGACTAACAACAATTTTATTAGACGCGCGCGCTAATATATAACGCAACCACATTACTCTTTAATTAACTAGGATATGAAGTTTGTTCAACGGACGTTTTAGCTAACGCATGTGATTCCCAAACGTATTACCTTCGTTAGTCGATGTATTGTTGTATAAGCAGGCCTCCCACTCAGTCCGTTTTTTGAACACCACTATTTTTCAAAGAAAATTTTGTTTACAATTTTTGTAGAAACTTACCTCGAACGCCGTTTAGCTTGCCATTGTTGGAGAAACCTACCACGAATTTCTTTCTTAAAAATTATTGGTTTTCAAAAAACGGACCGGTGGGAGCCGTGTATAAGCAATTCGCGCCCAATTTTACCGATTTTTCTACATTTAATAATTTTAGAAATGTTAATAAATAAGTTATCAGATACTTACTCAACTTTGCGTAAACAGTGGTTTTATTGTTTAGATCAGATTTGGACCATCATGCAATCTTTAAAAATTTTTTCTTGAATCGGAATTTTATTTCTCTAATATACGAATCCTTAGATCCCCCCCCCCCCCTGTAACCCCTGATTGGACACCCGTAAACTAATGTTAAACTGTTGGTAACTTTCTTTTAAATTTCTCGTTTGAATTTCAATATTTTTCATTTTTTTCTTCGTTGCATAAAATACCTGAGGTCGTAGTCCAAGAGCTGTTAAACATTTTAGGGAAGGTATTTGAGGCACCCTGAAAATTTGTGCAACACTTCTTTTGTAATGGCTGAATACAAAATCGAATGTCTGGCTGAAGGATCACGGCCCAAAAACTGTGCCAGACACGTGTCAAGTGCCATTTTTTGACTACCCAAAAAAGGTATTTGAGGCACGCTGAGATTGAGACAGAATAATATTTATACTTAGAAAAAAAATATTTTGAAAACGACAGACACTTTAGTCGGCCCAAAAACTGTGCCAGACACGTGTCAAGTGCCATTTTTTGACTACCCAAAAAAGGTATTTGAGGCACGCTGAGATTGAGACAGAATAATATTTATACTTTGAAAAAAATATTTTGAAAATGACAGACACTTTTGTCGGCACAAAATCTGTTCCAGACACGTGTCAAGTGCCATTTTGCCAAAAATGGCACTTGACACGTGTCTGGAACAGATTTTGGGCCGACTAAAGTGTCTGTCGTTTTCAAAATATTTTTTTCAAAGTATAAATATTATTCTGTCTCAATCTCAGCGTGCCTCAAATACCTTTTTTGGGTAGTCAAAAAATGGCACTTGACACGTGTCTGGCACAGTTTTTGGGCCGCGATCCTTCAGCCAGACATTCGATTTTGTATTCAGCCATTACAAAAGAAGTGCTGCACAAATTTTCAGGGTGCCTCAAATACCTTCCCTAAAATGTTCAACAGCTCTCCTACTATCGATGCCTAACTGAGTATCTTTTTACTTTTTCGATTTTGGTGGCAGTTTCTTTTTTTAATCTGAAGACATTTTCAATTTTTGAATCGGTTCCGAAACCGAAAGTGTCTTCATAAAAAAAAGCTGCAACCGAAATCGAAAAAGTAAAAAAGTAGCCGGTAAAACATCGATCTTAGATATCCTGCATGAAAAACATTTAAAAATATTGAAATCAGAAAAGAACTCTCCCGTTGGTTTAACACTTTGAAAGTGACTTCCTGTGATTATTGTAAGCCCTTAAATGACATGATATCTTAATTATTCAGGACCAGCCTATGACATTTTTTCCCACTTAAAAAGGAGTCTCAATTACACAGTGTCATAAATATGGGAAATATATGTTCTATATAAAGGAATCAACTTTCATAATTTTAATTCTATATAAAAAGATACGGTTTTTTTTTTCACATATTCTCTTGGTAGTTTCTTTGTAAAATTTATATTTAATTGAGACATTACGCATTATAAATAGTTAAATAAATAAATACTGTATTGAAATAACTTGCAGATTGAACTAAACATGTGTAAGCTACGTCTATAATCTCGCATTTTCTGGTTGAATGGATTTTAAACTGTAAAATAATAAATTATAAAGTTTAAAACTCATTGACAGCGTCTCTCTAAACCTTCCAGTTTCATGGATCACTAATTTATAATTTTTAGAACACAGCTCGATAACTTTTACAGTTCTAACGAATTTAATTGTATTTGCGCATAAATGAACTCGGAAAGTTATACTTTAATTTGAGGAAATTTGATCAAAATATTAAAAACTAATTCCAGTAACTTGAATTATTTCAACAATTCTACTATTGTATCAGCACAATAGAACATACAATCGTATATTGTATAAAGGCGTATATGCTATTCTATTCTCATAGTATAAATACTCCATGATAAAAGTTGAATTTTATATATCTTTAGCAAATAAATTAAAAAATACTCAAAAAGAGAGCGCTGAATTTGTGATATTTGCCATTTTCTAAATTACCTATCTGAATTCAAATATTTATCTGTGAACAAAAGATATTTATTTATGTTATTTGAACACTTTTCTAAAGTCTGCAGGTATAATATTGACAATAAACAAACAAATGTTGATAAGAAAACTGAGAATTTTCGCTACCGCTACTCTAAGTACTTAACAGTAAAAAAAAAAAAAAAATATTTTTCATGCAGAGCATAAAGAAAATAATTTAATCCAAATAAATGCGAGTATACTTTGCAGTGTTAACAATTTAGCGTGTTTTTATATTCAGAAATATACCATTATTACCGAATAGCCACAATTTCGCTTTATTCAATGGCATATTAAACACGATGCCTATTGCTATTCGGAAATAGCGGTATATTGCTTAGTAAAAAAGTCGCTAAATTGGCAACACTGGTTATTACCTGTCTCGTTACAGGCATGTATCTGAAACTTCAAGATGAAAGATATAGATGGCAATTATTTAACGTAACAGTATTTGTATTATTGCTATTGTTTTGAAACAGTTAAATTAATAAAGTATTACATTGCAACGAAATTTGAATGTCAATATTTTCCGTCTGAGAAAACCATTTTATCCACTCTCTTTATTAAAATAGATAAGGTTCTACATTCCAGATTCAACATTCTTCCATTCTTATATCCTTCCTTTTGCTACTTCACCAGCAAAATGAATAAGTATATCAACAACTAGGATCTGAAAACATTTCTATATGATGGAACGGCACAAATGTTCTCTCTTATCGTTTCTCACATTCGAAACTTTGATTCAAAATATGACTTCAAATGTTTCATTGCTACGTAAAACTAGTCTTAATTTTAGTGTGAAAATTCATATATTCAGGTAAATTTACCACTAACATAAATTTGTAAACTTAATAATTTCATGACTGTCTAGATAGACGATAAATTGTGCATTTTAATAGAAACGCTCGCTAGCAGACCATTTTAAGGGAATCCGGGACACAAAAATCTTCAAATTTCCTAAGAAACACTTTATAGCATTAAAACTTTCTCTATTTTTTCTGCTTAAAAGGACGTTTAAATCGTGTTTCAATCTTATTAAGTTGAGCAAAAAGTTCTGGGAAACTTTTAATGTAATAGTTACCAGAAATTGTGTCGTATATGATGGTCGTGCCATGAATGCCGAGCTTTATTGCCAGCAGTTGGATCGCGTCTACGACAAATTGGTGCAGAAGTATCCAAGATCGGTTCGCCGAAAGCGCGCTTTGTTTCAGCAGGACATTGCCAAACCGCACGTAGGCCAGAGGATCAAGGACAAGTTTGCACAATTGAAGGGCGTCGAAATTCTTCCACACCCCGTCTACAGTCCAGACGTGGCTCCATCCGATTATGGCCTTTTTCGATCAGTGCAATACTTTTTCAAGGGCCGTCGATTTGAATCCTTTAATGAAGTTAAAGAAGCATGTCAAGAGTTTTTCGATTCCAAGGAGTCGCCATGGTACTTCCAACAAATCCGGAATCAGGCAGAACAATGGCAGAAAGTCGTGGACTATGGTGGTCTCTACTTTGAAGGATAGTCCTTGTTGCTTTTGTTGTTAATTTGCGCATAACAACGCTACTTTCACTAGTTTCCCAGAACTTTTTGCTCAACCTAGTAACTGGAAGAAGAAATGTCAAGTTTTTCGTTTTGGTTTGTTTTCAAAATCTAGCTTTCAAGCAATGATCGTCATTGAAACGACGTCTTGTGAAAATTCGTTTTTTTTTTCATAATGGGTTTTTTCACTGTTTCTCATATTTAAATTGTTATAAGTCAAGAACCGTTAAACATTAAGGATTCAAACTTGAAACATGTATTTTTAAATTGCTTTGCTTTAATTTTGATTCATCAAATTTGAAAAAAATATTTACTTTTCAAAATATGATTTTCTTTAAAGTAGCATCATTTTTTTCTAAATTTTTACTTTAATATTTTTAATTTTTATTTAAAATAATTTTTTTTTAAATACTGAATGAAAATGAAAATTTATATATTTCTATTTTTTTTAAATAAAAAAATGAAATTCTACAAATAATATTTCGAGTTATAACCATTTTAAATCACCCCACTTAAAAAAAAAAAAAAAAAAAAAAAAAAAAAAAAAAAAAAAAAAATTCTTTTAGAAAAATTATGACAAGTTGTATCATCTGATTTTGTTTACAAATGTTATGGTTAATCATAACAAAATATTTCAAAACCTTAACTTAATAAATAAAAAATATTTTAAAATGTGTCCCGGACCCCCTTAAATAACATCATGGGATGTAAAAATATAATTTATAAAAAATTAAGAATTCAGTAATAAAATCTTTATGACCTTTTTAGTTTCGAGGAAGTAATTTATCAATTAAAATATTCTCCTTTGGAAAGTAAATGAACGAACAGTTACAAAAAGTCGTAGCGCTTATTTTATCATTTGTTTTTACTATAATAAAACACCATTGTATGATAAAGTTCAAAAAGTGTGCGCACAAATCATGTGATGCTTTTTTTTTCTAATTCATAAAATATGATTACAGGAAAGAAAAAAGTTTCTAGCTCCCATTTCCCATAAAAATCAGTAATCAAAAAGTAAAAAATAAAACAAAACAAAATAAACGGCTGAAGAAATCATTCCTGCGTCATACCCCCCACCCCCCTTCCAAACAACATGTCTGTATCGAAACTATATCCCTTTTACAGATTCGAAACAACCGCGCGTTGAAAGCTGTCACATACTTGCATAATACATTATATAGCCATTAATCACCGGACACTTTCAATTTTAGACATTTTGTCGAATATTTAAAAATATGCTTGTCGGATTCTTCCGGAACTTTAGGATTATAAAGAATATGTTTGATCTCATATTTATCAAAGTCGATTTGATAAGGAGATTAGAGGGACAACGAAAAATTAAAGAAAAATGATAATATTTGGTATCACCCTGTAAATTAAAATACACGGGATGATCTATGGCTGTAAAATACAAATCTGTGGATACTATACAACAAGTATACAGATTTCTGTAAGAATAGCACGTATACTATTTATGGAGATATAGCGATTTCTTTTAAACGTTCAAAAAATTCTTGCGTGTTTTTAGCTTATATCATGTAGTGTTTTCACCAAAATTTAATAACAGTTTCAGAAAAATTAGCAAAATGTAGTAGAAACATAAATATATTAACTATTTTATGAAATATGACCAGTTGTATGAAATAATTTTTATCTGTGCATGCGCGAACGATAACAAAGATTTTTTTTTTTTTTTTTTTTTACATAATTTAATAACTCTATGGAGCAACTCATAAAGAAAAAACCAGTCAAATATCGTGAAAGTTTAGAAAGATATCGGCGATAGAGTAAGCTGATTTTTAGTTGCTCTCTAAAAGCAGCTGAATGATAAAGGATTTTCCACAATTTGTCAATTTTAATTTTAATTTTTCTTAATTTAAATTTTTTATTGATGCTTTAGTTTTTTCTGAATAACCACCTTGGCTCAGCCTATTCCATGATAAAAAGCATTCCATACCATTTGTTCCAAATCTACTCTTTGATATTCATTAAATACTAACTTTTTTCTGAAAGTTAGTTAATAAAAAATGACAATTTGTGGAAAATCCCTTACCATTCAATTGCTTTTAGAGAACAACTGAAAATCAGCTCACTCTATCGCTGATATCTTTCTGAATTTTTACGATATTTGACGCGATATTTTTTATGAGGTGCTCCATAGAAATTATCTAAAAAAATCAATATTATTGTTCGCGAATGCGCTGATAAAAATTATTTTTATACAACTGGTCAAATTTCATGCAATACTTTATATATTTATATTCCAATTGCACTATATTATTTCTACTACATTTTTCTAATTTTTTCTGAAACTGGCGTTAAATTTGGTTGAAAACCCTGTATGATATAGGCTAAAACATTCAAGAATTTTTTTAACTTTTTAAAACAATCGCCATATTTCCATGAATATACATGCTATTCTTACACAAATCCGTAAACATGTTGTACAGTATCCTCATATTTGTATTCTGAAGCGATAGATGTTTCCGTGCATTTTAATTTACTGGGTGGTCCCAAATATTATTATTTTTCTTAGCTTTTTTGTTGGCCCCGTAATTGCCCTTTTTATCAAATCGATGTTGAAACGATAGGTCAAACATATTCTTTTAAATCCTGAAGTTCTAGAAGAATCCGATAAGTATATTTTTAAATATTCGACAAAATGTCTAAAATTGAAAGTGGACAATGACTAATGATTACATAATGTATATAATTTATCGAATTGCGCGAACATATGTGGCCAAAGATGTCTGACATTCTCTCCTCGATCTCTTACAACCAACAAACGCGACCGAAATTAATAAGCTAGATCTTCTCCCTCGCATACTTATATATATATATATATATATAACATTTCCCAGAGTCCAATTCTTATCTATTGATATGAATAAATACGGTTTTGAGTAAATACGCTTCTTTAATACTTTGCATTTGAGGAGTTCTAAAATTAACTGGGATATTTTGGTAATCTATTACTTAATAAGTCAATATTACTAATATTTATTATGTTATGTGAAATAAAGCCAGTCTCTAATAACAAGCTAATGGTGATAGTGCTATTGAAGTTATGCTTGATGGAGAGTCATGTGGGAAGTAAGATAATATTTTTTATCCTTCTTTGCTTTAGTTCAAAGTTTCTCCGACAGATGGCGTTTCACTGTTTCAAACTGTAATACTGTTCAAAATATTCTTGCAATTGCCATTTTCTGGCCATTCAACGGCTAAACAGAATAATGGTTTAAAGCTGGGTTAGCTGCGGTCTATTTTTAGGGTTCCGTACTTAAAAAGTAAAAACGGAACCATTATAAGATCATTCCTGTGTCTGTCTGTGCGTCTGTCACAGCCATTTTACTTGTAAACTATGGAACGTGGAAAGTTCAAATTGGGGGAAATAATAAACACTATTGACCCACATATTTACAGATTATTAGACATTCACATATATGTTTAGGAAAATCGTAGAGTGGCTAATTAAGTTACTTGAAAAATAAAATCTTTCTTTTGTATACCGTGTGAGGTTTCGTGTGAAAGCTTCGTAACGTTGAACTCAAAAATATATTTCTTTTAATTTTAGGTATTATATTTTCAGATATATCGTCGAGAATGTAGTTCAAAAATATGTACCCCCCACTACCTCCATCTATTTCCGAATCTACTGAAACTAAAATTGTGAAAAAATTAGAGGTAGTAGACGTTAATTTAAACCCTGCAGGAAAATTATAGCGATCACCCTAGGTCACATAGTTTTTGAGAAAAGCGCATTTTTCTGTTACACACAAATTTCGATTTGTGGGCTTTCAGCAAAGGTGTTGACGATCTCTGGAGGTATCTATCCGTAGCAGAAGTATAAAAGCATTGCTGATAATGATTTTCGAAAAAAAAATCGTCGGTAATTAGCCGAGATATTAACCCTTAAAGACACGGACGGTTTGGACATACATAATGATAGAGGCGGCATAGTCTATAAACCATCGGCTTTTAAAGACTAGATAACAACTTTTAATGATATATTTGTGTAATGCAATGCCCAGAAACAGTATAAAAGCAATAAACGTCAAATTGTTATAACAGACTAATTTAATTAAAATTGATCACATAAATACTATGGGATTCGCGACTAGTTTGCACTGAGTGGATCTCTCAACACACGCCCCGTGTCTTTAAAAATTAATTAAAAACCTATCTGGAAAAACGCGGCACGGACCAAGCGGTGTTGCAACTTGCAGCCTCCTTTCGAAGCGCGCTTAGAACGATGTCAAGTTTAAACCTTGAACAAGTGTTTTGTTATAGCTACGCTGTAAATAGAAAAGATTATTACTACGCTGAATTTAGTTTTATGAAATGACAAATGAAGTTTAAACATTCACTACTTTTATTGCCAGTATTGACTTAAGTTCATCATAAACAAATTAGGATAAGATTAAAAAGAGTTATACAGAATAGCAATATTTGATATTATTTAGGCTTCATATCTTTTTGAACTTTCATGGTATACCCGTTGATACTTTTCTAGTATATACAGATATACCCAACCCTACGTTGCATAGTTTTTTATAAACTCTTATTCTTTAAGCAACGATTTTTTTAAATAATACAGTTAATAATTCATATATTTATTGTAAGGAACCCTCTGAACGCGAATAATACTCGCACTTGACCGTTTATTATACGTTAATTTCAGCGTCCTAATAGGCTAAAGCAGCACTATTTGTCGGTAATATTTGAAACTAGAGCAAGGAAGCAAGTGAAAATATTCCCGAATTCACACATAATCTCTTGCAAGAATAAGTTCAATAGCTGTGACCGTTTTATTTGTTACTGAATTTTTAAAATGTTCATTCCATTTTAAGAATGCTCATATCTTTGTGAATGTATAAACGCCGTACAGCCCTTAGCCATGAGATGTTTCATGTACACGATTAATACAAAAAAGCAGGTGTTTTAGTAAATGTATCACTTTAAAGAAAAGAAACTTTATCGTTTAAACTTGGTGCTAGGGCAAAGTTAATGCAAACATCACTACATCACTTCGTAAAATTCATAGTGTCCAATGCGTAACTTTTAACTAGTATAAACAAAGACTTATGATTAAAAGTTAAGAATATTTCTTTTCAAAGAGTATTTACTTTTAGTCCCGTATTCCTGCATTTATAATAAATAAATTGAAAAGTACTGAAAACGGAAAGATTCAGATTTCTCAATTGTTAATTTATAAAATCGTTGATTCGTAGTTTAAGTTTTGATTAATAAATATTTCTCAAGATATTTATAAAACTCAAAGTTATATTTCAATTCGAGTAAATTCAACCGCGATACTAAATATCCCATTCGCAATTTATCTTTGTATCTTTGGCAAATTGTATTCTATTTTATCAAATAACAAACGAACAATGAAATTGGACACCATTTCTCCAAGAATACTTTAGTGAACTTGAAGATCATAGTTCAATTTAAAATACATCCACTAAATAAATTGAAAAATACTCAAAACGTGAAAGAGTTGAATAACTGATGGATAAATTTAATTGTGACGTTCCTCAAAGTTTTGATTGATAAGAAAATGTTTATGCATTATTTTTATTGAATTTTTTTTTAATTATTATTCAAGGAAATTTTATCGACTCCTTAAACTATCAACAAACAATGAATTAGCTTATGAGGCGGTTGCCCGATGTATTAAACGTATTGACTTTCATATTAAAAATTTTCCAGTGAGATCTTCCGTGATCGGGGCACGCTTGCCAACAGTCTCGGATTGAAGGGGGGAGGAGGCGATTCTGTCTGTTGCGCGATTGGTGGCGATCGGCGCACATCTCCACCCTCCTACTGGCGGAATAGACGGAAACGCGGCACCTTCAATAATTCCTTCAAAGCTGAGACTGTTTTTGAAGGGTACCAAAAATACAAAAGACCCCTACCGGAAAAATTTAAAAGCGATTTTTCTTACATTAAAGACATCGATTTGTGTGGTTCGAGAGGGCCGGGGAGTTTAATGCATCGAAAATTATTAAGACTGTGTGCTCCCTTTTTACAAAAGCAATAAAAGTGTCAACTGGCCTTTCTTTTCCAACCGTTTTGTGGATATCAACAAAAGGAAGGAGGGCCTCAACAATGGAAGGAGGCGGAGATGAAATCGTAAGAAAGATTTCCGATCGATTAGGATCCTACAAAAATAATAAAAGGTGAAAAGCACCGCCTAACCTCAATAAAGGCAGAGCCATTTGTAGGATACGTCTATTTGGACTTAAAGGAATAATATCTAACTTAAAAAGTTATATTTCATAGAAATACTTATCATGCCTTAAATACGTTTATTTATTTATTACTGTATTTTATTAATTATTTTGTATTTAACGTTTAAGGAATGGATTCCGTTATAGAAGGATTTAATTTTAGCAAGTTTTGAGCATTTAGTAAATAATGAGCATTTCTATTAATAATACTTGATTAAATGCTTATTAACAAATAATAATATTTTCCGTATAGGATAGTATTCCTATACACAGAGGTATGTTATAGCCATATTTCGTTGTAGATGGGTTTCGTTTTACATTTTAAAAAATCTCCTGTTTTACCCGATCCGTCCTTCCTCCACTCTAAATGACTTTTTATTAACTAGTCATTTAACATTTTATTATTTATTTGTTAATATTTTGAAATAGTTTAAAGCCCGTTCCCCAGTTCCCAAACGGTGTATTGTCTGACACATCCCTGAATTCATTTTAATTCGTAAACGCATAAAATCAGCGGGTGTTATTGATCGGAAATAAAGAAATCGAATGGAGCTTCCTTTTACCTATAAATTCAAAGTTTTTTTTTTTTTTAACATGCTGTCAAAATGTGTGTTTTGAATCAAATTTTTGGACTCGACAGTCAATGAAGTGTCCTTCATAAGACAGCAATCGATTATAACTCGAAATGTAATAGATTTATCGAATGTTAAAAACGCGGTTCGATTCCAAATCATTTCAATCGTCATGAATGCCAATTTAATTTTTTTATGTTTAAAAATGAGTTCATGAATGTGTTAGAAAGTTTCCCGTCGTTGAGCGGGGAAAAATCTTTTTTTGAATATCGCCTTAGTTCTAGTTCCCGTTTTAGACAGGTTCCGTCTTGACAGGTTTTATTGTATTTAATAAATGCTAAATATTTAAATTAAACATAAACATTCAATACGTCATTTATTCATCTAATGCCATTTTTAAATTTATTTTCCAATTATTATTCATTTAATGCTATAGGTAAGATTCTGTTATACATAGGTTCGTCTTCGCAGACTTTACTGTTTTCACTAAATAATGTGCCTTTTTATGTAATTTTTTTTTATCTGTTTATTTATTTTTTATGTACAGTAAAATATTCTGCGACGGAATCGCAAAGAACGGAAGCGAACAAAAATACGTTTTAGACAGGTTTCCGTCATAAACGGACACCAGATGAAATTGTATTGTATTATTTCGTGGAAATGGACTAAGGGAATATTTCCATTCAAAGGAGGCTTCCGTTAGATATTGGCTTCGTTTTCACATGTTTTATAATATTTATTATTATTATTTTAATTGTTTTCATTTTTATGCCAATTTCCGCTATAGAGAGGATCCGTACTAAGAAGATTTCGTTATACAGAGGTTCCTATATTTATTAAATTTTGTAATTCCACTTCTTCCTAACCACCTTCCCACGTTTATGATTTTTTGTTTGATTGATTTATGATTTGAATCCGGCCCTAAAATTACAATTTCCGTTATTTATTAATTAAAAATTCAATGTAAGAATTTTATTAATAAATAAACATTTGTTTACAATGAAACCCAGAATGTTGTTCTGCTCTTTCGTACCACCTGCTGCTGCATTCTGCGTAAACTGAACACAATTTTTTGGGTAACACCTATTTGGTACACATTCCGTTCTCTTTTGAGTATTCACAATTTTCTCTTCGAAAATGGATATGGTGTTTGTTGCTTAATTTTTGTGTACCTGTGTATAATTTTGCCGTCTATTCATGCTATACTTTAATCACTGTAACTTAGAGGTCTGCTCGGACTGGAATTTTCAGGCCCAAGGCCGGCGAGGCTAGGATTTTCCAAGCTACCTTGTCCCGGCCTGGTGTAAAAATTAAATGTTTGACCAGAGCTCGGCTCGTTTATATTTTCACAGTTCACGGCCCGGTCCAATCTGTACAAAAATGATTGAAATAGGCTCGGCCCGTGGAAAAATCAATTAAATCAGGACCGATCCGGCCCGACTCAATTACTGCAAAAATTCTGATTTTTCTTAACATACAATTAAGATTTTTTAAAGGAATACTGCACATGTATTTATGGGATAAATTTACAATACATTTTAAAATTACGATGGACAAAATTACTCAAGACAGAAAATACACAATAGCCACATTAATGTTTACTTGTTACTTAGACGTTTCAAGATTCAAATAAGGATTCATTAAAATATTAATGTAGTTTAAAATAAAAGAAAATAAACGGAGGGTTAAAAACATGATAACTTTTGAAGCTGTATAATAAAAGGTAGATTTGTGAAAATATTTCTCTGTTCTTTATTAAGGCTTTTATCAAATCCAAAGGAGCTACTTTCTGACACATTTCTGAATTCATTTCTTTTCGGAAACGCATAAGTTTGGCTAGTGTTCTTATTCAAAAACTGTGTAATGGAATGGCGTTATACATTTTTGATAAAGGCTTTGAGAAAATACTGTCAAAGTTAGCGTTTTGAATCGCATTTCCGGAAGCGATAGCACGGGAAAAAGAAAAACCTGCAGTCAAGTGACAAGAATCTCTTATATCATATAAGTAATTTATTTATAAAAAATGAACACACTATTCGATTCCAAACTCCCTTCAATACTCAGGCCTCCCGAGTTTGTGCACTTTACAATAAAAAATAAGCCAGAAAATCCACGTATCAGAAAGTTTCGCAATGTTGAGCAGTGAATTTGAGAACCACTTTAAGGTTTATTTCCAAAGATTCCGTTAACAGAAGTTCATTATCGCCATTATTATTTTTACAAAACATATTGCCTGCTTTAGACATCCTGAGAACAATTGATTCCAGTTCCGGGCCAGCTCGACTATGTAAAAAAAAAATGCAAGCCAGATCTTGTCCCGGTAGGAGTCTGCTGAAAAAAATAAGCCCGGGCTCAGACACCATCTAACTGTCCGATTTCGATGTCTATGCCGGACATGTTACATTTCTGTATTGATGTTCTCAAACGAGCATTGGCTCGTGACGCACATTTATACTTATTCGAGCGAAAGTTATATTCATTAGGAATGGTTCATATTTTATCGACTTTGCCTAAATTTTTATATCTGGCCGGTAGGCCCACTTAATTTTTTTTCCGACCCTGCCCGGCAGGCCCGTTGAATTTTTGTTTTTTTCGTGCCAAGCCCGGACCCGCGCAGACATCTGCTTTAACCAAGATCTGATTACTTTTGCGCCAGAGCGTTGGGAATGCCTGTGAAAATATTATATTCAAATGCCTGTACCAGAAAATAATCATTTCAAGTCTTACCCTTGCTCTGTGCATTTACAACTACGGGCTATAAAAGTGCATTCCAAAAATTTATATTAATATTATATTTTTTTCTGTATTCCATGCAATAATTTATTTCACATTATTATAAATAGCTATTCACCATGGTTTTGTTTATAATTTTAATTGCCACTTGATTATTGTCTTTGATCCATATAGGCGACGACTTAACGGGGCAAATCATGTAAACTTCGACAACTAATTTTAAGTTGATATTTTTGTCTTAAATAATCAAAGTGATTAAATAGGAGAAAAAAATACTTTTTCGAATTAGTTGTAAAAGTATTACGTGATCGCCTATTTCACCGCTATGAAGTCGGGTCGGGACCTATGCATTGATTCGTTCCTTTTCTCAGTAAAAAAAAAATAAATAAATAAAATATAAATTTATTAAATTGTGATCTTGAAGGTATACGTTATAAGGCTGGATTAAATATTTATAATGGATGCTTAACTCACGGGGTCATGGGTAGAATCGAGAGCAGCAATTAAAATTTTAATATTCCCTTCATCCATCAGTTTAGACTGTACAGATTCCATGTGACAACAATATAGCAAAGCTCGGCCACTTAAAATCTGCAAACAGTGGTAGCTGCAGTGGCGCCATCTGTTAAAGATAAAAAACAGTTTTAGATGCATACAAATAATGAAAAGTTTTTTACTGAAAGGAAAACAACAAGAACAACAATAAATAAATAAATAAACAGAGTGGTCTGAACAAAGCAAGATATAAGGTAAAAATATTAAAAGTTTTTAATTAAAAAAATTGTACAAAGAGAACTTAAATTCTAAAATTTTAAAGAAATTCAGAAATACTTTCAAACTTTTAACTACAGTGAGAAACATAGAAATATTAGGCGGAAGAGAAACTATTCCCTCATTTTTTCCCTTTCTTTTCGTTTTTATTTACTTTTTTTACACTTATTCAAAATAAGTAAATTAAATGTATTTTCATGTATCCATTTCAATTTAAGGCGAGTTAGTACCATTCGGAACCCAATTTTGCCCATAATAACACACTTTTTTCGATAAATAAATAAGTTTTGCATATTTTGGAGTGAAATTATTACAGTTTCAAGAATAATACCCTAGATCTAAAAAATCGCCATACATTTGCAATTAAAATAACATAAATATTTAACAATATATAACGTATACAAAAAAGTAAAAGAAAAATTTTATATTTACCTCTCTTTCTTACAATATAATTTTTGAAACATACATGAGAATCTAAATTTTTATATCAAATTGAAGATCAACTTTATTCTGTAAACCTAAAACATTGAACTTATCAAATGTTTTATAATTTTTTTAAAGAAAATTAAAAAAAAAAATAATTATTTAAAAATTTTAAGCATTAATCATGCTAAATTTTTAATAAAAAAAATATAAAACATTTGATAAGTTCTATATTTTAGATTTACAGAATAAAGGTGATATTTGGCTTCAATTTGATGTAAAAATTTAGTTTCTCTTATGTATTTTTCAAACGTTATATTGTAAGAAAGAGAGGTAAGTATATAATTTTTCTTTTACTTTTGTGTGTACATTATATATTGTTAAATATATATATATATATATATTATTTAAGTTGCAAATATGCGACAATTTTTTAGATCTAGGATATTATCCTTGAAATTGCAACAATTTCACTCCAAAATATGCAAAGCTTATTTATGTTGAATCGAAAATTATGAGTAAAATTGGGTTCCGAAAGGCACTAACTCACCTTAACAATGTGTCTGTGAAAGTTTGTGAAATAGTCTGTGTAGTCTGTGAAATATCGTCAGTCATATAAATCAGTATCAGATAATAATGTAAATCCCTTGCAGGCGCAGAGTAATCATGCTCGTAAAATGGTCAAATGATTGATTGACATCAGAATTTATGAACGAATTTCTTAGAAAATGAAAACTTGTTTTTCTAAATGCTCATTATAAAAGCAAAAAAAATTTTAAAATATTCTTGGAATATTTTAAAAAATATTCTTGGAATTTAAAAATATGCCGTTTGGAAGTTTGGAATTAAAACTAAGTGGACACGCCGCGTGACCACCGCCCTTAAAAGGGTTAACTAGAAATGTACAGAGCACGAAAAAGCAGGGAAAATACCCGCTCGCTAATCTTAATGCTATGAGGCATAGTTTTAAAAATATATCTTCTTTGCATTTCAATATTTTTAAATGATTTTTTGGTCGATCTCTATAAAGGCCCTTTTTTATTTTTTCGATTTTGTTTCCGGATATTTTGTATTAGGATACTTTCACTTTCGAAATTGATTTCAAAAAGGAAAAGTGTGTCCTCACAAACAAAGCTTGCAATAAAAATATATTATTAAGTGCACTGACGAAACTAAGAGGTAGAGGCAGATCAGCTCTCTTGGTTGTAGGATTTCGTAGGACGCAAAAATGATGAATTATATAAAGATTAAAATCAAAGGAAATTTGAACTGGAGAAAATACTCACTTTGAATAACTGGCAAAATTTACTTTCGTCCAGTATGTCCATCAAGCAGTGATGAATTCAGGAGGTGGCAACAGGGGGAGGATCCCCTCCCCTCCCCAAGAAGATTAGTGATTTTGTGTTTGGTAACTGTGTAAAAGAGTAATCCTCCCGCCCCTCCCCAGAATTCCAAATTGTCCCTCCAGGAGAAATGTGTCTGACTTCAGCACTTCCACCACGCAGACAATAAACTGCACGTTTTCATACCACAGATTTGTTACATTTTTCCGGCCAGCATTTGGGCCACTTAACTTTAAGCTTTTAGTAAATTCTGCTAGTTGTGGATCGATGTTATTTTGGGTTATTAAGTCCTTCAGGTAACGTTTTCAAAGCTTCTTTCGTACCTTTTTAACTATCTTAATGAATGCCTAACTCTCTAGAATTAAAGTGCTACTACAATTGTTTTGTACTACAAGCCAGTTTTTAAAATAAAACGTCGCCAATACTCAGTTAAATTTTAAAGAGGTGATAACATCACCATTTTTGAAAAAGAAGTTTCGTTTCCAGAACGTGAAATTTTATTAAAAAATTTTGGAACAATCTGAAAATTTTACTAGTCCGTGTAAAGGATTATTTTCACGACAATGTATTTTGTGCCGGTGCAATAATGCATCGTTGCTCTTTTATTTCAATCTTTCTGCTATTAAACCCTTATGTGATTCTTGAAAAATTTTACAGCCCTGAGCAGAAGCACATATTGCATCACCGCCAATAATGTTGGTTCGTAGATATTAAAAAAAAGGCATTGTGTTTTATACGTTTTGCGCTTTATTTTAACTCCAAAATGTGATACTTTTTAACCCTTTCAGGAACTAACTACTCCTGTTGCTAAAATGTTGAAATGACTGATTCACAGCAAGATTTAGAAACAAATTTATTTGAAAGTAAAGTAAAGGCTTTTTTTCCTCATACAGTATAAATGCAAAATTTTGTTTCAAAATTCAGATTTCAATGTGGTATTTGAAAATTAAAATTAAGTGGGATATATTATATCCCACTGCCATTCAAGGGGTTAAAATGAAGCATGGAAAGTTTTCTATGAGTAATGTGTATTTTTGAAATTGAATAATATTATGTAATATTAATCGAAATCAATGTATAAAACCAAAGAATAAAATGTTGGAGCAAATTTCAGTCACATAACAAAATTCTGAAATTATTTAATGGATCAAATAACAAAAGAAGATATTAGAGATAGATTAAATTAGTAAAAATTATTTTAGTAATGCAATAATTGTACCACATTTGTTCCATCCATATACAAGTAACAAAATCAGTTTTTTTTATTACTAGAAGGGCCGCGAGGGGTCATTTAAACCCCTGCCAAATGAAAACAGTAACAGTTAGAACCAAAAATGTCTTTATAAAATAAGTTTAAAAGAAACAAAGAAGAGAATAGTTAAATAGATAAGTTAAGCAGTTTTAAATAAAAATTCTGGTGTAAAATGTTTTTATAAAACTTGAGTAAAATTTCCAGTCTTTCTAGTGTTAATTCTAGAACCGCCGGAAATTTTACTCAAGTTTTATAAAAAGTATTTCACACCAGAATTTTTATTTAAAACTATTTGATTTATTTAATTAGCCTATTTTTGTCCCCCGTACGTTTAATGTATCTTATGAAGAAATTTCTGGTTAGAATCGAGTATTATTAATATGGTAAGGGATCAAAGTGAACCCTAATGGCGGTTCTAGTGTTAAAAAGAATAATGTGATATCTTCAAGAGTACCGGCAAGAGAACAAGAAATGGCGCAATTACCCTCAGTATAGAATAAATTCAATATAACATTTTACCATTTCTTAGGTTCACTTACACTTTCACAACTAAAAAATATTCATGTATAATTTTAATTAATTTTCAGCAGGGTAATTACGCTCGAAATTATTGAATACGTATTAAATATTCATAAAAAATATTCAGTTTTGGACTGTAATATTTTTCTATCGCTATCATTTCTATTCTTTAATTTCTCCAGAATAAATCATTTAAACATTTCAAAGAAATTAAATAATTTCATATTATGCAGAAATATTAACTAACTGAATATGAATTAATTTTTAGATTCTTCTGTTTATACAAGAAGAAAATATTGGATTCGTAAAAAAATTGAATTTCCACTTTCTGATGGATTTCTGCCCCACCAGCGGCCGAGAGGTTCTGCTCTCAAAGCTGGTAGATGGGGGTACTAGGTCGAACCCAATTGCGCCCGTCGGCCTAATAGTTCGTAGTTTTCCGCGGTTTTCTTCTAATCTTGGATTGTCTTGCATAAATACGGTTTAGGTTTCCTTGGAAAAACCCTCACAGAGGGCACTCTCACCACTTTCGGGCTTATATCCCCCGTGTTGATAATTAGTCGTCATAAACAATAACAACTGGTGGATTTCTACGTTTTAGAAGATCCTGAACACGATTTGGTTGTTTTTAGAAAATATCTGCTTGTGAATCTGTGTGTCTGTCTCTATGTGACGCACATTTTGTGGGCGTTCTAACGCACTGACTGCTGCATAAAGGGAAAATAATTTTTAAAATTAAAGTTATAATATTTAAAATTTTACATTTCTAATCTGAAGCACATCTTTAGCCGAAACTGAAACTTGCAAATAGGCATTTGTTTGGATGTTACATATATTATACAACAACTAAAGTTAGAATATATACTCCATTAATTCTTGTTGTCAGCAGTTTTTATATTCCACTGATCAATTACAAGTGCTTTGACAATTACTGATACACATACCCTACTTATTATTTACGATATTAAAGTACATATATATATTAAACGTTATACATAAGATGTGCTGTTGTAAAAACAATTTGCACATTAAAACTTTATATGTGTAAATACCGTGTTTCACTTTAACTACATTAAGCCGTTATTTTCACAAATTTTCTTCTTACTGGTAGTGGGTGGGTGGGGAGGCACCAATATATTACTTTGACTCGGGTGAAAATTAGTCTAGTTTCGTCACTGGTTAAGAGGAGCAATTTATGAAAAAGTTTGAAAATTTGATAATTTTACAAAACACTTGCAAATTTTATCATTTATTATATGTTTCAGAAAAAGTTACCTTATGGTCGAAATGTTCCTTATTTTGATTTTCATTTCTAACTAGAAAAAATAAACCTCAATATGATGCTCCTATACAGGGTGATTCATAAATATCGAAACAATAGGCTATTTCCTTAATTATTGCCCCTAGACCCATACTTCCAATTGCAAAGTTTCATAAAAAAAGATGCAAAATTTAATGACATAAGTTGCAACTCCATGGGGGGTCTATTTGAAAAAATACGAAAAATATATTTTTATGCGGCCCCCTTAGGGTAAAAATTCCAACCAGGAAAACTTTCCTTATCCATTCCTAAAAAACCTTTCCATTCCTTAAACACAAAAAATTGCATCTTCATATCTAAAAAACTCGCAGAGTTATGGCCGTTTAAATGATTCATCAGGTTTTAAGGGATTACACACAAATTGAAATGCGTGCAATCTAAGAAACAATGTTACTTTAAGAGTTCTAGGAAACATGTAAAAAATATATTTGTTGAATTAGAATTTTGATTTTTTTTTTCTTTTCTTGTGATGGTTAACCATATAATTTGCAAACAAAATCACATCCTAATATTTCTCATACAGTTTAAACAAACTTTAAATGATTAGTATTTTTTAAGTGGATTTAATTTAAAATCTTTATAACTCGAAACATTATTCATCGGATTTCAAATTTTTTTCATTTAATTAAAGAGTATAATTTAAGTATAATTTTAGTTTTGTTTCAGGATTTTTTTAAATATTAATTTTAAAAATATTTAAAAAAAATATTTAAAAAATTATGTAACTTATTTTTAAAAAAATCATATTTTCAAAAGTAATTTTTTTTTTTCAAATTTGCCGAAACAAAATTAATGTAAAATAATCAAAAAAGACATGTTTCAAGTTTGCACATTTTTTATTTACGATTCTTGACTTATAATAATCTAAAGACGAAAAATGGTAAAAAGGAAAAAAAGTCATGCAGAAAAACGCATTTAAAGTTTTAAACATTGATTGCCTCTTAATAAAATATTTAAATGCTTTTTAAAAAATTGCACGTAAAAAAGTAACTTCTTTCTGTAGCTTAAACTTCCGATTCCGTTTAACTTTTGACGTTTCCATCTCTTTTTTATACTATTTATATGTCCATAAATAAATGTTAAATGTGTAATTTTAAACAATGTTTTTTCTAATATGCCGATTAAGGGTTTTTCATAATTTTAGCCCTCACAAATACAGCCTTTTTATCGTAACGGCGAGGCCGTTAAAAAGTCTGTATTCTGGGGCTGGGCCGGACCCGGGATTGGCGACATTTTTCTGACGATTCGGCCAGACCGGGCCGTGTAAAATATTTAATCTGTGGGCCGGGCCTATTGTATATCTTCATACCGAACCAGGTATCGGTGTGATTTATGGCGCCAATTATCTACACGAGGGATATGGGCCCGAAGGGGAGGAATGCCTTCCGTGGAGGACTTTCTAAGGGAACCTAACCCGTTCTTACACAAGGATATCCAAGGTTCGAAGAAAGCCATAGAAAACTCCGAACGATTTGGCCGAAGGGTGCGATTGGGTTCGAACCCATTACCTCCCGTCTACCAGTTTTGAGAGCAGAACCTCTCGGCCACTGGTTATACCGAAACGTGACGTGACAGGCTTCATTATTCCTAGGTCTCTCCTGGGCGAAATTTTCAGTCCCGGTCTCGAGACAATCCGTATTAAAATCATTATCTCTGATTGACCTAATCCTTGCAAAAATAACTAAAATTTGGCTCAGCCCAAAAACTTTTACAACAAATGCATATATTTTTAAATGGCCATTATTTTACAATAAAACTTTAAAATTCATATTTTTACAGGATAGTAGATTGTAAGGAAAAAAAAATACAGTAAAACTAGTGAAAAATGGCGGAATCCTTTCTTAAACGGAAAACTGTTTTGATCTATGGGAAATGAATATAATAATACATGAGAAAAAAATAGACTACATTTACAATTCCTAAGAAGGGAACTTGACTTTAACGCGTTTTTTTCTTTCCTATGGCTAATTCCATGAAAACTTGTCATGTCTGTCACACAGCTGAAAATCGCTATGCTTGTTGGCTACCAGTATTTTAGAACGGAAAAATGTGACTTATTTTATCGGAGATATCTCATCGATTGAATAACGCGAAGCAAACTTTTCGAAAATAACAGTGGCCAACAATCATAGCGATTTTCAGCTGTGTGACAGACATGACAAGTTTTCATGGAATTAGCCCTATGTGATTCAATCTTAAAAGATTTTACTTTATAGCATTTTTCATTGTCTCCAACACATGGGATATGGATTAACGATATTAAAGGAGAAGTGAATCATTTACACATAAATAGAGATTCATTAATAAAACAAATAATCGCAGCTTTTGGCGCTTCTTTAAAAATAATAGTTATAAACATGAAAAAAGAAAATATATAATAAGTATTTTTGGTCAGAACTCCTCCATACGAAACAACTTTTAACCATATCGATGTAAAAAACTATGTAGAAACTCAGTCAGGACGGGAAAGGCTTCGATTTGAACTTTTTTCCAGGCAGGGCCGAACTTTTTTTCCTATGGCTCGGTTCGGGACCGGACCTAGATATTTCGACCCGTGTAGACCTCTAGTGCAGACCACCAGCATACTTTGAAAACAGGTTTAACGTAAAATATAAACGTTGCCTATTTTATGTCCAAAGGAGAGGCACTGTCTTATATCGACTTTTAATAATGTACAATTTATGGATGGTCCCTATCTTGCATTCAAAATGAGTCAAAAAATCGTCGCTCAGAGGCATGGGTAAATGGTGTAAGTCACAAATTTTGGATTTTGATATCTCTGCGAATTTTGAAGATATCAAGATGATTTTTTTGTGTTTAATTCAGGAACGGATAAGGAAAAATTTCCTAATTGGGAATTTTATACTACGGTGGCCGTATAAAAGTTTAATTTTTGTATTTTCTCATATAGACCCCCATGGAGTTGAAACTTATCTCATCAAATTTTGCACCTTTTTCTATGAAACTTTGCAATTGGAAGTATGTGCCTAGGGGTAATATTTAAGGAGATAGCCTATTGTTTCGATATATATGAATCACCCTGTATAAGTGGTACTCGCTAATATTTGCCTTATTTAATGACAGATATTTTACGATCAAACAAGATGACAATAGCTATCCGGAAAAGCTGGTGGTTCTGCTCACCACGAGCTGCTTAATGAGTACCACTATTCTAGATGAATTAAATGATTTTCTTGTTAATTGTACCGGGGTATAACCAAGATTTCCGGGTTACAGAACGCATGCGATATATATATATATATATATGTTACCGGCCAAACCCGATTTTAAGCCAAACTAGATTGGCCTAGGCCAAACTAGTTTATCCTAACGCCCATAGGATAAACTAGTTTTTTCTAGGCCAAACTAGTTTATCCTAACGCCCATAGGATAAACTAGTTTTTCCTAGGCCAAACTAGTTTGACCTAACACTCATATAGGATAAACTAGTTTAGCCTGCTATTCATTGGTCTGAACTAGTTTATCTTAGTCCGATCTAGTTTATCCTAGGCCAATTCAATTTGGCGTGCATTTATTGATCCCAAAGACCGCTTCGGCGCCAACATTCTAGTTTATCTTAGTCCAATTCAATTTGACGTGCTTTAATTGATGCCAACCAGTGTTGAGCACGCTCACAAAAAACTCATTCAAACTCTAATTCAGTTTCTCAAAAATGAGTCAAATTCACACTCAAATTCAAAAATTTTCAAACGAATCCGCTCAACTCGAACACATCTAGGGAAGTGACCGAAGTTCACTAAAAACTCTTTTTTTTTTATTTTCTATTTTTAAAATATAATAGAAGTTTAGCCTTCAAATTTACAAAATTTTGTGAATTAGTGTTTTAGTTATTCGATGTAAGGGTCTTTACGGGCCCCGCCCAATTTTCCTTCCTGACACTCGGTCCAGGCTTGGTTTGGGGATTACTTTTTTCGAGAGGTTCGGACCGATATGGACTGGGACTCAATTTTTTTCCGGCTTAATTAGGGACTGGACTGCATTCTTCTTGAGGTCTCCACTACCATAAATTTTCAGTCCAATTTCCAACCCAGCTCATATGAAAATCATTTGGACCAGCAGGATCTCTGGTCTGTTCAGTAAAAATATCAGTAGTATTTGGGCAGAGCCAACTTTTTTTTTTTTTTTTTTTTTTTTAATGCACGTATTTTTAAACCGCTATTATTCAACGATTAAAATTTATATATTTCTTAGCCCCGATATTCTATTTCTTTCGGCCAGCATTAAAAGAGTCGTCTCTAAAAAACAACGCTCCGTTGTATAAGCCAACCGTAAAAAAAGCAGGTGTATCAATGTACGGCTAAATACTCTACTGCAATATTTTGAACTAGTCTAAATTGAGTCTAAATTGAGTCTAAATTGTTTTTACAAAATAATAGGTGTGACAGTACTCATCCAGACGAGCAATAAGTACCACAGAACATGGGGTCGCAAACCACTTGTTGAGTCACAAACACAGGGTGTTACACCCTAACTGAAGTCGGCTTCTCGGTACTAATTTTGCGAAAAATAGAATATAGCAATAAAAATGTACCGATATATTCCTTGTTTTGTATGTAATGTGATAACATCACAAAAAGTTCTGGAAAAACAGGGTGCTCACACGATCGGTGATATCGTATGGACTGATAATTACAGTCCAAAATATGGAGCCTCAAATACATACTGCTAGCGTGTATAAGGGAAACTTCTATCACATTTTTTTGGTGTTATCATATTTACAACAAATGTGAGCATGTCTATTAAAGGTTTTATTGTAATATACTTCTGTTTTCTGAAAGTTATTATCGCCAATCAAAGCTGGATTAGGTTAGAAAAACCTGTATTTTTGATTAAATGGCTGGTTTGCAACACTATGTCCCATGGTAATTATTACTCGTCTGGATGTGTACAATCACCCCCCCCCCCCCCTTATTTTGCAAAAACAATTTAGACTCACCCTGTATGTTATATATATAGAGAGAGAGAGATTACCCACTAAGAACACCAAAAACCTTTTGGTAGGAGAATAAACAATTATTCAAATCAAGCTTTGAAATTTATTAAAAGCGATATTTTCATATTAGCTCCATGCCTGTGGTTAATAGCAAAAGAAATCACGAAAGATTTTACAATTTAGAAACAATCTTTTTTATTCTGATTACTTCAGTGTATAAGTGTGTAGTTCGACATATCTGTAAAATTTGTGTTTTATTTGTATTATTTTCTGTATTTATTTATTTATTTATTTATTGATAAAATATTAATTTCGTTAGGGAATGTTTGCCCGAACTAGTGTTGTCATGTGTCCCGCGTAAATCAGGTCTTCAAATGCTATGGACACAGATAATTTATTACAGTTTATTTCGCCATCTTTAATCACAGAAAATTCTACACTGTAAAAAAAAAAAAAGGACGGAAATACGAAAATTGTACAGGCAATCGAGAAGCCAGTACGATTTCCGTATTTTAACAGAAATTATCCCCCGTAAATTCCAGAAAAACGGAAAATTTTCTGTAATTTACGGGGGAAATTTTCCGTTAAATTACGGAAATAGTACTGGCGTCTCGATTGCCAATACAAATTCCGTATTTTAGACCTTTTTTTTTTTTTTTTTTTTTTTTTTTAGTGAACCATTAGACAAGGCGAATAAAATTACTTTAAAATACTGGTCTCTAGCTCATTTGGAGCTGCGATTTACGCGGGATACCTGGCAACACTAGCCTAAACGAAATGTTAAGCTATTTAAACATTTTTAAGAGCAAACATGTTTATCTTCCTTAATCTTGCTATATACAGGGTGTTCCAAAATTGGAGCTAAAAATTCAGAGGGGTGACAGTAGGTGTTAAGAGGATGAAAAATTACCATAGAACATAGAGTCGCAAACCACCCATTTAATAAAAAATACAGGGTGCTCTATCATAACGCAACATTGTTTGACAGTAATAACTTGCAGAAAACTGAAGTATATTGTAATGAAACTTTTAATAGACATGCTCACATTTGTTGAAATACGATAACACCAAATAAAAATGGTAGAAGTTTCCGCTATATGCGCTAGCAGTATGCACTTGACTCTCTAGATTTAGCACTGTGATCTGTTAATCACAGTGATATGATATCATCATATTATCATCAATATGATATCATAGTTCATATGATATCATCAATTGCGTGAGCACACTGTTTTTCCAGAAACTTTTTGAGGTGTTATCACATTTCATGCAAAACAAGACATATCGTTACATTTTTATTAAAATATTTTTATTTTTTTCGCAAAATTATTTCTGTCAAGCCGACTTCAGATAGTGTGAAACAACCAGTATTTTTTATTAAATAGGTGGTTAGCGACCCTATGTTCTATGATAAATTTTCATCCCCTTGATGCCTACTGTCACCCCTCTGAATTTGTCGGTCGAATTTTGGAACACCCTGTATAATCGGGATAAAAATAAGACTTCACTTTCACACCACTTTTTCCAAACAAAAACTTTTTGGTAGATTTCTAATCTAAAAATGATGTTGAAATATACCATGAATTATTGTTCAAAAATTGTGATTTTAAAAGGAAGCTCTTTTATTTTGTTCGCCACAAACGTTCAACTGTATGCACGACTAGCATCTATCTGTCAAGCGTTTCAAAATTTCATTTAAAGGTCGCTTAATTCTCGATTATACGTTACTAGATTATATTCATCTGAACAGTCTTTCACGAGAATAATGGACAGTAAAGGCAATTACGTATAATATATTAATAACTCATAATGCTCATTATATAGAAAATGTGCTGTTTAAAATTAAATAATAGATACTAATATATTCCGCTTTGTGGCCCAAATAGAGAACAGTTAAGCTTCAACGTACCTTCTAATTATTGCGAATCTAGAAGATTAGTTTTCAAAATATGTGTCAAAAGATCATAACTTTATTATTTTTTATTCTAAAGCTTCCTAATATAGATTAATGAAACAAAATAAAAACAAAAATAATCCATTATCATTAAATCTGAAATAGTTTCTTTTAAAAATAACAGCATTATTACTTTTTAATTTCGATAAAATGTTGAAGTGAAACACTTACAAATGTATACGCTGAAGGGATATAGAAAAGATATGAAAGAATGTATGATTCATGAAGTTTTTTAAAGCAAGAAAGAAATAATGTAGTTGTTCATCTATTATAGAAAACTATCCAACATTAACGAAACAAATAATTTACCTTACATAAAAGTCCATAATTTGTGTTTCTTAAAAATTCCCTCTTAAAATGTAAAAAAAATATTTCAAAATAAATACCGCCATCAATAAGTAAAATAAAAAATCGCCCAGGAGAGCGATAAAGCACTTAAAATATTCTAAAGACCAAACATTATTTAAAGAGCGCTATGAATAAGTAATTTTTTATCAAAATGCCCCGATAAGGAATGATGCGCTTAAAATATTCTATAAGATCTTAGTACTAGTATGTAGCACAAAAAAAATTTGTTTAAAAGATGTATAAGGTTAATAAACTACAATTTAACAAAACCTACTTATGGAAAGTTTATGAAGACATGAGTACCACCTATTACTTTCCAAACAGAAAGTGTAAGAGAAGTATATTGTAATTATGATTTGTGTGTGTGCGTGCGAACACGATAATATCTAAACGGTACTTCCGATTAAGGCTGTTAGAAACTGAACTCCCCAAATTCCCTCGAGTAATATTAAACCTATGGGATGCATTCGTATATTTAAAACATCTGTTTAGGATATTAATATTTTTAACTTCTTTTTTCTTTGTACTCTTCTTAAAGGATGTCTCTTATTTTCTTATTTGTCATTTATTTTTAAAAATATATGCTTAATTTAATATTTTGTGTGTTAAAATGAGGCAAGCTGTGAGTAAGGTTTTAACACTTCACATAAAATGAAGTATCTATATCTTAGAAATATTTTGACAACTAAGAAAAAGAGAGACATCGTTTAAGAAGAGTACACAGAAAACAGAAGTTAAAGCTATTAATTTCTTGAGGAGATATTTTAAATATACGAATGTATTCCACATCCATAGGTTTAACATTAGCAAGGGGAATTGGGAAGTTCACTGACTGACAGCCTTATGTTCCCATTTGGCGAAAATATTATAGACCTCTGTGGCACTAACTGTATAGTACTTCGTAAAAATCGGCTGACTTATTAAGTACTTAATTTATTCTAAACCATTTTAAAACAATGCAATGGGGAAAATCCCCAAGGAAATCTAACAAAGTATAAACGTTAAATATTACCGGGACGTAATTAAGCATTAGTAGCGCAGATGCAACGTCTGCAGTTTCAAAACGGGTGGTTCAGCGTTTAAATCCAGTACATTCCATTGTAACATAAATTTATAAGAATTCTTTTTTTTTTTTTTTTTTTTTTTTTTGTCAGAAAAATTGCTTGTGATAGCTACAATTTCTAGCAGCGTTTTCAATTATTTAATAAATTAATATACAAGATTTTGTTTAGTTTGATCATTATTTCATATGCAAATTGAGGCCTCGAGTATTGTGAGTGCTCTGTTCCATGTTGACGTCTGGCTTTATACCGCAGGAATTAAGCACATAGTTCCTAAAATTAGTTCTTTTTCTAGCAATATAAATGGAGTACCTGAACGAGGTTTTTTTTATGTCCGGATGTTTAATTGCTATCCCTAAATTTGTGATAAAGCTTTCACGCCGTGATAAAGCAACACGTTCACGCCGGCGCGGTGGGTCACACTCGACTGTCTCAGAGTTGCCAAGTCTCCGGCTTTTTGCACACCACTGTTATTTTAGAGAAAATGTTGTTCATTAAACCGACCAATTGTTCTAATTAAATAAAACAACATTTTCTGTATTAAAATACTGGTATCCAAAAAGCCGGAGACTTGGCAGCTCTGAGACAGTCGAGTGTGACCCACCGCGCCGGCATGAACGTGTTAAGTCATCTGAACTAAATTTCGCAAGGCACACTTTGTTTAAATTAGTAGTAATAAACCATTACATCACGTGAGGAATTTTACCGAAATTTGGAAAAGAAAGTCACGCAGTTCACGCAGCTTTTAATTTAAAAGTCGTATTAAATTTTAAAAATTCGATACATGCATGACGTTTTAAAAGGTATAAAACTTAAAATGTCATAAATTTTAAGGTCGGAAAGCTTGAAATTTGAACCCCGTTTCAAAATTTGGCCATCTTACTGATTGGAACAATGGTTTTTCATATTGACAGGAAAGACTGACACGATTCTCTTGACTAATCAAGTATTTCGACTACATTGTTTCCCAAATAAACACAAGCTCAACGTTGATGTTGCAAGTAAGAACAAAGCCCATATTCATTGTATTTTTCTAAAGTTCCTAAGGTTAAAGGTAACAGTAAGTAGTCATTGACGCCACCTGAAGATTTATTCTTTAATGTTATTTGGTCAGAGCATTTATAAACAATATTCGTATATGAATAATTCCCTATTTTCCGAAAGACATCAAGGCCTTTTCCAAATTAGTAGAACCGCTTCACAATGAAGACAAACATTGAGATATATGGAGCACATTATTGTCATTTAACCCTCTGAGCGTCTGAGGGTTTTCTGCATTTTCATAAAAAAATTTCGTAAAATTAACATTACTTTAAATTTCCTATCCCTGTTTGTTTCTAAAATACATATCTTTTTATTTTACACATATCTTAAATACAATTATGTAAAAAATATTTTTGTCTACAGTCGATTTAATTTGTTTTGAGGAAACAGAAAAATACGGGCAAACCACTTACAGGGATAAGCTCGCAGATTTATGGAACAATAACCACGTATGCTTTCATAGAGTAATTTTATTATATTGTAATATATAGTATTTTCCACAAAAATAGATCTGCATGAAGTCATTAAAATGTAACTCCAACAATAGACTTAGTTTTAACAAATTAAAATTCCTTTTTTATTATAAAAAAATATTTTTATTATATACCGACCATTTTTAATATTCCATATTAAAATGATCGGTATGACACGAGCATGGAACTATTAATAAAGAGGATCTGACATATCCTTAACAAAGTGAAGCTTCAACTGTAAACGGGTTCGCTGGGGTCAATTACCTCCGGGGAAAATTGCCACTAGCAACTTTAAACAGAAATCCTCTTCGTATTTAAACGCCTTATAATTTCAAAATTTCAGTCATAAATATTGGCGAAAACAGATATTCATTTTTACTGGTAGAAGTTTACTTTGGCGGTTGTCAGGACCTGCGTTTCCGCCATATTGTGACAACCTAGACAACCTCATATCAGTGTCAGTGAAAAAGGTTATAATACCTGGGCTAACTGCCACCATTAAAATCAAATAGAAAATTTAACCAAATTTATGACAGAAAATTTTCATGATTAAGCTGCTAAAATAAGACAAAATTTTCTACTCAAAATTTACTGGTGGGCGTTTGTTGCGGCAGTAATCAGAAACTGCGGCTCCGATGTAAAAAATCAGCCACCATCTTGTGACAACCTCCTCAGTTACTTAACTCGCAACTTGTAGACAATACACTATATGTCTCTTCCTCTTTTTCATAACTCCATTGACACGAGTAAGTTTTAGAACGAATCATCAAAATATAGAAATTTAGTTTTTATCGCAATCTGGACGTACTTACGAAATTTAGAAAATCAGATAGAGAAACAAAGTCAAAAGCATTTTCGAAATGTTAAAATAGCCCAAAACAGTAACAGCAATAATAATAATAATAATAATTGTTATTATCATCAAAATACAAGAAAAATACAACCACTGTTCTTCCGAATTCTAATAATAATAATAATAATAATAATAATAATATAACCTGAAATTTACAATGTAAAAGAACCAGCGAGCTTTGATTTCCGTTTTCAGTGCTGTAAGATTTTATTTTCCTTCTTTGAAAATTCACCACATAACAATTTTATCTTCTATATTATTTATTATGTAATCATAGAATTGTTACTATGGAAACGCTTTAGAATGATGATAGAAAGCTAAAAGATAGAGCTATATGTACTGAACGTCACTTATTGAACCTAATGATGTATTGAAAGAACATTTTAAACGAATTTGCGTGAGAACATCAAAATATTCATTACTTAAGTGTGCAAACAAACGCCAAAATAGGGAAGGAGAAATCAAGTATTTTACTCTTTAATTTCTGTTTTACATAACATAGGATATGTGCACGTAAAAGCACTCGGATAACAAATAAGTGACTATTAAACTATTGGGTAAGAATAGCCATTAATATTTATATAAAATATTATATGGATTTATTAAAATTATACAATATTGAATTTTGTTAAATTCAAAAATAGGAGGGAACAAATGTATGCATAAAGAAAAGGAAAAGTAATAAATTGTCCGTACGCACGGGGTGGGTGATTTGCCGATTCTAGCTGGCCAAAATTATTTTTGGCGTCAGTATAGTCACATCGCCATAAAATTGAAAAATGTTATTGGTATTCACTATTGAATGTTAGGTATTGCAAAATGTAGCGTGTAGTAGTCATAATTTCGTTACAGGGACATTCAAAATTATTTTATTACATTACGGCTTATGGGGGAAAATCGTTTGCGGAAGTTTTTAATGATGCTTTACAATTTCAAACACTTTGAAATTTATATACATATCTATGAAGTGAACTACAAGATGATTTCTATAGGCTATAGTATGGATAGCATTTATCGATCATTTATAGGGACACTAAAAAGAATTATGTTACATTACGGTGTATGGAGAAAAATTCTTTGTGGTGTATTTTGTTCATGTTACACTATTTAGAAAGTATTTAACTTGATATATATATCAGAGGTGCTCTATAATATGCTTACTATTGAATATGATGTGCCATTCATCTTTCATATAAAGGGGCACACAAAATAAATCAGTTATATTTTTCTATGTATTTACAATAATTGATGGATGTGCGTTTTCAGTTGTGGAACACTTTTTCAAATTATAAAAGTTGCATACAATTTAGTGTGTATAAATTCTATAAATCATATACAGGGCTGCACAAAACAGTTGAAGAACATTTCCGGATACATTATTGACGGAAATTGCTAACAAGGAATTTGAAACTGTGCTATGCGTTCACTAACTGTTCTAAATTTTAGTATATTGTGAATTCTATGATAAATCTACAGTTCATATACGGGGATGTACAAAATTTTCAGCTATTTTTTCGACTTTGGTTGAAATTGTGTTTACAAACCAGTTATATGTTTTTCAAATTATTACTTAGACATAATTTTTCACGTTATTAACCTATAACGTTTTATTATACTAGTCCGAATGCGTTGAAAAATGTTTCATAATCTGTTTGACGCACGATTTTACGTTCTTATTGATAATTTTAATGATACTTTTTTAGCGGTATGGAAGCTAAAGTGATAAAACTACAAGTCCTAATTTTTTTTCTAAAATTTAACATGCGGGGCAAACATTGGACAGCTTTAATGAAAATTGATCTGCTGTATATTCGGTTGTATATTTATATTTATCTCTGCACAGAGGAATCTTATGTAAAGAATGGGAATCATAAGGCATCCTGAGAAACCTACCAAATCATGCCTACATTATGTTTTGCATTGTATCAAATCTGCACTGCAAATAGAAGCGTCTTAAATTTAGACACATATGTGACTGAAAAAGAATTTTAGACACTTAAGTGTCTTAATCTGAAAATTCAGACATTTTTGTTGTCTTAATTTAAGATACATAAGTGTCTTACTATTACCATGGTGTAAACGAACTGAGAATAATGTCTAAAATATCCGCAAACGTCTTATTTTAAGACACTTCATTGCTTTAAACGTGTCTTAATTTAAGACGTTTTGATTCTTCCGACGCAATAACCACCAGGGGGCACTAGCACTCCCAGTTGCGCATGCGTTTTAGATGTCTTCGTTCGAAGTGGTATACGTTGTAATTCAAACAAAGTTTGTTTTTTATGTACGCGTGTATTTTAATTCGTTTTTTGCGAAATGTGAAGTACTGTGATTTTAATTCGTATTAACTTGGATTATTTATTTATTGAATACATACATCTGACGTGTGTGCTCGACATCAAATGTCTCTTAGAAGCTGTCGTCGATACAAGGGCGGGATAGACACAGAACAGAAGTAGACGACGGTTGAAGATTACACCCGGAAATTCTACAAAGCGTGTGCAATGGGCTTAGCGTTAACTCGTATCAATTTATATCAATAATATTGTGTTATTCATCTTCGTCCTGTCGAAGCTGGCAAAAAAAAAAGAAACTTTTGTCTGGCGGGTCCTGTTTTTAGGATGAAACATCTCATTCTTTAAATATGGCTAGTCGGATGTATTATAGGATTACCTTTTAAACTGATGAAAGTCTTTCTACCTCACTGTGGTTGTGGTAGTTTTTAAAATTTCAAATCGAGGAATATTTCTTACCTCTTGCAAACAGCGATTGAAGTAAGTGTTATAATTTCTTTATAGTACTAAAATTATTGTCTTTTATGATTTTATTTATTGTACTAAACAAAATCTTACATGAAATTTAATTAGTTTTGAATCTTTTTACAAAAAAAAAAAAAAAAAACACTAATTCTAGAAGTATATATTTTTAAATTTATGACGTTGTCTTTTATTACAAATTATGTATTATTTATTCTCATCTTTTTTCTCAAATTTAAAGTAATAACATCACTAAAAAACAGACATATTTAAAAGTTAAGTTCATTCTCTTGTTTTGTTTTGTTTTCAATATGGCAGTTCTTAGTTTCAATTCCAATGGCTAATGCTTATCTCATACTCGACCGCAAGGAAATAGAAAAAAAAAAACTTTGAAAGATATCCTAAAGTTTTCTTACTTCCTAGCTAGGGATTACAATCCCGGATTGAGATCCTGGGATCCCGCTTTAATTTTAACCCCGAAAATCCCGGAATTTTTACTGGAAAATTCCGGGATTTTCGGGATTGCCTTTTTTTTTCCATTGAACAATATTCAGCTGAAATTAAAAAAATATATTTATAAACTTTCGCTTTTGGAAAAAAAAAAATCAATTGATTTTCATGAAATTTATATATAATTGAAAATGAATGTTTATCTCAAGTATTTCTTAGATATATTTCTAAAGCTATTAAATCTTTTAATGTGTGAAAACTTTTGATTTGGAAACATAAAAGTAAGCCAGTCAGGAAAAAGGAAATCATTTGTTTATTTAGATTTCGCTGCATGCGTGGATTCGAAGGTCATTTTCCAATTAGACTTTACTGATAAGCATCGCAAGTTTGTATCATAGTGATATCATGTGCTAACTTTTTTTTTTTTTTTTTGGCTTTATTTTGCTTTAAAGATGTCTTGTTTAGTACCTCATAGGAATGATAACAATAAGCCCATGTGGCAATATAAATTTTTAAAAAATCTAATTTTTAAATGATAAGGATTTTTATTTTTTTTCGGGGAGGGGGGGGGGGGTTGTATGAAATTTTCGTAAAGTTGATACCTTAAATCTTGCACTGATTATAATGAAAGTTTTGAACTTTTAGAGTAGGACAAGATTAAAAAACACAAAATATAAATAAACAAAATACCGAAGTAATTTTTTTCTCAATATTAACCCTTTGCACTCGAGGACTCCGGAGCGGAGCCATTTAAAATTTGTCTTCAAACTCGAGGTCTCCGCTACGGAGACAATGCAAATAATTTTGTGATACCATGTAATCTTGGCTTTTCTAGACAGGTATCACAAAATTATTTGCATTGTCTCCGTAGCGGAGCCCTCGAGTTTGAAGACAAATTTTAAATGGCTCCGCTCCGGAGCCCTCGAGTGCAAAGGGTAAAGTAGAATATTTATTTATTTATTCATAGTTAAATAGCTGTTGTGATTATCATCTGATATATATGTAAAATTGCCTATGTGGCAATATAAATTTTTAAAAAATCTATTTTTAAATTATATGAAGTAGAGTAGGACAAGATTATAAGAAATATATATATTTATCCATGTACTTTAAAAGCACTCAATAGCCCTTGCCGCTGAATTTGTCCGATAATCGGAGATGTCTGCTTTTGTGAGGTAAAAATATACAAATATGTATGCCATGCGGATTAAAAAGTATTCGCTAAATAGATGTTTCAGAATAGCTATTCGGGAATGTCCATTAATCTCCACAACGGATACTCCCGAATACCGGGCATCTCAATTAAGATAACAATAATGCAGGGTTGCATTTTTTGCAAAAGAACTTCTTGATTAAAGAATGGGCCTACTGGGCCGTGCCCCGCCCCCCTACGATTTTAGTGCCCATAAATTTGATGTGCAATATTTGTAAAGTTTATATTTTAAATCTGTTTCGAAATTCCACTGATTATAATCAATATTTTGAACTTTTAAAGTAAAATAAGATTAAAAATAAAACAAATTAAAAAAATCTAATATTTAGATAAATATTTTTTGTTTTAATCTTGTTCTACTCCTGAAGTTCAAAATATTGATTATAATCAGTAAAATGTCGTAAAAGATTTAAATTATCAGCTTAACAAAAATTGCGTACCAAAATTGGGAGCACCAGAAAAATCAGGTTGTAGGGGGGGGGGGGGGGGCAGGACCCCAGCCAAATATTTTTCCAGGATTCAACGTGGTCAAACATGGCTACGTATGATGCTTACAAAAAATGGATGCTATTAAGACGTATGAAGTGTCTGAAAAAATTCAGACATTTTAAAATGTCTGAAAACTGAACACTCCGTTTCAGACACTTAAGTGTTTGAATTTCAGACATTTTAATTTACAGTGTGAATTTCGAGAATTTGTCTGGATCAATTTTGTAACCACTCGAAATTTGCAGCCCAAGTAATATACGTTAAATAATTTTTTCCTGAGATATTTACATACAACTGGCAATTTTTGTCCAAATTTGGTCATAAATTTAAACATTTTGCTCTTGCAAAACTTCATGTGCTCTTCATTGTAATTTTCCTCTATAAACAAAATATTTTCAACCAAATTCACATTTTCGTTTAATTTTAAATCTTGTTGCCTTTGAATAATAGTGCAAAAGTTTATTTATGTGACTAACTTAAATTCTGCTGTCTTTGATAAAAGAAATTGGTACTTGAACTAAAATTAAAAAAAAAAAAAATATTTAGAATTTAATAAGCTAAAAACTATTCTAAAAACTGGGGCGTGGGCACCTAGGGGCAGACAAATTAAATTTGGACGAAAAAGTAATAATCTAAACTATTTAACCCCTTAACCTACGATTTACTTTTAACCGCTCCACGGTTTGGCAAATCCATAGCTACCACTAAAATTTAATAGAGATTTTCGCCTTGTTTAATCATGGAATTTCGACGATTAAATTAAACTATATTTACTGTGAAATTTTAGTGGTAAGAAGAATTTACATTTGGCTCGATCATCGTACGCGGGCTATGCCCGTCATTGTAGGTTAAGGGGTTAATCATATCAAAATTTGAGCTTAATCGTGCTTTATCATATAACTTTTTCTGTATTAAAACTGAAAAACTGTAAAAAAAAATTAGAGTTTTTTGCAACATTAAATATGAAATAATAGCTGATGTGTTTAAACTTTATGCACATAAATCCGATAACATAAAGTCCATATTTGGTTTGGAAGCGTCCATGGTCGAGCAGTATATTTTATTCCGCTTCAAGTAACAGATTAAGGTACTATGCTCAAATTGATCGATTCATTCCCAACTAAGAAGCACCAACTTTGCACTAGTCTATGGATCATACAATTATATTAATATCAAAACCAATAGCAGGGTACAACGCCCCAGCTATTTGACTATAACAGGCAAAAAAAAAAAAAAAAAATACGCTAGGATAAACTTTTAAAAATCGACTTTTGGCCAGCTAGAATCGGTAAATCACGGTACGGTTTGGGAAATCTTACTATGATTGATGCCTAACACAAGATTATTAATATTATTTTTTAGCTCATTAACACTAGAACGCCCGGAAGGAGTTGATCCGACTCCGACTATATGATTAAATGTCAACTGGGACCAGGAATTATTTCATAAAATAAGTTAAATTTAAACCACGTAGATTTACGTTAAATACATCAGTCAAATAATTTTAAATAAGAATTCTGGTGTCAGATATTTTTATGAAACTTGAGTAAAATTTCCGGGCGTTCTAGTGTTAATTCTCTAATATTTGCAGATGTACGCGTATAGTAGTACACTTTAATTAGGTGGAAAATGTAAGGTAATTGTGAACATCACAGGATCTTTTTCGCGCTCCAATTAGAAGTCCATATTTATTTATTTTTTTTTAATAATTCCATAAACGAATATACCAGCTGCATAATATGAATAAAAAGGAAAGTGTACTGCAATTAATACATTGCAATGCAAGATTAAACAAGATTTGTCAGTATACAGATGAGTATTATGTTCATTTTCCTGCATAAACGATCAAATTTATATTAGAGATATAGAGTATTTTTTCATAATTCCATTAAAATATGGGTTAATTTTCTTTCATTTAGAATTTCGGTTGAAGCATATTGGGTTCATGTTGACTTCACCTACAATTTTTGGGCTCAGGTCAGGACTCTAATGTCATAATAATATAGGATTGCCACAAACACACGAATTTAAGAAATTATCCCTCGAAGTCGGTTTTACAATATAACTATTTGTTTAGAACAATTCTCGGATTAAGTTTACTCAGAGATGCAAGCGCTGCGTCACAAATGGCTAATTGCTACCACTAATTTTTTATAGTATTCCTCACCTTATTTAATGACAAAATTTCTGAGATTCAAGGAAGCGAAGAATACTGTTAAAATTTACAGGTGAAAATCAGCAATTTGTGGAGCAGCGCTTGCATCCCTGAGTTCACCTTTACTTCTTTATATTTTAGCTTATTTAAACATGAGGATAACTCTGTTGGTATGGGTATATACTTTTTTCCGTTTGTTCTAATTCCATATGATGTAATATGTTTTGCGTAAGATGCAGGGACCGATTTTCAAATTTAGGGGCTCTGGGCGCAGATGCTTACGGGGGATCCCTTACACCGATGCTTACAGGTAGCTCGAGTAAAAAAATGTTATTAAGAATTGTACTTACTAAGATAATCATTATTAACTTTAATAATTACTTGAAACAACCCATTAAAAATTTAATTTGATAATCATATATTAAATAATTGTTTCATAGTTATGAAACTTAAATGAATAGATGTTTTATAATAAATTTTGTGGTGCTGTTTATCTTTTCCATGCAATTCCATATATCTGGAATGACAAAGTATGCAACAACTAATAATATTTTTTCTGCAGTACCAAACAATATTTATTTAAAATACTAGGGGGCTCTTCCACCTACAAACTCACTCACCAACCCGCGAATAATCTGGCGAGAGCAGGAACAGGGTTAAATAAAAATTTAAAATACAATATATTTTAAAATGATAACTAAAAAAAAAAAAAAAAAATTCCCTATAACAAAGTAATTAAAAATGCATGTTTCAGACAAAATAGACGATTTTATAAAAATTCAGTACGAACACAAGAGAATGTAGAATGAAATGTTACATTCCATTACACGTTAAAACCACATAGATTTTGGACAATAACTGAAAAACTTTTAGCAGGATTTGAGGGCTCCTGATTTTAAGGGGCCCTGGGCCTATACCCCAAATGCCCTGCTGTAAATCAAGCACTGGTAAGAGGTTAGATTGTAACTTTAGAAGATTATGAAATTAAAAACTGTAACTTTTGCCAAATTTGTATTTAATTCTTTAAACATTATCACATTAGAAACTCCTTTTTAGGTTTGTATATAGATAAAAGGTGATATAGAGAAAACGTTTCCGTCCTTGTCTACCCCGATTATGTTTTGAAATAATAATAATAATAATTTTGTTGGTTTTGGAAATAAGTTTTATTCTTATCATTTTACGAAATTATTTGTATACAGTTCTGTCAGTAAGTTGCCTTTTAGTTTTTGAAAGTGAAAAGCTATTTTGTTCAATTTGAAATATGTTTTTTTCCAAAATGAAGAAAAATCTTCCATTAACTTATTTGAAAAAAGAAAATTTAAATTAATTTCTATTGTTCTTGATATTGATGTAATTTTATCTTTTCTTATATAAATAACTATTTAGAATTCTGTGCCAATCAATTATTTATCAGGTTTCGAGAAAGAAAGCTTATTTTGAAAAAGAGATATATAGTATACATTTAGTATATAGAGATTATAGACAGAAATAACAAAAAATTAATATTATTATAAAAATAATGGACTTGATTTCTTTTGTTATCTTTGTATGCAAATATTCAGTCATCGAAAAAGAAAAGATTTTTTTTTTCGTATTCCTCTGTGGTGTAGAAAATGCATTTCGATCGTTTATTAGCAATATTAATCTGAATATCGTTGTTAGGAATGAACTTATCAATTGTAAACGTGCTTTTATTTAGTGTTTCACCAAAACAATATTTTAATGTCTTGGGGAACCACATTTCTCCTTCGATTCCAAGTTCCTTCAATAGTAATATATCCAAATTTCTTATTTTCCTTAATACAAATGATTTAGGAATTGCAACAGAAACATTTGCATTGTTAAGCATTTTTATTCTATTATTATTATTTGAGAACATCCTTAAGGGGGTTATCGACAAAATAATTTATCCCACTCAATGACGCAAATCTTTCTGGTGTATTCACGGACTCACTTTAATACGAAAAGTATGAAATCTGCACACACCAATAAAAATGCGTTAGACTCAAACAGCGTTTTCATTTTTCGATGAATGCATTGCATCAAGTTAAAAGATGTTATCTCATGAAGACCAGTCTCGGGCTGTATTCTCCGATAATTGGTTTAATTTACAACTTTCTGAAAATTGTTTTCCCTTTAGAGAAATATAGAAAGCGCTATTCGATTTCAGAGGTTCTGAATAAGGAAACCTTCACATTATTTACGTTTTCAAAGAAAAAGAAATTCAGGAATGTTCCAGAAAGTAAGTCTTAATTTGTCAAAAGACTTCAGAAGGTCAGTGTCCCACGCAAAGCATTCGAATGCATTATGGTAGTTATAAAATTCAAACTGTCTGACACATCGCTGAACAAATTTTTTTTAGCAAGCGCATAAAATTGAAAGCAAGTTCCATCATTCAGTTTTATATAAAGGCAAATGATCTTTCAGAAAATGTTGTCAAAAGTGCGTCTTGAACCGAAATTTGGACGTGACAGCCCGATAAAGGTAATCTAAGAGAGACCGCGCATTCACATAACTCAAGATGTAATACATTTATCGAAAAATACTTTACTTTAATACTTTAAAATACTTTAATAATTTTGAATTCGGGCTCACTTAAGGAGGTTTTGAATCATGATATTGTCCTTCATCTTCTTTTTATAATTGTCTACTGATAATTAAAATATTAAAAATCAACTTCACACGCAGATATCGTTGATGTATACGAGAAAAAAAAAATCATGCGTCAAACATAGATTATGAAACACTTTCCAATACATTCAGGATAATGTAACAAAACTGCACCGTTTAATAAGTTAAAATAGTATGTCTAATTCAACCATATGGACACGCATAACACATTTGAAAATCCAATTTCAACTGTTCCCATCTACATTCGGAAATTTATCCGAATTCTTTGACTAGCCCTGTGTATGATATATAGAGTTGTATCTATTAACTACATGCATGCCAAAATTTAGTTAAGTTAAGAAATACATATACCTCACTTGAAAATTGCCCTTCAGCAATTTCCGCTAATAAGAAGAATTCTTTTGTGCAAACCTGCATATGAGGTATGAAATTTATATACAACGAGTAACATACAAAAAATTAGTTAAATTTAAAAGCACACACCGAATTTTAAAACGAACTTCCAGCAATTATATAAGGTCATTGTGCCTAAATGTGATAACCCTTAAATGCGATAATGTTCTTTTCCTTGCAATCTTAATGCAAGAATTATAAATAATTTCTGATTAATGAAGTATCCTATCTTAATGAACAAAACCCGAAATATTTATCTACATTTAAAACGTTTTATATCAAACAAATTCCCATTCTAATGGACGTCGTTCATTTTATATCGCCCCGATGTTCCCTAAATGCGATAAAAAATCCCAAAATCGGTTCAAGTTTTTTTTTCTGTTAACTTTGAAGATCAAATAAAATTACTGACGTCAATGGCTACAATGTGTGTTTCATTTAACAGCAAAGTTAGCAGCTCGGAAAAACGCGAAAAATTTTCAGATTTGAGTTCTAAAGTTTTCTACGCACTTAGGCAACTTGTTTTCTTCAGTGGCTTATTAGCGACAAAGATGATGTCCGAAATGCGGCATAGCTGCCAGAATCTTATGCTTTTCAGTGCCACAAAAATTTTATAGTAAATTTTACAATATTAAATCTCTGTAATTTGCCGATTAAATAAGGAAAAAGTTTCTATCAAATTTTTGTAGTACGAAAAAGCGAAGAGTTGACAGCTGTGAATGCAGAGAGACTTTTAGGATATAAACTAATGTATATTTATATGATATTTTCATAAATTGCATTAAAATTATGTTTAAAGCAGGAATTGTGTTTAAATAAGCTCTGTTGAGTCAATAAATTAAGAATTTCAAGATGATCTTCCAATAGTGTTTTCTTTTACCGCGAACTTAAACATGTATTTGAAATGATCAAAATAGAAAAATACTCATCTTTAAATTTTTTTATTTAAAAAATGGCATTTTCCAATTCAGTCGGTGCACCGTAAAAAAATGGTAACGTTCCGCGTTTATTCTGGGATCGATTTTTCTTTTCATAAGTTTTTATAACAGAAAGTTATAATTTCTTTTCAGAAATATTCCTACTACTCGTATGTACTGGTGATAATTAATTCGCTAGCACGTGCATTTGCCACCAATGTGTCTATTCCTTTTACAGAAAGTTCACAAATATTTCAGATGAACGTTCTCGAATAATTTAGAAAATTTTGAGTTAGTTCAAAACATTTCTAGAGATTTTCAAATAAAGACATACAGCGCAACACAAATGACCCCCCCCCCCCCCAAACATACACAACTCGCGCTGCTGAAAACGTTGCAAGCCGGAGGAGTGTTGCCAGTGGACTACTATTTTTTTATTCGGATTTCTTGATTGGCATCACTTTTCTGAAATGGTAAAATTTTCCTTGTTTTCGCCTTAATTAATGTGTCACAAAATACGGCGAATTTTACGATTCCAAAAAAGTGGTGGCAATCAAGAAATCTGAATTTTAAAAAAGTAGCCCATTGGCAACACTGAGCGGGAGTATCACAGACAACGAACGCGTTCTCTTCACGCGGTACCAGCGTAATGCAAGACCACAGAGAGAAATGTATATATGAAGAATGCTTTTAGTGTAAACTGGTGGGAATATGAATTTTTATTTTTTAGTCAGATCCGAGCAAAATAATAGCATCGTAAACAATTTCAAAAATTGTTAAACATTTTAAATTTCAAAACGAATCTGTATTTTGTAAAGCAGGTGTGGAGAACCCGTTGCCAGTGGACAAATTGCCATCACTATTTCTGAAGAGCAATTTATTTTAACCCTTAAATGCCTGATTTTTCAAAAATCATTGTAATAATGTTTTTCGGCTTTTATTTTTTAAATAAATCATGGGAAAAATACTTTAAAAAATCCTACTTTGTTTTAAGTATAGTTTACGGCTAAAAAACAGTTTGTTACTAATCGGCAATACTGGTGTTTAATTTAAAAATAATTTCCCTTGATAAAATTCTATAATATTAAACACAGAAGAATTTTAGGAACTATAATAAGAAATAAATTTTACTTACTCACTGCAGGTCAAAATAGGATATTTCGCAAGCTTCCAAACAAAACAAAACGAACAAGTAGCAACAATTGAAAATTTAATCTTTATTCTTAAACAGCGCAAGTGTTGCTATCTACATGTTGAAAATCGATTTAATAATATTTTCAGAATGTATTTTATTGGCAACATTAGGCATTATAGCTTCAATATTATTCTAATAGTATTTTACAGCCTAAATTGTGTATGTTTCCGAAAAGCAACACCAGGCATTTAAGGGTTAAGACACAAATTATGGAGCTAATGTTTTAAAAAGAAAAAAATAGAATATTTAGGAAATGCTGCAATTCTTATAAAAAACTTTCAAAAGAACAAACGTCTTTGGAATATGCATGGAACTTTATCATTTGTTTTCAAAACTAAAGGTTAAAATCAGTGGCGTAGCCAGGATGGGGGTCCAGATGCTCTCTATACCAATAATTTTGTAAAGTTTTCTTCGGCTAACTAGATTTTCTGCTATTCATTAATAGAAGAAAACTTTTAAATGTTAGTGGTATCCAGATCATTTGGACCCCCAACTTGGCTACGCCACAGGTTAAAATGTTTATCTGCTTTCAAATATGCTTACTAAGTGATGTTTTTAATCTGCTTATGTAAAACTTCATTTCCACCAGTTCCCACTAAAAACAACGTTGAAATATAAATTTAATTAAGATGTTATGGTTCACGCTTACCCAGTTCGGGTGTGTGCCCTGTACGTAAACAGTACTTTCCCGCAGTGTTGCCAGATGGGCTACTTTTTTGAAATGGTAAAATGTACCTTATTTAATGACATATTAATTAAGGCAAAAACAAAGTGAATTTTACCGATTCAAAAAAGTGGTGCCAATCATGAAATCTGAATTTTAAAAAAGTAACCCACTGGCAACACTGCCTTCCCGAGCGCCGAGTTGGGGGCCATTGCATACTGTAGCCATATTCGATGCAGCGTCGGTATTGCCAGATGTTCGTTTGAAATCGAACCGTGGGAACGCAAATGTGTCATTTTCATATAGGACCTTCCTACATTTTCGTATTCCGCGGAAGCTAACCCATCTTCTGCTTTTGAAAGGCGTTTGATAAAAACAATTTCGCAGAAAATTCAAAATCCTACGAAAAAGCGAAACGCCGTAGAGTCAAACTTTGCTGCATGTTTAAAAACTGTAGCATATATCGAAAAACAAAATAGACAATGAAAAAATATAAGCAGCGTCAAAAAAATAAATAAGAGAGAATAATTAAAGTGTAAAAAATCAAAAACAGCATTTCAAAAACAAAATTCATTACAGACCTGAAGTCAGTCACTAAAACAACTTGGAAGTAAAACTTCAAAAACCTGAACCTTAATCGTATATAGATCCATACCATTCAGATATGAAAAAGAAAAATTGAGGCCTACACGGAAGGTGAAAATCAAAAATGCTTTAAAAGCAAACTGAAAAGATTTTGTAAAACTTGTTGTATCAGTCATTCATTACTTCCTGTTTTATTGATGGTCAAAGTTAAAAGTCTGTTAAATATGGGTTTTGAAGTATGCATTATTTAAGTATAATGTATTCAAGATTATGTACCGTTATGATTGTTTATGTAAATTATTAGTTTAATCAGTTGTTTAATAATAAGATATTCAACATTCAATTTTAGGTATTTCAACAATTTAATAAGTAATTAAAATAATTGTAGCAATTAAATAAATATTTTAAGATGCAATGACATGTGTAAAACTCATTTGTCACAGTTAGGACATTGGACGTCTCATTTAGGATTTAACTACCGTAAATGTGACAAAAAGGACCTGAATACGGCAATGGCATATTGTTGGCTTATAGTAAAAATAGCGAATCAATTTTTACGAAATAAGTTAGTTTTGTACTAAAGGCACAGTATTCAACAATTTTCTACTTTTTATAATATATATTTATTGACAAAATGCCAAATATTCCCTAAATGCGACAAAACTATGGGGAATCGCGTCGCATTTAGGCACAATGATCTTACCCCCAAAACAATACTATAACCGATTTCTTTTGTGTGTCCGTGTAAATGAACGACAAATGCTCTGAATGCCTTATTCTACAGTAATCATCTTGCGGTGCAATTCAGTGATTTATATCAGTTTCAATACATTTGAAATAGCGTAATCTCAAAAAATACTCTACAAACGATTTTCTCTCATATACCATATTGTAATGGAATTCTTTTGACTGCCCCTGTAAATGAACTATTAATCCCACATACTTCATATACAATACCAAGCATGCGTTGGTGACCCTAAATAACGTTTATCAATTACATGAAAATCCGAGTATATTTACGAGAGTTAGAGTGTGGACAGACGGACAGACAAATTTAATGCATAAACACTTTTCAACTTGGTTGGAAAATGTTAAAAATGACTTAAAACCCAGGTATATAGTTTTTTGTACACGTGTCAGTTATTTAAAAATAATAATAATAATATAAATTTTTAATTTATTTTCTCCGCACTCGCACATAAAGGAAATTAAAGGCGCCTTTTTTCATTGTTTTGTTTTTCTGGCAACATAAGTGTACCGTATTTACACTGTAAAAAAAAAAGACAAATGTTTCTTAATGTGCCTCTTATCTTTCTTAAGTGCTTCGAAAATATCATTCAACCTCGTCGAGTTACCTGCGATTCCTTAAAGCATTTCTTTATCTTCAGAAACTTCTGTACGCAATGGATTTCAGAGATTTAAAGAAGTACTTTTGAAATAAAAGTTTATTTTGCTGTTTGTAATTTTTGGAAAAGATTCCCAGTAGTTCTTACAATGTAGAAATCAACTTTATCAATCCGGAATAGCGATTTTTTGGATGCTTTCAATTCTCAAGTAAAAATTTTCATGTTTCAAAAACATGATAAATTAGAAGCATTAGTATTAGCATTAATAGTGAAATTAATATTATTTAACTACTCTCGCATGTATAAATTATCTTACGCAGCTGAGACTGTTTACTTGAGAATTGATAGTATCCGAAAATCCTATATTCGGGACGGAGAAAATGGATTATAACAGTATAAAAACTTCTTGGAAATGTTTCCAAAAATTACGGGAGGCAAAAGAAACTTTTATTACAGAAATGTTTTTTAAAGACTCGGAAATCTATTGCTTTCAAATGCTTATACAGATATTAACCCTTTATCTACTGACGGTACTTATAAGTACCATTAAATTAACTCGTTATAAAATTCATTTAATACATTGATTAGTTGTAACAGAACTTAGATTGAGTTATAGATACATTACTTTATCTTGTTCCAAAAGCATTATTGGTTACACAAAACAAAAACATTTTTAAAAGGAGGATTTCTTTTGCCTTTGCATCTTTTCAGCTTTCTAGCGTTGGGGTGGGGGGGGGGGGGAAGGAATTTTTCAATTCGGAAATATTTCTATTGTAAGAACATTATATTTGTGCATTTCCTAATTCTACAAAATACTAAGAAAAATATTTAAAATAAAAGATTTGAGTGGAGTTATAAATATTGCACAAAATCCCTATAAATTCTAATTTAATTAATCCCTCTAAATCCTTCAATACTTCTAAAATCCTTCTAAAATTTATTAAATGATTGTGTAAATCTTCTAATTTAGTTTAAACAATTCACGAAAAATGCTTTAGAAGATAAAATTTTTATGAATTCATAATTCAGTAGATAAAGGGTTAAGATATAAAGATTTTCGGAATTGCGATTAACTCGGAAGTGATTTTATTATAATTTCGTAAACCTTAAGAATAGTGCTGGAATACCTTCTTGCCTTAAACTCGTTTGCCACTACAATATTCGAAATGTAATCTTCGACTAATTTAATAGGAAAGTTTCTGTCATTAAATAAATTAAATTATTGTGTGTCAAAATAGTGTCATATTGGCGGCCCACGGGCGAGCGGTTGTGAGCGGTTCTACTTAAGATTGATAAGAGCTAGATTAAGACGCATTTATCTTTTTTACAGAGTAGGATTTTTCAGTATTTATTTAATCTGAAGGGAATAATAACAATAACGACAACAACAATACTAATAATAACAATAAGAATTATTATTATAATAATAAAAAATGATAATAAAAATAATAACAATTAATGCGTAAGATATGCGATATAAAAGAATAAAAGTTCAAGTATTTAAACTACAATTTTTTATACTTACATAAAACAAGTATATTTGTAGACAGTCATGGAACAGTGGTGCAGCAGTTTGGCGTTTGTCATCACTAAATTTTAATAGTATTCTTTCACTTAAAAAATTTCAGAAATTCTTTTCTGATGCAAGACGAAGAATACTAATAAAATTTAGCGGTGTCAATTGATTCTCTGGTGATACACTGTTCCATCACTGTTTGTAGGGTAAAAAGAATTATTATTCGTACATTAAATGTATCATGTTGTCGAAATGTATCATCAAAATTTATCAATATAATATTCTTTTCTTCTAAAAAAGTACAATTTTAGGGAACTTTACAGTTCCGGAGCATAAAGTAATAAGAAATGGTTTTTCTTTAATCAATGATTTCAAAAGCGCAACCTGGGCTTCGTTAGCAACCATATTGAGGTACTTTTCAGTCGGGAGTATTTTTAACACTTTCCAACAAAGTTGAAAAGTGTTTATGCATTCGGTTTGTCTGTCCGTCTGTCCATGCTCGAACTCAAGTAAATATACTCGGATTTTTATGCAATTGAAAAATGTTATTGGTACTTATCATGTATGTTTAGAATTACATATGAAGCATTAATAGTTCCTTTAGAGTCATTAATAGTTCATTTAGAGTCAATAATAGTTCATTAGAAGCATTAATAGCTCATTAGCACTCAAAAAAATTCCATTACATTATGCTATATGGGAAAAAATCGTTTGGAGAGTATTTTAATGACATTACGCTATTTCAAATGTATTGAAACTGATATAAATCACTGAATTTCACTACAAGATGATTACTGTAGAATAGGGCATTCATTTGTTACTCATTTACAGGGACACACAAAAGAAATCGGTTACAATACTGACTTTGGGCAATAATTGCTGGATGTACGTTTTCAGTTCGGTATGTGCTTGTCAATTTAACTATTTTTTTGCGTGTTACTCGTTGAGACCGCGTATACAGGGCTGCACAAAAGAATTCACGTATCATGCTCCTTATTAGCTGAAATGGCTGAAGGGGAATTTTAACACTAGAACGCCCGCTACCATTTTTCCCCTAGAACGCCCGCAGGAGTCGCTTCGACTCCTGTCTGTTTCAAAAGAGAAAAAATAAACGAAACGCATAGAAATGAATAGAAGAGTGTAAATATAATATTTATATTTGAATTTAAGATTCATATATATATTTTACAATTGAAAGAACAATATTTATATAAGCATTTTTAAGAAATTGGAAAATATTTTTAAAGGAAATACTCACAGAATCGTTTCGAATTTTCAATCTGAAATACAGTTTTTGCAAGTATAGCAAGTTTTGGCCAAGCATTTTCCACAAACCATTTTCTTGCATGTTATGCAATCATTGAAAGTCATGTTGCCTTTACATAGTTTTACTTCGCATTTTCTTCTCTTTAGGGATTTTGTTTCAGATGATGTATCAGCGAGTCTTTTTCTTGTTGGTTAATTTTTAGCAGATGTATAATTTTGACGCAATTCATCTGCTAATAACTGATTAAATGCTTGTCTGCTTATTTTGTTTCTCCGGTAAATTCTTTATAAATGGTCCAGGCATTTATTGCTGCTAAATCTAAGAGATTGTAAAAAGTATGCACAGGCCATCTTCTGGAGGGCGCCTTCACTGAATATTTCCTAGCCATTTGATCAATAACGTCAACACCACACTTAGTTTCATTATAAAATCTAACAGTTTCTGGGATTTTCTTTTCGTTGTTTTCAATATCAATGAATGGGTGGAGAGGGCAAAGAATAATAACATTTTTCTTTCTCTTTCCTTGATACACGGTTAGAGTAGTACCGTTTTCTTCGTGTTTTAGAAATTTTGTTTCGTATAATTTATCTTTCGAATCTTTCAAAGTTTTTGGAATTTCTCTCCTAGTTTTTTTCATAGTGCCTACTAAACTAGTACCTTTCTTTTTCAGTTGTTCAGCCAAACGCAGTGACGTGAAATAATTATCAACCGTGACGTTAATGCCTTTGTTTAGAAATGGCTGCATCAATCGCATAACTACATATTCTGATAGTTTTTTCTGAAGGCCGTTCTTCACATTTGCCTAAATAAGGGAACGCATTCAGTAAGTACTTTGTTCGAAGGTCTACTGCAAGCCAAAACTTTTGTCCGTATTTATCCGGTTTTGAAGGTATGAATTGCGTGAAAGGACAACGCGTTTTGCTTGGAAATAACTGTTCATCTATTGTTATGTTTTCACCATGCTTGAAACAGGCAATACAGTTTTCAGTGAATCTATTCCATATATCAGATATCATTCCAAATTTATCTGTTTTTAAGCGTATAGATGTGGTAGATTTCAAATCGAATCTCAAAAAGCGTAAAATTTCACAAAACCCATTTCTTCCCACAGTTTCAGTGCAAAAATTCAAACCCCATGAGTTTGACCACAAAGAATGAATATCAATTCCATTTGCACCACATGCACCTCGGGCATACAAAATTCCAATAAAGGCATACAGCTCGTCTAACGTAACTGTCCAGTTATCGGTTTCAAGAACACGTCTTGCCTCTGTTTCTGTGCATCTTTGTATTTGTTCCAGCATTTTTTTATCTACAAATAACAGCCATGCACTCAAAACGCTTTCAGATTTCACGAATTTCTTAGCATAAATAGTTGGTCCAGTAGTCTGACACATGATATTTTGCTTCGGATATCTTCCAGAAATTTTCTTGTTTGCACAAATTTTCCATTGTGTGCCATCTGGAGCGACATGAATTCCACCTCTGTCAGATGCAATAATTAGCGCATCTTCATTTGTATCGGAATCTGATGAAGAATTATTTCCAATACTAATTTCTTGAATTTCGTTTTCATTTTCTGATAACTCACCACCTTCAGATTCATTATCTGAAAGCTCTCGTAATAGAGCAGTTATTTCGTCCGGTGTTAGAAATTTTTTCCATGACATTATGTTTTATTTTTAATAAAAAGGAAGAACGGGGTTGCTTAGCTATGATGAAACACAAGACTGATAAAAATTGAAACAAAAATTCAATTTGAATGATACAAAGAATTTCGCAAGCAGTACGCAATCATTTCAGCAGGTGCATGGAACTACCCATTTTTCTCAGCAAAAGGGGTGTAGAGAAAAGAGGAGCAAAAACTTTTACTTTCCTGATAACAGATAAAAATATTATGATTCCCAAGGTCATGTTACGCAAAAATAATGAAAGCATTTTAGAAATCTTACTTTGGAGTCGATTCGACTCCGTTGGGCGTTCTAGGGGTAATGCCTCATTATCAATTTATTAAATGTGCAAATAATTTATGAATTTCAGAATAAATAGAGATTATAAAAATAATAAAAGTCAAGGAAGCGGGGGAAAAAAAATAAAAATTTCTCAGAGATATGGATGTTTTAGGAGCATTTGGAGTCGAAACGACTCCATCGGGCGTTCTAGTGTTAAACTGAGGTGTATTTCTTAACTGAACTATAATTTTGCATGCATGATACAGTATAGCTACAGTATAGTAATAGATACGGTATAGATATAATAGATACAAATAGTTATGAACAGATACAAATCTATGTATTATATATAGGGCTGCTCAAAGATTTCGGTTACTTTTCCGATTATAGATGGGAACAGCTGAAATTGGGTTTTGAAATGTGTTGAATTAGAGAATGGTTTAATTAGACATAATATTTGAACTTATTAAAAGGGGAAGTTTTGTTACATTATTGGGAATGTGTTGGGAAGTGTTTCATAATCTATGCTTGATGCATGATTTTTACTTTCTTGTTTAGGTATGTCTCAGTTTGTAATTTAAACATGATGTATTTTTAAGACTGGGTGGGCATTTGGGGGGTAAATCTTTCGCTGCCGCTTTACTTGTCAAAAATCCGAGGAATAACTAGACAACCAAAGAGAAACGTCTATTATCCAGGGAGAATGTAATTATGATTTTTTTTTTCCGAGAATGCAAATGAATTTTAATTTTTAATTCTAAAATTGTTATTTATGTATTTTAACGCCTTAGTCTCAAGAAATAGAGTAAAACTAAAATTAATTTCTTTTCGAGTTTTCTAAAACTTTTGACCTTTCGTAAACTGAAAATTTTAGGATATCCCTAGATATGCCTAAATACCAAATGTCTAAGATATTAATTTTTTGCTGAATTTGAAATTTTTATAAAGAAAATAACACTGAATGTTTGGACATGCATCCATCCCGTACTGAGATCCTAGGAATAACTCAAATTTATAAAGTTTCTTGAAATTAGTTTTGTCAGGTGTCCCGCGTAAATCGGGACTTCAAATGTTCTTGGCACCAGTATTTTAAAGTAATATTCTTCGCCTTATCTAATGGCAGAACTATCTTATTCAACTTCTTATTAGATAGACCTGTTCTTCTAAATAAAATAATAGAGCGTATGAAATTTGTAGAAAATAACGAATTTTCATTTATGAGCCCTCTTCCTTTCGGAGTCATCTCGCTCGGTGCGCTATTTTTGGTCCTGGCTTGACCCTCGGCTTGGTTTCTGGTTTTGTACTTTGCGATTTGACATTTTTTTGTGTAATGTGTTTGCATTGTATTGTACTTTTGGTATTTGTTATATTAATAATTCTATACATCGATAGTATTAGATATGTATGTATATATATGTTTTTTTTTAAATAATGTATTTTATCGGTTAGGCAAAGTGGCCTTAAACCATGTTAAACTCCAGAGGCTGAAATGTATTCCCCCCGGGATTGCACTACATCACTAAAGCGAAAGCTGGGTTCCCGGGCGGTCATCTCTGTACATCTATCTCTGTGCATATATATTAACTATATATTCATGTTAGCGATGATAATTTTTTATGTTGTAAATACCATACTAGATTTGTACAAAAATAAAAAATAAACATAAAATAAAATAAATACCCCCTTTAACTCAAGGAAATATACTTGTTAGTTGTTTTCTTTCATATGCTTCACAATTTAACGTTTATATTTTTACCGCAATTCACCATAAATAAATATCAGCCTTTATATGAGTAACTCAATAGGAAACTATTTCAGAAACTCAAAATAATTTTTAATATAGTACATTTTAAATTCAAGAACCAATAAAAGTTAATTGTTTGTATTTTTATACTGTGTCATTAAATATTTGTTTTTCGACAATATATGTTCCAATAAAAATAAGCATTACTATCAAAGATTCTAAAGAAATTTATTTTATTACTCTCAAAAGAATTAATAATTTAAAAAAATGCAATCGCTTATTTATGATTAAATACGTATTAAATATTTACTTTTATGTTTCATAACTATATGTCTGAATTTTCTTTCTAAATATAAGCATTTATATCTGCGGCTTCAAAGCAAATTCATTTCATAGTCTCAATTTTTTCTTCATAAAATAAACATATTTTTCATTTCAAAACAAATACACGTTGATTATTTACTTTTATATGTGGTGTAATTACCTTTCTTATTTTAACTGCAATTCCTAGTATAAAATAAACCTTTGCCAATATTTTAAGAAAATATTTTTAAAAATGACAAAAGGATCCTAAAACAAAATAATTTTAGAAACACGAAAGTAATCTTTAAAAAATAAATGAATTTATTCATTCAAGAACAAATGAGCGCTAATTTTTCACGTTTTTATTTATTAAATATTTGTTTTTAACCATACTTCTCCAAAAGAAAAAAAATGGGCATTAATATATCAGTGAAACACAACTACAGGTCTGTATTTTGAGACTGCAATTTTCTTGATGAATGTAAGCATTTATATATACAAGAGGATAAACCCGGGATTACCAGGGTTACAGAATACAGGTAAAAACAATCATTTAAATTATTTCTGATGTTAACATCCTCTTTTCTCTGCACATACTAAATACACAGCGATCAAAGAGGTATTTTTCGAAAGGTTCTGAGAAGCTACAATCAGATTCACCAATTTTTCGAGCGATCAACTTTTCAATCGACTTTTCTGCCAACTTTTCGGCGTACAAATTGAAAAGAAGGTTGCAATTGTCGTTGCTACAGTTGGAGGAAAAACCGGTACTGTTATCAGTTATTATTTATCGCTCTTTCGTTGACGCAAATAAAGTTTCTGGAAACTTTGCGATAATTTTTCAGCTATTTGTGGATACGAATACCTTTTTAAAGCTCTATTTATATACAAACTGTGTTTTATGTCCCTTATATGTGATTGTTCGTTTACGCATTACTTCAAAACTCTTTCTTGATCATTCTTCCATTTCAGCTTAATCACAGCGGCATCCATCTTAGTAGTTGGTACACCGCTTCCTGAATACTAGGCCTAAGCGCTGACACAAAATGGCAACTGGCGAAGGCGGATTTTTTTTCAACGCTTGTACGATCACTTAAATATTCGTACCAATAATTTTTTTAAAGTTTTTTGCGTTCTATTTTTCTGAGATTAAGAAAGTCACGGAAATCCTTTATAAAATACTAGTGTCTACATTTAGGGAACCGTACCTACGTTAAAAAAAAAAAAATCCGCCTTCTGCAACCGCAATTTTTGTGTCAGCGCAAATTCATGCTCAAAAATTATTTTAAAAAGAGTATGAGTAAATTGCGATATAGTTTTCAAACAAATTGCATTTGAAAGTACATTTTTTTTAATTCCACGGTCTAAAAATAGAAAATGTGCGTTATTTAGAAAATTTAAAAATTTTAATAAATGTTAAACTTAATCGTCTGGTGTTTCAACCGTTAAAATGACGTCAGCATTACATACGGACGCATTTGTCTTTTTTAATATAGATATGAGCGTACGAATTTCAAAACTCGCCTTATCCAGAAAATCAAATTTTGGGATATCACGAAAAACCTCTAACTGCGTCCATCGCTTTTTATTGTAAATCATGATTTTACAGTGCCAGAAATACAGCATAAAACTAATTTTTCTGCTGATTGCATTTTTTTGTCGGTGCAAGTTTACCAACATAATATGTTGGTAGACAAAACACGATTTTTAAAATTTTGGATAAGGCAAGTTTTGAAACACAACCTCATATATAAAATAAACCTTTTTGTACATAAAATAAAAAATGACTACTAAATCACAAGATAAAATTGACATAATACACAGGGTGGCTGAAAAGTATTGGCGCGTTGTTTGGCGTGGATATTTTAGAACTAAAACTAAAGAAAGCATGCTTATTTTTTCTATTTTTGTCGTATTTTTTATGGACTTTCTTGTGATATATTATTCATTTACTTTAAAAGAGCTTATGTATTTTTAGTACAAAATTTTGGTATGACATTGTCTTACAGGGGTATTAAAGAAGGGACAGTAAGGTAAAAAAAGGGGACGGTAAGGATGGGACGGTAAGGAAAATTATCACCTCTTTTAGGTAAATCATGTTAAGACTAAGTGATAGCCACAATGTTCATTGATTTTTAGAAACAGTTGTTAACATTGGATTAAATTAAATTTTTTTTAAATTTACCTCGAAAAGTGCAAAAATAAACCTTGGGGACGGTAAGACTACCGATAAAGCCACTATCTTGAAACTGATATTTAAATGCTGATTTAAATTCTGAAGTAAATTTCCTGTCAAACAATTTTAGACATTTTTTCTCTAACGAACCTCTGCATGAGAAAAAACTTCAAAAAAAATTCTGTGGCTGCATCTGAAGTGATTTTCTGTTTAAGTTTATCAAGAGGGACGGTAAGGATGTAAAACCCAGGGATAGAGATCAAAAAATAATATCAACCATAAAAATGTGTGCAGGTTAATTTTTTGCTACATATTTATATAAAACAATTGTTCCAGTTTCGGAAAAAATTACATCGAATTACTTTTATTGAAACAATTTTATTCAGATAGCTCCAAACTTAAAAGTCAGCATCAGGGTAACGGGACGGTATAGGAGTTTTCCTAGTACTGGGACCCCCAACATCGTCCAAAACTTATTTATCTCATTAATATTGTTATGCAATCATACAATGGGACGTTCCCCAGTATATGAAATTAAAAAAAAAAAAAAACACAAAAAAGTGTATTAAAATAAAAATTATTATTCAGGGACATAAAAGTCAAAAGATTGTGAGAATGGCTCATATAATGAACTCATGGATATAACGAACGAAAATTTTGGTCCCGCCGATTTCCTATTGTATTTAATGCTAATTTAACATTTTATTGCGAACCTCCGAAATCTTAAGAATCGGCTAAAATGAACATTTTTTTCAGTCGACCACTGAATTTTTTTAAAAACTTTTTCGCAGTTGTGTAAACAACACTTCGACTCTAATTTCATAAGAAAATGTATGCTGGTCAGTGAAACACGGTACAAATCAGCGATAAGTCTGTTTATTAAAGGGTAGAAACAACTGCATTCTTTCCCGTTTACGATAGCCAGTCTGCAGGTGTGACTAACAATTAAAGCAACAGTTAAAGATAAAATGAATTTATTTCCATTTGTCTTTATTTTTAGTTAATTTAATTAGTATTGTGTCAGTTTATTGTAATGAATTTAGTCAATTTAATTAATTAATGATAATTTTTAATAGATTTTACGTGTAATTTTGTAACACATTGTTATTTATTATACATAGCAACTAATGAGCTATACATTTTGTGAACTCTAACATTTTTCTTAACGGTTTGGATGTAGCAAACCACCGGATATAGCGAACAGAACTTTTGATCCATTGGAGTTCGTTATAATGGAGTTTGACTGTATTGATTACCTTTTGTTAGAAATGCACGATGAATGTAGCTGCTTTTCGCATTTTATTATGTATTTATTTGTAAATATTTTTTTTTACGATTCTTATAATTGTTTTCAGTATCAATGCAACATTTCGCATTCCTTTGTAAATTCAAAATATATATTATGAAACATCTACTTTCAGGTTTATTTAATAGCCTTTGAATTGGATTTCGTATTATCATTTTTTTTATTGTTAGACATATATTAGCATAGGGTAGATATAATAACAGTTATAGTATTATATTTAGAAAAAGCTGATGGTGGTTTTCATTAAAATGTTCACTGTAAAAAAAATCTGTCAAATTGACAGGAAAAAACTGTCAATTTTGGCGCCAGTAAAAAACCGTTTAATTTACAAAAAAAAAAACTGTAATTTTTCATTAAAACACATATTTCTGTAAAAAATACAGATTTGTTAATAAAAAATTCCAAAATTCAGTTTCTTTTACAGAAAAAAACTGTTTTTCTTCAAAACAGTTTTTCTGTAAAAAATACAATTCTTTTCTGTAAAAATTACAGTTTTTTTTACAGTGTTTATACATATATGTGTATATATGTTACTATAACAATTAATGTAAAATATTATTACATGCCATCTTTAAATAAGAGATTCGGTCATTTTGTTATTCGAACTTGTAAATTATTTTTTAAATAAATATATATGTTTCTATACACTTTTATCTGTTGAACAATTATATTTCATATTTCGATCGTAATTTGCTCAACAAAAATAAGTATTTATTTCACTGACTCAAAAGTAAATTAATTTCAAAAAGAAAGAAACAAAGAAATGAAATACAAGAAAAAATAAGCTAATCATTTATTTTAATTTTTTTGCCTAATTTTATCTTTATACTGCTACCAAAATTATCTCAATAAAAACAAACATTTACAACAGCAGCCATTATCAGTCGTGTACAATCACGTTTTAATTTTTCCATAAGATTTTTAAGGATAAAAAATAATGACATGTTTTGTAATTATCTTAAGTATTATTAAATTAGGAATAACCTTAAGCATTATGTTTAGAATTCTTTTCAGAAAAGATTTTAATGATACGGAAAGTGACAGGTTTAGAAATTATCTTAATAGTGTTTTTCTAATCCTTTGTTTGTGCCTATTGTTGCAACATTTTAAAAAGTAAATAAAAAAGTCTTTCTCAGGATATTTTCAAAATGAGGAAGAATTTCGTGTAAATTATTTTAGAATAGATAGATTTTTGAGACTAAACATATTTATCCTTTTAGGTCTTATTATTATTTTTATTTTGGGGGAAAATTACTTTTTAGTTTAAAAAAATTAAAAGTGTTCATCCTAATGGCAAAAATTAAGACATATTGAAATCTAACTAACATACTGAGGATAGAGAAAAAGAATTATAGTTTTTTTTTTTTTTTTTTTTTTTTTTTTTTTTGTATAGGAAAACATCATTGACTAAGAGCATGTCTTCTACCTTACAAAAGATGCATTTGTATCATTTTTACCATATTTTTTTAGATTGTAATGCATTTTTTATTAAATCTGTACGTTGAATTATATTTTATTGTGCATAAACTTGAGAGACCAGACTAAGTAACTACTTTACGAAAGCCTTTTATAAGAAGGAGGAGCTTCTGCTGTTTTAACACTAGAATGACGGCGAGGGGCCATTTTGGCCCCATTCGTACGGATATATTTCGGTTCGAACCAGAAATTTCTTTATAAAACAAGTTTAAAAGATACAAAAGAAAAAAAGGGGCTAATTAAAGAAGTTAAACTGTTATAAATAAAAATTCTGGTATCAAATATTTTTATAAAACTTGGGTAAAAATCCCCGTCTTTCTAGTGTTAAAACACATATTTAAAAAAAAAAAAAAAAAAGAAAAAAAGAAAAAAGAAAAATCCGCCCGCAATGTGCTATGCTAATATTGCAGTAGTTATTTTACAATCTATTAACCCCTTACCCGCTGGTGTTGCGTTCACGCAACGGTCAAAATAAATGGACATATTTAAGTTATTTAGATACCCACCGCTATTTTTCAATTAAAAAATTGGCCTTAGTTAAAGATATAAAATTTTAAGATCATATAAAGCGAAAATTATCTTTCAGAGTTTGTGGTGGCAAACGACATTCAGCTAAAAAGTTGAAAATTTCAAACTGGTAGTTTTGGCGATTAATGGGTAAACCTTTTGGTAAACATTTGTTTCAGGGCTGCCAGTGGTGACTATATTTTAATTCACTATCTCGTACCACTTTCTCAAAACTTAAAAACTTTCATATACAGTTTGACAACATGTACAGTCGTGGGAAAAAAATGTAAACACCCCCTACTAACTCCTCAACAAATTATCGTAGAAGAAAGTCACTGGTACCGAACGATTGGAAATAAAGTCTACTTTTAAATGATGTATATAAAACTTACTTAAGGGGCTATCTATTTATTAAAACGAACCATAAATTTGTTTTTTTGTATAGCAGTACACAATTCTGACAGCATAAATGAACGCTACACCCTTCAATTAGCCTAACAAGAAATTTTTATGCAATTCGTACCATAAGTTTCCAATAAATTAATTATTTTAAAACATCCGTATTTTAATGTCTGTATTCAAATTGAAGTTCCGGTACTCGATCGTTAACCGAGAGAGTACCACTCCAGCAGTCAATGAAGCCTGCTAGATTACACGAAAGCAAAAGAAATTTCAAAATATCATCCTTTTGCCGTTTTTTAAAGCATAATTTGAAAACTACTTGGAAGAAAATTGCGAAATTTTGGATTTCCATAAAGTAGGACTTAATAAAATTAAATCCATAAAAACAAAGTGTAGGTTGCAATTCATATTTTTTTTTGTATATTAATTTCATAGTTCATAATTCATATCATAAAATTATAAAATTTTCAAATTCAACGTATTTATGTTTGGGTATATTAGTATTATTACTACACAAAAAATTAGCACATTAGGAGCATAATTTCAGGAGATATAAATAAAAATATGAAAATGTAATTTAATATTAGAAGCAATAAATTTTGAATGTTTATAATTCAAAAACTTATCATTCAAATGACTTGAAAGTTGGTGTCGTGGCACAGTTTTAACCAAAAATTTTATATATCTGGTTAAAATTGGGTATTGAAATTGAAAAAAATGAAGTTTGGATTCGTATTAATATGTAGATGGCCCCCTAAGAAAATTTTATATACATCATTTAAAAGCAGACTTTATTTTCAATCGTTCGGTACCAGTAACTTTGGTCTACGATAAATTGTTGAGGAGTTAGTAGGAGGTGTTTACTTTTTTTCCACGGCTGTACAAGAGTGCATGTACTATAAAATTTACTTAAAAAAGTAGTTGTATGGATATAATATAAAAATAAATGCCAGTGGCCAAATGCATGACGTTCTCACACGTCAAATGCCCTCAAAGTAACAACGCCCCCTGAATACTAGGCCTGAGCGCTGACACAAAAATGGTGGCTGTTTTAGGCGGATTTTTTTCAGCGTTTCTACGGATCCTTGAATTTAAGTACCAATATTTTTGTAAAAGAAAAAAAAAATCCGATTTATTTTTCTGAGATTAAATAATTAAAAAATACTTTTGGAAAATACTGGTGCCTAAGTTCAGGAAGCTGTACACGCTAAAAAAAATCCGCCTACGACTGCCACTATTTTTATGCCAGCGCTCAGGCCTAGTAGTCAAAGAGCGCTCAAATGACTAATATGGCTGATAGGATACGAAAGAATTCCTGAAAACTTCTGGAAAATGTTACGTTGCAACAGAATTACATAGACAAAATAGGATTACATACAATTTTCAAGTATTTTTTTTCTTCTTTTATCATAAATTATTGGTTCGGATAATTAGCCGCTATTTATAAACTTAAAGAATGAAATACATGATTGAGGTAAAAGGTCTCATCAACGGTATAAAGCATCAAGGGAAATTTTTTTTAAAATTATTATTACGAAATGCTGAACTATAAATGAAATGTTAATAGTAAATGTAAAGACATACTACCATTATTACATGCAGATAGTATAACAAAATGATTTTAAAGACAAAATAATAATAAAGACATGTATCATTATTGGGACACCAGACATGAAAGGCTTAAGGAATTTCATAATGATAAAAACTAAATTCTCATTTTTTGATCGAAATTACAATAACCATGTTCAAAAAACTTTAAACATGTGATTAAAAAAATAAAAGAAGAATAAAATTATTAATAAAACTTTGCAAAAACACAAACATGGTACGTCTGGACAGTGGATACTCAATTAACCCTTTCGGCCCTGGCGGTCACATATGTGTTCCTTACTTTTAAAATGCTTTAAACTGTAAATAACGACTTGCAGTAACGTAAAACCTCATAATCACATATGTGCATTCTACATTTTGACTTTTTAGTGGACCAGTAGCGTCATCTAGCTTCTAAATAGTAAAAAACAAAAAAGTTGAAAAAGTTTTAATTTTTTTTGTACTTTAAGAAAAAGTCAGTGCCGAAAGGGTTTAAACTTAAATTAGGGACTATTATTCCGAAAGAATAATTTGCGATAAACAATAAAAAATACTAGTATGTTTTTATGTCTGTTAAATCCTGTTGTAATACGACATTTTCCAAGCGTCTTCACAAAGTCTTCCTTCGACTACTGTCATAGGCAAAGAACGCGAAATAACTACATTCGTTAGGTTTCAGAAACTAACATACTCGCTACATTTAACTTCTGTGATTTGGTTAATTACTTTTAATTTTATTAGCGAAAAAGGATTTTTACCCCAAACTGAAAAAAAAAAAAAAAATCAGGGCCGAAAGGTTTACCACGTTAAAATTGATAAAATTTCAGCCATTTAATAAATACTAAAATACTATATAAATAAAATAAAAATTAGACTTTTCGGAATCATTTCTGAATCTCTCATCATTATACAACATTGCAGATACACGAACAATCACAAACGCAATATTCGTTCATTGAAAAAAAAGCAGCCCCGATTCCGCCTGAATATACTGTTTTACCCGATTATGACTTCAACTGATTAACTTTGTTTTTTTGTTTTTGTCCAAAACATGTTATTAGGTAGCTTTCATTACAAAAAGCTACCTATTGCAGCCGTTCGGAGGAAAGCGATTTCAAAAAATTTTGGTATATTTTCATCGATCATGACCCCCATTTGACTACTATTATTTCAGAATAATAACCTTAGCCTTATTTAATTGCAGAATTCAACGATTCAAAAAGGTGAAGATTACGATATCATTACTATTCGGAATACAGAGCATTACTATTCAAAACCTCTCTACATTTGAAATCTGAAGTAAAGCTGTTTTTTTCCCGATCACTATCAATTGATAGTATGAACAATCTAAGCAAATTCAGGCAAAGTTTGAGCTGTTTAACATCAACAGAAATCTCTACCATAACCCACATAAAATTCTGGATACGTGTAAAACTTTTTACTTTCAAGGTGAAGCATTATTTAGACGTTAGAATGCCACCTGCACTCTTTCAGAAGGTGAAGAGTGTAAACTGCGTGAACCTGCTCCTTTCGACATACACAAAAACTCTGAAACCTGACTTTAAAACGATTTGTAAGATGAAAATCTTCAAGAGACCTATAGTTAGATTAATAAAATACTTTCTTTAGTAAATTCAAATTACGCGTGACATTCAGAAATTATGTTCCGTTTGTAATTTATAACGAAGCTGTCCTGAAATCGCGTGAGTACACATGCGCGCCTAGCAGTCTGACAAATCAACAAAACAATGTTAGAAGAGAGCAGTACAGGAACTTTGTAGTGTGTTGAGGTAATGTTCAGGAAAATCGAAACATCCGCCACGTGTGAAAAATTCTCTCTCTTTTTTTAATGCGTAGAAAGAACGTGTCAGCAGCTGAAAATTGCCCTCATACTGGTAAAGAGCGTTTGGTGAACATACACTGTAAAAAAAAAAACGGACTAAAAAACGGAAATACTACTGGCAATCTAGACGCCAGTACTATTTCCGTTTTTTACGGGAATTTTTACCCATAAATTACAGAAAATTTTCCGTTTTTCTGATTAATATTTTCTGTAATTTATGGGTAAAAATTCCCGTAAAAAAACTGAAATAGTACTGGCGTCTAGATTGCCAGTAGTATTTCCGTTTTTTAGTCCGTTTTTTTACAGTGTATGATTCAATGGTATGGAGGGGAGTTCGATAGTTTAATGGATAGTGCGAGGACGTGATGCGAGGTCATTTCTGGAAACATTTTCTCATACACCCTATAGTTAAAATCTTAGCCTGCTTGATTTTCATCATTTTTTACATCCTGAAGATTTATTTATTGGCCCCAATTTACAGGATAATGATTCTGCAAAGAAAAGTTGGTTATCATCTAACGAGGCAATATTTTTCTTTATGGGGATACTAAGTATCGTGTGTATCTACAAGGTACATTCAAGTTCTAAGGTCTCCGATTTTTTTTCTAACTAACTACTCACCCGAAAACTATGAAACTGCTGTTACTTCTCGACGTAATCTCCCTACAGACGTACACAATTTTCACAACGCTGATGCCATGATTTATATGGCCGCGGCGAAGGTTTCTTTAGGAGTCTGTTTCGACCAATGGAAAATCGCTGAAGCAATAGCAGCACGGCTGGTGAATGTGCGGCCACGGAGAGTGTCTTTCATTGTTGGAAACAGTCAAAAGTCACTAGGAGCCAGGTCAGGTGAGTAGGGAGCATGAGAAATCACTTCAACGTTGTTTTCACGAAGAAATTGTTGTATAACGTTAGCCCGATGTGTGGGTGCGTTGTCTTGGTGAAACAGCACGATTTGCTTCAGCGATTTTCCAGAGGTCAAAACAGACTGCTAAAGAAGCCTTCGCCGCGGCCATGGAATCATGGCGTCAACGTTGTGAAAAATGTGTACGTCTGCAGGGAGATTATGTCGAGAAGTAATACCAGTTTCATAGTTTTAGGGTAAGTACTTAGTTAGAAAAAAAATAGGAGGCCTTAGAACTTGAATGCACCTCGTACAGGGTGTCACAGAACTTCGCGTACAAACTTGGAGTTGGGGGTAGAGAACATCGTTATGAACAATAATTACATAGGAAAGCATGGGCGGGAATCGATAGTTGGCGTTTTACGTCTTCTCGAGGTCGGCACGTGTGGTGTCCCGATTGTAGACGCCGACTGCGTGCGATAACATGAATCACAAGGACAACAACCCACACGGAACCCGACCACGAACCGCATAACAATGCTTCACTGTTAATGTGTGAATGAGTATCTGGGAGGACAGTTTAGTGGAGTAGAATATCTTACTACCTTGACTGGATGCTCGCATCTCGTTATTATTCAGGAGATTCTTCTAGAAATGCTTAACGATGTCCCGCATATGTTTGATGTGGAATGTTGTTTTAACATGATGGGGCGCCAACTCATTATGAAAGGAGCGTAAGTGACCATTTGGACCGGACATTTCGAAAAAATGGGATTGGGTGTTGCGGTCCCGTCGCATGCCCCTAGATCACCTGGTTTATGTTGATTATTTTCTCTGCTGTGCCATGAAGAGCATTGTGAACGACACGACCGTGAACTCTAAAATGGATCTCTATTCACGAATCTCCATCGCTGCAGCTGCGATCAACTGAACAACCAGAATATTCGAAAATGTTCGCCAATCCATGTAGCATAGGGGCCCCACCAGTGGCCGAGAGGTTCTGCTCTCGAAGCTGGTAGACGGGAGGTGCTGGGTTCGATCCCAATCGCGGCCGTCGGCCTAATCGTTCGGAGTTTTCGTGGTTTTCTTCGAGCCGTGGATCTTCCATGCGTTAATACGGATTAGGTTCCCTTAGAAAGACCCCCACGGAAGGCACTCCCCCCCGGGCCTATATCCCTCGTGCAGATAATTGGCCGTCAAAAATCAACCCAACCATGTAGCATAGGTATCATGCTTGTATCCATGTCAATGGGTGCAATTTAGAACACCTCCTGTGATGCTTGTAACTCATACACTGTACTATTTTCTGTATAATAAAGCGTTTTATACTGCTTTCTACATTGTACCTTACTGTGTCTTTGTGTCTCTTTATCACGTGAGAGTGACGTTTCCGCCGATGCTTTCCTGTGTAATTATGGTCCTAACGATGTTCTCTACCTCCTTTCAAAGTTTGTACGCAAAGTTTGGGGCACCCTGTAGATAAGTGCTTCAGTGGAAATGTAAATCGTGGTGAAAGAAACTCAAAACATATATATATTTCAATATCCAGTATAAATTTGTACTCCATTTCATTTTGTATTTTGCGATTGGATAATGAAACTTTCTTTCCGGATGTTCCACATGTTTCACATTCATCATGTGAAAATTATGAATATCTTAAGTTTTTGTCGAAATTTCCTGTGCAGAAAATATGCAGCGCAAATTACGCTAGTACATATAGCGTTTAAATCCTACATCCTTCTCATGAAAATTTCCTACGTGATCAACATAAGCTGGCTTCCACCAATGGTCGATATACTTTTCCGCCCGCCTTGATCACATGACATTCAAGAACCGCAGCTGGTTTCTCTCGTTAACTGCGGTTCTTAGATAATGAAGTAGACAGATATGTCATTATGAGTTTCTAACAAAACGACGTAATTGTGAATAAAATTGTAGCAATACAAAAAAAAAAAAAAAATCAACATTTTTTTTTATCTACGCGAAAGCAGTGCTTAAAAACGACAAAACGGAATAAAAATATCAAATAAAATTGAATCCATATATTTTCTCTCTTTTAATTTAAAATTTGTCACTATTCTATTATTTTAACAAGGACTACCTTGCTTTGAAATTGCCGCTAAATTACTGTATTTTTTGCAGAATTAAGTTGAGTGTATATTATATGGCAACGCTTCCGTTAGCTATTTTAATAAAAAAGAAAGGGTAAATCAATAAGAGAGAATACGCAAACGACATTTTTCTTCTACTTATTTTATTTCCCCACAAATGAAAGAAGAAGCTAAACCAGAAATGCCAAGGTAAAAAAGAAAATTAAATCTTATTGATATGAGTTCTTTTTTAATATTTTCCTGCGAGCAATATTTTTGCCGTCAAAAGAAAGAAATGCAATTCTAATTAGTTAGGGGGAGAAAGAAAAAAAGTTAAGAAACTTTTTGATTCTCAGCCTGGAATTTCTCTTTTTGGGAAAAAAAAAAAGATAGGATTTACCTTTGTATCTTTTCTTGGAAAAGAAAGCTTATTATGTAAAACCTTTTATATATTCACCCTATATTAATTAGAGCTTTATGTTTAGAGAGAAGTTTTTTATTAATTTATTACTTGGATAATAGGCCTAAACTTTCACATTTGTTTCCCTTTTATAGAATTTATAGATACATATTGACCATTAAAAAATTACATTGTATAAAATTACTATGTATGAATTTGATCCTGCAATAGCTTTACAAGGACTTTTATTAGAGATATTACCTCAGTATAACATGAAAATAAAAAGTAATCCACTTGTAGTAAGACTAAAAACATAAATCATACATAAGGTACTATTTGGAATTAAAAATTTACCGAACTTTCCTCAGATACGGATACAGAAGAGCGCACAGCCGTGTAAGGAATACCATGACTTGCTATGTCCTCTGATTCTTTCGAGACACGCACTGTTGCAAATTTAACGAATTTCTGAATATCACTATTTCCTAATAGTTTGCTTTATTTAATCACAGTATGTCTGACATTAAATAAGGCAAATAGTACTATTCGGAAATAGAGGTATTAAAATGTCCACTAAATTGGCAGCACTGATGTGACATTTACTACTAAAGAAGGGCCGACAAAATTTTCATGATACGAGAAAAGTCTATTGTGCATTATAAAAATTTGATAGTATCATTAAAAATTCTTAATTTTTTTCTTTATTAACTGAGCTTGTGTTTTCTGTGCTTATTTTAAATTATCGTTTTAAAACTTCAAACATCGCTGAAAAAAATTTACGAATTCGGTTTGTCTAGTCGTTGTCTGACTCGTGTAAATATACTCGGATTTCCATGCAATTGATATATGTTGTTGAGGTTTACAATGGCGTGTTCGGTATTGAAAATGAAGTGTGTACCATTTATGGTTAGCTTGCAGATACACAAAAAAGTATTCCGTTACATTAAGTTTATCAGGGAAAAATAGTTTTCCATGCATTTAGTAATGTGAAACTAATTCAAACATAATGAAATGTATATGCGTCATTGAGGTATATGATAATATGTTTTCTATGGAGTATAGAATAAATAGCAATAAATTATAATTCATTTACAGAGACACTCAAAAGTATTCTGTTACATTACGGTCAATGGGAAAAATCGTGTTCAGTGAATTTACTGTTTGAAACATAATGAAACTGATAGCACCACTGACGTGGATGGCAAAATACTTTTATGTTAAAGTATCATGGAGGGAAGAGATAGATGGAGATGCAGTACGCCGTAAAAACGGTTTGTAATATGATGCGCATTATCGCTCAAATTTAAATTTTCTCATTCGGCCCAAACAAAACAAGCGCGTGGAACTGGGACCGAATTATTTGATATCTCCCGTGTATTTTTTTTTCTCTAAATGAAAATGATCTGCTTATATTTAAGTCTTCTAAAGTAGCATTTCATTGTATTATGAATTAATAACTGTATTACTAGAAGATTTCTTCCTTTTTTTTTTCGAAAGCACGTGATTGTGTTTGGACCGAACGTAGCGGATTTGAGAGTTACATTTTTGGCGTCACTTCTAGCCACCACACTTCATCTCTATTCTTTCTCTTTAAGCTATGGTAAAGTACAGAGTAAGTAGCAGTTATAGTTCGTTTACAGGGACGCACAAAAACATTCCATTGCATTATTATCTATGGGGAAAATTGTTTGCAGTGTATTTTAATGATGTTACGCTTTTTCAATGACATTGATGTACATTTCTAACATGTACTATAGCATGTTTTCCATAGGTTACAGAGTATGTATAATCTATCGTTTATTTACAAAGACACTCAAAAGAATTCAGTCACAGGACTAACTATGAGCCATAACTTCTGCAGGTGCGTTTTCAGGTGATTTGAATACTTAACTAAGTGTTGATGTATTACGATGTGTGTAGATTATATACAGGATTGCTTTAAAGAATTCGTACACATTACCAGCTATGGGCAGCAATAGTTGAAAATGAATTTTAACTGCGTTCTGTTTTTTAAATGTTTATTTAGAGATATCGCATTGTATTGTTTCTTAACAGTATTCTCATAGTGTTGGAAAGTGTTACATAATTTATGTCGTCATGAGTGTTTTTTCGTTCCTGTTTTTTTTTCTTTCTTTAAACGTGCTTCCAAATACTGAATATTTACTTTGCTGAAAATTCGAAACTAATTTATGGACCAAACGTATTACAGTTTGCACTTATATTTGGGTTTTGTGATCTCATATACAGCAACGCAGATGGAGGCTGGGTATGGAATTAGGTTATCATAGGTTTTGAGATTTAGGAAAAATAATTACTTACAGACCTTATAATTAATAAATTATTCCCAGTGCAAAATCTACTAATAAAGATAAACAAAGAATTGTGAATGCATATTTAAGTGCAAATATCTAACAAAGCTATTATTTTTTTTATATATGTTGTGATGTAGTTGGTTGTTCCATCACATTGACTGTGATAGCCTGAAAATCGTAAAACCGCAAATATGATACTCTTTTTTAGACAGATCATTTTCCTTCAAATGAAAAGGGAAAACGTTGTTCGATGTCTGGCAACAAATGCATGATATTTTTATGTGGTAACGATTAAAAATAGACTCTTGAATGTGTCATATATAATATCCATTTTGGATTTCGGAACAGCCTTAAAGAGCCAACATAATATATAAAAGAAGAAGAAATTATTAAAATCGATGATTTAAAAGTTGAGTCCTCCCCTGTTAGTCTATTACTACACTTCTACACGCATCCCACACTGTAAAACAATGATAAAGTTCCTTGTACACGCTATGAATGTTTTTAATTTGTATGCGTTTTTATAATGATTAAACAATTTGCTAGAAAATTCTAAATTCCTTTTCTGAAAAATTAATTGCAGAACGTCCGCGATTAAATGAATTGAAAAGCCGTAATTTTCGAAGTTTTATTCCGTAGAAATGGTGACTACTGGCTCACCAGCATACAGGTTTGCCAACAATGGCGTAGAGAAAGATCCAATCGATATCTTACTCATAAAAATAAATCCAGGAACGCTCCTTCGAAATAATGGGCACATCCGTTGGACATTATTTTCCAGTCGCCCCAGAAAAGTGTCTAGAAAATAACAGGAGCTTTACTTACAAGGGGAGGTTCCGAGGTCGGGGGAACAGAATGGAGTACACATTAGGGTGGGCCGAAAAATACTTTTTTTTTTATTTCCGATGATGGGTAGTGCGGAAAAGTTGCCACTGGTGGCACTAAGTTTACGCAAAAAGTTTGAGATTTTTTGGACAATTACTTTATTTGCCGCAAATGGCTTGAAGTTTTGCTCAAAAGCAGATTTTTGAATTTTTTTAGCGAAAATTAAAAAATGTTAAATTAAATTTATTTTCGTTGAATTTACTTGAAATGTCATGTTTAGTGTACGAAATGTTTAAATAAGCTGTGATTATATATTATTTATTAGTTATGTGTATTTTGAATTAGGTGATTTTTAAAGCCTTTTCGCGTATAACTGAGCATAAGTTGTAAGTATTGTTTGGTTCGTTCGTCGGTTTGTCTCTTTCGTCTTTATTATGTTTCTCGCTCTTCCTTCGGTTTTTCAATGCGTTCAGAGTCACATATTTGAATGCCGGACCACAGCATCTCTTGAGAGAAATTCTCAAATGAGAGGAGAATGTGGAGTAAAAATCAATGAGAACGCAATCAGTCACAGAGGTGCCGGAGCTCGCACTAATCTTCCGTAATGCGTGGATTAATTTAACCCAGTTTAACAAAGTTTCAAAACAGAAAAATTATTTGATGAATCTGTATTTATTTAATTCCAGTTTTCTACGTGGAACTTATTTAATTTCATCTTTGAAAAAACATTCCGGTACGAAATGCATTAAACCAGGGTTAAATTAACCCACATATTACGGAGGATTAGTGGAAACTTGGCACCTATGCAGTCATCATAAAGATGAGGGAAGAAATAGGAGATGGGAGTAACTGCGAGATGGGATGTTAATTATTTTTCTACTCTAAAATACAGCTATTGTCAGAAGATTGAAAAAGTGGTAACTTTGAAGCAGGCAGGTGGCCTGAATCAGAATTTGAACAAGGGCCTTCAAAAGCAAACACTCCCAAACGCATATCCCTTTCTCATACAGCGTTCGCCGGATTACGAACTGGTATAGCATATAGGTAAATTGCGTTAAGAGCTTCATCCGTGCTTCAGGATGCAGGAATTGTAACAACCAGGAATAAGGATCACGTCATCGATAAAGACTTGATCAGGAGACAGAAAAAGGAAATTGAAAAGAAGATACAGGGGGAGGAATATCTTGGAGGATGAAAAATTACAAACATATATTTTTATTGTAGAACGATCTTCATAGCAAAAAGGGAACACGCGGCACCCTCGAGAGAAATATGAAGCACATATTACTAACGACGTGTGAAAATGTACGTAACAATTTCAACGAGCCTATTCCTGATTCATGTACATCAGAAAGGCAAAAGGCTGAATATTTGAGTACTCTATTAAGCTAGCTCCGCTTCAGTTGGTAAAGATCAAGTGGTTCTACTATCTAGTTTAGACAGTTGATGTCATTGTCAGAGTGGAAACTCGTTCGCATGAAGAATAAATATAAAATGTTGCAGTTCTCTTCTTGGTTTTTTCCAAAGCAGAGTTTATTCTGGTTTATAAAATTATGTAATGATTTTGCTATTTCTCCGCAGTGACCAGAAGGAGGTGTCAAGTGACCAAATATTCCGAAACATGTTCAGAGAACATAGTGATATCTCTCTCGCCTTTTTGTCGACAGTGTTGCAAGCCCCCTTTTTTCTATGAAGATTTTTTATTTTTCTGCTATGAAAACAGATGATTGTATTATTTCTTCCTCCTCCTGTATCTTCTTTCCACGTTTCTTTTTATTCCTTGTGACCAAGTCTTTATCGATGATGAGATCCTTATTTCATGTTGTCACAATTACTGCATTATTTGCTTACTTGTACGCGAAAAAGCTATAAAAGTCACCTAATTCAAAATGCATATAACTATTAAATAATACATAATCAGAGCTTATTTAAACATTTCGTACACTAAATATGACATTTCAAGTAAATTCAGCTAAAATAACTTAAATTTAATGTTTTTTAAATTTTTGCTGAAAAAGTTCAAAAATCAGCATTTGAGCAAAACTTCAAGCAATTTGCGGCAAATGAAGGAATAGTCCGAAAAATCTCAAAATTTTTGCGTGAGCTTAGTGCTACCAGTGGCAACTTTTCCGCACTACCTATCATCGAAAATCGGAAAAAAAAGTTTTTTTCAACCCACCCGAGTGCACGGTTTTACGTTACGGTTTACGTTACGGTTTACATTACGCTTTACAATCGAAGAAATTCCCCCCTTTGGCTTTTGAGAAGTGACTCAGCAACATGGTTGATACATACTGAATTTGAGACATTTCTTTGAGGGTTCGAACCCCAGTCAGACTTGTTTTTCGCAATGAAAATTTTTATCAATTATTTTCGAGCCACAATTGAAAAATATGTTTATAATAATTGAAATTTATGAAAACTATAATTGAATATATGTTTCCTAGCATATACATTTTTGACTAGGGAATTTTGTATACATAAAATTAAATAATAAAGTAGACCGATTTTCATTTCTATAGACCAGAAAATTTTGCCTTTATTTAAAAGTATTTACAGATATTTAACATGTTCACGCCGGCGCGGTGAGTCACACTCGACTGTTTCAGAGCTGCCAAGTCTCCGGCCTTTTGGATACCAGTATTTTAATACAGAAAATGTTGTTTTATTTAATTAGAACAATGTGGTGATTTAAAGGAGCAACATTTTCTCTAAAATAACAGTGGTGTGCAAAAAGTAGGAGATTTGACAACTCTGAGACAGTCGAGTGTGACTCACCGCGCCGGCGTGAACGTGTTAAATGAATAATCTGCTATTTTTAACAGAGAAATAAATTAAAATACTTGATAAAAATACGTGAATAAATATATATATATATATTTATTTTCATTATGTAAATGCTTCGAATATTTTATGGTTTATTAAAAATATACTTTTAGATTTTTAATATGATTTTTTTAAATCTGGGATTCTCGATCAACTGGCCGATTTCAATAACTGGTCTCGATCTCAATAACTGGCTACGTAATAATTTTTTTCAGAAATTAAATTTTTTCTTGTTTAATGCGTCTTATAATACAGTTTAATTGCATAAACACAATTTTAATAGCGAAATTTTGCATAATTATATATTTAATAAGAAATAAAGACAAATTAAATAAATAAATAAATAGAAACAGTCAATTGATACTTGTATAGACCACAGAATTTTGCTTGTTATAAAATTTATTTACTATTATTTACATAAAAAAGCTACTATTTTTCACGGTGAATTAAATGAAAATACATTATATAAAATTATAATATGATGCTCTAATTATTTTTTAAATTGTAATTTTTCTATTATCAGAATAATATTTCAAAAAGTATTGTTTATTGAACAATTAGCTTTTTAACTTTTGAATTTTTAAAATCTTGTATTCTTATGTTTACAATTAGAATAACTGCCTATGTAGTTAAAAAATAAGTTCTAAAAAAGATTGATTTTCTAAAAATAGTTATTACGTAGGTAGTAACTTCAAAACCATGAATAATAATAACAATAAAAAATCACAATTCAAAAGAATATTTTTACAAAATCTTGAAACATTTGAAATATTTGCATAATGAAACAAAATTTAAATAATATATTTATTCACGTATTCATATCACATATTTTATTTCTCTGTAAAAATTAGTAGATTATTTATTGAAATAACTGTAAATAATTTTTAATAAGAGATAAAAATTCTGATATATATATATATATATATATATATATAGATGTCTGGTGAAATATAAAGTGCCTACTTTTTTTATTTTACTTTTAATTAAATATTTAAACATGTAAAATTTCATAGTTAAAAATGTACTCATATGCTACGAAACATATATTAAATTTATATTTTTTGTAAATTTAAATTATTATACACTTTTTTTCAATTGTGGTTAAAAATAATTGATAAAAACTTTCGTTGCGAAAAATAAGCCTGACTAGGATTCGAACTCACAAAGAAAAATCCAGGGTTCGTACGGAAACCGTTATTTTCAAGGCCCAATATCAGAACGGTTTTATAGAAAAAAACAAAATCTAGTTTAAACGGACGAAATTTCGCCTTATTTCAGGAGAGATTTTCCATAAGAAAATACTGGTACCGAATAATTTCTTAGACATGAAATTCAAGCACCCGTACGAACCCTGAAATCTCAAATACAGCATACTGCTAACCATGCTGCTGAGTCGCTTGTCAAAGGAAGAAATTTATCCGATTATAAATTGTGACGTAAACTTATAGACTTATTTTCGCGAGACTACCTGGGTATTGCACTTTAAGACTTTCATATATTTATATACTAACTATACTCTATCGATACACAAACGTTCACCCCATTCTGTGTCCCTGACTTCGGAACCTCTCCTTGTAAATAATTCTGAAACACTTCACATAAATATCAGTAAGCATCATTTGAAACATTAGGAATGCCCCTGTTCACTTCAGAGGAAGGCTAGAGATTTCCAGTGGAATATTCCAGAATCATTCATTAAATTTTCTAAAAAAATTCAGGGGTGTCAAACTGTGGCCCATCAGATACCACTATTTTTTTAAGGGAATCGCCGACCTCTTGAATCGCAGAGATTTGGTGATTAGATAAGGCAGTGATTACTATAAAATTTTAGTGGTATCTGGCGGGCCACAATTTGACACCTCTGTTCTTAATAGACGTTTCTAGATTCTTTTTCTTTTGAAATTTCTGCATCAAATGCTCGCTCTACCAATCGCAATTTGCGAATGTAAAATCTTTGATGCGGAAAGAAAAATCACTGATCAGAGAGAGAGTTTTTCTTTTGATAAATTTAAAGTACATTCCAGTACCAATTTTGTTCGGCAGATTTATCCAGGATAGCTTTGTTGGTTGTTATTGACCGCTAAAGCCAAAGACCAGGGTTCATCTCCCATCCTGGACACTTTTTCATTCAGTTGAAAAAATTACAACTCATTTAAAATTATCACAGCATAAACAAATTTGAAATCCTTTAAATTTAAGAACACGGAAAGCGTATATTGGACATGTCAGGTGTGACGATACTGCCTGTCAGCGCGGCAACAGTCATCACTTCAGAATACTATTCTTTGACTTATTTAATAACAGAAGTTCTGCGATTTATGTTTCAAAATAAACAACGCACGATAAATATATCAGTTGTTATCTTCTTTTTTGATTTATGACGGAGATTTCAGCTCCATAATAATTATATAAAGGAAATTGTATACTATAATTTATAACGCAAATTTCCAGCACGAATGCATTGTGTTAGAATTAATTTACCCGTTTATGTGAAAGTACTTAAGAATTTTCTCCATTTTGGTAATGTTCTTTTTCTCATTGAACGAGGCCAGTCTGAAAATAGTAGAATTCTAAGGGAATTGTAAGAGAATTGAAAATAGAATGAGCTTTTGATTGATAAAAAGACAAAGTAGGCAGGAAGGGCTAGTACCTTCTCTATATTTAAGCGACTATCTAATGTATCTTATGGGTTTGTGATATAGATGTGTGTATTACCTTAATTCTGAACTTTTTATGTTTTTTTTTTGTTATTGTTGTTGTTATTTTGGGTTAGTTACAATTGAAAGTGAGTTTTTGATAGATTTTGTTTTTTAGCTTTATTTGAAGATTTTGCCTTAATTTTGATATTAACACTATTCTTTTATCTGAAAAAAAGGTATTCCAGTAATCCCCTATTTAATGCCCAAATCACAACGCTTTAAAAAGATAAAAAAAAAAAATTAGTTTGATATTAAGAGAGTGACAAAATTAATATTTTAGATATTTAACGCTCCTATTATAGGATCATTGCTTTTAAAAATGGGTATTTTGAAAGATTTCTTTCTAAGTTCAGAGTTGCTAAGTCTCCAGATTTCTGCACACCACTATTAACTTAGAGAAAGTGTTCTTTTAAATCCCTCAAATCCTCCAATTAATTAACACAACATTTTTTGTTTTAAAATATTGATATCCAAAAAAGCCGGAGACTTGGAAACTTTGTAAGTTTGTATTAAGTATCACCCTTTTTTTCATCTTGTTAAACATCACTATGTAATTAGCTCCACCAATAAATTTTAATAAAAAATTACGTCTTATTTAAGTGCCTTATTCATGCGAAATTTCTCTTTCAATTATGGTAAAATTTTCTAATTGTTTTTACTGGTGGCAGTTTACCCATGTATTATAATCTTTTTAACTACCACTGACAGGAGGCAGTTTATGTTGTCACAATATGGCGTTAAACGCGGGGCCTGACTATTGCCGAAGTAAACTTCTACCAGTGTGCTTGGCCATAATTTTGACTAAAATTCTGCATTACTAAGGCGTTTAATGTACTGCAAAAAATATTCTTAAAATATAGTGCTGCGAATAGAATATAAAAATAGAATCATATAAAAAAAAGCTAGCCTTCGATAAGGATTAATGTAGGGGAGACTGGGGATGAAACGGACAAGGGATGAAACGGACACTCAAAATTTGAGGACGAAAATAAAATGCAGAAATTTTCAATTTTGTCTCAATCGATGGTGATACTTGTTCTATCTTAATAATCCTTCAAACTGACGTCAGCAATTGTAGCATTGTAGGTGGTGAAAGCAAAACTTGTTTTTATATGAAAAAGTAAATTTTGATCTTGCTTTTCTTTTTGTCTCTAAAAAATTAATATTGTGTTTAGCATTATAATATTTAGGTTATTTAGAACTATAAAGCATGCACTTTATAAGAATACCGGTATATTTTGTTAGCTAAAATACTGTCATGCATGGTTACATATTTATTTAGCTAGGTGGGTATCGGGTTGAAAGGGGCAGTAACTGAGGGGTTGAAAAGGACATGTCACTTTCAACACCTCGTGTTTTATTATTATTTAAACAAAATATTATTTATGTTTTGTAAAATTTAAGTTATAATTTTAGTTTTTTATGTACAAAAAATGAATGCATTACTATGCAGAACAAAAATATACAAATATTACAATAACATATACTTACAATTTTGGTATTTTTTCCTTTTTCAAAAATTATCAAACAGTCAATATGGTTCGAAAATATAAAAGGAAATTTTCGAAAAATCCAATTTACTAAAGAAGCAATGAAGTGTGCTGTATCTGAAGAAGAGGACAAAGGACTGTCTATTAGATCAACAGCTAAAGCCTATGGCATTGAAAAGTCCTGTTTAGAAAGAATTGTTCTAAAATTTAAGAATGCACAAGCAGATGAATTTCAATACACCCATTTGGTAAAAAAAAAGTTTTTAGTGAAAGTCAGTAAAAAGAGTTAGCTTCAAATTTGCTCTAAGCATCTAATATGAACTATGGTTTAACAATTGTGCATATGAGTATTCAGTTTCTTTGAATTTTCGAAATATGTCCCTGTCTCGGGAAACAAACAAGCAAGCTGGAAATCATTGGTTCCAAGATTTTAATCAACAAAATTCATTATTTTCTCTTACGAAAACCTATAGCCATTAGTTTAACAAGTAGTACAAGTTTCAACAAAGCTAATGTTGATATTTTTTAAACACCTTTAGTCAGTTATGAATCGTTAAAAATTCACACGGAATATAATACATAACTGTGATGAAACAAGTTTAATGACAGACCACAAGCCACTAAATATAGTAGCAAAACGTGGTGAAAACAATTTTCTGAGGTAGCATCAGCTGAACGTGGTACACTTGTCACACTTTTGTTTCTGCATCAGGTAACTCTGTTCAACAGTATTCGTTTTTCCAAGGAAGAATTATAAAGAGTTCATGCTCGAAGCTGCACCATCCCAGAGGCTTGGACATGCTCATCAAAGTTGGTGGATGATCGCAGAATTTTTTTAAAGCAATTGTGTATTAGTTTAATATTCTAGTTGTACCAAAACTGATCCTACTCTTCTGTGATTTGATAATCATTAAAGCAATACACATATATAAAGCAATAAAATTTGCAAAAGGTAATGGAATAATTATGGTAACATTCCTGTCGCACTTTATCCACAAACTCCTGAAAAGTACTCAGAATGAATTCAAAGTACATTTTTTCAGAAAAAAGGATTAAATTAGAATAAATTTTATAAAATATTAATAATATAATTATAATATATATTAATAATAAAATAATAATATAATATTATATAAATTAAAAAATTAGAATAAATTTTATTTAATGATTTTCATGAAAAAAGCGAAATTTTTATACGCCTCAAATATACACACATAATCAACATGATACAATTTTGCAATTCTTTCAGAAAGTTAACATTAAGAATTTTAACGTTATGTTTTTTTTATTCATTTTTAAGTCTGAAACAGTTTGTACCTTTCTTTATGATCAAATAACTTACGATACAGAACCATAGAAATTCTAAAAGAAGTATAAATTTTATTTAATGTTTTTATACAAAAGATAAAGAAATAAATAAGGAAAAATTTTAAGATTCTGAAATATACATATATGTTTGAAAAGATTTAACGATGCAATTCTTTTTAGTATATTTCGAAATACCAAAATATAGAAGTGAAAAGTAAAGTTCGCTTATTTTTCTCTTTAAAATGCGATTCACTTAATGTTTTCTGAAATAAAGTAAGTTCATTTCGTATAGCGTGAAAGAAAAGTTCTATTTACTTCTTAAACAGTTCATTTGCAGTAATGACCAAGAAAATGTTTTCCAAGAGATTTTTCACTCACGAACAAATGAAGTTTACGTTTTCTACTCGTAAAAATAAAAAAGAATAGCATAAAACTCATACATTTTTTTACTTTTATTACAAGAAGAATGTTTAAGCTATGATTAGAAAATGGAAGAAGTGTAAAGCTTCATGTGACCACCAAATTTGACACTGTGAAAATAATGTTAAATGACTTTGAAGCAAGTAAAATTTAAATGATTTTTAAATTTAATTACAACTTCTTGAAACGAAAAGGTCTTTTGTTATTCTATTTAAAATTTTCCTTCAAAAGATTAAATTCATATTTTTATTCAGAAGCTAAGACGATATTAAAACTTTATTTTTTTTTATTTCGCTTTAAACATTTTAACAGTTTTCAAATTTATTAAAATATATTTAATTTTGGGTTGTCTGCTTGCCTGTTCCTCACTGTTGTAACTATTGCGAAAATTGGCAGTTAGCAAGATAATAAGACTAACAATAATATATGAATCATTGTGACGGTAACCGAACTACGATACCTTGAATTCGTCTCTTTATGGATCTCAGGTGACCTTCACTTCGCGACTTCACTGTGAAGTTACTGTGACCGGTTTTTGAGTCACGCGTCGCAAGGCAACTACAAAACAACACCACTTGCGATTCACTTTTAAATTTGCATGGGACATATGAGCGTCGCAGTGACGCATTTTCTAAGTCACGTAGCAGCAATGTGGAAGTAAGAATTTCATTTGGGTCACGATGGTTCCACATTTTGTTCAGATTCAGGCCGCAGTATAATTAGGATTTTTCTTATTGACAATAATCTCTAAGGTATTTATTTATAGTTGTTTATAGAAAAAAAAAGTTGAATATATTGCTATTTATAAGTACTTTTTGATAGAAATAATTTTACAATATAGGTTTTTCAAACAAAGAAAAATTTAATATACATTTTGAGGCGTTCTGGGAGGCAAAAGCCTTATAAAATATCGCATTTTTACTGTTTTGACTTTTAAATGATAATTTAGCGCTTTTAGAATAGAATTAGAAAATTAGAATAAATGTTAGATCCATTTATCGCAGAATGTATTTCGTCAAGATTCGTCATGTTAAAAATTGGGATAGGAGGGGTAATAAGACGCAGACTAATTCACATTTAATAAAACATTTTCTATCATACATATTGACATTTAATATAACATTTACTATACATATTTACTTTTATTATCACATTTGCTATCACATAGGGTAAAGAAATTAAAACAAAATTAATATTTTTAGGTTTTTTTTATATATAAATCTTCAGACTAAATCTCTACTACGGCCTAACTTTGCTTGATAAAAAATTTCACATGATAAATTTTTTACGCTGGTAGCGGCTCTGATGGGAATTTGCATAAAACTTTAAAATGGATTTCTTTTATATTTTCTCACATAGCAACCATACACCAAGTTAAAATTAGGTAATACAGATTGTGTTAAATTATTTATTAATATTTTATATTTTAATATATGTGATTTTCCGAGTGAACCTAACGTATAGGGAAAATAATTTTATTTTCATCGGCGTCAGATTGTTGGGCTATAAGGCTGAGAATATAATATTCTTGATAGTTTTACGACCCTTCATTTATGACAGCGGCATAGAATGCCAGATAACAGCTCAGGCCACGGAGGAGTAAGGCGACGAGAAGTTACTATATAGGTTCGAGGTGTTGTGTAAAGATATTTAGCGCGCTTTTGGAAAAGTGTTAAATAGTGATTCAGGACTAATATAGACGATCTATATATTTTTTTACATGATGTAATTTCATGAACGATCTTTGAAAGAGTTACATGGCGATTTTTTATTTTGATGATTTGATCAGATAGAGGTTGATGGACTCGAAATGGAATAGAAATACGGATTTGTTTTAACTTCATAGTCTCATCTTCAGAGAGAGATATTGAACAACTGCGTTTTCCTCTCAGTGGCTCAAGAAAGTAATATTAGGTAGTTTTTATTACAAAAAGCTACCTATTGCAGCCGTTCGGAGGAAAGCGATTTCAAAAAATTTTGGTATATTTTCATCGATCATGACCCCAAGACCACGAAACCACCCTCCGTTCAAAATTTATATATATATCTGACCTATGTCACACTGTAACTCTCGTAATTATGAACCGATTTCGATGTAATTCGGTGTGTACATAGTACATACCAATGTCTCGACCGAGTTCGTTGGCCAGCTTCATCCGCTGTTTTGTTTCAAAATGGCGGCCATTTAAAATTTTTAAAAAAATTTTAAATTTGAAATGTGGTACCAAAAAATTAAAAATTGAACAATAATTTTTCTTATATATTTGACCTTTATACAAAGATTCCGGAGCAGTTTTTGTTTCGTCTATATCTTAAAAAATGGCTGAGTTATAGCATTTTGAATTTCTAGCGTGGCTGACATTTTGAAACGTCCTGAATTTTGTCACGCGATAAAAGGTGTATTTATGAACCGATTTCGATTTAATTAGGTGTGTACATAGTACATACCAATGTCTCAACCGAATTCGTTGGCCAGCTTCATCCGCCATTTTGTTTCAAAATGGCGGTCATTTAAATTTTTTTTAACTTAAAAATTTGAAATGTGGTACCAAAAAATTGAAAATGGAAAAATATTTTTTCCTTATGTATTTGACCTTTATACAAAGATTTCGGAGCAGTTTTTGTTTCGTCTATATCTTATAAAATGGCTGAGTTGCAGCATTTTGAATTTCTAGCGTGGCTGACATTTTGAAACGTCCTGAATTTTGTCACGCGATAAAAGACGTATTTATGAACCGATTTGGATGTAACTTCGTTTATACATAGTAATACCAATGTCTCGACCGGGTTCGTTGGCCAGCTTCATCCGCCATCTTGTTTAAAATGGCGGCCATTTAAATTTTTAAGAAAAAATTAAATTTGAAATGTGGTACCAAAAAATTGAAAATTGAAAAAATATTTTCTTCTTATGTGTTTGACCTTGATAAAAAGATTCGGGAGCAGTTTTTGTTTCATCTATATCTTAAGAAATGGCTGAGTTATAGCATTTTGAATTTCTAGCGTGGCTGACATTTTGAAACGTCCTGATATTTGTCACGTAATAACAGGCGTATTTATGAACCGATTTGGATGTACCTTGGTGCGTACATAGTACATACAAATATCTCGACCGAGTTCGTTGGCCAGCTTCATCCGCCATCTTGTTTCAAAATGGCGGCCGTTTAAAATAAATTTAAAAAATAAAAAAAATAAAATGAGATACCAAAAATTTGAAAAATGGAAAAGATTTTTTTCGTATGTGTTTGACCTTAATACAAAGATTCCGGAACAGTTTTTGTTTCGTCTATATCTAAAACAATGGCTGAGTAATAGCATTTTGAATTTCTATTGTGGCTGACATTTTAAAACGACCTGATTTTTGTCACGCGATAACAGGCGTATTTATGAACCGATTTGGATGTAACTTGGTCGGTACATAGTACATACCAATGTCTCGACCGAGTTCGTTGGCCAGCTTCATTTGCCATCTTTTTTCAAAAGGGTTGCCATTAAAAAAATTAAATTTAAAATTTAAAATGAGGTATTAAAAAATTGGAAAAGGAAAAAGATTTTTTTATGTGTTTGGCCTTGATACAAAGATTCCGGAGCAATTTATTTCTGAAAATTTGTTATTTTGTTTATATCTTAAAAAATGGTTGAATTATAGCACTTTGAATTTCTAGCATGGCTAACATTTTGAAACGATCTTGTATTTGTCACGCGATAACACACGTATTCGCCTATTTCGATGTAAGAAGGCATGTGGATAGTATACATCAATACCTCGACCAAGTTCGCTGGCCAGATTCATCAGCCATCTTGTTTCAAAATGGCGGCCATTAAATAATATATATATATATATATATATTTAAAGTGAGGTGCAAAAAAATTGGAAATTGAAAAAGGTTTCTTTCTTAAGTATTTGACCATGATATAAGGATTCAGGAGCATTTTTTGTTTGTCTTTAACTTAAAAAATTGCTAAGATATAGCAGTTTCAATTTCTATTCTGGGTCACATTTTGAAAAATCTGATTTTTTGCATGCGACAGCACTCGTACATATCAACCGATTCCGATGTGAGTGAGCATGTGCCCAGCAATTACTAAGGCCTCGACCAAGTTCACTGGTTAGCCTCATCCACCATGTTGTCTTAAAATGGCAGGCACTTTAAGAAATCGCCGAATTTGGCAGCCAAGTATAAGTTACTTTAAAGAAACGCAGCTTGGATAAAGCTGACTAATTTCGCGAAATTCTCATTCATTATATTGATAAAAATTAGTATTGAATCTCCCATATTTGGTTTCCACTAAATTCAGCTTCGTGTGTTTGAATGATATAAATTGGCTTTTTTAAAATAAGGAATATGAAAGCTACCTCTTTCTCCCGGCACTGGCCGGAAGGATTTCTTATGGAATGTTTCGAAAAGATGATACTACAACTTTCCTGTGATGGTCAGGGTATGTGTGCCATCAGATATTATTTGCCGTCCCCGTGAGATGATGTGTGTCTCCAACAAGCCCAAGGTAGAGATTTTTTCGTTTTTGTCCATGTATAATATTAAAATATATTTATATTTACGGTTGGTTTAATATATAACCCTGTGTTGCGTGTCAAGGTCCTTAAGTTTTTTTCTTGTTTTCCTATTTTAATTAATCTAGATCATACTGAACTTAATGTGAATTTAATATTATAATTGCCGTAAGAACAAATAACGTGACTGCTAAGAATTAATGTAAGGAAAATTGTTCAATTTAACTAATTGCTTGATAGCAAAAGCTTTAGCATTGTATTATTCAGACAAAACAAATTTTGCTCGTTAATTATGATTTTAAATTGTTTGTAAGTCTTTTTGTAAATAATTTTTTGTTAATTGTAAAAATTAAATTACAACTGTTTATTTTTGCACTATGTGTTAATTATTTTGTCTAATAGGCCAATTTACCGCTTGGATTTATTTTAGTAATGTTAATCCTCAAGGGAATTTTTTTTATCCTTATAAGTTAAGGATTTGATCGCAATTACACGACGCATTTTCTTTTAATTATTGATTATTAAGTATTTGGTCTTTACCAGAGTAATTAATCACAAACAATTGCAGTATTAAAGTATACACTGGATACTTGGGGAAAGTAGTATATATATGTAGCCAATTTTGAGAAGGTATCTAATTTCTTCTAAGCATACGCACAAAACATAGATTTTTTATAAACTAAAGTATATATAATATTCAATTTCTTTTAACTATAATAAGTACAATTTTCGAATAAATTTAATTTTGAAAATAGTGCAAAAAATGTATAAAATGTGACACAGATTAAACTATTTAAAATAATGCAATTTTTTATTAATATTTTAAAATCTGAAAATATTTAGCGTAAACTAACATAAAACTGAAAAAAAAAACCGACAAATATTCTAGAATTTACAGTTACATTTTTAACATTATTTGGTGAAGAGTTAAGAACTTTCGACGCATCTAAGCTGGCGGAAATGCATCGATAAAAACACATTAAACTAGAAAAATAACCAACAACACAAATGCAAACCTGAAGAACAGAAATCTGAAATAAACAAAAACTAGTCAATCCCAAAACATTTTTTTTTATCTCATACATGTTAATAGTTCTTGAAAATGCAGCATATCAGCACCACCAGTTAGGTGATTTACATCAAAATCTAATCGGCAGCATCTTATTTCAACTTCTAACTGAATCTGAAGTTTGATGAAAATCCGTCCGTTAGTTTTTGAGATAGAGCTATTGCGGAAATCGTAAAAAAAATCTGCATAACAGCGCCACTTGTTGGGCGATTTACACCAAAAACTAACCAGGACAAATTTAAACCAGGGACTAACTGAATCTGAAGTTTGATGAAAATTTATGCATTAGTTCTTGAAATACAGCTATTGCGGAAATCGTGAAAAATATAGCATAGCAGCACAACCTTTAGGGAGATTTACACCAAAGTCTAAGCAACACTAATTTATATCAGGGACTAACTGAATCTGAAGTTTGATGAAAATTTGTGCATTAGTTCTTGAGATATAGCTACTGCAGAAATCGTGAAAAATGCAGCCTAACAATGCCAGCTGTTGTGCGATTTACACTAAACTGTAATCAACGCCAGTTTATAATATCAAGGTCTAACTAAATATAAAGTTTTGTGAAATTCTGTACATTATTTCTTGAGATATAGCGCCGGCAAAATGTTTGTCACATACAGACAGATTCTAAAAACCATCAAATCGTGTTCACGACATTTTAAAACGTGTAAATCCACCTAAATCCGGAAGTACAAATTTTTCACGAATCCAATACTTTCTTCTTGGATAGAAGAAAGTAAAAAGGACGGCATATTCTTTAATCGTTGGTTCAATATAAATTAAACATAAAGCTGATTTTATACTTTCTTAGTAAAGAATACTTTAGAATTGGTTTCATACCTTGTTTGACCGATCGCATGAATTTAATTAAAAATCATAATTTACGCGGCAGGTTACTCGCTAGTGTAACCAGGCAGCATCGTTCTAAAACAAATGGTAGATCAAAGGCGATAAAGATTAAAAGAAATCAGTTCTGCAAAGTAAGCAATGATGACTCACTTTAGTGAGATTCAAATTCTTTAATACACTCGTAAAAAACATTGCACAGAACAAATATAAGAACACATAATAAAATAAAACATCATAACTTGTCTATAAAAGGCTCATAAACAGCTGCAATACTACAAATTACATCTTTATTAGATCAGAGTTTAAAACAAACTAAACTTTACTGCTTTGTCATAATTATACCAGAACTGCACCATAGCCAGGACACAGAAGTGATTTTCTCGACAAGTCTCAGATCCAATGGTCCCACCATTGACCGAGAGGCGCTGTTCTCGAAGCTGGTAGACCGGAAGTGGTGGGTTTGAACCCAATCACACCCGTTAGCCTAATCGTTCGGGGTTTCCCGTGATTTCTTCGAACCTTGGATTTCCTTGCGTAAATACCGGCGAAGTTCCCTTAGAAAGATCCCCCAAGAAGGGCACTCCCCTTCTTTGGGCCTATATCCCTCGTGTTGATAATTGGCCGTCATAAAACAACATCCAACACTCAGACCCAGGGTGGAAGTGCACGTCATGTGAATCAGATTATTCAGTGACCACCGTCCTACAGTAGTGCCTGTCATGACAAGATGAACTTAGGCATAAACGTTTTGACTGTTACAATTATAAACTTTTATGTTTGGACTAAAATATTTAAATTTATCTTGAATTACAACCTGTTTATTTTGGTTATTTAAAAAGAAATTTCCTATTTGTGCATATTTTGTGTTATAAAAGAATAAACAATCTACTTTAAAAAATAAATATCGAAAACTTGAGATTTAAATGTTTTAGCATTATTTATCTTAATAACTAGATATTTTGATCACTGATTTTAATAAATTTGAAAACTGTTAAAACATATAAAGCGAAATGAAAGAAATAAAGTTTTAATATCGTCTTAGCTTCTGAATAAAAATATGAATTTAATCTTTTGAATGAAAATTTTAAATAGAATAACGAAAGACCTTTTCATTTCAAGAAGTTGTAATTAAATTTAAAAATCATTTAAATCTTACTTGCTTCAAAGTCATGTAACATTATTTTCACAATGTCAAATTTGGTGGTCACATGAACCTTTATACTTCTTCCATTTTCTAATCATAGCTTAAACTTTCTTCTTGTAATAAAAGTAAAAAAAATGTATGAGTTTTATGCTATTCGTTTTCATTTTTACGAGTAGAAAACGTGAACTTCATTTGTTCGTAAGTGAAAAATCTCTTGGAAAACATTTTCTTAGTCATACTGCAAATGAACTGTTTAAGAAGTAAACAGAACTTTTCTTTCATGCTATGCGAAATGAACTTGCTTTATTTCAGAAAACATTAAGTGAATCGCATTTTAAAGAGAAAAATAAGCGAACTTTACTTTTCACTTCAGTATTTTTGTATTTCGAAATATACTAAAAAGAATTGCATCGTTGAATCTTTTCAAATATATCTGTATATTCCAGAAGCCTAAAATTTTTCTTTATTTATTTCTTTATTTTTTGTATAAAAAACATTAAATAAAATTTATACTTCTTTTGGAATATCCATGATTCTGTGTCGTAAGTTATTTGATCATAAAGAAAGGTACAAACTGTTTCAGACTTAAAAATGAATAAAAAAACTAACGTTGATCACAGTTTTCTTAAAAAAATTTCGTTTTGTTTAGTTGAAAAAATATTTTGTTAGTAATCTATGATTGGCGGAGATATAAAAGAATGAAAAACAGAAAGTTTTACTTTTAGCGTTTTCATACAAAATTTTTCTACTCATTTTAAAAGATATCAATGTTGTACTTCTCTAGATATGTTTGCGTAGAATGTAATATAAGAAAGGTCGTTGTTTGCGTTTTATTAAAAACTTTTTGTTTGGCTTATTGTGAAGTTATTGTTTGAACTATTTTTTTAGCTAAATTTTTTTATTAATAGTATAAAAATTTCTATAAAATCAAAATTTCAATTAAAAATGGCTTTCACTGGAAACATTATTTAGACCTTAAATGTTTCTTCTTGTTTCAAAATTTTTTTCCTATTTACTTCAGATAAAATCAAAACAGAAAAGAAAGTACTTATAAAGCTATCAAATAATAAACTTGCACCTGAAGATTTGGATATATTTAACATTTTAATATAATTAAAATTAACGTATAACTATAAAATAATTAATTATATAATATTATATTAACATTAAATAATAACGTATTTAATGTTAATATTCAAAATTTAACATCAAAGTTTTTTTATCAATAGTATAAAACTTTCTATGAAAGGAAAAATTCAATTAAAAATGGCTTTTACTGAATACATTATTTAGACAATCAATGTTTTTTTTCTTGATCCAAACTTTTTTCCTGTTTACTTCACATAAAATCAAATCAGAAAAGAAAATACCTATAAAGCTATCAAATAATAAACTTGCACCTGAAGATTTGAATATATTCAACATTTGTAGCGTCTCATTTTATTTATTCATAAATGAAATGAGATTGAATATTTGAATTGATCATTTTTCAATTCAATATTTGTATGATTGAAATTTTAAGAAAATGTAAATATTTGTATATTTGGGATTTATATTTATTTTGTCTGTCCATGTTTTGCTCTGTAATATGTTGCGTAATTCATAAGTTATTTTGAATTACGAGTTGATAAAACCCCCAACAAAATCATGAAATTATAGTGTTTAGTACCTCTTGTATGTAGATAATTTTATATATATAAGTTAATTTTATATTATTGACAGATTTTTAAATTTGTATTATTTGTATTAATTATTTACGAGAAGATATTGAACCAGATTCTATATATTCCTACCTTTTTGTAACAATTTTGATTAAAAAAATTTAAATTTTAAAATAGGTTCTATCGCTACTACTTCTAGATAGATCCGTGCCCAATTAGCTACAACTGCAAGCGTTGACCAACTAGTTGACAAATATGGTATCAACCACAAATTCATTCTAATTCCTTCAAGAAACCCAAAAACCTCAGTACAGTCGAATATCGTTTTGTGATCTTTCGTAACCTGTGCCAAAATTGTGACTTCTTTCGTTTTTGTAGGAACGGTAGCAAAATAAACAGATAAATTTATTTCGGTCACCAAATTGCCATGCCTTCCAAAATGGGTCCCTGACCTGTTTGATAGAGTAAGTAATTTCTATATTTTATTTTCTTCTCTCTCATCGCAAGTAGTAAAACCCTGTATAATGAAAAAGAAATCTTTTTAAATGGGAAGTCTACGAAGGACACTGAATGCATTCTGACCGGAAAAAATGTCCCCTGGATTTTGAATTGACTTGATAACAGAAATATATTATTTAGCAATGAGCTTAACCCTTTATGTACTGAATTATGAATTCATAAAAAATATATTTTTAAAGCATTTTTCGGGAATTTTTGAAACTACATTAGAAGATTTACTTAATTATTTAATACATTTTAGAAGGATTTTAGAAGTTTTGAAGGATTTAGAAGGATTAATTAAATTTGAATTGATAGGGATTTTGTGCAATATTTATAAACCCACTCAAATCTTTCATTTTAAATATATTTCTTAGTATTTGTAGAATTAGGAAATGTAGAAGTATAATGTTCTTACAATAGAAATATAGAAATATTTCCGAATTGAAAAATCCGCCCCCCTCCTCCCTCAAGGCCATGAAAGCTGAAAAGATGCAAAGGTAAAAGAAATAATACTTTTAAAAATATTTATGTTTTGTGTAACCAATAATGCTCCTGTAATGAGATAAAGTAATGCATTAGTAAATCATTCTAAACTGTATTACTACTAATCGATGTATTAACTAAATTTTATAACAAGTTATTTTAAGTACTTATAAGTACTTACAAGTACCGTCAGTAGATAAAGGGTTAAAGTGAAATACCGATGGTAATTTGTAAAAATTGTGAATCGTGGTTATCGACACCACTGTGGAAATAAATACATACCAGTCTGCTACATAGTAGCTTCCCTGTTCTAAAATTAAATTATACCTGCATTTTCAGAAAATCAATAATCATAGTGCTCATTTTCATTTCTAAAAATTCAATTTTATTTTTCGTTTTATTTTACATTTTTGAAACATTTTTTTTAACGATGAGACCTTCTCCCACAATGTTAGAAAACCCCTACTTACCTTATTAGGTAGTAAAAGATATCAATTACATATGTTGTATTCGCTATTTTTGTACATATGCCAATGGTCTCGTCAATACTCGTTTTACATTGTTATTTTTTAAACATTTACGTTCTTTTTTATTATTCTCCCTATTTTGAGTAATTTTATATGTCTGCATATTTTGAGTTTTTCAACAAAGTTTGAACATTTTAATATTTTGAAAACACATTGCATATTTGTACATAGGTTTCACTTTATTAATTCCAACAGACGTCAGGGATTACATGTATTAGAATAATTGTATATTTTTATTCTTATTACATTTGTACATAATGTTAAAATTTTATGGAATATATGCCCATTTATGTCATAAAAGACTGACTTGAAAAATTTCTTAAAAGACATAAAAATATATTAATATTTTAATTTATTTTTCATTTATACTGCATATTAATTTAGTTGTATTTCAATATTTACAAATAATTATGTAAAAGAATTTTACTATATAGATTTTAGGGTTCTGTACTTAAAAAGTAAAAACGGAACCATTATAAGATCACTCCTGTGTCTTAAAAAAAAATATTTTCATTGTATATTTTGTGGGGTATCGTGTGAAAGCTTTCGTAAAACTGAACTAAAAAATACATTTCATTTAATTTTAGGTATTATATTTACAGAGATATCGTCGAAAATGTAGTGTAAAAATATCCCCCCCCCCCACACCTATTTCCGAATCTACTGAAAGTAAAATTATGAAAAACATGGAGGTTGTAGAGGTTAATTTAAACCTTCAGGAAAATTATAGCGATTACCCTAGGTCACATAATTTTTGAGAAAAGCGCATTTTTCCGTTACACACAAATTTCGATTTGCGGGCATTCAGCAAAGGTGTTGAGGAGCGCTAGAGGTACCTCTCGTAGCAGAAGCATAAAAGTATTGTTGATAATCATTTTTGAAAAAAATCGAGGTATTAACCTTTAAAGACATGGACAGTTTGGACATACAAAATGTCAGGGTCGGCCTACTGTATCTGCCATCGGCTTTTAGAGCCTACATAACAACTTTTAATGACACATTTGTGTAATACAATGTCCAGTAGCAGTATAAAAGCAATAAACGTTAAATTGTCAAAAACAGATTAATTTAATTAGAATTAATCACATAAATACTATGGGATTCGCGACTTGTTTGCATTGAGTAGATCTCTCGATACGCCTCCCGTGTCTTTAAAAGTTAATTAAAAACCTATCTGGAAAAACGCGGCACGGACCAAGGCGATGTTGCTACTTTGCGAACTCCTTTCGAAGTGCGCTTAGCAAAATGCCAAGTTTAAACTTGAACAAGTGTTTTGTTTTAGCTACGCTGTAAAAAGTAAAAGGTTATTACGACGCTGAGGTTATTACGACGCGTTATTACGACGCTTAGTTTTATGAAATGCCAAATGAAGTTTAATTATGCACTACTTTTATTGTTAGTGCCGAATTAAGTTCATCATAAACGAATTAAGATAATATTTAAATAAGAGTCATACAGAATAGCAATATTTGATATTATTTAGGCTTCATATCTCCTTGAACTTTTACGGTATACCCATTCATACTTTTCTAGTATATATACAGCTATACCAAACCCTACGTTGTATAGTTTTTTAAAAAGTCTTTTTTTTTTTTTTTTTAGTAACGATTTTTTTAATAATACACTTAATAATTCAAATACTTAATCTACGGAACCCTCTGAACGCGAGTAATACTCGCACTTGACCGTTTATTTTAATTAAGTTTCCTATGCTCATGTGTTATTTACTATTATTATTGTATTAATAAAAAATATTTAATAATATATTATGTATAAAGTTTGATGAGGTTGTCAATCCCTCAAATCTAAGCCGGAAAATTCAAACTTTAAATATTAAGCCTCAACCTATATGTCTCAAGCATCAAACTTCATTTCTCAAGACTTAGAAATCTTAACAGTAAATTTAGCTTTAACATTAATTTTAATCTTAAGCCTTAAATACTTGAAAAGTCCTTATTAGCTGACTTTGAACTCCCAGTTGTGTCCTATCAGTTCGGCATGAAAACTTTGTGGAATTTATCCTGAAGGATGGAAGGGGGGGGGGAGCGTATGAAAGGCATTAAAATATTAAAATCTCAATTTGAAACTAAAATTGAAAATAATTTCCGTTTAAAATGTCTTTAAGCTGTTAATATCTAATTCTGAGCCCATTTTAAGTTATTTTCTTAGCTCATCAAATATTCCTTTCAGATATTAAATTTTATCTAATGTTTAGATTAAAACTAATATTAAAGTGCTATTTTCAAGTGTCTGATGTTTCGGCACACCCGAGGCTCGCTTGCGGTCCGAAACCCAGCTCTCAATAAAAATTTATTAAATCCATTAAGTCTCCACCCTTCTCCCCCTGCTGGAAAGAAATTAAAAGTTTCTTATCAAAAGTCTTGATCACGGGCTAAAAGCGCCTATTTTGTAATACTTAGAAATCTTACTTAGAAGTGAGCACATGATTTTAAATTATTCTATGGCCTCTCAAATCCTTCTGAACTTGATAAAACTCTTAATACTCTGGATGTCCTGGTGAGACGTAAATAAAGATGTTCCATAGGCAATAAGTTCCCGAGGCTAATTCTTTTATATATAGCTGCTATCTTTTTCATTTTACACAAATACAGGGTGTTTCAAAATTATATGTCAGAAATGTAAAGGTAAGTAGAGAGGACCTAAATAAGCAGACTTCGTACAGGAATGTGAGTGCAGAAATGTAGCATTGAGGCAGTAGAGGGTGCTGTTAAGTTCGGCGGATGAAAGCGCTTCACTGGCTTGAAACGTCATTCCCTCGAGGATTTCGAGCAAGATGCATCGTTACACCAATGCGGAGCTTGCCGACGTGCATTTCATGTATGGGGCTAAGCTAAGCAAGCGAATGGCTCACACCCAACGGACGTCCAACAGCACTCGAGCTTGTCGAAGGACTATCCTCTAATATGCGTAATACTGCTTCTTCTATTGCAGGAATCCTACGATATCTCCCGCACAACTTCCAATGAAGACACTCAAATGTTCGGAGATCCGGCAGAATCCTACCCGGGAATTGTTCCATGTAATCTTTTGAGCAGCTAATCTATTTCCTTGTGCAACCGCATACATGAAATGCATGTCGGTAAGCTCCGCATTAGTGTAACGATGCATCTTCCTCGAAATACGTGCGGGAAATGACGATTCAACCCAGCAAAGAGCATTCATACGCCGCAATTAACAGCGCCCTCTACTGCCTCAACGCTGTATTTCCGCATTCACATCCCTGTACGAAATCTGCTTATTTAGATCCCCTCTACCCGTCTTTACATTTCTTACATATAATTTTGAAACACCCTGTATACAAACGCATTGTATAAACTCCTTTATTGAATGTCGCTTAAAAATGTGGAGAGAAAATATTGATATACGTTGACATATCGGTGAGGGCGATATCTAAATTCAACTATCTGAATCAGGAATCTTAAGAATTATTGGACGATTAGAAGTGAGTCAATCACAAGTGGAAGCCAATTAGTGACGCAAAGTGTGATTTTTATTATCTGTTTTTTAATTGTAAATTCATAACGGTAACCCAATCCGAGGTCTCAGACAAGCGACAACTACAAAAGAGAGAATCGATATTAAGGGTGAAGCCAGGGGAAACCGAAATATGAGAGCCACTCTTGCCAAACACCATCTTTGCTCGGCTATTGGCACCACAGTTTTAAGTCATATTGTCTGAAATTGACGAAAATCTGTACATGTTCGCAGACTTATGGTATATTTTTCATTAACAATCCGTCTTAGTTCTGTTCGTTAAAAGGGGGGCAGGAGAGTATATCACCCGAGTCCCGATTTACAGGTCATCCGCGTGGTAGTCCATATTTATCTAGAGGAAAGGTGGGATTCAAAAAATCCTTGCATTGGTGCAAGGAAGTGCAATATTGGAATAAGTGTAATGATTGTCTGGACTGGTATAGCCATTAAACCTCCTAATACCATTGGGGTCTCTTTTGATCCTGTTTTTTTATGTGTAATTCTTAATTTTTCGGACAAGAATAACACAGTAGTTTAAACATAATAAATCAAATCAAATCGAAATGTCGTAAGAAGAAGTTATATTTAATATATTTCTAGTGCAAATCGTGCAAAACTAATACAGCTAATGAAAAATTAAAACCATTTACTAGGAAGATTAATGGTTGCACTTATCTCCACATTATTAGAAATGGACCTCAGACGACTCAGCGTTATAGAAATGAGATTCTTACATATTTTGTATTCTTTAACACTGGAATGATAGGAGATATTCTCATTTTAATGGATAATAAATGTACATAGTGCCATACAAGTGGACGATTTTCTTAAAACAACGAAGGGATTATACGAATAGTTTGATCAGCATTTTCTCCGGGCATTAGCCCATAAGAACATTTTTGGAACATGCTATGCAGGCAAATTGCTGCCTGCCTATCCCACACCCAAAACGGTTAAACAAGTACAAGTAGCTGTTATTAAGGAGTTGGAATTCCCGATCCCTGATAGATTCCATGCATCATATGTGTTCGACTTTTCTGTATGTCAGGAGAAACCATACACCATATTAAAATGGATTTTCTGGCAAGAAATTGAACCTTTTTTAGCTGTTTTTCTGTTTCGTACCAAAAACTCAGTAAAATGTATTTTTAACTCTTTTATCCATGTGTGATGACTTCATTTGGTGTAGATTACTATGTCTGTGGATAATGTAATGCCAGCAAAAATAGTTACCCTTATTTATTTTCTATCCTAAACATCAATATTTTAAAATTTTTTTGAGCAGTGTATCATCTTTAAGTTTTAATGTTATTATATTCAATTCGATAAATATATTAGTTTGAATATGCCTTTTGAGAATATACTAGTACGAAACTTTAATATCCTGCTCGAGAATTATTTAGAAGCGTAGTTCGTCAGTCTATCCGTCTGTCCATGCGGCGCCTTGTTTTTCCATGCACCATCTTAATTATTTGTAAATACCTTCGAATCTCAACAAAACTTATGTATGTTGTTCAGATAGTTTAAAACATGCTATTTATTCAAAGTAATCACTCCAATATTGATAATTATTTGCACGGCCATTTAAAACTTTCGATATTCACATTTAATCCATTGACTATCTATAACGAAATTTATTTATGAAGTATTCTTTTTTTTAAAATTCAAGTTAATATATTTGTGAAATATTTATCATTATGTGAAATTAATTATGCTTCTAGTAGCTACTGTAAATCTTACCCATCCACATATTTCATTTGAATTTATTCAAATATGATAAAATAAATCTTATATTATAATACGAGCAAAAATTGTGTGTGTGTGTCTGTAAATTTTATCTTAAAAAAGGCGAAATTTTGTATTTTAACATTTTCGGGCACGAAAAGACCATTGGGCTAGGTCACATGTTCGAGAAAATTCAATTAGTGGGTCATTTTGGGTCATAATATGTCAGGGTCAAGCTAATTATATCTAAAAAACGACTCAATCGAATTTAACTAAATTTCATATCAAACCGTTTTTGGGCACGAGAAAACTATTGGGTTAGGTTATATGCTTTAGAAATTTTGATTAGTGGGTCATATTTGGGTCGCTTTGGGTCAAGCCAATTTTATCTAAAAACGGCTCAAGCGATTTTGACTAAATTTTGTATTCTATCGTTTTGGATTACGAGAGCATCATTAGGCTAAGTGATATGTTAACCCCCTCACTGACAAGCCCGTGTTAATACGTTCACTAAGCTCCAGGTTTCATTGCAATACAAGCAATATTTTAATTAATATAATTCTATTGATTTAATGTATTTTTAATACATTGAACAATGATTAATACTTCCAAGGATTGCATTCATATTCGTTATTAAGTTTTTTTATAAAATGTTCAAAGAATCATTTTTTTTTAGCATTTAAAGCAAAATGCAGAGAAAACAACATTACAATTTTTCCCTTTTCCAAGACAGTCGGAGGGTTAAAGGAAAAAAAGGATTAGCGGGTAATTTTCGGGTCACTGTGGGTCAAGCTAATTTTATCTAGAAAATGGTTCTAACGATTTTGACGAAATTTTGTAATCTATCGTTTTATGGCGAAAGAATATCATTGGGCTAGATCGCATGTTCAACAACATTCGATTAGTGGGTCATTTTGGGTCACAATGGTTCAGGGTCAAGCTAGTTTATCTAAAAAACGGCTCAAACGATTTTGACAAAAATTTGTATTATACCGTTTTCGGTCTTGGGAAGACCATTCGGCTGTGTCACATGTTCGAGAAAATTAGATTAGTGGATGATTTTGGAGTCACTGCTGGTAAAGGCAATTTTATCTCTAAAACGGCTTGAATGATTTTCACTAAATTTTGTATCCTACCATTTTTGATTAGCAGTCCATTGAGCTTAAGTCACATGTTCGAGCAGATTTCATTAGTCATTTTGGGTCACTACAGGTCAGGGTCACGAAACCGCGAAGTTGGCGAAATATTAGCGATATTTGGCCAAAAAATCGACTTTCAAGACTACGAATGCCAAAACACATACTCGGCGCCAAATGCAAGAATGTCACCAAATTTGGCTATATTTGTCGAAAAAATAGACATTCAGAATGTGATATAATTTTTTAGAAATTCTTAATAGGACACGAGATACATGGTTAAACCAATCAGAGTTGAGCTAAAAATGTAATTTTGAAGGACGAATGATATAGTGAGAATATTATATCGAGTTGAACACGAAGCTAGTTTTGACCGAGTTATCCCCGCTTGTAATATTCAATAAAATAATAACATAATAAAATGTGAGCTTGTCCAGATCCAAATTTCAACTTCGGTTCCAATCAATGCTTAATTCTATAAAATAGTTATTTATTATTTAAACATTTGGGAACAAACTTCGAGGCAAATATGAAATCATGTTAAATAATCAATTACAAGTATGAAATTATTATCATCGAAACATTTTACAGTTAAGTATGTTCACTTCGTTATATTTGATTAATATCAAATAAGTCCAAAATCAAAGGTGTAATGTGCAAAATAGCGTTATGGACAAAATGATTTTAACGGAAGTAGATTACTTAGTATTTAGCATTCAGAGAACTAAATAATGACAAATAGTAAATGAGAATTTGTCGGCAAAATGTCAATTGTACGTCAGGAATCTAAATCAGAGGAATGAAATTAAATCGGAATTTGCTGAAATAAAGAGATGTGCATTGCTTCATCAATCTAATCTTACTCGTGTACTGAAGAGAAATTTATGTACATATTTCTTATTTTTTTATGGATAAACAAATCATCATACTTGTAGCAAAAGAATCTTGGACCAGTATAGTTTGAATTGTCTATATCTTGGAAATTTCTTTTAATAACGGCATGAACTACCATCATATCACGGTAAAATATTTCACGCAACAGAACGCTTATTTTAACTGTAATTTCTACACAAACTGTCTGATCATTCAACGGGATTTGAACATAACGGTTACTCAACAATACACTGAAAAAAAAAAACTGAGCAAACCGTTTAATAATTCTAGACTTTTTATAGAAAACAGTTACATAATTGTAATTTATCTCTATTCTGACCAGTGAGAACGCTTCACAATATGGTCAAGTAATTATGTCTGTAAAAAAGTTTGAATGACTGGGCAGTTTGCTTCAGATTTTTAGATTTTTAGATTTCAGATTATTATGAACCTCGTATTGTTATCAAGTTGCGGTAAACTGTCCAATCATTTAACTGTTCTTGCGAGGGCAAGTCAGTAAGTAGATCACAAAAGCCAATAAAGAAGGGAATACAAGCTACATACTTAAAAGGCATGTTTATTTCTCTATATAATCTTCATTTACATTGATACATTTGTCCCATCTCTTTATGAGATTTCTAATACCTGCTGCATAAAAGTCTTTGGACTGCACTCTCAGCCATCTGTGTACGTCACATCCAACGTCTGCATCTGTCAGCTGTAGGCTAAACCATGTGAACACCCTGTTGCAGTTACTAATGCTGTGGATTGTTGTTCGCCTGTCAGCTCTAACCATTTCCTCAACCTTTCGCACTGTTTCTTCTGCCGCAATCTCAACAGGACGACCACTTCGTTCTTCGTTAACAACTTTTGAATGTCCCTGCTCATCTTGTACAACTGTTGTTCCATAAATACGAAATTGACATCTTACAGTTGGACAGTGCTGCCACCTATTGGCACATTTGAAAACAATTTACTACTAATTTCCGACCTCTCATATGGGTTTGTGACCTACTTACTCACTTTCCCTTGTAAAAATAACTGTTAGATGACCGTATTAGGAAGGTAGTAAGTCATTATTATTCATCATATTATGATCAGTATCTATTAAAATTGCGGTTAAGTAACCGTTACCTTTAAAAACGGTCGAATGATGGGACAGTTTGCTGCAAATTTTTAACAGTGAATTAGAGCGCTTCATAATATAAGCAAGTAACAGTACTTCATAAAAAGGGTTGAATGACTAGACATCTTGTTGCAAATTTTTAACGGTGTGTAAACATTTGCGACAAAATGCTCAGTCATTCCACCGTTGGTTACTTAATCGTCATTTTATGTCATTCCTGAACAGTATGAACGCTTCATAATATGATCAAGCAAACATTAGAGTAATTCCGGGATTTATGCCGCATATTTTTTGAATTTGTGCATAAAGTCCCATAGTGGACATAAAATAAAAAAAATCATGCTGTGCTATTTAATGTTAAATTTACAACACGTGTACTGCGACAAAAACATTCAAAACAAATAATTAATATTTTTTAACAATTTTTTCTGAAACATTACACTGCGGCGCGTCACCCGTACATTCAGGCTGAGACGCCGCACTTGTTCGGTAGTTATGCCGCCTTGTAATAAGAACCGAATGAAATTATAAATAAAAATATTTAAAAAATATTCATTTCTGGACTATAATTAACGATGTACTAACCAAATGGAACTAAATGAGTACAATGAAACGTATTAGTGTATTCAAATTAATAATTGTTTGCCTACTTTCACTATTAAAATTAACGGGTTATTTTTTTACATTAAATTTTAATTGTTATTTCAGCAACAACGTAGCATCAATGTATTAGAGAGGGAAAAGAATAAAAGTAAAATTGTGTTTACATGATTTATTTGTTAACCCTTTCGAGACCGGCAGCTTTTACACAAATTTCATTTTCTTGGCATCACTTTTTTAAAAGAAGTTATTTTTACTTAAATAATCATGAAAATGCTCTAATTAAAGAACACAAATATTACTTTTCTTTTTTACTGGTGCCAGAAACAAATTCTGTATGCTCTTTTTGAAGGTGCTTATATGCACACATGGTCCCGAATGTGGTAATAGACCTGTTTTTTCCAACCGCAATCTACACAAAAAGTGTTGAAAAAGTACAGTCTTTATGTAACTACATTTGACACATGATGCAACGAAGCCAATTACCCTTCCTCTTTTTTGGAGTAGTTTTCTAAACATTCCTTGCAGGATTGAGATAAAATTACGGTTACTTTACCAGATTCATGAAAAACTGTTAAACGATATTTTTTCTATCACTGGTCAAAAGAAATATTTATGAATTATTGATGTTACAACTATAATCAAGATTATTACTAAAAACACCATTACTTTACGAAGATTTAATTAAAATCCATGAATTAAAAGACCTTTCTTCAGCTGTTTTTCAAGAATCTGAATAGTAACCGAAATTGCATCCCTATACTGAGCAATGAGAACGCTTCATAACCTGGTTAAGTAATTGTTATTTATCAATGCGCTTGAGGGACTGAACAATTTGCTACAATTACCAAATACGCCAATATTTGCAAGAAATACTTCCCAATTTCATCGTCAATACTTTCAATGAAAGGCCAATTCTGAATTATTGACGTTTCGTTCAAAATATTTCCAATTTAAAGTCGATGTTTCTGTAATAGTGTATTTATAGCAAAATTTTCCAATGCAAAGCCAATGTTTAACAAATATTATTATTAGTATATCATTAGAAATATTCCCAATGGATGACATTTTGGCGCGATATTGGGACCTAAAACAACCAATATTGGTTTTCAACTTGGTTAATATTCCCAACATTAAATCAAATAAAAGATAAACGAAACTATGTTAAAAAAATAATTCAAAAATTAAATAAATTAATAATAAATTAATATTAAATGATATAAATAATATATGATTATATAAATCATATATAAATATTTTATGGTATTAATAAATGGTATAATTTACATAAAATATTATTTACTTAATTATTTAATTATTTCCATTTCGAAGCTGTTTCCTTATTAAATTCATGATTAATTCATAATTATTCAAGAATATGAAATATTTCCTTTTTATATATTAAAACGAGGTCTTAATTAATAATATCTCAAAAGTTTGTGTTGATTAAGTTAGTAAGAATAGTTCTGTACGAAAAGGCACGTTCAATTTATTCGAGCATGTTAGACCATAAAGTTGTGATATAATTTGTTAGACGATTAATATTTACTGAATCAATTAAATTAAAATCCAATTTCACGGTCAGAAATCGGTTTAATGACTAAAGTCACTCTAAGTCAATTAGGAAAATAAATGTTTGCCGGCCATTTGGAATCATATTTAAAGTTGATTGCTGTTTATATTTTAAATGAGAAAACCTTCTATGGAAAAATTTAAAATAAGATGTAATTTTAAAGGGAGAAAATGTGGAAGGAGAAATGCAGAGGAATGGGACTTAATATGAATGGAATGTCAATTTTTACTCTACAATTCACAGATGACAGTATTATAATTGCAAAAAGTAAAAATGATTTAGAGGAAATGACGGTAAAAATGAAAGAATATGCGAAATGGGGACTTCACATGAACGTCAGCAAGACCAAATACCTATGTATAGGAGGAAATGAGACAGACCTAAATCTAACTAATAACATAAAGATAGAAAACTGTAAGCATTATACATTTTTAGGTGTAGTCATTAATAGAGAAGGAAGAGACTCACAGTAAATTAAATACAGAATTTGTCAGGGGAGAAAGGTTGTAAAATTATTAAATTATATTTGGTGGAGTAAGGAGATCTCTAGGAAATGGAAGTATAATATATACAACTCTATAGTAAAGAGCATATTGTTATATGGAGCAGAAGGATGGAGAATGAAAGAAAGAAATTAGCGGCAGTAGAAATGGATGCCCTAAGAGGATCTTGCAGGATATCAAGAATAGAAAGAATAAGAAATAACAGAATAAAGGAAATGATGAAAATAAAAGAAACCATATTAGATGATATTAAAAAAAGGCAATTAATCTGGTATGGTCATGTCAAAAGAATGAATGATGAAAGACTACCCAAAATTACATTCAATTATGAAAAAAAAAAAAAAAAAAAAAAAAAAAAAAAAAAAAAAAAAAAGAAACGGGGAAGACCACGAAAGAACTGGATGGATGATATTTCAAAGGCAATAAAGGATAGAGGTCTGGAAGAGGAATGAACCCTTGACCGGAAAAATGGAAAAGACTCTTGTAGATTCTTCGGATGGTGGCATCTGAAGCCATAAACCGAGCTTATATATAACAAGTGGGTAAGTGTGATCACAGATAGCACAGAGGGTTTCGTTTAATATTCCTTTCAAAACATTTTATCCTTTTGAAAAATTTGTTAGTTCCACATTTCGCAACCGGGGGCGCACTCTATTCTAAACAAATTTCTATCCGAACGAAACTCCGTTTTACATACTATCCGTACATATATTAGTCGAGGGGATTGGACCCATAGCACCCGAGATAAGTAGGCGCCCCTGGTGGTAAAGAGTGGAACTAAAATATGTAAGGCTCTGGTGCATAATATGAAAGAAGGGTCAAAGGGGTGTCGGCAAAAGTTGGAAAGTGCTCCTCAGGTGAAAAGGGCGGAGGTTAGAAAAGTTGCTTAAAATACACAAGTTAGAGCCCGGAGGAGTAAATAATATAAGACTTTTTGAAAATTTTATGATTTGTCGTGTGGTCTGAGGTATTCAGCTATAAGTATGCAAAAATTCCTGTCTCCAATTTAATAAGGGGCTCAGTTAGAAAGAAATGCTTAAATACGCATGTGGGAGCCCAAAGGGTTAAATGTACGACTTTTTCAAAATTTTATGATTTGTCGCATGATGGTGTTCAGCTATAAGTATGCAAAATTTCACGCCTCCAAACTAAATGGGGTGTCACTTAGAAAGAATTGCTTAAAATACACATGTACAAGGGATTATTTTCATAATGCCAAAAAAAAAAAAAAAAAAAAAAAAAAAAAAAACCATTTCTCAAAGAATAGTTATGGCAGTGGATTTTCTGGAAACTGTTTTATTTTCATGACAAGACGTAATTTTGGTATGAAATACTATATTACTGGTCAAATCCACAAGCGACTGTATTTTCAGCTTTTCATTTAGTATGGCCCCACCAGTGGCTGAGAAGTTCTGCTCTCGAAGCTGGTAGACGGGAGGTGCTGGGTTCGATCCCAATCGCGCCCGTCGGCCTAATCGTTCGGAGTTTTCGTGGTTTTCTTCGAACCTTGGATTTCCAAGCGTGAATACGGGTTAGGTTCCCTTAGAAAGACCCCCACGAAGGGCACTCCCCCCTGGGCCTATATCCCTCGTGCAGATAATTGGCCGTCATAAATACAATCAATCAATCAATCATTTAGTATGATCCCAATAAAGTAAAATCTTATGCTATTATTTTAGATAATGTAACTCAAAATCAATTTTTTGTAAATGCTTTCGTATGTAAAATTTCAAACATTGCATCTTTAAGGGAATTTGTATTTTCCTAAAATGTACCTGTTTTACTTTTTTATATGTTGGTTGTGCTTTCCAATTAAAAAAAAATATATAACTATGCAAATATGCCTGCAATGAATCAGACTCCTTTCTCAATTAACTTAATTGGGCATAATTTTTTTTCAAATACTCCTGGTATAGATGCTGTAGATTTATTTTGTGTTGTTGCATAATGATATATATGGAATGAAGTGCGTGCTAAAAAAGCAATTCTAAGATATACTGCTTATTTTGTTTCATTACTTTGCGAGAAAATACCAACAGCGAAGGGCATTCAACAAATACAATTTGTTAAAACCATGAAAAATGACAGTATATACTACAAACCTTACACTAACATTATTCGTACAAAGAATTTGTGTTTTATTAAGTAAATCATGATACAGGAGAAGTTGCAAGTGATATTATTGATAATGAAGGCAATGGATTATTCTGTTAAGTAGCAGAAACTGAGAGGTTGCTATGTGGTTATAGTCTTAGTTAATTTTAGAATTTTTTACATTATTTTTTGTTATTTTAAAATTAAACCATCATTAAAAGTGTTCTGTATGAAAAATATTTTTTTTTAACTTTTTTTAATTATTTTGTTTAGTATTTAAACTGAATTTTTGCTAAAATTACATTATGGACAAAATGTCACAAGAGTAACACTTAGCATTTTGCAAAATCAAATGTAACTAATTCATGTATTATCAGATGAGTTCAATGATTAATGCTTTTTAAAAAGATATAATTACTCTGCTATATTCTCTAAATTTTATTTCTATAGTCTCATATAATTCACAGAATTTCTGCGTCAAACACAATTCTTGAAAATTGCATTTTTCTTGTGGTCACAAGAGTAACAAAATTTTCATTTATTATCTAGCCAAGTAAAATGCTTTTTGTTACAAATTGTATATGGTTTATGAAAGTAGAGTACATGTATTTTTAAGAAGTTGCATCAAATTTATCTTAGATACATTTTGTAATAAAAGAATTGGAAATATATATGGAAATTTGCTCTGGTGGTCACAAGAGTAACAGTGGACGTTCCCACATTTCCCCTGGATTGTATCGGGAAAGTCATGACTTATTTTAAGCTTATGGTCTTTAAATCTCAATTTTCTATCAATATGATTCAGCCCCTAACAACCCCTCTATCTCGTTTGGCTTGCATTTCCGACTCTGCATTGCTATGTGATTTCGAATCGTCTCTGTGCCACCTACACCTCCTGCAAGTTTGTCGGCCTGGTAGTGAAACACCCTGTATAGAATAAATGTTCCTTTTGGTGACACGGGAAAGGAATTTTCAGAAATGTTTCCGAGTAATTTGTATAGTGTATTAATCCGTTTTTAAACCCGAAATACATGGTTTTCGGATGCTATCAATAGTCAAGGAAATATTTTCATGTTCAATAAACACATTTTACAGACAAACATAAGAAATTAACCGCATTAACATTAATAGTAAAATTAATATTTTTTCAATAGAAAGTTAAAATTTTAGTGCACAATTCACCTTGATTTATAATTAAGATATATAAGATACACAAAATGTAAATATATTGCTTACAGGTGTCAAGTATAATAAAATCCTTTAAAAACATTAAAGTCATTTAAAATTCATAACGTTTTCGACCGACACTTACTCGGTCATCCTCAGTGAAAAACTAGCAGTTGTTCTGTCTCCGCGTCTCCAGCCTTGTCCGGAACAGACCATTTCACTTCAAGGGTGGATTGGAAAATAAGGGGGGACATAAATGCTATTCTTTTATCGAAAAGTACAGATTTATTAACTATTTATTAATTCTTTCCAGACTGCGTGGATATCATATGTTAATATATCGTTACAAACTATTTCTTTATTTGATATTATTTCCAGAGATTCTCTTATGATAGCTTCTTGATGGTTACTTGTATGGAAAATAATTTTGGCTCTATTGAAATCTACTTTTATAGGTTGAATTTGTGCTAATCTTGAGAATGCAGTGTGGGGTCTATTCAATCTCAGATCTGCTTCATGTCCCTTAATTCTGTCACGAAATTTCCGCAGTGTCATACCTATGTACATAAAATCTCTATTATCTTTCTTGGAGGGTATAATATATACTCCCGATCTATTGATGGCTTGGATAGGGTCAATTACTTATTAGGGGGGAGTTGTTGCAGTCTTGTTAAGTTTTAGTTTATTTTTCATAAATGTTGGCCAAGTTCCTTTTCCGATTAGTTCTTTAACTTCAACTTACACTAACCGTGCCGTTAAATAAAGACCCCAATTTGAAAATAGAAAACAAAGTTAAAGAACTAATCGGAAAAGGAACTTGGCCAACATTTATGAAAAATAAACTAAAACTTAACAAGACTGCAACAACTCCCCCCCCTAATAGGTAGACTAAAAGATCATAAAATAGACTTCCCAATCCGTCCAATTGTTACAAAATGTTCCTCTCCTACATATTTTATGGAAAAAACCTACACTCACCTTTTGAAGCGATATTTACCGCCATCTGATTTCGTTATTGATTCAACTTCAAATTTTATTGAGAAAATTAAAAATATTAAGCTTGAAAATTCCAGTATTATGGCTAGTTTAGACGTGGTATCTTTATACCCATCCATCGATATAAAAGAAGTTACTAACATCATAGAGGCTTTGATCGATTCTGATCCTTCCTTTACGGAAAATATTAAAAATACAGTTAAATCAGGTTTAAATTTAATCATCAACAACAACATTTTCGTTTTCAACAACCAAGTTTACAAACAAGTCAATGGGGCCCCAATGGGTTCCCCCATTTCAGGTTTACTTGCTGAATTTAAACTACGTCCTCTTGAAAATATAATCATGGAAACCATAAAACCAGGTCCAGATTGCTGGTTCAGATATGTAGATGATGTCTACATAATATGGAATCACGGAAAAGATGCATTATACTCATTTCTAGATAAAATCAATAACCTTGACAACAAAATTAAATTTACATTAGAAATAGAACAAGATCAAAAACTGGCTTTTTTGGATGTACAACTAATCAGAGATATGGATAAACAGAGTATCGATCGTACAGTTTTTAGAAAAGTTAACAGATCTAATTCCACTATCCCGTTTAACTGCAGCTCACCTATAAATTACAAGTTAGCACCTTTCAATTTTTATATAAAAAGAGCTTTTGAAGTTTGTTCGAGCCAATTCCTTAATGAAGAAATAGATATAATTAGAAAAATAGCAGCCGAAAATTCTGTTCCATCTCATTTCATTGAAAAAATCATAAACAGACTTAAAAGAAAAAATGAAGAAAGGCAAAATACAGTTCCGATTAAAAATTTAAAATTCTGTAAAGTTAACTACATCCCAAGGTTTTTCGAGAGTATGAGGCATTCCCTCCTCAAGTTTGGTATTATATTAATCGCAGTCCCTCCCCCGAAATTAAAGGATTTGTTAAATACGAAAATTGACCCTATCCAAGCCATCAATAGATCGGGAGTATATATTATACCCTTCAAGAAAGATAATAGAGATTTTATGTACATAGGTATGACACTGCGGAAATTTCGTGACAGAATTAAGGAACATGAAGCAGATCTGAGATTGAATAGACCCCACACTGCATTCTCAAGATTAGCACAAATTCAACCTATAAAAGTAGATTTCAATAGAGCCAAAATTATTTTCCATACAAGTAACCACCAAGAAGCTATCATAAGAGAATCTCTGGAAATAATATCAAATAAAGAAATAGTTTGTAACGATATATTATCATATGATATCCACGCAGTCTGGAAAGAATTAATAAATAGTTAATAAATCTGTACTTTTCGATAAAAGAATAGCATTTATGTCCCCCCCTTATTTTCCAATCCACCCTTGAAGTGAAATGGTCTGTTCCGGACAAGGCTGGAGACGCGGAGACAGAACAACTGCTAGTTTTTCACTAAGGATGACCGAGTAAGTGTCGGTCGAAAACGTTATGAATTTTAAATGACTTTAATGTTTTTAAAGGATTTTATCATACTTGACACCTGTAAGCAATATATTTACATTTTGTGTATCTTATATATGTTAATTAATATTTTTTGTTATTCTTGCATGTGTAAATTCACTTAAGTAGATAAAAATTCTTAATTGAGAATTTAAAGCATCCTAAACGATGATATTCCTGTTTGAGATAACTTATTAATATATTATAAAAACTACTCGGTAACGTTTCCGAAAATCAATGGTAGCAAGAAAAACTTTTTTTTAAATAAATGCTTCTTAAACTCTCGAAACTATATTAGTTTCTGAGGTGTATAAAGAAAGTTTTTCGGAGTCGTTCGGAACTCGGAAGGAGTTTTTCCATATTTTCGTACGTGGTTAAATATTTTTTTTTCTTAGTTTTATTTTTCTGTTTTAAGGGGTTTAATGACTGTTAAAGCTTTAAAATTTTTGAAATAAATTTTTTTTTATGTTAAACCCCTATCTTTTCTGAATATTTTGGTATAATTGTTTCTTTGAAATTACCGCGAGAACAGAAGTTATGGCTTTTAGAATTATACCCGCTCATTAGCTAAAGCAATGTTTCTGAAACTTTGAAGTCATTTTTCTCCAAATAACGTTTTTGGGCATAACGCGTACGATATCTCAAAAACTTCTGAATATTTTTTTATGAAATTTTCAAAAAGTATGTTTGATGTTAATCTGTATAAACTGAACCTAAAATTTCCTTTTTATTGTTCAAAAATATATTCTTTAGGTGATTAAACTGTTGAAATTTTCTAAATTTTTCATTAGCTAAATACAACTTTGTATTAAAAATATAAAAATGCTTTAAATACAAATTTATTTAGGTTCAGGGTAATTATTATAAACTGAAGTATAAGTAGGCACCAAAATTTTTATTCTAGTTGCAAAATTTATTTTTTAATCCTGCGCGTAATCTGTTGTGCCAATTTTCTGCTCGTCAAATGTCTGACAGTTTGGAGCCCTCTGTAAATACTAATTCTGTATCTTGCAATTTTTTAAATACATGAAATGAAAGAGCATACTTATATCTTTCTTCCCAATTAAAATTGCGTCTTGAAATCAAATCTATATATTTAAAAGGCTAAGCGTTTTCTTTCGACAATCCGTGAGCAGAAACTACTGCATCAAATTACACCAATTGTTTTTTAACCCCTTCAAGGGCGGTGATGCCGTCACGGCATCACATAATTTTAATCCCAATTTGCCACATTAGCACCGAAATTTTATGATGAAAATGTCATCTTTATTAAGTACGCGAAAATTTATTTTTACTTGTTTACAAATAAAATATCTTGTTAATACTGGTGTCAATAAATTATTTGAACATTTTACGAATACAAGCACCTTGTCCCTGAAAGGGTTAAATGAAAGATATTTGGCCACAGATTTGTTATCGTACATTCGTTTGTTCAAATATTTTATTAATTAGCCCTAATTTTAAATTAAATTTCTACAGTTACGCATGCGCAGGATATAAGTACAAGTCTGCCTTTGGAGTGACGCGCTGGACATATGCAAAGATGCTCGCTTTAAGAAGAAAAAATAAGTCCCTGCTAGCGTAACGGGTTAAACCACCAGTTTAAAGCTCAGAATTTTTCTAGAGGACGCAGGCCTGGAGGCTTCTAGAGGACATGTCTAATATATATATTTTTTTTTATAATTCATTTCAATAATGACATATTTATTAGGAAGAGAAGTTATAGGATTGTTATTTTATTATTATTATTATTTGAATGCTTTATAATTAAATAAAATTTAACACTCAATAATATTTTTTTAAATATTGATTTTATATTTAAAATATTTAAGCTAAAATGTTTTTCATGTAATTATCAATTAAATAAATTGAGCTGATCTACAATTTTCGTTATATTTTCTGACCGTTATCAAGAATATATATGAGTGTGTGTCAGAAAGAAAATTTTGTCATTCATTTTGTCATTCATAAAAAATAAAATGGAAAGAAAATATTTCTATAAGAGCTATGACGAAATTGCCTTGATATCCAGGTTTAATATTTTAAAAATGTATAAAAATGCAAAATAAAATTCAAGTAATAAAAAATATACATTATAAATCGTTGGCTGCATTAAGTTTCAAATTTAGTGTTTTAGAAAATGAGACAAGGAAAATAAAATCCATGGCAGCTTTTAATGGTCGTGTAGTTAAAAAAAAATAAATATATAAATGAAAATAAATATTGTTATTAAAAAAAAAAGCCGTAGTAAGTAAAAATAAATTCTTTGCCTGATATTTTTAGGTAAATTTCTGATAAAAAGCAAGCATAATTGTTGTAAATTAAAAACTAAATTATTTCACTTCATTGAATAGGTTAAATTGACAGCATAATCTATCGGCTTAGTGAAATAGGAATCACTGCCGCAATATAGAAATTTGTCACGTAATTCGTCACTCAATAATTAATTTAAAATTAATAATTTAAAACTAATTAAAAATTCAAGAATTTTTCTAATGAAACATTCAAGTTATTTACCGCAAATCTTGACGGGCACTATCTAGTACATTTTAAAATATTAAATGTTAAAAACGGTATTCTTTTTTCATTTTTTCCAATTTTAAGAGTCCTGAGACCCCTTAATGTAATTTTGTGAATTTCGGTCCAAATTCAAACCGTTTCGTATACATTTATTTCAGAGAAAAATTAAATAATAAAACAGTATTAGCAATTAAAATTAATCTTTATATATAGGGAAGACTACAAATTGTATTTAATCGACTAAATTTGCTTGGAACTCAAACTTTTTTCATAGAGATATGGAAGAAAATATGAAAATTCTTTCTAAAAATGCACTAAGGCTTACAATCAAAACCTACTGATACATATTTTTTAAACACAGTTCATCATTAAACACAAAAAAACTATCTCCAGGAAATCCCATGCTTTTTTTTTTTACTGTATTAATATAATTTTGTGAATTTCGATCCAAATCCAAACTGTTCGTACATTTATTTCATGGAAAAATTAAATAATAAAACAGCATTACCCCCCCCCCCCCCCCAAGTACGAGTAGCAATTAAAATTAATATTTCTGTATAGGCAAGACTACAAATTTTATTAAATTGATTAGATTTGGTTTTAGCTCAAAGTTTTTTCATAGACATATAGAAGTAAATATGAAAATGCTTTCTAAAAATGTACAAATGCTTACGAACAAAACCTATTGATACATGTTTATTTAAACACAGTTCATCATTAAACACCAAAAACTATTGCCAGAAAAGATTAATTTCAGTATATCACACTGAATAATGAACAAGATTAGTTTTCCAAATATTCAACATGTATGAGTTAAAAGGAATAGAAATGGTTTTCCTTTACTCAATAAAGGTATATCAACGTACTTCGGGTTGGAAATTTTAACAGCTCGTCATCAGCCAATGTAATCACGTGTCCGTAAGGGGACAAAATCACAAATGAACAGTAAGGGTAGAGAGGAGAGCTCAAAGCTTTGGGAGAGCTTACAAAGAAAGCGACAGGTGGCGCACATTTAGTAACACTTTCCTTTACTGCATGTGCTCCTCTGTGATTGGTGTTTTCCTTTCAGCTAACGCCCCTTGTCGCATTCTTTGCAAGTCCTCCTCCCTGTTCTTACTGTTCATTTGTGACCTGATACACTTACGGACACGTGTTTACATTGGTCGATAATGGGCTGTTAAAATTTCTATCCCGAAACGCGTCCTGTATGTTCTTTTGTTTTATAGTGATTCACACAATTTTTTTTAATTTAATTATTTAATAAGGGAATGCTTTCTGGAATCGTGAGTAATTCGCATAGGTTATATTATATTTTTGCAAAACTTCTTTCTAAATCATGAAACTTTTCTCTCTCTTTTTTTTTTCTTTGTCTGCAATAAACTAACAGACAGCAACATTTCAAAACTGATTTATTTATGCTATCGATATAAATAAAGGTTAATAATTAATCCTACATGACTATCAAAACACAGACATTGATAGTTGCAATAAACAGCATAAGTACGTAATTACCTAAACCTATTTAAACCCATCGTAGAAAAAGAAATAACAAGTTTGTAACTACTGACCATTATTGATATTAAGATAAATGAGAAGACGATAAATCCTCTGGAAAATATTTTCTGGGGGAAGATGTTCTATACACTAAGAGAAATGAGAAATTATATTTTCTTATTCGGAGTTAATGAGAATATTTGAGATTCCTGACCCGCTAAGTCTTATAAGGTTTGACATTGCATTATTTATTGTATAAAAAGTAATGCAAATTTTCTTTTGGAAAATACTTAACCCAATAATGCACGATTTTTTATTTTGATGCGAAAACAATAAATGTGTTTTCATTTATTTTCGAGATTATGGAAAGAATAAAAAATAAATCATAAATAAATATTTGAATAGAAAAAATTTTTTTTATTGCATTCCATATGTTTTTTAGTTTCTTCTATCTAAAATAAAAGAAAATATTGTAATCGAATTTTTTTTTCCGGTTTTCAACGGATTTACACGCTCTAACGGTAAGGGATCCCGAAAATCACGTTTTAACAAAATGCCTGTCCGTCCGTGTGTCTCTGTGTCCTCTTTGTATCATCGAAAAAGGCATGACGTTATGCATAGAACTGAACCAAACTTCATATATATGTTTTTATTTATGGCCAGCAGGTCCCAGTTGAAATTGGAGATATTTCGCGTGTAAGGGGCACTGTGATAGTGATTTTTGCACCATTTTCCTTATTTTATTATCAACCGGGACAGAAACTATCTGTATTCCAAAAATCTCGTTTCTTCCTTCGGAAAATTAAGCTTGATTTGAGCTGTATCGGCTCAAATACACTCTTTATTTATTGCTATGAACTTCAATGTTTATACACTCTGTTGCAAAAAAAAAAAAAAAAAAAAAAAAAAAAAAAAAAAAAAAAAAAAAAAAAAATGCATGCGCCCAGAAAAGAATTGAGTCAGAGCTACGAAACTTAGTGTGCTGATGTAATTTGATTAGTTATGTTAATGATTAACATTAAAACAATGACCAATGGAGGCTTGTGCAATGCGCTCTTAAATTGTGAAACAGGCAGCATTTAAAACAGTCGGTACTCGAATTCACGGGTAAATAGAACTGGACTACCATTATTGATATATGGGATTTGAAAGAATAATACCTTTAAGACGTACACGGCACTACAGACAGTGGTTCGACATCGAAAGGATTTGAACCGTAGGCCTCGGAAAACCGGGTTGGTCCAACAGACGTACCAACCAGCATTTTGGTAGAAGCGATATTGTGGTTCCGCGGTGTTGGCATCAGTGGATCAGAGAAGGCACGGCCAGCCGCTGCAGTGGCCCATTACGCCCCCGGGCCACAAATGCATGAGAGGATCATGCAACCAGAAGAGAAGCCACACCTACACCAACAATGTAACTATCATCTATTCGATGCCATTTGTCAGTTGATATAAGTTCAGTGGTATCAAGACATACCATCCTTAGATGACAGGCCGAATCTGGGCTCAGCTCAAGACGTCCATTTAGGAAGTTGCATCCAAACCTTCAACATAGGAGGTGGTGTCTGAATTAGTGTGGATCTCGAGCAAGCTGGGCAGAGTCTGATTGGATAAATGTGATATTCAGCGACAAATCCCGCTTTTCTCTTAGTGCTGGCGACTGCCGTAAGTGTGTGCAGGCAGAGACGCTCTCCCACATACTACACGACTCTTGCAACATTCTCTACAAGGATAAAATGTCCTTCCATGGCCTGTCAGGTCACCAGATATTGCTACATTAGAGAATGTTTTAGGCATGTTGAAAAGGCGACTTCAACTGCCTCGGAATACCACCGAACTATTTTATCAGTTGCTACACTTATAGTCCAGGAGCCGGCAGCACAGAAACCTATGTTATCAAGCACAAGAAAAAACTTCATTTTATGGGAGAGTAGAACTAGGGGAATCTAATGATCCATGTCCGCAGGAAGTGAAGTGGTGCATAAACCAAACGTTAATACTACCAGTGGTTGACTCGTATGTTTATCACTGTGTTTGTCCTACAGCTATCATCCATGCTTTCCATCATCCATTTTATCATCCATGCTACGAGTCAACCACTGGTGGTATTAATTTTTAACTTATGCACAACTTCACTTCCGGCAGACATGGATCATTAGATTCCTCTACTTCTACTCATCCATAAAACAAAGATTTTCTTTTTCTTGTGCTTGATAACATAAGTTTTTGTGCTGTCGGCTCTTGGACTATTATGGCAGAATCTATTGCAGAGGGACATCGGTAAATTATTAGACTCCATGCCTTACCAAGTATCGGTTTTTTTAGATGCCAAATGTGATATTCCTACCTACTGAAATTGAAATTCTTTTTGATACTACTAGTCAATAAAATGCTTTTTTTTTTCTAAATTTATAAGAAAATTTTCCTCTAAGAAAACACTATGTACATATCAAGTTCGTGGTTCAAGGTCGTGGCTCAATTTTTTCTAAGTGCGCATATTTTTTTGTTAACAGTGTATTAATTACCAGTCAGCACTGACTCAAGACGTGAGTGAAAATTATAAAGCAAGTAATGCATATATGACTAAATTTTAAAAACGCTTTCCACGTGCTCATTAAAAGCTTCAGACGTAAAAGTAATAGAAAAATTTTAGTTTAAAACCGCATAAATGTTTCGAATGCTCCCTAAGAAAGGTGTAGTAAAACAGATGAAGATCACTTACAAAAATCATTATAAAAGATAAACATTCAAATATGCCGAAAACATTTTTTAATTAGGTGAAATTCGTATAATTAGAAAATCATTCTGTGTTTTTGATGAATTAATTACATTTTATTTCATATGAAAATAAAAAGTGATGGTCAGAGGCACAGAGAGATAACTTGGCTTCAGAGATAAAGTTTTCAAACTGGGTCGCCATTTCAAAATTCATTTAGGGGACGAGGGTGGCAAAGTGTTTTTGGGGGAAGTGACCAAATGTTTTGTTTGATCTTGTTGTGCGTGTCTGAGAAAAAAAAATGATGCATTTTTATTTTTATATATATTTAAAAAATTAGCTAAAGTACTCAATATTGTTAAATAGGTTTGTTAAATATGTCTCAATTTGAGAATGTTGAAATTTAAGTATAGGGTAGCCTGGGGTAATTGTCAGACAAAAACAACACTTTTGCAGTAACTCAGGAATCAATGACTATTTCTTTTAACTTTTTCTTGGTAAAATCATGACATGACTAGAGATTATTTCGAAGCATTTTTTAGATAATTAGCATTAATAATAAAAAATATAATTAATTAAATCCTGTCTGAAAATTACCCCATGGTTTGGGATAATTTACAGACAGCTATTTGTGGGGCTATTTAAGAGTCAGATTTGAACACCAACTACGGTAATTATGAGACACCATTGTAAAATGTTATGACACAAAATGGGGTATTTTTTAGATCATTCTGAATACAGAAAAAAGGCATGAAAACGAATTTGTAACCGTACACCTGAAAATCCATTTATATTTTCGCGAATAAAAGGAAGTTATTTGGTACCTTTTCACACATAACTAGTGTATCGATATCTGTTTTATATAAATTTATGTAAATCAGTAAAGAATTTCAGACTTTTTAAAAAGTTCTGATGGTTGAATAAAAATCAACATTAAACAAGAACATAAAACCGACACCAATTTCGTTTAAAAAAAATAAAAATAAAATTAAATTAAATTAAATAAACAAATAAATATTTTATTAGCCTAACCTGATTTTTCACACTACAACAAAATTTTTACACAGCACTAATTTTGAGAGGCCTAACCCTTTTAGTTTTCTTAGATAGTAAAGATATCACAGTAAAAAAAAAAAATTAAATTATTGTACAATTCTTTCACATCTTCAATAGCTTTAACATGGAAAGGATCAACAGGCTTAGTCTTAATAGGTCTAAAAAATAAAAAGGACTTGGCAACAATTTCAACTTGATCTTTTTTTGGCCACCAATATCGATCATCCCCAAGCCAATTTAAAAATTTCATTTCAACTTTCAACATATTTTTCTCATAGTCATCGTTGTGGAACATCTTTTGTACCTGTCTCAGATAGAATGTTTGGTAATAATATGCAGCATACATCATACATTTGATTCTGAAATGGCGTCTCTCACTTTCTTCATAAATCTCTAACTTTTATCATAAATCTCCCATTTTACCTTAAACTCCATCCAGTATTTTCATTTTAGCTTACAGATGGCCTTTTGAAGTTATATTTTAATATACAACCCATTTTAAATCACTCGCAAATAATTAAATTACCGTGTAGGATCAATCAAAACACATTTTGTAACACATATTAGTGTCTGGAAATTACCCCAAGGCCCCGTGTTTATAATAATAATTACCCTGTGTTTCTTAAAAGCTACACTTTTTTTTAAATTCATTTTTTCCCAGATTTTCATCCAAATAACGTTATTTTGTTGTTTCCAAAAAGATAACATACCCTAGAATCCAAAAACAAAGTAACATTTGTGCTATACTTGCCAAACTAGAGAAATTGAAATTTTAAATCAGTGAAGCAAAAAGTTAAACTGTAATTTTTTATAGCATTTAGGAAACGAATTTTCTATAAGACAGAATAAGCTGCTAATTACTAAGAAAATACTAATTGAAATAGAAAAATAGTTGATTTAACTAAAATGAAAAATGTTTTGGCCAGATTCCTATTAGTGTGCGAGTATTACTGCTGTCTGTTAACTACCCCGTATTCCTCCGTCTGAAAATTACCCTAGGCTACCCTATATCTATATTTAAATCTCTACTAAAGTAACAAAAATTATAAATTACAAAATGTTTTTCTTATACATGTTCAGTGTTACTTTCGCAAAAGCAAACTTTTACGTAAGTTACTTCAATTAATTTAAATTCACTATTACAGTATTGAAAATATGTGTATATTTTAAATTACGAGTAAATATTCATTATTGAACTTCTCCAATTTTTAACTATATTGTTAATTAATTATTGATAAATGCTTATGACTATTGCTTGTCATAAAGTAACAAAATATGAAAGTTGTATTATTATTTATGTTTTGTTTTGGTTTGAAAATTTTGGACACTTTCTTGGTACACTTTGGAAGACTTTTTCTTGTGTTTGTTTGGAACTGACACACACACACACACACACACACACACACACATATATATATATAATATTTATATATCCCCTGGGCGCTGTGATAGCGATTTTCTCGATTTTTGCAGTTTAAGTGAAGAATTTATGAATATTTTTCGACTAAATTTTATATTTAGATGTAATAAAATATGCTGAGGTTTGTGTAACATTCTCGTGAAAATTATGTATGTTTGTTTATTAGAAATGGCTCGTTGGTTGATTAGAGTTTAATGGTGAAAAGTTCCATTTGGAACATACTGCGTCAAGAAAAGGGTTAAAAGAAAACATAGACTTAAAATTTAAAGCATGTCATAAAACAATATGAGTGAACGAAACACAGTTTAATGAAAAAATATAATGATAAAATGTATAAATAAGATCAGTTAACAAAGTCAAAGTACTACAGCTAAAGGACATAATCTAAAAAAATGAAACATCATACTTAAAGGATAAAGGATAAAGTATAAAATGTCGCAATAATACAAGTTAAAAAACCCACAGATTATTAAGAAAACATTGTAATTTTGTCACAGTGTATGTAAACCAAAGTTACATGAAATTGCACTGAGGCGGTAAATATAATTAAAACTAGTTCAGGGCTCGCAGCGTTCCTAAAATTTTCGCACTTTCCTACCACAATTTTAAAACGACAATCTTTATTGTATAATTCTATTACAGATGTTAAAGGAATCTACCACGAAGAATTCTTATTTAAAATACTGGTAGCAAAGTGCGAAAATTTTAGGAACGCTGCGAGCCCTGCTAGTTAATGAGTTTGTTGGAAATGTGTATCTATATACGTATAATTAATTGTTTTATTGTTGTCATAAAGCAATATGAGTGAACGAAACCCAGTTTAATGAAAAAATGTAATGATGAAATGTATAAATAAAATCAGTTAACTAAATCAAAATACTACAGCTAAAAGACATAATCTAAAAAAAATGAAACATCATACTTAAAGGATAAAGGATAAAGTATAAAATGTCGTAATAATATAAGTTTAAAAACCCACAGATTATTAAGAAAACATTGTAATTTTGTCATAGTTTATGTAAACCAAAGTTACATGAAATTGCAATGTGGCGGTAAATATAATTAAAACCAGTTAATGAGTTTGTTAGAAATGTGTATCTATATACGTATAATTAATTGTTTTATTGTTGCCATAAAACAATATAAATGAAAGAAACCCAGTTTAATGAAAAAGTATAATGATGAAATGTATAAATAAGATCATTTAACTAAGTCAAAACACTACAGTTAAAAGACATAATCTAAAAAATTGAAACATCATACTTAAAGGATAAAGGATAAAGTATAAAATGTCGTAATAATACAAGTTTAAAAACCTACAGATTATTAAGAAAACATTGTAATTTTGTCATAGTGTATGTAAACCAAAGTTACATGAAATTGCAATGTGGGGTAAATATAATTAAAACCAGTTAATGAGTTTCTTAGAAATGTGTATCTATATACGTATAATCAATTGTTTTATATGTTTATGTATTTATGTATTACTTTAATTTTTTGGGACAGTTTCGTTTTAGGTTTTGGTCGAAACGAAAAAGTTTACCGAAATTCGGTTTCGTTCTTAAAAACCTGCTTTTGTGGAACATTAGTATATTCTTCCGAAGGAAGCGCCGTATACCGATTTCTGTGCGATTTTCTCGTTTTTTTTTGCAATTTAAGTGAAGAATTATTGAATATTTTTTGACGAAATTTTACATTTAAATGTAATATCATATGCCTAAGTTTGTATAAAATTTTGGAGAAAACTGGCCTGAAGCTGGCGCTGTAATAGCGAATTTAGATGCAATTTTTATTTTGTATCATCGGAAAGTGTATGAAGCTATGAATAGAATTGAACGAAACTTCATAAACATGTTTTTGACTATGGACGTCACGTAACCGTTGAAAATGGGGATAATAGTTCTCCTGACAGGGGCGCTGTGATAGCGATTTTTGTGCGATTTTCACTGTTGTTTGCAGTTTAAGTGAAGAATTCATGAATATTTTTGCACGAAATTTTATATTTAAATGTAATATAACAGGTCGAGGTTTGTATAAAATTCTGGAGAAAACCGGCCTGAAGGTGGCGCTGTGTTATTTTGGTCGGTTTAATTTGTATATTTACAATAAGCAAAAGTTTTCACGTTACTTTCTTATATTACCCGTTGATTATACTTAGTTACGAAATATTTCCCTCCCTTCCCCCTATGGTTTTGAAACATTTGTTCACAAAACACTTGAAGTGTAATAATAATAAAAAAAAATAAATAACATACCTTTTAACTACTAACTTTTTCTTATAAAATGCATAATAATAATAATAATAATAATAAAGAACGCTTTTTGAAGTATTAAGATGTATGAGATAGATGAAAATTTTGGGATTGGCACATCCGACTACTTTTTTATCGCGTTCCTTTATGCATTATAAAAACTATTTGAAATTAAAATCACGCAAAAACGTACATACATTTCTTTAGGTCACAGCTTTTTCAGCGTATAAAATTATTATTATTATTACTTTTACATTTAAAATTCTCCACAAATGGTGTCTGCACAAGCACCGCATGACGATGAAAAATAACTTTTTAAAGAGCAATGCTGATATCTTGCAATTTTCGTTTGTCAATTTTCTACATTGTTTAGCTTTCCAATGGTACACGTTAGATACCTCTGCTCTTTCGCTTATTTAATACTGTAGACAATAGTATTGGTTGTTCCATATATGGCACTGAGAGCAATAGGATTAAATGTAAATCAACATTAAGATTTTCTGTTGATAAAATATGGAATGAATAATGGAATAGGTAATAATAGAAATATAATATACAGTAAAGAAACAATAACAAAATAATATTTAAATTTAATAATAATGGAATAACTTATTATGGGTGATGCATACAAAATATATAATAGATATATTAAATATTTAAAATTATCACAATTATTAATAACACTGAATAATTGTGCGAAAAAAATTAATAGTATGGTAATAATGTTATAGAAATAATATTTGCTAACAACTTATAAACAATTCTTAGCTATTACGTAAATGTCAAAATAATAATCAGATAGTATAAGAATTGAATCCATAATTTGTTTAACGCAGGTTCAAAGAAACAAAAAACAGATTTTAACTTAAAATATTAAATATGTTTCAGCTAAAACTAAAATTTTAAAAAGGTAAATTTATTTCATCATTTAAAAAATAGATACAGAAAAATTGATTTAATATGAATAATTGTTTACTTTATACTAAAAGGAAAACGGAAGAAACAGAATGCCTTTACCAAAAGAGAAAACATTCTGTCGTTATTAAAATCAGTAATTAAAATGTGGATGGGATAATATTTCCTTCAAAAGAAGGTTTTTTATTATAGCTTAAACTATAATAATAATAATAATAATAATAATAATAATAAATTCACGAATATAGCACCGTAGTACCATCTCTTAGTTGTGTGGATCTTTAAAATAAAACTTCATGCCATAATAACACAGCAAATAGTACAGCATTCTCTAAATGATATCAGATGTTTCTTTTCTGGATATCAAGTTTGTACGTAGGGTGCAAATTTAATGTGTGCATGTAATACGAGGATGTTAGAGTTACTATTACGCTACATAGGAGGTTCGAATTTTTATCTAGCAATGCTGTCGGCTCTAATTGTACACCATCGGTGCGCCGCATTACAGAAACCAAAGCTAAACTTAGAACATTGGAATGTAAAAAAGTAAAGAAAAATTATTTTGCTTATATAAAATTATGTAATTCACTGATAAAGTAGATTTGTGTTAAGGTTTGTGTCTCAAATCCTCTTTAAAGAAAAGTAAGTAAAGTCTTTAAAGAAAAGTATATATTTTTTTCATGAGAAAGAATATGAACAATTATACCTGTAAGATGGAAACCTGTTTAAAGCGGAATATATTTCGGTTCCTTTCGGTACAGTTTTCAAGGTTTTAATGAATCAATATTTGGCGAAGCTGATTACGTAGTTCAGCATTATGTATTTAATGCTTACACACTTAAAATTTTCAAAATCTGGCTATTAGAGATTTATTAAAATTTCCGTGTTAAATTTTCTTTTTAAAAGAGAGGGGGTGGGGGTGGAGGGGGCGCTAAAATACATGTTTGGCACGGGTGAAAAAAAGGCTAGTTTTAGCCCTTAAACACATAATTTACTGCTACTAATATATAGAAGTTGACATACACGATTAAATCCGTGGGAAACATTTGAATAATCGGGGCTCAACTGCGTTTTTCACGGTTTTTAAGAAACTTGAGAAAATTGTCCTATTTTTGAAATGGCGTACTGTGCTTGCTATTGAGTGTATAAAAAAGTTGTAAATATAAAAGTTGTAGAGAATTTTAGAATTTTATCTTCTTTAATATTGTAATTGACAAATAACATGCTACGGCAACGGGTCTCGAGATATTTAAAAAAACCCAAAAAAGCTCCCAAAATTTTCTTGTTTTTTGGCCACAGAAAATTTAGCCTTAATTAATTTTGTTAGAAAACTAGGTTTTCCATGTTGGCATCATTATAAACAATTCAGAAAAAAAATCTTTTACCCGACCTTTTAGAAGGTAACCCCCTTTTTTGGTACATTTCCCCTAGACTACAGCCTTAAAGGTGTCAAAATATTAATTTACTTAGCCTTTTTTCTTTTTTTAATTGAATTTTCAAATTTTACTTTTTACATATGCTTTATTAAATTTACTTTAACAATATGCTTTTATTTATTTATTTATTTATCGTTAACGTTTGAAAAATAAAAAAATATAACTCTGAGGGATAAAAACTATCTTTTTAGAAAGGAATAACTAGATTATCAGATATGATAAGTAGGAAACTGAAAAAAATTCACTTTCTATAATTTTAAAGTAACAATAATATAATATATTATTGTTGAGCACTTGAAACATTTCCTTCCTTTTAATTAATGGTTTTATATTTTATAAATAATATCCATTATCAAAAAGCTTTCAAAACTCGGGTATTGAACTTATTGAAACCTTTTTTGCAGTTAAAATTTCGCTTGAAAAAACTTAACATAGATTTTTCTAACACTTAAAAATAAATGCTTGTATGAAATGCTAAATTATAAAAAAATATATATATGCTTCTTGTTATTCAGATGATTTAAAAAAAGCAAAAGTAAAAATAAAGAAATAATAATTTAAAATTCTTTATTACGTAAGACATTTTATGTAAAAAATGTTTTCGAGCTTCAAGTAGGAAAAAACATCAGAAATATAATGCAGTTAAGGACACACTAACAGAAAAATTCTGTTACTTTTTTTTCATGAATGTGTCAGAAAAAATGGCAAATCAATGCAACCAATTGAGATTTAGTTAGAAATAAAACAACATCGAAGCTAAAGCTTAAAAAGATCCATTTTTAAAAATATTCTTGCTATCATATTTAAGAACTTCAAGTGTTGTTATTTTACATAATATATTCAGAAGATTTTATTTCAAATGACATCTCTGCAATCGTGTTTAAATGCTGCTTTCAAAAAAGTAAAAAATTCAAAATAAAATAAAATACAAAAAAACATAAAAAATAAATAAATTCTATTTTAAATTTATTATGGTAAAAAACTAATAAAAAGGACGAAAATAAAAAATAATCTGCTATTCCAATATAATTTTTCTTGACAGAAACCACTTTTCAAACATCTTTGACATTGTTTGATGAATCACCTGGAAAGATATTAAGTTGAAGCGGAAATTTGAAAAGTCAATCTTTAACGCATCGTAAAGTGTTTAAATTTATATACATGACAAATTGTTAACTTTAAATTCACTAATGAATCATTCAAAATTCACAATCGGCCAAAACGAATAGAAAGAAAAATCTCACACATTTTAATCACCAAATTGTCCAGAAATAAAACAAGAAATAGCCATTCCACAGGAAATTGTGTCTTTTTACTTTCTTCTATCTTTAGAAAAAGAAAATATTGGATTCGTGAAATTTTTTAACTTCCGGTTTTCGACGGATTTACACGTTTTAGGAGTGAGAGATCCCGAAAAACACGTTTTTACAAAATCTCTGTCTGTGAGTCTGTGACTCTGTCTATCTGCTGTATGTGACACAATTTTTTTGGCTGCTCTATATCAAGAACTCACGCAGGGAATTTAATAAAAATTTGTGTTCAGTTAGTCTCTGATATAAATTGGTGCTGAATAGTTTTGGTGTAAATCGCCCAACAGGTGGCGCTATTATGCTGCATTTTTCACGATTCAAGCAATATCTCTATCTCAAGAACTAATGCACGAATTTTTTAAACTTAGGATTCAATTAGACGTTGACACAAGTTGTTGCTGACTAGGTTTTGTATTAATCACCCAATAGAGGGCACTGTTATACTGCATTTTGCAGGATTTACATGATTTTAGCAATAGTCATATATCAAGAGCTAATGCACGGAATTTCATATCTTTAGAGTCCTCCTGGTAGGCGTAGATTGCCATTTAATTTTGACATTGTGATAGCGAATTTTGAAGTGTTAACGTGTATGAGATAGCAGAAAGTTTGGGATTGTCACATCCAACTAGTTTCAGTTTCTGTTCAACAAAATAAGTTTAGGAAGTCGTTTTCATACCCAAATTGCACCAAACTCTGACATTTTAAATGCCAACACCTAATTTTAACAAAATATTTATATTTTTCAGCAATGTTTAATTCATTTGCAATCGTTGAAGAACAGGCTGCAGTGAGTGTATTTTTTAATCATAACAGAAAACTACTTAACGTAACGATCTGTAACTGTGGATTTGGATATATGAAGTTTCTAGAAAAAAATTTCTGTTAAAAAATTAATAGTTTATAATTAAGAATTTTTTTTAATTGTATTTCGGAAATATATATTTTTGGGGAAAAAATATGAATAGTAACGCAATTAAAAAATATTTTGAATTTCCTAATCAAAAATTACAGTTCAATTCGTCAATCTGTGCTTGAGTTATGCTTAAAAAATTACCCGATTGCTACCCCCCCCCCCCCAAATTACCTATACCTTACAAGTTCCACACATTAAATATTCATAATTCCTAAACTACTTGACCAATGGGATTCCTGTTTAGGGTGTAAAGTTTAGGAAAAATGTCAAATATGATTTCAAAATTATGCGTTCGTATTAAAAATTTCAGAGTTTACTACAATTTCAGTATAAAGTCGACCCCCTAAGCTTATTTGTTAAATATAATTTGAAATAAAGAGAATTTTCTGTCGAATGGCTATTAACGTTTTTTTTTTTTCTGTGACAGTTTAGAGATTAAAATATATGGGGGGGGGTGTCCCCTCTTTATTATTTAATTATTTGTTTATTTATTTTGTCGAATGTGCTTGAAGTATAAAATAAGTTGCAATTTACAATCTAAAATCATTTTTTAACTTCAAAGGAATGATGAAATATTGTGTAGATAAAACAAGTAGGAAACTTTATGCGTTTTTTCACAGACTTATTTTCATATACTAGAAAAATATTTCAGAAAAATACGGAAATTGTGATAGCAATGGGGTTGCCAATTCCAATTTCCGTTTTTTCTGAAAAGAGAAAATTTTCAATTGAAGTGATTTCGTGAATGGTTCAGAAAATAACATGTTTGCATTTGAAAATATCCCTGATGGATAACAGTACTAAATGTAAGCTAAATTCTCGCTTACAGAGTCCGTATTTTTATGGAAATGTTTTTGCAGTGTTTGTCAATATTATGTACAAATTACAGGGCGTTACTCTGACTTTGGTCTACTATTTAAGTAAACCACTTTATAACCTCAATAAATCATCGAGATTTTTAAAACTTTTATGCGTATTGACTTTGTGTTGTAAATAATTAGTAAAAAAAATCGCCAAGAATTATTATCATAGACAATGCATAAGGATATTTACTTAATATCAAACTCATCTTTTCGGAATTATAAAAAGGTACTTTTCTTTTTTTCACAGATTGTTAAAATGAAATATGTTTTACAAAGACTATGATCTTTTGGAAAAGGCTTCTTTTATAAAAGAATAAAAAATTAAAGAAACTAATAAATATGCCTAATAGATGCAAATGACATTTTTTTTAATAGTTTTTTTCAGTTTAGATGAAAAATGCTTATGGCTTTAAGTTTTTATTGATCTGCCAGTTCACTTTGTAAGTGCTAGCGTTTAGCCACCAGTTTCTAGTAATGAGGTACTTCCAGGCATTTTATTTGTGGGGGGTAGGAATATTCTATATCGCTTTTAATGGCAAGGTATTTCTGTTTCTGTAATGTTAAAAGCTCACCAGGATTTACGAACAAATTCATTTGAAAATAAATAAATGCTAATATCATGTAAATTAAAAAATCAAACTTTTTTACAAAATTCTGGGACAAACTTTGTAAGTTGGAGATTAGAATCTAACCAGTAAAAATAGCATACCACAGTCCTTCAAAGAGTTAATGTGATTTCTCAGATTGTTGAACCTTTGGTTGCAAAATATGACCATAGCGAAACTACAACCAACTATATTGTAAAAAATTTAGGATGTTGACACTCAATAGCCAGAATTTATTAAATTTAACATTAAACAATTATTAAACAAAAACGACATTTACCCTTTATCTACTGGCGGTACTTATAAGTACAAATGAAAAAACTTGTTATAAAATTCATTTAATACATCGATTAGTAGTAATACAATTTAGAATGAGTTATAGATGCATTACTTTATCTTGTTCCAAAAGAATTATTGGTTACACAAAGCAAAAATATTTTCAAAAGGATGATTTCCCTTGCCTTTAGAGTCTCTTCAGCTTTCTTGTCGTTGGGTGGGGGGGATTCAATCCGGAAATATTTCTATATTCCTATTGTAAGAACATTATATTTGTACATTTCCTAATTCTACAAAATACTAAGAAAAATATTTAAAATAACAGATTTGAGTGGGGTTATAAATATTGCACAAAATCCCTATAAATTCAAATTTAATGAATCCTTCTAAATCCTTTAATCCTTTTAAAATAATTCTATAATTTATTAAATGATTATGTAAATCTTCTAAGGTAGTTTCAATAATTCATGAAAAATGCTTTAGAAGATAAAATTTTCATGAATTCATAATTCAGTACATAAAGGGTTAAACAATTATTATATAACATTACTCATTACACTGCAATTCAAGAAATACCCGCTCATAGAAGACAATATTTGCCAATTATTTCCCCCAATTTTAGTAAAATCAAATGCGATTTCGGCAGCACAGACATTTTTTTAAGCAACGAAAATTAAAGAATTAAATACAGTAGCTCAGCATTATATATAACATTCGAATATAGCACTCTATTTTCGCGTCTCCAGAAACAAAAATTACCCACTATCTTATAAGCACTTTTATGTAATCTTATCTGTATGTCGATTGATTTAAAAATTATTCTGTTGTTACTTGTCTTAAGAAACTTGTAAATGCGAATAAAATAACGTTTTAAAGACACGTGTTTAAAGGTGGTAGCATATTTTTCTGTTGCCGTCATAATAAAACATAATCAAATATAGAACAAACTACTGTTTATAAAGTTTCAATTAAAAGGAACTAGCCACGTTCCGGGTATTTTTAAGAAATGTTCTCCAAATGGAATAATTCCTTTTAAGTTTCAACATACTCTATATAGCCATTAATCACCAGACATTTTCAATTTTAGTTATTTTGTCGAATATTTATAAATATACTCATTGGATTCTTCTGAAACTTCAGCTTTATAAAGAATATTTAACCTCATATTTATCAACGTCGATTTGATAAGGAGAACAATTAGGGGCCATCGAAAAATCAAAGAAAATGTATAATATTTAGGGCTACCCTGTAAATTAAAATGTACGAAATTATTTATAGCTATAGCTTACGAATATATAAAAATTGTACAATATGTGTTTTCATTTGTGTAAAAATAGCACGTATATTCATGGAGATATAACGATTTTTTTTTTTTTTTAAGTTTGAAAAACTTTCTAAAAAAAAAAAAAAAGCTTTTATAATGCAGGCTTTCAACTAAATTTAACGTGAATTTCAGAAAACTTTGAAAAGTGTAGTAGAAACAATATAGTGCAATTAAAATTTAAATATATTAAATATTTTATGAAATATAAGCAATTGTATGAAATAATTTTCATCTAGTGATGCGCGAATGATAACAAATATTTTTTTTACATAATTTAATAGTCAACTCTATGGAGCAACTCATAAAAAAGGCCCAGTCAAATATCGTGAAAATTCAGAAAGATATCTGTGATCGAGTGAGCTGATTTTTAGTTGCTCTCTAAAAGTAGCTGAATGATAAAGGATTTTCAAAAAATTGTCAATTTTAATTAAAATTTTTTAAACTTTCATTTTTGATTGATGCTTTAGTTTTTCTTGAATAACCACCAGAACGAGCCTATTCCATGATCAAAAGAATTATTAAAATTGAAGCATTTGTTCCAATTCTACTGGTTGATACTAGTCATTAAATACTAACTTTTTTCTAAAGGTCAGTTAATAAAAAATGAGAATCTGTTGAAAATCCCTTATCATTCAACTGCTTCTAAAAAGCCACTAAAAATCAGCTCACTATATCGTCGATATCTTTCTGCATTTTCACGATGTTTGACTAGATTTTTTTTCGAGTTGCACCATAGCGTTGACTATTAAATTATGTAAAAAAATCTTTGTTATTGTTCGCGCATGCGCATATAAAAATCATTTCATACAACTGTTCATATTTCATGAAATATTTATTATATTTATATTCCAGTTGCACTTTTTTTCTATTACATATTGCTAATTTTTCTGAAAATGGCGTCAAATTTGGTTGAAAACCCTGCATGATATAAGCTAAAAACATGCAAGAATTTTTTTTAAACTTAAAAAAAACGCTATATCTCCATGAATATACGTGCTATTCTTACACAAATCAGTAAATATGTTGTACAGCATCCACATATTTCTATACTGCAGGATAGATCCTTTCGTGCATTTCAATTTCAATGTACAGGGGGATCCAAAATATTATTTTTCTTTGAGTTTTTGTCGGCCTCCTAATTGTCCTCCTTATCAAATCGACATTGATAAATATGCGGTCAAACATGTTCTTTACAATTCTGAAGTTCCAGAAGAATCCAACAAGCATATTTTTAAATATTCGACAAAATGTATAAAATTGAAAGTGTCCGGTGATTAGTGGCTATATAATGTATGTTACGTATAAGAAAGTTTTTCCTTTGCATCTCAGCTAAACTGACACAAACACGGGATACTTGGTTAGCTGGAGCACTGACTAAAAATCACATTCTACCACGCATAAGTTTTCATCAACTAAAGTCAAAACATAAAATTAACTGTATAAAATAATGATTTTTGTACTGTCAGTCTGTGGATGTTGCTCCATCGTGCATGATTTAAATTTGATTTTTGATCTCATATCGTGTTTTTCACTTTTCTCATTTCTATATCGACATATCTAAATTTATATGAAAGATAAATTTTGAACTTCATATAATGATTTGAAACTTCATCTAATGATTATTATATATATATTCTTTGAAAGGTCTTCGGGATTTTTAATTTCGAGAGAATATTTTGAAAATATGATTCTCGTATTTCTAAGTACTCATAAAAATGACTTTGTATCTTTTAAATGTTATTAATTTTTTTAAAGAAATATTTTTATAAATCCGAAAGAAAAAATAATATTTCTTCCTTTCTGCACTCAAAAATGAAAATGTATGTAGAAAGTGTTATTATTTCAGAAAGTATTTCAAGTTTCAGAGGTTATTAAAATTTATTTTTTCTAATTTAAAAAACTTATATCTTAAGATTTTAATTTTGAAAAGGAATGTATATGTATATGCAGGGTGTTTCTAAGATCATTGGACAAACTTTAAGGGAAAGTAAAATACACATAAAGAAGCTATTTTGATATAGCAATGTAGGATCTGAAATGAAAAGTTTTGGCGAAAAACAATAAGTGCGGAGGAAATGAAAATAAGTGTTTTATTGACATAGCAATTACAGTAAGTCCTCAAATGTGCCACCACCAACATCGATACATACTTGACAGCGTCCAGCAAGTGATTGGCCTACTCTTTCGAAGGTTCCAGATGTCTCATCTATGAGACAGCAGTTGGCTCTGATGAGGACCTCATTGCAAGACTTTCAGTCGTTGCCGAAAATGTTCGTGAAGCACTTGGAATCTATGAAAAGGTACGCCAATCACTTGCTAGACGCTGCCAGTGGCCCATTTGAGCACTTACTGTAATTGCTATGTCAATAAAACACTCGTTTACATTTCCTCCACATTTCTTGTTTTTCGCCAAAAAATTTCACTTCCGACTATATATTTCTATACAAAACATATTTGTTTAGTCAGCTGCACCACCCCTCCAAGTTTGTTACATGATCGTAGAAACACCCTGTATATATATATATATATATATATATATATATATATATATATATATATATATATATATATATATATATGTATGTATGTATATATATATATATATATATATATATATATATATATATATATATATATATATATATATGTATGTATGTATGTATATATATATATATATATATATATATATATATATATATATATATATATATATATATATATATATATATATATATATATATATATACATTTTAAGAAAAGAATTAGTAAAAAATATTAATAAAAATAAAAATGTTATAATTTTGTATTCTGAACGCCCTTAACAGTACACTTTACCAATCATACCCGACAAGGTATCCGACTTTTTATGAAACAGACAAATCACAAACAGATAGACCATGTTCAACCCGAGTTTTTTCCCAGTTTTTGGAACTCATACAAACCAAGGTTTTATTTCAAGGGAATTTTTTCATTCAATTTTTATTAATTCCTATACTGTTGAAGGATTTTCACATATTCAGTGTGATTTTATGTTTATATACCCGTAAAAGTGTGCTAATCATATTTTAATTGTTTCTAAATTTTCATGTAAAGTTCAAGTTCGCTCTGGCAGTTTCTACAATGAAAATGTTTATTGTAACGCCAATTTAATAAAACCTTTAAACGTTAAAAGTTGATAAAATGCATTTAAAAGGGTTTTAATTTTTCAAATTAAATTTCACTTCGTCAGTTCAGGTTTTAATATGTTATTTAAGTGAATTCTGTAACGTTCTTTTTGGAAACTTATTACGCTAATCGCAATAATTTTGTCAAGGATAATATTAAAGTCTTCCAATACATTTTCGTGTGTAACTAAATTTATCACAAATGAAATTTAAAGAAGATATGCTTTTTATAACGAAAATAAATTCAAGTACAATAATAAAGCAGATGGGAGAAAATTTATCAAAATATATAACCGAAACTTATTAAAGTAACCTAAAACTCAAACTTATCTCCTATAATTTGAGTTTCCAATATCGTGCACATTTGTCATTCTGCCAAGCCAAGTTTTAAAAAAATACTAAGCCCGCCAAACGAACAAATGCCAGGAAGAAAATATCAGCCCGCTCACTGCTTATGTACAGTAGAGAACTTCTTAATGTTAATTCAACTAAACATGTCAGCGTAAAATATCAGATTTCAAAAGAGCCAAGAATTTCAGAAAAAATAAAAATAAAAGCAGAAGAATCTAATGAACAAACTTTTTAATTTCAGGCCAAACATACCTTTATAATTGAATAATAAACAGAGATATATAATCTGTGAAGATACTGAAAGTCATTTTTTCACTTTCTTCCCCTGTGCAATATTCAAAAAAAAAAAAAAACAAAGAGGCTTAAATAATGGGCATAAATAAGTAAGGACTGAATTTTTAAACAAGTAATTACTTGAGCTACCAGCTTTTATAAAGTTCAATTTCAAAAAGTTAATATATCTTTAATAAGCAAAAAATTATTAATTATCTCTAAAATTAAGAAATACTGCAAAGGAACGAAAAAAATCCCCAAAAACTTCCAAAAGAAAGTATATTATTTTCTACAGAATGTCGATAAGTAATCCATAAAAACTTATCCTGGTCATAGATTTCATATTTAATCATTCGGAAGAGTATGGATGAGTATCCATAAGTCTTTTTGCGGAATTTATATTACCTCAGAGTAGAATCAATCTATAAAATGTTTTTCTAAAATAATAGTTAAGCATCTTTAATATCTTTAGGCCATCTGTCTGCTTTTTAAACTTCAGTCATCTGGCATTATCCAATAGATTTCTATATGAATTAAAGATTTATAATGATCAGACTGTGCATTTATAATTTCTTGAAATATTGCATATTGGATTTTACAGTTTTAATAGTTTGAGTGAAAAGTAACATTTTTAGGTAAATGGTGTTTTTGGAAAATAAAAGGTAAGCCTCACGGTAACAAAGTTTATTCTTCAAAATTGATTGTAATTAAATAAAAGTGTATAGGGTTTTCTATAGGATACCAATATGTAATTTAAGTAAACATGATTAAAAGACAGTTGAATGCGAATGGATGTTATACAGGATGCATCAGTACAGCGGTTACATACTTTCAGGGCAGATAGAGTACACCTAGACGATGGGAAATCACATATGCAATGCATGGTCGGAAACGCTTTCCTGGCACAGTAGTGACGACACAAAACACAAGAAAGAGAAGACACGAATAAGAGGAGAAGGAATGTTTATTATACTTAGTACAGCAAAAAACTGAGAATAAAGAACATTAAATTGACAACGATCGTTATCATAGTAGGTGTTCGAAATTACAACCCCGGGCCGTGATGCATGGAAGCGCATCTCCGGCGCATGGAAGATCTAATGTTCTCGAAAATACTGGAGTGTCCCGGACTTCCCCAACAGGTACCATGGTACATGCAACAAGTTCCCCAGCACTTTCCAGCATTGTCCCGGTATTTTTGCTGCACTAAGAATAATAAGCATGTTTTCTCTCCCTGTTCGTGTCCTTCCTTTCTTGTGTTTTGTGTCGTCACTACCGCGACAGGAAAGCATTTCCGACCATGCATTGATATGTGATTTCATATCGTTTAGGTGTACTCTATCTGTCCTGAAAGTTTGAAACCGTTGTACGGATACACCCTGTATAAATATATGAAATAACATGGTTCTTTGTTTTTGTTTTTAAATGTTTAACGTAATGTAATAAAAGCATGCAGCCTTTACAGTAAAATAAGGAAAGATAATTAACAATCCAACTTATATAATGTCTTATATGTATAGAATGTCCAAATTTTTAGATAATTAATAACTGAAGAGCTAAGTGGAAGAACATGTTAAGTAACAAAAATTACATTTCAAGAAATTTGAGGTGAAAGTTTTTGCTGTAAATTTTAATGATTTATTTTCTGTTTGATACCATGTGTTTAAAATATTAACAGGTATGGTACTAAACTCTCTCAGAAAAACTTATTCATATTTAATTTTCAAATATTAAAAATTATTAATATTATTAACATTATTAAATATTAAAATATTAAATATTAATGAATAATGTCTTATATCATCAAGACTAAATAGAATGTTAGTATTTTAGCTTCACCATGTGATAGGATACCTCATAATGCTTTTCATCCAAAAGATAAAAAAAAAAAAAAAAAAAAAAAAAAAAAAATTAAAAAATGTAGCATAACATGTTCATCCACTCAGCTCTTCAATTGTCCATCTTATTTATTATTATTGGTAATTAACAAAATGAACCATTTGATATAAACGATCAAATGAATCATAATATTTGCATGATTTGTTTCATTTGCGTATTTGTGTGCTATTATTGTGCATTTATGTTTAACAAAAAAACATAAAGTATGAAATAAATCATGTAAATTTGACAAATTGCAGTTATATTTTTAAACATTATTCCGCGAATAAGAAATTTACTAAAAATCGTATTGAAATTCAACATAAAACAGATTGTTTGGAGAGCAAATATTTAATTAATGGAAAAACGAAATACTTCAAACTAAAATAATTCAGTCAAAGGATATTAGCAGATCTGAAACAATCGCCCACCCCTCTCCACCCCACACCCTCATCCATATTGCTGTAAATCATCGTATAAAACAGATAACGGTACAAATAGATTGGGAATAACGTTTACTATTAAATGGTGCGCATGTATTAGAAATTAGAAGGCATCTACATATTATAATTTGAACACACTTATAAACTTTTATGAAATAAGCATAATATAGTCAAACCGGGTTAAGACGCATTTCAAGGGATTGGACAAAAGTTGCGTATTAAGCGGGATCGCATATTAAAAGTGATTTGCATAATATTGGAGGAACTGGTCTTATTTACATATCTAATCATCTAAATCAGGGGTGGCCAACTATGGCACGCTCGACACAACTAAAATTTTATGGTAACCATTGCTTTATCTAATCATCGAATCTCTGCGATTCAAGAAGTCGACTTTTTCTGTAAAATTTTAGTGGTATCCGGCGTGCCACAGTTAGCCACCCTTGATCTAAATGAACTTTAGAGCTTTATATGTTTACGGCCAAAAATTGTTCTTTTACGCATGTTCAGATTGAAATTTAACTGCATTCAAGTTTAACTCATGGGTTGTTTTTATAGGACGTACTGAAATAATAACTGAAAAAAATATGGATTCCAATATGACATAATACGTCACAACCAAAAATAAAACCAGGAAAAATAATTTTCTAGCTAGTCTAATTTATTTATTTATTTATTCTTAATACAAACCAAAATATTAAATCTTTGCAGTTTTAGAATCATATGTAGTACTTGTGATAATGAGTAACCTTATAATTAGTCTCATCTTATTATTTCAATTTTTTCGATTGTGTCTTGATTTTTTAACATGATACATAACATTGTTTCTGGAGTATTTATTTACTTTGCGAATGGATGCTTTTCCCCCCTTGCCATGCTCTTCAGAATCATATTTTATATAAGAGGCTCACAACCATAGTAGAACAAGTCCATTTGGGGGGGGGGGGGGGGGGAAACGAGATAGTCCATTTAGAAGGTGCACAAAATTTATTTTATTCACTCCCAGAGTAAACCAAGTCTGTAAACAGATGAGATATATGACAATGTATGTGAAAACAGACTTGGTTCTCCGTGGGAGTGGATAAAACAGATTTTACGCAGCTTTTTAAATGGACTATCTCATTTTTTTTTTTTTTAATGGACTTGCCAAATGGTCTACTATGGTTGTAATACCTTCATATAATGTCCAATTTATCGGACACAGACAGTGCCTTCCTTTTGATTCTATGAATATTCTACCTATTAACAGAAAATTTGCTAAAACTCGATAAAACAATAAGAGACGGTTTGACTCCGCGAAAGTCGTATTGCAACCAGTGCAATTAACTCACCGGTCATGAATAAAACAGGAACAGACACAGAGAAAAAAGTAACGAAGAAATAGAATTGAAAACGAAAGAACGTTTACCTTTCTGTTTAAATGCGTATAAAAGTACACAATACTAGGGAGGGTTTTTTTTATTACAGTGTACCAGAGGAAAATACCAGAATCGTCAACATACACGGCGTAATGAAGGAAGAATAAGTAACAAAAAAGCAACCAAAATTCGCCTTTCTCTACTTCAGCAAAACCAATACACGAACGCTGAGTTCTATATGAAGCGACAGTCAAAGAGTATTAAAGCCGCAGAATCAAAGAAGAGTTGCAGTGTTGCTAAATTAGCAGGATTTTTTTATTCGAATATATGCCACTATTGCCGATTAATAACATTCGCCATGATTTATCTGTCATTAAATTAGGCTAATTTATTAGAAAATCGTGAAATCTGAATTTAAAAAAAATCTAACTAAACTGACATATTGGTCTACGAATTCGCGTATTGAGACTTTTTTGCATCGAGGGACCGAAATTTATCGCGTATTAAGCGCGATCACATAATAAACGTGATATTTTTGCATTAATCTTATGGGCGATGTTCATGGAGCGGAAAAAATCGCATATTAAGCGGAATCCGTGAGCGTATTAAGCGAGTTCCACTGTACATTACTTTTGTTCTCAGTTATTTTACAGGTTGGACAAAAATTCCTTGATTTCGCGATTTTCGTCGAGAAGTTTTTTATGAAACTAAATATATTTAAAAATATAAATTATTTAGCAATAAAATTGCTTAGATATATAACAGAAGGAGAAGGGGAATGATTATAAAAAGTTAAAATTCCAATGACATTAAAAAAATATTTTTTTTAATTTATTTTGTTTAATAAGTATATATAAAAATATTCGATATATATATAAAATAAAAGTGAACTTTTAATTCAATGTAGCTTACGTTACTTTCAATAAATTAAAATAAATTTAGCCCTTTCCAGGGCAGTGGATTGAAATAAAACATTTCATTTTAATTCTAAACTTCTAAATAGAGACCGCAATATTAAGTTTGGCTTTATAATTTACGTTAAAAAGGGCCAGTATTTATTTTCTAATAAATTCGTTTACAAATTCTGGCTTCTGTCAATCATTTCACGATTTTACAAACAGAATTACTCTGCGCCTGAAAGTGTGAAACCGATAATTTTTTTCTATAATGAACTCATATTGAAATAACGAGTATACAGGAATTTTATAAAATTAGAAATAGTCCAAAAATCTAAACTGCAATCTTTAATGAAGTTATAAGTATACAATCCGATCATTATACATTTTTATTTAAGATTTTAAAATATTATGCATGATGGGCTTGGCGGACAGCTTTAAAATAAAACATATATTAATGAAAATCGTAAAATTTTTCACTGAATAAAAATTTATAGCTTTCAATTTTAACTAAATGACTGGCAGCAAATATGGTACAATGAAGACAGTAATCCATTACCAAGTGTTCCCATTCAATTTACTCCATACTTTTTTTTTCTTCACAAATCACGACGCTTCCCGGAAATACCTTTACGCTTTGTGTTTGTGGCCTTCCCCACATCTCAAGGCACTAAGTGACTGATTGTCCTCTGACAGCATAGTACCACGTTAAAAAGCACAGAAGTATGACGATTCAGGGCTAGATTAATTATATTAGTGAAAGTCCCGTACTCATGAACAGAATATCTACACTAATGAGATTTATAGAAAAAATGTCAATTTTAAAAATAATTATCCACAGTCCTCAGACTATGGTCAGTATAATTTTGGAGAAAAATAAAAACATTGAAATTAAAATGCAACGATATGTACCTTATTTTGTGTGAAATGTTAACATCACGAGAAGTTCTGGAAAAGCAGTGTGCTCAAGTAATTGATAATACCATATGAACTGGTAATCGCAGTTCAAAATGAGGAGCGTCCAGTGCATACTGCTGGCGCGTATAATGAAAACTTCTACTACTTTTTTGATATTATCACATTTATAACAAAGGTGAGAATGTCTATTAAAGTTTTATTATAATATGCTTCAGTTTTCTGAAAGTTATTACCATCAACCTAAATTTAGTAATTGTAAAACACCCTGTATATTTGATTAAATACGTCGATTGTGACCCCATGTTCTATGGTAATTTTTCATCGTCTTGATCCCTACTATCATCCCTCTGAATTTGTCGGTCGAATTCTGCAGCACCCTACATATTATAAATTGTTATGTTTTGAGCAGGTAGTTACTAATAAGAATTTCACAAGATCTTTTTCAAGACATTAAAGTGACTTAAACATGAGTCAGAGAAATTATCATAAACATTGTAAAAATAAAAAAATTAAAGCTGCCGACCAAAGGATGGACTAACAGACGGGTCTCGGCCATCCGTAGGAAAACACTCTAGCAGGCTTACAGTTTGGAGCTACCGGGGGGGATTTCCCTTTCCCCTTGAGTGCTTAGTTATAGTAGTGTTTAGTTATTCTGGTGCATACGGTGTGTATGTTAGTATATATGAGTGTTTAGTTATATTATGTAAAATATGGAAAAATGGCCGCCAAGCCCATCACACATAATTTCTTAATATTTAAATTTTCAAAAACACGTTACGATGTATTTAGTAGAGGAGAAAATAATTTCTATCATCATATCATACATAGGCTCTCGATTTACATATGGTAACTTAGTTAATGGAAAATACCAGAATATAAGCTGGGATATTTGATACTTCACCATTTATTAGACACAAATTTTGTGGTATTTTCTATTATTTTTCTTCTTCTAAAGATTGGTCTCTTTATTCTAAACTTTTTAAAAGTTGTTTTTTGTTTATCTTCATATAATTTAAGCCTATGATGCAATTTTATATTTTCACTTCTTTCCATATTCATAGATTTAGATACACCATTAGTATATAGTAATTTCAAATTTTAAATCTCAAACGAATTAAAGTTGTATCAATTGAAAAAAAAAAAAAAAAAAAAAAAAAAACGCTACATCCCTTGATAAATTCAAACATATATTTTCTTGTTTAAAATTTAAACTAGTATTTTAAAACAATGATTATTTACGGCTTATTTTTGCATTGAAAATAAAATAATTTACTGAAAAAAAAATTCATTTCAAAAAGTGGAAAAATGTAGGGGATAAAATATATATTCCAAGCAGAATCAACCATTAAGCTGAAATAAAGTGGTTCCTCTTAATATAACATACTCTTTATGATTTCTTTTATCAGACATCTGTGTTTGAAATTAGTCATTAAAATTGTAATTTGTGGGTTCACCAAATACTTTTGGTAGATTGATTTAACATTCATTTCACGGTTTTCTCGGAAATATTTTATTTTTAATGATATTCAAACCGGGAAAAATCCTTCTATAACAAGCAAGAATAATTTCATTTTAAAGTCTCTTTTCTTTTATTCAAAGTTAATTTAATCTAATTCTTTTTGGAAGCTGTAGTTGTTAAATTTACATCACATTGAATATACTCTAATTTATTTTAGAAATGAGGAAAAAGCTGTTTCTAAGTGTACGTAATCACAGTATATATATAGCTTATTCTTTTATTTTAATACAAATTAAAATGTTTGTATTAAAATCAAAGTATTATTAAAAAGTGTAATATTGAAATTACGTAAAAAAAAAGTCTAAACGGAAATACGCCCAATTAAAGATATTTGTTCAATTAAAGAATAACTCAGAAACGTCACATTTAATTTTCGACCGATAATTGAATAGCATTTGTATTATTTTTATCTTTGCAAAAAGTCTTTTAAAGTAGTTTTCAAATAGTTTTTCATTAAAACACAAACGCTACATAGTTAATTAAAATGAAGTCAAAGAGTATTTAAAGTCGACTGAAATCTGAAATTAATCACGAAATTTAAATTTTGAAGGTTAAAAAAAACTGTTGTTAGAAGGACTTTTTAACATCTTACGGAATGGTTTTTATCTTTAACGATATTCGAACTGTGAAAAATAAGCCTAACAAGTAAAAATAATTTATTTTTACAGCTTACTTTCTTCTTTCAAGTTATTCTAATCCGATTTTTTGGTAAGTTGCAGCTGTTTACTGTCTGTAACAAACGTTTAAGACAACTCGATATTTATGACAACATTTAAAGCAATCCAAATTACTTGCTTAAATTACTTGACAAATTACTTGCTAGATACTGTCATTACGCTTACATTTTTTCCTGTCGCAAGCAGTCTTGCCTTTAGTTTTTTACAGGAACTCCTAGGTAAACGCAGACTTATTCACCGGCGTATGATATGGTTGTCTCGAAACGTTGTTGCTCTTGGTCGACCTGATCCTTCGCTTGCAGGAAATATCTGATATATTTCACATTTCACTATGGTATTATGTACAACAGTCATGCTTACATTTAATTTAACATGGGGTATTTATTGCAATGGAATGATCAGGTTGATCAAGAGCAACAATGTCACGAGATAACCATACCATACGGCAAGAAGCTGTGCGTTCGTCTCAAGGAGTTCCTGTAACAACATAATGGCAGTTTTGCTTTTGGCTGGAAGATATATAAGCCTAATTACCGCACCTAGACGTTTAAGCAAGAAATTTGAATTGTCATCCGGAATAGCAAGTAGTCTTAAATGATATGTTAAAAACCGAATGGTCTTAATGATTGTTTAGAATATATCTTAACTGAATATTTTAGTAAATCGTAACTACAAGCCTTATACAGGGTGTTGCCGAATTCGACCGACAAATTCAGAGTCGTCATATTAGGAATCAAGAAGAACAAAAATTGCAGTGGAACATGGCGTCGGAAACTACCTATTTAATCAAAACTACACTAACTTCTACACTAAATCAACTTGGTTTGCCGGTAATAACTTTAAGACAACTGAAGTATATTATAATGAAACTTTTAATAGACATGCTCACTTTGTTCTAAATGTGATAACATAAAAAAGTGGCAGAAATTTCCATTATACGCAACAGCAGTATGCACTTCACGCTTAACATTTTGAAATGCGATTCCCAGTTCATACGGTACACTGTAAAAAAAAAAAAAAAAAAGTCCTTCCGGCCAGTGCCGGGAGGAAGAGGTAGCTTTCAAATACCTTATTTTTAAAAAGCTAGCTTATGTTATTCAAACACACGAAGCTCAATTTAGTGGAAACCGATTATCGAAGATTCAATACTATTTTTTATCAATACTAAATCCTTATGAATGAGAATTTCGCGAAATTAATCAGCTTTATCCAAGCTGATTTTATTTAAAGTTATATTTGGTTTCTAAATTCGGCGATATGTGAAGTGCCTGCCCCTTTAAGACAACATGGTGGATGAGGCTAACCAGTGAACTTGGTCGAGACCTTAGTAATTCCTGTGCACACGCTCTCTCACATCGGAATCGGTTGATATATATGAGTGCTGTCGCAGGCAAAAAATCAGATTTTTCAAAATGTCACCCACATAATGAAATTCAAACTGCTGTATCTGAGCCATTTTTTTTAGATAAAGACAAAATAAAAAATGCTCCGGAATCCTTATATCAAAGTCAGATGCTTAAGAAATAAACCTTTTTCAATTTCTAAATATTTGCACTTCACTTTAAATATAATTTTTTTAATTTAATGGCCGCCATTTTGATTCAAGATGGCAGATGAAGTTGGCCAGTGAACTTAGTCGAGACATTGCTATATACTATCCAAATGCCTTCTTACATCCAAATAGGTTAATAAATACATGTGTTATCGCGTGACAAATATCAGATCGTTTCAAAATGTCAGCCATGCTAGAAATTTCACAGTGCTATAACTCGACCTTTTTTTAAGATGTAGACGAAAAAAAACTGCCCTGAAATCTTTGTATCAAGGTCAAACACATAAAATACCCTTTTCCATTTTCCAATTTTTCATACCTCATTTTAAAGTTTAAATAATTTTTTTTAAATGTTCCCTTTTGAATCACAATGGGGAATGAAGGTTGCCTACGAACTCGGTCGAGACATTGGTATGCACTATGTACACACCAAGTTACATCCAAATCAGTTCATAAATACGCCTGTTATCGCGTGGAAAAATCAGGTCGTTTCAAAATGTCAGATACAATAGAAATTAAAAATGCTATAACTCAGCCATTTTTCTAGATATAGACGAAACAAAAGTTGTTCCGGAATCTTTATATTAAGGTCAAACACGTAAGGAAAAAATCTTTTTAAATTTTTTGATACCTCATTTTAAATTTTCAAATTTTTTAATTTTTTTTAAATGGCCGCCATTTTGAAACAATGTGGCGGATGACGCTGGCCAACGAACTCGGTCGAGACATTGGTACGTACTTTGTACACACCAAGGTACATCCATATCGGTTCATGAATAGGCCTGTTATCGGGTGACAAAAATAAGGACGTTTCAAAATGTCAGCCACGCTAGAAATTCAAAGTGCTATAATTCAGACATTTTTTAAGATATAGACGAAACAAAAACTGCTCCGAAATCTTTGTATCAAGGTCAAACACATAAGAAAAAAATATTTTTTCAATTTTCAATTTTTTGGTATCACATTTCAAATTTAAAATTTTTTTAGGTAGCTTTCATTACAAAAAGGTACCTATTGCAGCCGTTCGGAGGAAAGCAATTTCAAAACATTTTGGTATATTTTCATCGATCATGACCCCCAGACCCCGAAACTACCCTCCGTTCAAAAGTTGATATATATATATATATATATATATATATATATATCTGATCTTTGTCATACTGTAACTCTCGTATTTATGAACCGATTTCGATGAAACTCGATGTGTGCATAGTACATACCAATGTCTCAACCGAGTTCGTTCGCCAGCTTCATCCGTCATTTTGTTTCAAAATGGCGGCCATTTAAAAAATTTTAAAAAATTTTAAATTGGAAATGTTATACCAAAAAAATTGAAAATTGAAAAATATTTTTTTCTTGTGTGTTTGACTTTGATACAAAGATTCCGGAGCAGTTTTTGTTTCATCTATATCTTAACAAATGGCTGAATTATAGCACTTTGAATTTCTAGCGTGGCTGACATTTTGAAACGTCCTGATATTTGTCACCCGATAACAGGCCTATTTATGAACCGATATGGATGTACCTTGGTGTGTACAAAGTACATACCAATGTCTCGACCGAGTTCGTTGGCCAGCTTCATCCGCCATCTTTTTTCAAAATGGCGGCCATTTAAAAAAAAAATTTAAAATTTAAAATTTAAAATGAGGTATCAAAAAATTGAAAAAGATTTTTTTTCCTTGTGTGTTTGACCTTAATATAAAGATTCCGGAACAGTTGTTTCGTCTATATCTAGAAAAATGGCTGAGTTATAGCATTTTTAATTTCTATTGTGGCTGACATTTTGAGACGACCTGATTTTTGTCACGCGATAGCAGGCGTATTTATGAACCGATTTGGATGTAACTTGGTGTGTACATAGTGCATACCAATGTCTCGACCGAGTTCGTAGGCAACCTTCACTTGCCATCTTGTTTCAAAAGGGAACATTTAAAAAAAAATATTTAAAATTTAAAATGAGGTATGAAAAAATTGGAAAATGAAAAAGGTTTTTTATGTGTTTGACCTTAATATGACCTTGATAGAAAGATTTCAGGGCAGTTTTTTTTTTTTTTTGTCTACATCTTAAAAAAAGGTTGAGTTATAGCACTTTGAAATTTCTAGCATGGCTGACATTTTGAAACGATCTGATAGTTGTCATGCGATAACACACGTATTTATTAACCTATTCGGATGTAAGAAGGCATTTAGATAGTATATAGCAATGTCTCGTCTAAGTTCACTCTCCAGCTTCATCCATCATCATGAATCAAAATGGCGGCCATTAAATAAAAAATATATATATATTTAAAGTGAGGTGCATAAATTTAGAAATTGAAAAAGGTTCCTTTCTTAAGTATTTGACTTTGATATAAGGATTCCGGAGCATTTTTTGTTTTGTCTTTATCTTAAAAAATGGCTCAGATACAGCAGTTTGAATTTCATTATGTGGGTGACATTTTGAAAAATCTGATTTTTTGCCTGCGACAGCACTCATATATATCAAGCGATTCCGATGTGAGTGAGCGTGTGCACAGGAATTACTAAGGCCTCGACCAAGTTCACTGGTTAGCCTCATCCACCATGTTGTCTTAAAAGGGCAGGCACTTCAAGATATCGCCAAATTTGGAAACCATATATAACTTTAAATAAAATCAGCTTGGATAAAGCTGACTAATTTCGCGAAATTCTCATTCATAAGGATTTAGTATTGATAAAAATTAGTACTGAATTTTCTATAATCGGTTTCCACTAAATTGAGCTTCGTGTGTTTGAATAACATAAGCTAGCTTTTTTTTTTTAAATAATGAAATTGAAAGCTACCTCTTCCTCCCGGCACTGGCCGGAAGGACTTTTTTAAAATGTAAATGGCCACCATTTTGAAACAAGATGGCGGATGAAGCTGGCCAACGAACTCAGTGGAGACATTAGTTTGTACTATGTACGCACCAAGTTTCATATAAATCTGTTCATAAATACGCCTGTTATCGCGTGACAAATATCAGATCGTTTCAAAATGACAGCCACAGTAGAAATTCAAAATGCTATAACTCACCCCTTTTTTAAGATATACATAAAACAAAAACTGCTCCGGAATCTTTGTATCATGGTCAAACACATAAGAAAATAATATTTTTCAATTTTCAATTTTTTGGTATCACATTTCAAATTTTAATTTTTTTTAAAGAATTTAAATAGCCGCCATTTTGAAACAAGATGGCGGATGAAGCTGGCCAACGAACTCGGTCGAGACTTTGGTATGTTCTATGTACACACTGAGTTTCATCTAAATCGGTTCATAAATACGCCTGTTATCGCGTGACAAATATCAGGTCGTTTCAAAATGTCAGCCACGCTAGAAATTGAAAGTGCTATAACTCAGCCATTTTTTAAGATATAGACAAAAAAAAACTGCTCCGTAATCTTTGTATCAAGGTCAAATACATAAGAAAAAAATATTTTTTAATTTTTAATTTTTTGGTACCACATTTCAAATTTTAAATTTTTTAAAAAATTTTAAATGGCCGCCATTTTGAAACAAGATGACGAATGAAGCTGGCCAACGAACTCGGTCGAGACATTGGTATGTACTATGTACACACCGAGTTTCATCCAAATCGGTTCATAAATACGAGAGTTACAGTATAACAAAAATCATATATATATATATATCAACTTTTGAACGGAGGGTGGTTTCGGGGTCTGGGGGTCATGATCGATGAAAGTATACCAAAATTTTTTGAATTCCCTTTCCTCCGAACTGCTGCAATAGGTAGCTTTTTGTAATGAAAGCTACCTAAAAAACGGACTAAAGTACGGAAATACTACTGTCAATCTAGACGCCAGTTCTATTTCCGTATTTTAACGGAACTTTTTCCCGGTAAATTACAGAAAAATTTCCGTTAAATTCCAAAAAATGGAATTTTTTCTGCAATTTACCGGGAAAAAGTTCCGTTAAATTACGGAAATAGTACTGGCGTCTAGATTGCTAGTAGTATTTCCGTATTTTAGTCCGTTTTTTTTTTTTTTTTTTCCAGTGTATCACCGATTATGTGAGCACCCTGTTTTGGCAGACTTTTCGTGATGTTATCACATTTCATACCAAACGAGCTACATATCGTTATATTTTCATTACAGTAGTTTTAGTTTTCTTAAAATTATTACCGTGAACCCAAGTTCAGTTAAGGGAAAACACCCTGTATTTGTAACTAAATAAATGGTTTGTGATCCCATGTTCTATGGAAACTTTTTGAACCCCCTGATGCCTACTATCACCCCTCTAAATTTGTCGGTAAAACTCGGCAACACCCTGTGCATGTATATACCTTAATTTACTTTTTAAATGAGAAAAAACAGTCTGAATATATATATAGCGTGATTCATAAAAATCGAAACAATAGGCTATTTCCTTCAATATTGCCCCTAGACATATACTTTCAATTGCAAAGTTTCATAAAAAAGGTGTAAAATTTAATGACATATGTTACAACTCCATGGGGGGGGGGTCTATTTAAGGAAATATGAAAACTAAATTTTTATATGGCCCCCATAGGGTAAAATTTCCAATCAGGAAATTTTTCATTATCCAAACAGAAAAACACATCCTCTCGATATCTGCAAAACTCGCGGAGATATTAAAATCCAAAATTCGTGACTTACACCATTTACCCATGCCTCTGAGCGACGAGTTATTGACTCATTTTGAATGAAAGATAAGGATCATCCACAAATTGTACGTTATTAAAAGTCGATTTAAGACAGTGCCTATCCTTTGGACATAAAATAGCAGCGTATAGATTTTACATTAAACCTACTTTTAAAGTATGCTGGAGGTCTGCACAGGTCGAAATATCCAGGCCCGGTCCCAAGTCGACCCACAGAAAAAAGTTCGGCCTGGCTTGTAAAAAAGTTAAAATCTTAGCCCGAGGCTGACCCGGCGTGACTGAATTTCTACAAAATATAGTTTTTAACGTCGATTTGGTTAACAATTGTTTCATATGGAGAAGTTCTGACCAAAAATACTTATTACAGCTTTTCTTTTTTCATGTTTATAATCTTCATTTTTAAAGAAGCGCGAAAGGCTTTGATACTTTTTCTTTAACGAATCTCTATTTGTATGTAAATGTTCCACTTATCATTTAATATCGTTAATCCATATTCCATGTATTGGAAATTTTGAAAAATTCTATACAGTAAAATCTTTTGAAACGGAATTACATAGGAATGAAAAAAATGCGTCATAGACAAGTTCTCTTCTTAGGAAGTGTAAATGAAGTTTATTATTTTCTCGGGTATTATTATATTCATTTCACGGATCAATGCATTTTTACGCTTAAGACAGTATTCCGTCATAGGCAGGATCTTTTTCACTTGTTTTACTGTACTTTAATTTTTTAATTCAAATATATTATCCTTAAAAAAATTAAATTTAAAGTTTAATTGTAAAAGAATAGCGATTTAAAAATATATGCCTTTTTTGTAAAAAACTTTTGGGCTGAGCCAAATTTTACTAATATTTGCACGTATCAGGCCAGTCAGAGACAATGATTTTAATACGGATTGCGTCGAGACCGGGACTGAAAATTTTGCCTCGTGCAGACCGAGGAAGAAAAAAATACGTTAGGCCCGTCCCGGCAAGGCCGAGTGTTCAGAAATAGGTAAGGTCCGGGCCTGGCACATTTTTAACGGCCTCGCCGGGACGATATAAAACCTGCTGTTGTGAAGACGAAATTATGAAAAAACTCTTAATCGGTATGTTAGAAAAAGCCCTGTTTTAAATCAATTGACGGACATTTAAATAGTACAGAAATAAGGTGGAAAGGGCAAAAGTTAAACTGAATCGGACGTTTAAGCTACAGGAAAGAGTTACACACCTGCAATTTTTTAAAAAGGCGTTTAAACATTTTATTAGGCGCCAACATTTGTTTAAAACTCTAATTGCGTTTTTCTGCGTGATGGGTTACTTTTAACGATTTACCGTCTTTAAATTATTATAAGTCAAGAATTGTTAAAGAAAAAAGGTGCAAACATGCAGTCTTTTTTGACTATTTTATATTAATTTTGTTTCGGCTATTTTGAAAAAATATTTACTTTTGAAAATAAGATTTTTTTAAAAATAAGTTAATTTTTTTTCTAATTTATATTTTTTATATTTTTAAAATTAATATTTAAAAAAAATCCTGAAACAAGATTAAAGTTTTATTTTCCTCTTTTATTAAATGAAAAAATTTTGAAATTCGGCAAATAATGTTTCGCGTTATAACGATTTTAAATTACCCTGCTTAAAAAAAAAATAATAATCATTTAATTTTTTTTTAATTATGAGAAATTTTAGGATGTGATTTTGTTTGCAAATTGCATGGTTAACCATCGCAAAAAAAAAAAGAAAAAAAAATGAAAATTCTAACTCAATAAATATATTTTTAACATGTTTCCTGGAACTCTTAAAGTAACAACGTTTCTTGAATTAAATGCATTTCAATTTATGTCCAATCCCTTAAAACCTGACGAATAATTTAAACGGGGTTTGAACTTGAGTTTTCCAGATATGAAGATGGGATTTTTTGTGTTTAATTCAGGAATGGATAAGGAGAATTTTCCTTATTAGAAATTTTACTCTACGGGGGTCGTATAAAAATTTAGTTTTCGTACTTTCTCAAATAGACACCCCCCCCCCCCCCCATGGAGTTGCAACTTATCTCATGAATTTTGCACCTTTTTTATGAAACTTTCCCATTGGAAGTATGTGTATAGAGGCAATATTTAAGGAAATATCCTGTTATTTCGATCTTTATGAATCACCCTGTATGTAAGCAGCATGTATATATGTAATTTAGCGTGTGCTTTTTTTCTAGAGAAATTTTAAGCATTTGTAGATAACAAATTTATTATTGAAAAGCATAATATTAAAATTTCACAGTAAAAATGAAATGATTCTAATTAAGAGTATTTGTTCAATTACAGAGTAATTTAGTAACGTCACGTTCAATTTTCATCAGATAGTTCAAAGTTTTCTTTTTTTTTCTTTTCTTACTTTTGGAACTAGTCTTTTTAAGTCGTTTTAAATAATCTTTTTATTAAAATACGAATGAGAAATAGTTAATTAAAATGAAATCAAACCGCATTTTAAAGTAAAATCTCAATCGCGCTTCTTTTTATAGATAAAATGCATCAATAATTAAAACTAAAATATTTTTTCTTATACGTACACTGATTTCTTTCATTAGAACCCGGCAATTCCTTTCATATTTCAATGTCTGAAATTTAACATTAAAATTAAATTTTGTGGATTTATTAAACACTGTTGGCAGAATGTCTTTGGCATTTCAATTCTTAGTTTTTTCTGAATTATTTTTTTTTAATGATACTCGAACTGGAGAAAATCCGCCTACAAAAAGCAAGGATAATTTAATCTTAAAGTTTCTTTTCTTCATATCTCTTTTCTCTTATTATATTTGTGTTGTTTATTTTCTTCTTTAAAGTTATACTAATCCAATTTTTCTAAATTGAAGTTTATTTACATACATTTTATTATACATTGAATATATGCTAATCTATTTTTTAAATGAGGAAAAAGCTGCCTCTAAATATATGTAAGAACAATGTATGTGACGCTTATCCTTTTATGAAATTTGAAATATTTGCAGATTATTTATCCATTATTAACTAGCGCAATATTAAAATTTCGTGCAAAAAAATGCATTAATTGGAAATAAGTCCAATAAAAGGAATTTTTCCGATTAGTAACTTTTCTATTTCGTTTATTTTTTAAACGAATCCTTTAAATTAGTTTTCAATTAATCTTTTTATTGAAATACAAATGAGAAATTATTTATTGAAATGAAGTCAAAACGCATTTTAAAAATAAAATCTGAACAATGATTATTCAGATTATTCAGATTCAGAAAACCTTTCTTGCGAAGTTTTTTACCAACTAATAAAATAAAACATACAGTACTGTTCCGGCGGGCGTCGGTGCTCGTTCCGATTAGATGGGATCCGGTTAATTAAATATTCCTTGAAAATAAAGAACATACGGTGACCTACTACGCAAATTATGCGATGTTTCCGAGTCGTGTTTACAGTGTATTAATTACTTTTCTTAACCCAAAGTATCCTTTTTGTCGGATGCCATTAATTCTGAAGTAAACATTTTCAAGTTCGGCATACTAAATTAACATTAACATTAAAATTAACATTATTTTGTTATTCTTTATTGCGTACTTAAATTCTGCTTACGCAGCTGAAAACGTTCGCTTGAGGATTTATAGCGTCTTAAATTCAGAGTGTAAAAACTAGTTAAGACACTGCAAAGGCCAGTTGCATAGCTTCCAACTTTCACTCTTTTTACCTACCATTAAAATTTAATAGAGATTTTTGTGTTGTCTAATCGTGAGATTTTGACGATCATGTAAGACAATTTTTACTATAAAATTTTAGTGGTATGAAAACAGCGTAAAAGTTGGGAGCTATGCCAGTTGGAAACTTTTCGAAAATTACGTGTAGCAAAAGAAACATTTGTTTCAGAAATTCCTCTTTAATCTCGAAAATCTATTGGTTTGCATGATCTCACCAAAATACGAAACTTACTCAAAATAAGTAAATATCAGTACAGTAAAATAAGAAACAATTGATTATATATATTTTTCTTAAAAATTAATTGCTATCTATTAAATAATCAGTCAAGCGGTAGTTTTACTCGCGCACAAAGGATTCCGTTCAGAAAAACCTTGTAGAAAGTTTAAACTTGGCCTGTGCCAAGCGCGCTTCGAAAGAATGTCGAAAAGTTTCACCACCGCCCCGGTCCTGTCCGCTGTTTTCTACATTGATTTTTAATTAATATATTACTGATTACAGATTTTTATTTTTTCGAAAACTATTATCAACAATCCATGGGCGATACCGCGTCGATAGGTACCTCGATCACATCTTAAGTATCCCGCTAAACGCCCACAAAGTAAAGTTTGAGGTGTGTAAAAGAAAAATGCGATTATCTCAAAAACGATGTGATCTAGGGTAATCGCTATAGTTTTCCTGCTAACTCTTACAACTCCAATATATTTTCATAATTTTAGTTTCTGTAGATTCAGAAACAGAGGGGAGGGGGTCTTTTGCAGTGCATTTTCGACGATATCTCTGAAAATACCTAAAATAAAAATTAATATATTTTTGAGTTCGGCGTTATAAACTCTCGAAAGGTACCTCGTTGGTACCATGTCAAACTATCCAATGTGAAAACAATGGGCTACTTTTTTAAAATTCTGATTTCTTTTCGGCGCTACTTTTTTCAAATAGTAAAATTCTCCTTGCTTAACCTTATTTAATGAAATATAAATTGAGGCGAAAACAAGGGGAATTTTACCATTTCAGAAAAGTGGTGCCAATCAAGAAATGTGAATTTAAAAAAAGTAGCCCACTGTTTTCACATTGGATAGTTTGACATGGTACCGACGACCTCACGTGATATGTAAAAAAAAAAAAAAAAAAAAAAAAATCAAGTAACTTAGATAACCCCCTCCTAAATATTTCCTAAAAATGTTTGTGAATGGTTAATAATCTATAAATATGTGGGTCAATAGCTTTTATAACACCAGCCATTTTGATCTTTCGACATTCAACAATTTTCGGGAAAAACGGCTGTGGCAAGCGGACAAACAGACACACGAGTGATCTTATAACGGTTCCGTTTTTTACTGTTTAAGTACGGAGCCCTAAAAAAGATAGCAAAACGATATTCAGACTTGTTCTAGTAAATAGCAAAGAAACACCAAGCTTATTAAAGGAAGATACAAGATATTGAAATGTACAAAGTGATATAAAACTAGTACTGTGAATTTCAAATCTTGACGATTTTATTAACCTTATAAGGATAATAATATATAAACCATAATCATCGTTCAACATTCCGCCATAACATTCGTTTAGAAAAAAATCTAAATCATGGTTCAACATTTCTCTGATGTAATAGTTTGTGAAAGCACCACGAAACTGGTGAAACTTTGCACCTATATCTTGGTTGCAGCTAAATTTCAGCTAGATTTCACCAATTTCTTGGAAAAACATCGAATTTCATTTTTAACAGTGAGTACACGACATTTCCAGTTCCTGAAACAAAGAACTTTCTTACACTTTATTTTGGGAAAATAGATTATTTTTTATAAAATATTGTTAAATATGGAAACCCCATTTAAAGAAATTATTTTTAAAGAAATAGATATGTTTTTTAATATTTTTTACAGATATGCATTCTTATCTTATTGTAAAATATAGTTTAAAAAATTCTCATCATAGAAGAAATCACCTAAAATTAGTACTATAAAATAATCTCTATTATTAATTTTAGTTCTTATAACAATAGTTATAATGCGTATTACAAAGTATTTGCATAATTATGACTGGGTATCCGTAAAATGTTTTTGGTGTTTCCTTACCTCATAAGTTTTGGTTTAATAATATGACGAAAATATTATTACACATTCGTAAAGTGCAGCAGGAATTTTTTTTAATAACACAAACTTGCGTGTACATGCGTAATTTGCATAAAATTACATGATGCGTAAATTTGTAACTTATAACGTTATTAATCGATGATTACAATCAAATAATAATTAATCTTAAAATTTTATCATATTTATCAAAACGTTTTTAATTAATTATGAGCTTAAAATTATATAGTTTCCTCATGGTAATTTCTACGATCCCTTTTGATAAATCTGATAAAATTTTAATTATTATTTAATTATAATGGAACATCATATTTAATAATAATGTTTTGAGTTGTAACTTTACGCATATGTAACTTTGTTTGCGTTATTAAAAAGCTATTTGTGTTGTACTTTGTGAATACGTAATAGAATTTTTCATCATATTTTTAAATCAAAATTTATGAGGTAAGGAAACCCCGACATCAATTTATGGGCTCTCTGCATGATAAACTAGCTGAGGATGGAATATTGTTGTATTTTACGAATACGTAATAGTATTTTTCGTCATGTTCTTTAAACAAAAGTTATGAGGTAAGGAAATCACGACATTAATTTATGGATATTCTGTACGATAAACTAGCTTAGGTTAGAGAATTGTTGTATTTTACGAATACGCAATAGTATTTTTCGTCATGTTCTTAAATCAAAAGTTATGAGGTAAGGAATCCCCGACATTAATTTATGGATACTCAGTATGATAAACTAGCTTAGGATGGAGTATTGTTGTATTTTACGAATACGTAATAGTATTTTTCGTCTCCTTCTTAAATCAAAAGTTCTGAGGTAAGGAAATCCCGACATTAATTTATGGGCACTCAGTATGGTAAACTAGCTTAGGATGGAGGATTGTTGTATTTTACGAATACGTAATGGTGTTTTTCTCATGTTTTTAAAACTAGAACGCCCGGAAATTTTACTCAAGTTTCATAAAAATATTTTATACCAGAATTTTTTTTTTTTTTTTTTTTTTTTGACTGATTTATTTAACGTAAATCTGCGTTTTTAAAATGTAACTTATTTTGTGAAAGAATATCTGGTTCCAATTGACATTTAATTATCTGGTTGGAGCCGAATTGACTCATTCCGGGCATTTTAGTGTTAATCAAAAGTTATGAGGTAATGAAACCCAGACATTAATTTAGGGACACCCTGTATGATAAACTTGCTAAGGATGGAGTACTGCTAGTGACAGTTAATTTTTGTTTTATAAATAAGGAGGTTAAAATGTTTTAACTTATAATGAATCCATCACAAGTAAAAATAATGTCAAAAGTAAAATGGAAAATACTGCGCAAAATTACTGATTTTTGAAAATAAAAAATTAACTAAAAATATATATGCTCTGACTAAATATAAATATGAAAAATCTATATAAAATAGTGCTATTGTCTGGCAATTTGGTTTCATTATTTACCAAAATTTGCCTTTCTTATTTTAATTAAATGAGACAGTCTTCAAATAAATATAAAATAAAAGTTTATATAAATATATCGATCTTCGAATACAATAAGCTCAGTGTTAGTTTCAATGACCCCTGATATTAAATTTTCCTTTACGCTACGTTAAACGCAAAACCAATATTACTGAATTCGATTAAATTGACCAAATTAGATCAATTGGTATATTGGAATATTTATAACGCCACTATGCTGTAGTTTTTAGTAAATAATTAAAAAAAAAAAATCCGTAGCCATTTTATGAAAAGAAAACATTTATGTATATGACATGTTAGAAAACATGTAAGTATACGAAACAGGATTGCCTTAAGCGACTTCTATTTCACTCTTTTTTGTACCACTAATTTTTATACAGTAATCTTTGGGATATATTTCTAGTAGAAATTTTGTAAAGTGTAAATAAACTCTGTTCCGCATTAAATATTCTTATAAAATCTTCAATTTTCTATCTGTGAAAGTAGATCAGTATTTAAAATGACAGGTTCTGAACTGATGAATGTAATTTATTTTACGAATATTCAGAAAACACATCATACAGATTTCAATCCATATCCAAAATAACCAAAAAGACTGTGGTAACAAAGCACAAATACGTCTGCGTCAATCTTCGCTGGTATGCAGTGCCATTCACCATGAAGATTATTTAGTTTGAAATAGTGGTAACAAGAATAATAAAAAAATAGTCGCATTTGACTATCATGATGTGTTGTTACGTAAACGCATTAAATGCCTTATCTGCGTGTGGAGAGGCCGCAGACGCAGCTTCAAAAACTTCAGTGTACCACTATTTCCGAATTGTAATCTTAATCTTATTTAATCGCAGGCATCTGCCATAAAGTAAAGCTAATACATCGATTCGGAAATAGTGGTACTCAGAAATCGAAGGTTTGGTAGTTTTGCTCAGATCATTCGAATAAATTTGCAAACATACAATATAATATGAATAAAGAAAAGTAATGTATTGCGCATGAAATATTGCATATTATTCTGATTTGTTTCTACGATGCTGATATATGCACATATGAAAGTTTCTAGTGGCAAATTAAAAAGAAAAGATTTAAAAGGTAGAAAGAAATTAAATAATCATGAATTATGTCGCTAACAAATTGAATTATGAGTTACAGTGCTAATCTATTTAAGATATGGGCTTAAACACTTAATTTAGTAAGCGAGTGCGTGCCTAAATGGGAAAAGTAGAAACGTAACGCGCAAACAAAAAATAGTAATGAATGTTAGTTATATTTATCTTCCACTGACTGCATGAAAAGAATGCATAGTGATAATAGAATGAATGAAAGTTTATTAATGTGTATGTGAATATGCTACAATGATGAATTTAAAAAATCATCAATTTAATATAAGAAGAAATTCAATACACTTAAGTTAAATAATTCAAAGAATAAAATCAAGCTGTGTAATGCATTCTGGTGCGTAGTTAAAGCCTCGCTGGCTTTCTAGATTCCTTTTAATAATTAAAAAAAATTTTTTTCAGAGTCTTTCGTCGAAAGAATTACACAAACAAGCACATGCACTTGGCGGAAATCTCTGCAAAATGCCTGCCAATATATGACATTATAATCAAAGGTGACTTTTAGATATGGATGTATATTATAAATCAAAAATAACTCTGTCACTAACGCCGACGTCATATTGAAGGTGAGAACTACTGATCAATCAATTTCCCTATTTTGGCAAATTTAATTACTTCCAAACGTCGCGCAATTTTAGTTTTTAAACCGCCAAACACGGAAAATAATGTATTTTCAAATGGAGTTATTTTTTTTTTTAATTGTGTTTCAATTTACTGAATTTTTATGGTTTTTCATGTAATTTTCAATCAGGATATTTAGAAAAATCTGTGTCTATTGCGGACGCTGGATTACGGAAAATTAACCCCTAAAGCATTTAAACCAATGTAAATAGCTCATTTTTTATTTTCCAGCTAATATTTCACAGCGGAATTAACACTTCATCAATAAATAAAATAATAAATAAAATGATATAAATAAGACGCAAATTTAACACATATGTAATTGAAGTACGCGCTTAAATACTGAAATAATTATAATTAAACAGGCAAAATATTTGGCATGTATCAAAATATCATTTTAAGTAGCAAAATATTTGGCGATTTCTTCGGCTTTAAACCTCTGGCTTGCGACCAATACGAAAGTATGGTTTTTAATAAATTTTAAATTTTAATTTAAATACATAAGTGGTGTTTTGCGTGTCTTGAGGTATTTTTAGCAGGCAATTGAAAAAAATATATTAAATGTATTGAAAAAATATATTAAATGTAAAAAATCTATTACAGTCTTTATATATTACAGTCTTTAATTTATTTTGGTGCGTAGATAAAATCTTGCTGACCTTCTAGATTCCATTTATTTATTTTATTTCTTTCAGAATCTTTCGTCGAAGGAATTACACAGACTAACACACATACTTTCGACGAAACGGCCTCCTTGCGCTTGTTAAATGAAAGGTTATGCTGCAAAACATACTAACTGACATTTTTATTTATTTTTTCTGATTTTCGGGTAAAATTTTTTAATTGCATATTACTACCTTTTAAAAGTTAAAGATTTCTTTTTTACTCAATATAAGACATTATAATCAAAGGTTACTTCAAGATATGAATCTATATTATAAGTAAAAAAATTGTCCGTGAGTAACGCCGATGTCATATTAACTGTGGGAACGTCTGATCAATCCATTTCCCTATTTCGGCAAATTTAATTACTTCTAAACGTCGCATAATTTTAGTTTTTACATTGTCGAATTGGGAAAATAATGTACTTTACTTGAAAATTCTAAGCATATGTATGTTTATAAATTTTGAAATAGTCTGTGCATTGTGTGTGAACTAAAATTAAAGATACTTTACATTATATTAAGTGTAAAAAAAACTGTACATATATTACTCTTTTTATTTTCATATCTCAAAAAAAAAAAAGAAAAAAAATTGTCATTTTAGGAATTTTGCATGTATATGTAGATACAGTAAGTACAATTCTGTGTCCTTAGCTTTATTTAAAAAAATGTAATATGCCTATAAATTAAATTGTTCGAAACATATATAAATTATTTACTTGTAAGTTATTATCTTTCATAAATTTCTTACACGCTCAGGTATATCATGCTTTCTGTTGTCGTCGAAGCAGCGCTCTAAAATGAAGGGTTAAATGTATTTCTGCTTATAATTAAAAAAGTGCATTTTCTACATACTTATGATATTTTTGTAAACTTACCTGTTGCTAGGCGTGCATTGAAGCCGAGTGGTTACTCCGCGTTTATATAACGTGATACCATTGTTCAGGGCATTGAGAAGAAGTTGAACACAAGATCCAGAAAAAATATTACTGAAGTCGTTAGCACGTGCTTCTTCTTTTAAAGGCGTTGATGGTAGTTCTGAAACGTCAGGCGAAAGAGGCAACGTTTGACTGATGCAAGTATCAATGATTTTGTTTATGAGAAGCAAGCCAGAATATTGGAGTGATTGTCCACTACGGAGGCAACCAACAGCTACCCGTAGCAACAAGCAAAGAGCAATTGTCTCACCAGTAGCAAACAACCTCTGCATTGTAGTCTGAAACAAAACAAAACATGGAAAATTAGAGCGGGTAGTTAATAATGACTAATTACAAGTTTAGGGTGCAATTTTGCTGCACTCATTAAGATTTTGAACAAAAACTAAGTTAAAAGCCTTCTTCTATTTCGATTCTATTAACTTGGAAGATTTTTTTTCCTTCAGAATGCTATAAATGTGGTTAATAATAACCAATTGTGAGTTTACGAAGCAATTTTGCTGCAGTCCTCAAAATTTTCATTAAAAAAATCAGTTTAAAACATATCTTCTTATTTCAATTGCTTTAATTTAGGAGAAATCTTTTTCTAAATACTATAAATATAGTTAAAATAAACAATTATAAGTTCATGATGAAATTTTGCTGCTGTCAGCAAGAAAGTTCAATTTAAAAACCTCTTTTTATTACGATTGCATTAACTTTGTATTCGAGTTTTAACAGAATGATATAAATTAAATAAATAATTATATTAAATGCTAATGTTTAAATGGATGTATCAACAATATTTAATAATAAGCATGACTCTGCAATAAGAATTTATTCTTATCGAAAATATATTTTTGTATTCTACAAAGTGCATATCCACTAGTCCTAATTAAAAAATTTCTCTTTAACCCTTTAATTCCCATGGAAGAATATGCTCTAGAAATTACGTAGTTCAGAGAACCTGAATTTACACCAGAAAATATCAATGATAAATTTCGCTTTATTTAAATACAGAATGTCTGTTATTAAATAAAGCAAATATTGTTATTCTATATTTCTGGTATGAATATGGAATATCCGAATTTAAAAATCTACTAAATTCGAAATATTTTTGTTTGCATATATGCAAACATGCGCATTAAAGGGTTAATATATAAATCGCAGAATTCCTTATTTGGTAGAAGAACTTGTAATATTTTTACGCGATTATATAAGTCGAAAAATTCTATTCAAAAATTGCGGTAAAAGAGTACCCACCCTGATTTTATCTTTATAATTTTTGAAAAATGAATGATTTGGATTTCATGAATAACTCTGTGATTTGTTTCATCTGGTTCATTTGGCTTCAAAAATTAGCAAAACGAAAGCTTTAACTTAAATAGTTTTTCGAGCATCTGGAATGTTTGATTAAGACCAACAATCGAATCCAGCAGTTCTAGGCTATGATCAATTGCCTTCAAAGGGTGTTGTACATACAGAACTTAATATTGCTTTGATTACACTCGAAGAAAACTACCTAGTACTCAGGAAATAGCAGATCACCCATCTGGGATCGAGCCACTGAAAATTTAGCATTTCTAGCATTTTAGCTTTGATATATTGGCATAGGTATTAAGGAGGGAAGGTGGTGCAATAAGTTAAAAATATAGCCTAAAAAATGATGATTCTTTCCGTTTGTAACGCAGCTTTGCTTAGCACCTATAAAATATAAATAAGTTAATAAATCAATAAAACTGCGTTTTTACGTGATTCTGTATCTTTTCGCCTCACAAATCATTAAAATAGCTTCGAAACTTTTAAATGTGTTTTACTCAAAATGGAATTTTTTTAAATGGTAGGTATTGTCTGAAAGATTTTAATTAAGCCATCAAAATCAAGCACGGAATGAAGCTGCGTGATAAATGTACTTAAATATATATTTTTTTTTCTTTTTTTTTTTTTTTTTTATTCACAGTCTATTTTATTTTATTTTATTTTGTAAAACATGGTATCTAAGAAAGATTTTTGATCTTTTGTAAAAAAATACTTTAAGGTTATAAATAATAATAATTATTAGTTTGTGAAAAAAAAAATTGCTTATGCGATTTCTACATTCACTTTAAATTTTTTAAATCCATTTGTTTGTTTCAGAACCTCCGATACCAACTTACAGCACCCATCAATCAAAAAGGTACTGGGGTAGAGACTATGACTAATTTTCTTTTGTACCCTTCTTGATCATCAGATAAATTTGATTTTATTTTGACAAACATTGTAACTAAGAAAGATTTTTGATCTTTTTACAAAATTTTTTCTTTAACATTATAAATAATAAGAAAGATAATTTTGTGAAAATAAATCGTTTATGAGATTTCTGCATTCACTTAAAAAATTTAAATCCATTTTTGTTTGTTTCAGAACCTCCGATAACAATCATCAGTGCCCATCAATCAGAAAGGTCCTGTGGTGGAGACTATGAATAATTTTCTTTTGTACGCTTCTTAATGATCAGATAAATTTTATTTTATTTTGACAAACATTGTATCTAAGAAAGATTTTTGATCTTTTTACAAAAAAATTTTCTTTAACATTATAAATAACAATAAAAATAATTTTGTGAAAATAAATCGTTTATGAGATTTCGCCATTCACTTTAAAGTTTTTAAATCCATTTTTGTTTGTTTTAGAACCTCCGATATCAATCAACAGTGCCCATCAATCAGAAACATCCTGTGGTGGAGACTATGAATAATTTCCTTTTTGTAAGCTTCTTGATTATCAGATAAATTTTATTTTATTTTGATAAGTGTGGTATCTAAGAAAGATATTTGATCTTTTTTCAAAAACTTGCTTTAACATTTCAAATAATAATAATTATTATATTTTGAAACTAAATTGTTTATGGGATTTCTGTATTCACTTTAAAAATTTTAAATCTATTTTTATTTGTTTTAGAATCTCCGAATCCGATACCAATCAACAGTGTCTATCGATTAGAAAGGTCCTGTGGTGTAGATAGAGTGATTTTCTTTTTGTAAGCTTCCTGATGATCAGATAAATTTTATTTTCATGAAATTTGTTATTTAACTTTTCCCAATGTACACAAATGTGGACGTCTATTCTTTCCCCCATAAACAATAAACTGTTTGATATTTTTTGCATTTTGATTTTAGCTGAATGGTTTTAGTTCTAAAAACAAATCAATAAATAACAGCATCTATAGTGATTTCCTCTTAAAATAAATGTAATTTTCATCTGAGTTTGCAATATTCCTTGAAAATAGTGTGGCCAAGTTGTAATTTTTAGTTATTTAACATAAATACAGGGTGTCCATAATTAAACGTCCCTATTTCAAAGTTGTCTACATACGAAACTATTGTTCAGAAAGTTCTGAAATTTTGTGAAAGACATAATAAAGGGATGGGAATTTGTTTACGAGAGATAAAATGGTTCAAAATTTTGCCACCAGGGGCGCTTTTCAATGAATAATACATTTAGGATAAATTTACGATAGTTTATAAATTTTATTTATTACCTTTACCTGATCTTAAAGACATAATTTCTCGACAAGTTCTTACCATTTCCCAGAACACACTGCGGTCAACTGTGGAACATACTATCTTATGATTCCAGACGATATCTAAAAATGATGAGAGTCATGTGGAACATGTTTGGTTGTAATAAAAATTGTAAACTATCGTAAATGTATGCTAAATGTGTAATTCGTGAAAAACGCCCTCTGGCGGTGAAATTTTGCTCTCTTTTTTAATTTTTATTAATTAATTAATTAATTAATTTGTTTTCCCTTTATCTACTGCATTATGGTCTGCTACAATTTTTTCCATGTAATATTTTTTTTTCCAGTTACTACAATGAAAATTAAAGGATAAACATAAAAAAACACTCACCCGTGAGAAATTTAATTACTTAGAGGTAGTTAATTAAAGTGGTACTTTAATGTACCGTCAGTACACTATGACCAAAGCACCGTAACAGAAAACCCACAAGGCATTTCAAATGGTACCAGAAAATATTTTCGATTTAATAAGTATGCGAAATATAGACTTTTTCATATTAACAAATAAATCTTTTGGCAAATTTCGGTGCCAATCATTTATTTCAACACTTTAGAATTGAAAATGCTTTGCCTCTGAAAGGATTAAAAAAACTATTTTTTTTTTTTTTTTGGTTTCGGTCTTGTTAGCAGTCTTTTAATTATGCGACGTCTATATTCCAGAGACAACATGTTCTCTCGGATTGAAACAGAAAAGAAATACCAGGGAAATTATTACTCCACTGCATTTTAGTAATTACATTTTAAAGGAGATGAAAACGATGGATAACTACACAGACGAAAAGTAAACAAGAAGTTTTTCTCCAACACCCAGTGTACTGATGGTACTTATAAGTACCACCGGGTAATTCAACTGTTAAATCAAAGACATACACCGTTCACCTAAAATAGCTAGTCAAACTGTATTCTAAGATCATAATGAACACATAAAAAAAAGTCCAACACTTATCTTATATCCTTTACTGCGTTTGCAGCAATAAAAAGACGAGCGTGACAATCTGTACGAAATGTCGTCACAAAACCCATCGTCTGTGTCAAAGATAGCTTCCGTCCTCGCTAAAATAACAAACCTAGAACTACTGTTGCCATGTATCCGGATAAAGTGAAGTTAAAAGAGTGTTTTTGCAAAGTACCATTAGAATATTTGTAATATTCACTATGGGATGAAAGTTTAAAGTGAGTGGTAGGGTAAACGCACCGGTAGTGGTCTACTTAAGGACATTTATCTTATTATCATTAAAGTATTAATAAATTCTAAAGGACATATATTTTTTTAACCTAGTACTAACCTTCATGTATCGGAATAAACATTCAAAGTTTCAAAATACAGGGTGATTCAAAAAAGATGGGAAAAATTTTAAGAGGTGATAGTACACACCCAAATAAACATTTTCTATCAAAGAATGCATGGTCGAAAACTAAACGTAAAAAAAGTTAGAGGGCGCCAAATGTTATGTTCTTATACGAGGCAAAAACACACAATGAACGATTAAGTTAAGTTACGAAAACAAATTTAATGGCATTTGATCACAATAAGTGCTCAAAACATTGACCGGCAGCTGCTATGTACGCAGTACAACGGCGAAGAACAGATTGGCGAATTTTCTGAAACACACCAGGCACCACATCGCTCGCCAGATCTTTCATGTCTCGATTTTTTTTGTGGGGACAGCTAAAGGCTCTTGTGTATGAGACTCCCATTGAATCCGCAGAAGAACTTGTCGCCAAGCTGTCGGCTGCTGTAGGGGAAGTTCGCGATATGCCTGGTGTGTTTCAGAAAATTCGCCAATCTGTTCTTCGCCGTTGTACTGCGTGCATAACAGCTGCCGGTCAATGTTTTGAGCACTTATTGTAATCAAATGCCATTAAATTTGTTTTCGTAACTTAACTTAATCATTCATTGTGTGTTTTTGCCTCGTATAAGAACATACCTTTTGGCGCCCTCTAACTTTTTTACGTTTAGTTTTCGACCATGCATTCTTTGATACAAAATGTTTGTTTGGGTGTGTACTATCACCTCTTAAAATTTTTCCCATCTTTTTTTAATCCCCCTGTATATTATTTGGAAAAAATGAAAAATAAAAAATTACCTTCCTCGATGCTCCAGTAGTGGGCATAGTAAATTTTTGATGCACCAGTAGTGTGCCTCCCAGAAGTGGGGACAACAGTTTTGAGTTTAGTGTGAAAATACTGAAGTTATATATTTTTTTACAGTTCTAGAATTGAATATACACAATAAAGAAATCATACATAGCAGTTTAGATGATTACGTAAAATAACCTCACTAGTAAATCTGCAGATCAGTGGCCTCAACTTCAGTTCTGTAAATCAATTTTAATTTTATGCCACTTTACATAAAAGCTAATGTTCTACGAGCTGCAAAATGATTTTTTTTTAGATTATACACAGGGTGTCCTTTCTTATCGTTTAAAAATAGGTAATTCTCAAGAAGCTAGTTTTAGAGGTACAATTTTAATTGCTGAATTATTTCACTTGTTTTTCATCAGGTGAAAATGCATTTTCATCAAAATAGTTGCATTTTCTTAATGTTACGAAATTTAATTTTTGTACAGTTTTTGTGATCTACAAGTTATATTTAGAAAATCTGCTTATATACTTTCACTTGTTAAACAATAAATATTCCCATATTCCGTGATCAAAGCTTTCTGAATTGTGCGACAATGAATTTAATGAATTTTCAGCGTTTTCTGTGTTTTTTACCAGAATGATACAAATGGTAGAAAAAAATATCATCAGTTTTTATTCACAATAATAGTAGACAATTTAGCAACCTTTTTTTTTATCGAAATGCATAGTTTTTGTTTTCTATAAATAATAGTATGTTATATTTTGTAACCTGCGATAGATTACCTGGGAAATTGGTTACATGTTCAAAGTCTCCTTCATCTCCAACCATAAGTAGTAAAGATCTGTTTGCTCCACAGGGCCTTTTCATTTCACTTTATTTTCTTAGAAAGATTTTATTTTTTTCGTCTCCAAATTTATCTTCAAGAACTTCCAAGAAACAAGCCCTTCCTCTCTCCTTTATTGGTGATATTATCACTTTCTTTGATGCTAGTGTGGATTCAACATTTACTTTGTTTGGATCCTATGGAACTTGTCCACTTGCTTTGAATCCATTCACAATTGTTGCAGGAGTTAAACGGTCTAGTGCTGATTTTTAGGGCTGGTGGAAAGTCATGTTTCTGCATCTGTCTGCCTTCATGGGTTTTTCTTCATTGCTTACATTAGGTGTGTGGAATTTGAGAACAAAACTACCATTTCAATTCCATGAGGCGAACAGAAGATTCTTAGATTCAAAGATATGTGAGAAGTATGTCCATCCATAAATAACACTACAGGTTTCTCTATGCAATGCTTATTTAAATATGGCTAAAAAATTTGAACCTTTGTATTGAGTATTGAACAGTTGAAGGATGAACTATTTTAATAATCATATGTCTGATAGCTTACTGAAGTTGTATTTTCGCTGCTCCAGAAGTGGGCCACTTGTGCACCAGTAGTGGGCCCCTGGCCCACTTCTGGTTCTGATGAACAAAAAACTAAATAAATTATATAAAAAGTCTTAGAACCTCAAAAAATACTTAATTTAAATAAATCAGACCTAATTTTTTTTGCCATATGCTCCAGTAGTGGACCCCCATGCCCACTACTGGTACAATTTAAGAAATTGTGATCCAGAAGTGGGCCACCCCTTAAAATCAGTATAATACTTAATTTTTAAATTTTCAGCTAATCTAAAAAATTATTTACAATGTAATCGAGTGTATCAACGGCAGTTTAATTCAAAATAAAACATAATATTTAAGAAACAACTCTTTAAATAAAACCTTATCTCTTATTGAAATCACTGAGAATTTGCCAAAAAATCTGTGTTTGAAGATACTCTAGAAAATAAACAAATATATCTCCAGGAAAATAACAATTATTCCAAACTGTTTATGGAAAGTTAACATTTAAGGACTTTAGCTAATCAGATTTCTTTCAGTCGTTTTTCTGAAATGGATTGTGAGCTTGTTTTTAAACTTTGAAAGTTAGTGGCCCACTACAGGTACGTGGCCCACTACCGGTGCGTTTACCTTAATTATAAGTACCATCAGTAGACAAAGGGTTACTTTTTACTCAAATAAATCCCCATACCTTCATTATGTCTTCCAAAAAATTTCAAAACTTTCTAAAGTAAAGTTTTTTTTGTAGACAATTTCAAAATAGGGTCGTTTAATTATGGACACTCTGTACTTAAAAATGAAAACTTCTGACAATTTGAAGATCATTAACTTGTTTAATGCTCTTAAATTTCTCATTGTGATAATTTATATTATTGATAATTAAATTATTATTTTAGTGGGCTAGTAATTTTGGTCCATATTTGTGAACCTAAACTACCAACCCACTAATGTATCAATTTCAGAAAAAGATATTTTTTTGTCATTTTTCAGTATCTGTAATATTATTTTAACTTTAGGTTTCAAGAGGTTAAAGTTAATCTAATCCAACGGCACACAGTGGGACGAAAGGCATGTTTTTGAAGACATGGATGTAGAGCTCGTAAAATATGTCAAAATGACTTGATATTTGGTAATTTTATGATGTTAAAAGTGCGTAATGCGTATCTGAAGTCAGAATTGTGGAGTTTCGATGTCAAAATGGAGAAAATGAAGAATCTTATACTTAAAACTGGAATTTTCAAAACACGAGTACAAAATCAACGTCGAACGTGGTAAGGAATTTTAATTAGTTTCGTGGGCCTACCAAACACAGGCGGATGACATTATTATGAATTTCTCTCACCCAATACTCAGAGACAAAGTATGAGAAACACAAACATGGGAACACAAGAAAGATAACAAAACATGGTTTTCGGAAAAAAATCGAAACTTTTTTTGAAACGTTGCCTTTGTAAAATTACAGTTAAAAACTCGTATTTTTATAAACAAAAGAAAACGCTATAAAAACGCTATTTTTATAAAAAACGCTACAAAAAACATGTTTTACAACGAAATTGTAAATAATTAAGTGACGTAAACCGACAAAAAAAAAAAAAAAAAAAAAAAAAAAAAAAAAAAGGGAAAATAACTGCCAGCTACAACTAAATAATTTGGCAAAACATCAAATCAAGCTAAATTCCATGAAATAGATAGTTTCCACCCCATCCCCGAAACCCTAGAAAAGGAATCTAATATTGTAGTATTAATCTTCTAAAAGTTCACTAAATGTTCCTATTTTCATACGGAAACAAAGGATGTAAAATTTTCCAAAAGAATCAAGCATCTGTAAAGTGCATGAAATAAATACCGGTCTTTTTTTATAATTCCGCATAAAAATAAATGTCCAAAATTGTTTTAGTATAATTTTGTAAAATACACCTTTTTAGAATTTTATGCTGCAAATATTGTAATTGAATTCTTCGAAATCATGGCTGCTAAAATGCGAAAAAAAATATATATATATTTTAGAGTAATAAATATAGTTAGTAAAATTTTGACTGAAGAGAAATTGAGAGAAAATAAAATTGCTCAAGGCAAACAATTTATCAACAAGAATTGTCTCTCAGAAACAAAAGTACAAATGGAAGAAATAGATTTCTTTTAATAAGCAATCAGTTTATTTTGTTCCGTCTATTAATACTGTTATACAGAAGGGAGAAATTCTGTAAAAGATTTGTTATTCAAAGAATGTAGAAAAGGTTTTATAGTTTAAAACTAATTTGCATTTACTTTCGTTAAACGATTTAGGTAAATTATGTAAAACGATTTAGGTAGGATTAGGTAAAAAAACGATGTGATAAATTAATAATCACCCCTTAACAAGTTTAATTTACTATAACTAAGTAACATTTTATCTTTAATTCTACTTTTCGAGTTAAAAATTCTTGACCGAATAAAAATATGTCCAAGCCAGGAGTCGAGACCAGGGGGAGGGGGAAAAGGGAAATCTTAAATGTATTCCCAATCTGTAAGCTTGTTGTAGTGTTTTTCTACGTACGGTCGAAATCCATCTGTTAGTCCATCCTTTTTTCGGCACCTTTAAATTTGATTAAATTTTACGATGTCTATGACAATTTTTTAGACATATATTTAAGTCACTTTAATATTAAAAAAAAATTCTGTAAGACTCATTAGTAGCTGCCTGGTTAGCAAATGACAATTTATAATATGTACTATATGCTACTGAACAAAGCACAGCTTGAGTATAATATAAGATTTAGAATAGTAAAAAAAGAGATAATAAAAAATAAAAAGATGAATGAAAAATAAAAAAATAATAAGAATAAAAGAAAGAAAGTCTCAGAAAAGGGACTACTAGAAAACAGAAATTCTGCTTTTCCAGAATTTAGTGCCACCCCCGATGAAAAAAAAAAAAAATGTATATATATTACATAAATATATTTTATAAGTAAGTACAAAACATATTTCTGTTTTAATACTTAAAACATACGCTTTATTTTATATAAAATGACGTCATTTGCATCCGCCGAAGAATCTTAAACAACATTTACAGTAAAGTATGCATATGACGTCACTATCGCGGAATAATACACAAATACAGCTGAAAGCGTTATCGTCATTCAAGAAACTCCACAAAATAAAATCGGGTATCTAATGATTCATACGCCTTCATTTGTTTGTAATATTAATATAAATGTTTAAAATTAAATATAGTTTATAATAGCTCCATGTTTTATCAGAAATAATTCATTTATATATTTTTTCAAAATAGCAGATATTTTAATTACACCTTTTTCAGTTGTTATTGGAAAATGTCAACAAAAATATATAATTACTATTTTCTAACCGTTTTTACTTTAATTTCTGCAGAATGGAGTACTTCAATTGCCAGCAATAAACAAATGGCGCTAAAAACTACAAAAAATTAACATCTCAAAAATGAATTAAGATGCAGTTTTCAAACAAATTGCATTTAAAGGTACTTTTTTTTCTCAATATGACGGTGTAAAAATAGAAAATGTGCCATGCTTAGAAATTTTAAAAATTGCTGTAGAGATTATCCCGTACAATGATACAACTGCTTTGTTTTACGGCTGGCTTATATAAAGTAACGTTATTTTTTAGAGACGACACTTTAATTTCTGGCCAAAAGGAATAGCATATCGGAGGCTAAAAAACCATTTATAATGGATACAGAGAAAATGACGAAATGGATCAGAGGTGCTCGTCTCAAGATGTGTCTGAGAAGTACGGATAATTATTTCGAAAAATGACTTCATTTTTCTCTCTAAAATTCATTAGTCTATATACTCTGTTCATGAGTACGGAACTTTAATATAATTTAATCCAGTCCCGAATTGTCATATATCTGAGCTTTTTAACACGATAATATGCTATCAGAGAACAATCCAGAACGTAGTGCAGTAAGGCGGAGGGAAGACCACAAACAGGATGAGGTGAATCACGTTTACCTATGTCGTAAACATATTTCTGGACCGAGCCGGACCGCAGCAAGGGTAGTGAGCGTGATGCCTCCGCACCAGGTGGCACACCCAAACTAAAATGATGTTTTCCACCGTCAAAGAGAGCTGCCGCTGTGCTGCTCAGAATCCTTAGTTTAACACACCAACCTCTACCAACTGAGCTTTTCTGGGCCACTCCGCCCGACACAATTCACTCAGGTAGCATTTTTGAATTGTCATCGATGGTAGTTTGAGTCGCCCCTCACAGCTCAATTGGTAGATCGTTGCATGCTAATCAGCGGGTTTGGATTTAATTCCAGGCCTAGAGACTTTTTTACACAGTTGGATAAATTAAACTCTTATTTGTTCTTTATCAATCAGTTGGATGAAGTAAATTAATCAAAAATAACTTTATCTATTTATTTTATTTTATTTGGTTATTTTAAACTATCTCTGAGAGTGTAATAATTTTTAACCGGAAATTAAGTTTAAAGATTGTTTAATTAATCTTACTACTAACAACACTATTAACAGTGCATTTGATCGCAATTCTTTCCTAATAAATTTTTATTCCACATTCTTTTAAAATATTTATAATCTTTTGATTAAATTTGCTATATCAAATTTTCTTTTCCATTTTCAGCAATATGTAGTTTCAAAATCTCAGCTAATGGCGTTTTATTCAAAATGAATCCCGAAATCACTTTTCATTAGTAAAATAACAATACTTAGACATTTTACTTTACAATTAACGAAACACATTGTGCATTCATTAATTTTTCAATATGTATCCTCATATCTTCATTAGACAGCGTAAAAAATTTGCTCAAATAATCCAATAATATGTAGGATCAGAGAAAAGGGCAACAAAAGGTTTATTGTTTAATATCGGTCATGATTTCAGAAAGATAGTCGAACTCGTTTATAGAAAGTTCAGATCTAACGATAATCCGGTTATAGACAGCGAAAAGAAAGGAAAATATTGTTTTAATATAAATATGCATTGTAAAAACACTCGGTTATACCGAGGAGAAATCGGATATAGCGAACATAAATTTTGCGAACTCAAAAAATATTTCCGGTTATTCTAATTTTTCTTCAGCTATATGTATTAATTCATATGCAGTCGGTACTTTTAATGCTATATAGGGTAAAACAACCGCAAGAGATTTTAATTTATGTAATCCTTTCTCCTAAATGATTTAGCTTCTTTTACGCATACAAATAAATTTTAGCAATTCATTAAAATAATTAGAAGTGAAATACATGATGTTAACATAGTCAAAGGAAAAGATCTCTAACATAATAGTAGAAAAAAATCAATTTAAAATCTTAAATAAATTGCAACCATGTTTCCTTTAATTATAACTTTTCCATAGATTTATTTCCCATTTATAAATTTAGGATTTAATAAATATTAAAGTGAATTGCAAGGCAGTCATCAGTAATTTTATTTCATCATCATAATCCAGATACATAAAACGCACCTATCAAAGAAACTTCTGTAAATTTTACTAATTTACCTTGCACATTTTTTAATGTTTCATTATGTGAAATCTTAACTCATTAACGCCGGTTGGCAAGAAAACTTGCCATTTAAGTATTACGAAAACTTTAAATGTGAAAACCAGTATATTAGTAAGAAAATTCTCATATTACCTAATCTCAAACTTTGGGAGATTAAATGAGTTAAATTACAAATATGTAAAAACTGGTGTCAACTGGTGTCGAGGTATTAGAAGAAGCTCGTCGTTAATGGGTTAAACAGGGTTCCTACATTTTCAGGAAAAATACCAATATTTTTTATAAAAAAAACATGATTTATCTCGCGCGATCGCATAAGGCGAGGTTTTAAAGTAAATACTGGTATATATCCTGACCAAAGTGAGGGAAGTTCCCTGGCCTGTAGAAACCCTGTTAAACGTGGTTATTGCGAGGACTCTGCCATAACGAGCAAATTTTATTGTCCTTATTTTTCGTTATAAGAACGTTTGTTTTAACGGAGTTTAACTGTAGAAACAACTGAGCTAACAACTGTTGGCTAATGATACCTGTAAAAGTTGTTCCAGGAAGAAGGCCACTGGTTTATGCAGTCTCTGCCCTGTAATATGATCAGCTAATTCTATGAGAGCGGGAAGATGCATTTGGAAATTGATGAGAAGTGGAAGAAGGCATTCGTCATTAGTAGCCATCTTTGTTAATACATGAATGTTTACTTCTGCTCGAGACACGCGTGTTTCAGATGGCTCACCTAAAAAGAAAAACAAAATACTGAAAAATCATATATCGGGCATAGATTATGAAATATGCCAAGAAATGTCATTTTTTTTCATACAGTGAAATGAGATAACAAAAGGAAGAAATACGCAAAATAGAAATAACGCAGTAAAAATCCATTTTCAGCAATTGTTCTCCATATCCGGTAATGAGTGCGAATACTTTCGGTTTCGGGTAGCCCTGTATATGATCTATAGAATTTAAACACACCTCGTAATACACTATAAATTAGTTAAGTTTAAAAGTGAACATCATTAAAATTCAATCGGAAATTATTTTCCCCGTAGATGATAATATAATAGAATACTTTTGTGCATTTCTATAAAGAACTATAAATCATGCACACTTCATTTTCAATAGCAGACATTCTACAGTAAACCTAAATCACATATGTCAATTATATGGCACTCCGAATATATTTACGAGAGTTAGAGCACGGCCATGTAGACGACAGACAGACTGAATTAATAAACACTTTTCAACTACATTGAAAAGTGTTAAAAAAATGAGCACTTTATTTTTAATTGAGAATAAAACCATTTGCGAAAAATAAAGATTTGTATATTTTTTCTCTCAATGAGCAATAACGAGTCACACCGCTGCCATGGAAATACTCAAGGCCGGAGGACACGAGTGTGATGTCATCACTAATCGACCGACAACTCACTAGTGTTGGAATTCACACCGGAAAATTTTGAAGAGCAATTTTCTTTTATTTTATTTGTGGAATATCTATCACTTTATAAAACAATAATAACTATTTAAACTTACTGGTGAGAATTCGGAATCCCTAAATAAAAATTCAGCAAGATGCAGAATGCCACAGTGTTGCCGTATCTGGCTGATTCTTTATTGAGGGATTCCAAATTCTCACCAGTAAGTTTATTAGTTATTATTGTTTTAGAAGTTAGAAATAGTTTAAATAGCTATTATTGTTTTGCAAGATGATAGATATTCCACAAATACAATAAAAGAAAATTGCTATTCAAAATTTTCCGGTGTGAATTCTAACACTAGTTAGAAGTTGGTCGATTACGAGGCTAACGAAAAAGACAGGCTACCGCGGTGCATCCCACGTGTCTTTTTTTACTTACTACTAGAGTGACATGATGCACTTTTCGCACACATTCATTGGTGCATTCGAGCATCACGTGACTCCAGCGGCCTGTAAAAAAAAAAAGATATGTAGAATGCTCCGCGGCAGCCTGTTTTCTCATTAGCCTCGTGTCGATTAGTGTGACGTCATCCTCTGGACTTGAGTATTTCGATGGCAGTGGTCACACACGTGTCTTCGTTGCAAATATTTTTTTGTGTAATCTAATTAGTCTGGTTAACGCTGTGTTGTGATTTATTTCAATAATAAACTCTAATATAATTATGACTTAATTTTACGTTTTATGACTTATGTCGTTTCTGACTTATTGTAATCTGGTGGGTAACAACAACAACAACAACAAAAAAAAAACAACATACGAAAAGAAGCAAAAAAGATGAGGGTTTGTATCCAAATACAGTAGTACGTGCAATATTGTGTATGCTAAATTGGCACTAATCAATGGATATATGGATACAACCCCTCATGTTTTTGCTTCATTTTGGGAACAACGGATTTTGAGCTTATTCTATAAACGATTATTATCAGACTTTTCAAACTATGTTTTTGAGACTTTTACAAAAGTTGCTCTGTACATTTAGCTAACACATTATGCAGAATATATTTTGATTGCATTCGCGCATGCGCAGTGAAACATTTTTTAGTAAACCTGCTTATTTTTTATCCAATTTTTATTATTTTTTTATTCTACCTACAGAGTATTGTGTACAATGTTGTTCGTCATATTTTCTGAAAAGAACTTTTTTTTATATTAAGAACTCTGCAAATTACAAGCAAAAAACTTGGCGAAATTTGGGACTGTTTTCATAAAAACTTTAATTTCTCTACGAGTATACACGCTATCCTCATAAAAATGAACACAGTATATTACAATAAGCCACTTATTAATAATCCCGTATTTAAACGCTTTTGCTCTTTTAGTTTTTACAGGCTTGTCCAAAAGATATTCGTTTATTTCAATTTTTTGACGGTCCCCTATTGGGTTTCGGGAAAAAAATCTTCACGGAAATATATGACCTATACTATACTATTTACACACCTGCAGTTTCAGGTTAATTCTTCGTGTATTTTCTAGATATTTAACAAAACGTCAAAAATCGCAAGTGATCGGTCACCTTTGGCCATATAGTGTAATTTCGTACGTTATTTTCCTCATAAAGCACATGTTAATACGACCAAAACTATGCAATGACCTAATAAATACAAAGTAATTTCGTTAAAGTACATCCTCTCAGCACATTTCTTTGCGAAATATACAAAGTGACTGCCGCGCGAATGGTTTAAAATAGAAAAAAATTAATTTACAGTTAATGATATGTTTTTGTTGTTCATCATGATCATGGTATCCGAATATCCTGATGATATCTGTAATAAATATGCACACAGCATTAAAATTGTACTCCACTTAAGGTATGACACAGTAATTTGCAGGATCAAGAGAAAAGACAATTTACTTAACCTAATTATCATGCAAATACTTCATTTTGTGATTAAATTTGTCACAAATTTTGTAATAGGTTCATTTTTTTGAGGTAGTACAGCAATCAAAAAGTTTTCTTGATCTACTGTTCGATTTACCTACATAAATTTACTTGCTAAAGTTCAGCATAAATGTGAAAAAAAACATATAAACTGCAAATAATTTCTATCTATTTGCTTACGTTTTGGACGCCATTACAGTCATAGAGAATTGAAAAAGAAATATTTATATGTAATTTTTAACAAGAACGAATTTTGGCAGTTTCGAATATTGTATCATTTGGATGTTTCTACTGATTCCTTTGTAATTCATCTAAAATTAATGCAGGAACTAAAATATTAAAGGGCTAAAATGAAACATACAGTGATACAGTTGTCAGACCATTAGTTATTTGCCATTTAAGCTACATTTGTCACAGACGGAAGACTAAATCCTGTAGTACCTAGGCAAATGTAATAAACAACCTGAAATATTATAATAAATAAAACTAAGGGGGCGGACACAATTGCAAAATCAATGAAAACAACCCATATTTATGCTACAATTAACTCAGCAACCAAAGAATGTATTTCAATATATACTGTAATTTCCGGCGTATAATCCGCGGATCAAACAATCATTTTCGACCCAGAAAACTTTTTAAATGAAAAGTAACTTTTTAAATCGCGGTAAATATTTGGCTTCGATTACTAAATAAAATTTCTGGGTCCAAACATAATTGTTTGATGAGCGGATTATACGCCGGAAATTACGGTATTATGTTTATTTCTATCGTAGTTAGCTACATTTTGAATGTTTTAATCGCTGGTTAGTAGCGTTAACTTTAAAAAAATCATAATTATTATTTTATTTTTGAAAAATTGTGTAACTATTGCATTTTTTTTCGTTGTTGTTCTTGCCGAACAATGAAATCAGATTAATTATCGTCTAAACAAATTAGAAAGATATTGAAATCTCTTTAGCATACTTGCAGGAAAAATTAAATAAACAGTATTAAAGCTCATGTAAGTGTGACGATAAAAACAGGAACATGCACTGCACATGCACATGCACAAGATCTTTACTTTGTCATGCCTAATATATCTTCAGCATCAAGAATATCTTTGTTCTGCAAAATTAAATTTAAATAATAATCTAAGTAATGTGAAATAATGTGGGGTAGACAACATTTTAGAAATATGTAGAAATTTTTAACCCTTTCAAAGGCGGTCATTACAAATGTGGCAACATGATTTTAATTTCAAGCTGCCAAATAGCACCCAGAATATTTTAATAACATTTTGCTTTCATAATGTACGCGAAGAAAAGCAATTATTTATTTTCTAATAAATTAGCTTGTAAATTCTGGTGTAAATAAATTATTGACCTTTTTACGAACAGAATTACTCTGCGCATGAAAAGGTTTACCCTCTCGCTACGTACTTTTTTAAAATCAAAATACGTTAAAAAATAGCGCATTTATTTTATTACATATTTGAAAGCTACATATATTTAGAGTTAAAATATGTAAATTTTTTTGTGAAAATGTTCTTTTGTTAATATAGAATTAGATGATAAAAAAATGATCGCGGAAATCGTAGGTTGCAAAAATTTTGCTACTTTTACGTTGCCCGTGGAGTTTGCGGAATGGGTTAATAAAGTGTTGAACATCTTTGAACGAATTACAAGCTGTCCTCCTTCCATTTTTAGGTAGATTTCGTATGAAGTACTACCTATTACATTCTCCCCTATGTCGGAATTTCTCAAAAAATTTTTGCAGATCTACTCCGATCATGACCCCTAGAGCCCAAAACCACCCTTAGTAAAAAACTATATATATATATATATATATTTCTCTCTCTCTCTCTCTCTCTATATATATATATATCACTTTCTTCTAGACACGATAATTTCCAGAATTCTGCACAAATCTCTTCCAAACTGATACATAAAATCAAGCGGCATAAAATATAAGTTTTTATTACTTCTAAAAATAGGGCCAAAAATTTATCAAGGTTCGCACACTCCTTGGAATTTCCAAGGACTCTGGCACCACTATTAATGATAAGAAAATTTACATTTAATTTTTAAACCAAAGAATTCACAACCACCGCCTTTATTTACAGATTTTGCAATAATTTTCTTCAGTGAAATACTTTGAAAATACTGTTAAAATTTAGTGGTAAAAATGTGCGAACCCTGATTTATGTATCACAGAATTTTGATATAATTAAAAATGGGCTCAATGGGCGCAAAAAATAGGGGTTTTGGGAGAAAAAAATTCATAACTTCATCAATTCTCAAGATATCAAATCCAATTAATTTTATTATGAATCTCCTTAATAATATCTACAACTTTTATATTCACAAGTTTTTGATAGGACCACTTCGTACCGCATAAAAAAATAAAGAAAAAAAATAAACAAAAACGAAAACAAAAAGAACAAAGAAGAAAAAGAAGAAAAAAGATTTAAAGAAGAAAAAAAACCATAACTCCGTCAATTCACAAGATATAAAATCCTCATGAATTTATCATATATCTTCTTAATATTGCCTACAACATTTATACAGACAAGTTTTTGATAGGAACAATTCTTACAGAAAAAAAATACATAGCTGTTGGAGAAAAAAATCATCTTATTAAGGGTGTATTCAAATCCAAACTGCTTATTTTCTGACGCATTTTTAAATTCATTTTTTACTCTAAAACGGATCCAATTGGTTGATTATCTTATTCAGAAACAATATAATATACCCTAATGATCGATTTTTTGATAGAGGCAGAATATATTTAAAAAAATGATGTCAAATTGGGCATTTTGAACAGAATTTCCCGAAGCGATTGTGTTGGAAGCGAAAAATATTGTCCTACTGAGAAAGTAATTGTTTATAAATCAAGTTTTAATTAATTGAACGAAAAATAAAAACACAGGTCGCTTATAAATCTCTTCAAAAATCACGTCAGCAAGTTTCATGTTTTTTCTATTAAAAGTGAATCTGAAAATGTACCAGAAAATTTCGAGTTGTTGAGCATGGAAAAGTATTTTTTTTTTAATACCGCCTTAACACGATCCTGATAAAACCAGCTATTATATAAAAATGAAATAAAAACTCGTCAAAAGGGCCAGAAAAAATTGTTAAAGTGGTTTATCTCTAATCATGACTTAGATTTTGTAGGTGAAATTAGTATACTTAACTTCGAAATCTACCTCCGCCTGTAGGCCGGGCCGGCAGGGATTTTTCCAATTAACGCCATTTCTCACGATTCGTCAAATGCGTTCTCAACGATAGGTTCCACCTTCCACACGCGCATTAAAAAAATATATATAAATGCAACGAAAGGGATTTACCATTGCACTACGTGATAATGTTGATCTTGAGCTACATACCTATTAACTTTCATTGAAATTTACATAATATAATTAATAAAAAGTACTTTTTATTGTTATTGCTTTAATTTACCCCACCAGTGTAGTTCTTGCGAAAAACGAAAAAGAAATATATAAGTTTTCAAGAGAAGTCATAAATTATTTCAACTTCGTTATAGCTTCTAGCGCAGTTTGCTTGATCTAAAAATTGGTTTATTTTTGACCAGAATTCAAGCAGACTCAATCCCGGTTAAATACATGTCACACATACTTGAAGGTTTCATTTTCATTTTTTTTCTATCTTTGCAAGAAGAAAGTATTTGATTCGTAAAGAATTACGACTTCCGGTTTTCGATGGATTTATACGTTTTAGAAGGTCCTGAATACCATTTTATAGTTTTTTTTAAATGTCTGTCAGTGAGTCTGTCTGTCACTCTGGGTGTCATTCTGTGAGTCTGCATGTGACAAAAAATTTGTGTACGCTCTATCTCAAGAACTAATGTGCGGAATTGTACAAAACTTTAGATTCAATTAGACCGTGAAATAAACTGGTGCTGATTACTTTTTTGTGTAATTCTCCCAACAGATGGCGCTGCTATACTGCAGTTTTCAGGATTTCCTCAATAGCCATATCTCAAGAACTATTGCACGGATTTTCATAACATTTCAGATTCAGTTAGTCCTTGATATAGTTTGGTGCTGATTACTTTCTAGTGAAAATCTCCCAATAGGTGGCGCCGCTATGCTGCATTATTTATGATTATCGCAATAGCTCTATCTCAATAACTAATGCGCGAATTTCCATCAAACTTCAGGTTCAATTAGTGACGTTTAGTTTTTGGTGTAAATCGCCCAACAGGTGGCGCTGCTATGCTGCATTTTTCACGATTTCCGCAATAGCTGTACTGGAAGAACTAATGCATGAATTTTCACCAAGCTTCAGATTTAGTGAATCCCTGGTATAAATTGGTTCTAATTAGTTTTTGGTGTAAATCGAGCAAAAGGTGGCATTGCTATGCAGATTTCCGCAATGGCTCTATCTCAAAAACTAATACACGGACTTTCATCAAATTTCAGATTCAGTTAGAAGTTGACATAAGTTGCTGATGACTACACTGTTAAAAATTTGCAGCATTCTGTCCAGTCATTTGACCGTTTTAATCGAAAACGGTTACACAACCGTAATTTAACACTACTCTGACCATATTATTGGCCTTTTTATGGTCAAAATATAGTTAAATTAAGGCTATAAAACCGTTTTTTCAAAAAACGGTCGAATGACTAGACAGAATGCTGCACATTTTTAACAGTGTAGATTTTGTTTCAAATCACTTAACCGGTGACGTTTATATGCTGTATTTTTCAGGAGGTATTAACATGTATGAGATAAAAGAAAGTTTTGGAATTGCCACATCCAGCTAGCTTTCCAACAGTACTCAACCTGATTCCTGGTGGCGAAAACTCTCTTAATCGAAAGAACGTAAAAAACAATACGTATTTTATGAAATAAAAACAATTTAAATATACCATAAAATGATGCACAGAAACACTTATATGGTAAGTTTAAGAAAATCATATAAATTTACCATCATAAATTTTATTATGGAATAGTTTTATATACGTATACATATTAAACCTTTGAATTTACGTAATATATATGCTTAATTTTAAATAAACGTCATAATGCGTAGAAAAAATATATAAATAAAAAAATAGTTTTTAAATATACTATAAAAGTGGTGTATAGAAACATATTTGTGATATAGTGTTTAATACTGATATATAATATATTGGATTTTGCAGTAACATATATTTTATACGTAACTTAAGATCATACTGCATACCAGTTGTGTTTTCATAAATAATCTTTATACTACAATAAATTCTGCAACTTATTATATATTTAAAATTAAAGCTCCTACTGATTGTGAAATACATTTATTTCTCTTTCTAAAATTAATTTATTTTTGTAAGAATAGAAAAAAATATTGCTACTGAGTTTAGATTTAAATGATTAAAGAGTAAGCGGTTTTAATTTTAATTAGGATCTCCTGCGTTTCATAAATAATTGAATAGTACTGTGATACTTCGTATAAGAAGTATGATAAATTATTTATTAAAAAAGATTACTTTGGAATTGAAAAATTTGCTGGAAAGTTAATTTGATTATGTCTTACCTGTACTTGAACTAGGAGTGTGAGATTTTCCTTTGGTCCTAGAAATGCTACTTCGTCTTTGCTCCAGGCACTCAAGCTGAATCAATAAAAAAAGAAAAAAAAATCAAATTCACATCTACAATTCATAAAATTAAATCAAAATATTAAAATTCCTACTGTTAACATAATAATTAGAGGAAATATTATTCAGATTTTTTATTAATTAAAAAAATATATATTATAATTATGTATATGTATTAACCCCTTAATTCTCGCTCCCGTCAATATCTCGGGCTGAGGTGTCGTTCGTTATTTCTCGTGCCCGTCGTATTCTCGGGCTGGAGATTTAATTGCTGGAAAAAACTTCTGAAACCAGAAAAATTGAACTGGAATTTCCATTTGAAGTCTTTGAATATTAGCACTCTGGTTTGATTTGTACGATCTATAATTTGCCATAGATTTGTCATAGATTTGTAATATTTTTGTCATTTTGATATGGATTCTGATGAATCAAGCCTTTCTGATGATTCACGGTCGCATAATATTTGAAAAAACCATCAAAAGTGTACCTATTTTTTTTATTACAGAGATTGAATAATTATAAGGTTTCTAAATAAAATATGCAATTAGTTTATTTTTAAGGCGAAAAAACAATATTTTATAGCCATATTCATATTTGTATAAAAGCCATCATGCGAGAATTATGTGTCTTAACTTCTTAAGCTCCGCCCCCGATAAATGTAGGCTACTATCTTTTAATTCAGATTGTTTGACTCCCACCAGTTTTTTTTTTTTTTTTTTTAAATAGCGTAAATGGCTTTATTTTCGCATCATTTTATCTGCCGTAAACTACGGTGGTGGGAATCAAACAATCTAAATAATAAAAAAAAGTAACCTGCATTTATCGGAGGCGGAGCTTAAGAGGTTAAGACACATAATTCTCGCATGATGGCTTTTATACAAATATGAATATGGCTATAAACTATTGTTTTTTCGGCTTAAAAATAAACTAATTGCATATTTTATTTAGAAACATTATAATTATTCAATTTCTGTAATAAAAAAAAATAGGTACACTTTTGATGGTTTTTTCAAATATTAAGCGAACGTGAAGGGGTTAATGTAGACATATAGAAAATTCTTAGAAACCCATTTATTGCAGTATACATACAGGATGCCCTAGATCGGACTAAATGTTTTTAAAATTAAACCAAGAACTAAAAACCATGCCTACAGCATAGATTATGAACACTTTCGAACGCATTCAGAATACTACAACAAAACTTCATAGTTTAATGAGGTGAAAGTTGACTTCTAAATAGCGCGGAAAACGCATACCGCATTTGAAAACCCGATTTATACTATCATAGCTGCCAACTTTTACGCTTTTTTGTTACCACTTAAATTTTATAGTAAAAGTTGGCTTACATAATCGTCAAAATCTCACGATTAGACAAGACGAAAATCTATATTAAATTTTAGTGGTAGGGAAAAAGCGTAAAAGTTGGCAGCTATGTACTACTAACATGGATAGTCGCTAAAATAACCGATTTTTTGCAGCCCTGTATATGATCTAGAGATATGAAGGCATACTGCATAGTGTTCTAAAAGTTAGTTCAGTTAAACGCATAGCACAGTTGAAAATTTCTACTCAGCAATTTTTGCCAATAAACAGATGTTGTTGAGAACTTTCGAGCGATCCTATATATGATCAATAGCATTTATGTACACCAAGTAATATTTGAAAAATAGTTAAATTTAAAAACGCATGCTACAACTGAAAACGTACTTCCAGCAATTATTTTTCGTATGCTTCAATATTTCAATTATTACTCAATTTCTTCTATGGCCAAATTCTTTTGTGTGCCCCTGTAAATAAACAATAAGCTCTATGCATACCATATTCTAGAGTAAGAACCTTGTAGTACACCTCAGTGATATATATAAATTTCAATATGTTTAAAATACCGTAATATCATTAAAATACACGGCAAACGATTTTCCTTATAGACCGTAATGTAACGGAACTACGGGGTGGGCCAAAAGTTCGTTAAAACTTTAAAATCTCATAAAAAAGAAAGAAATTTATGATAAAGGAGTGCGATTTGCAAGAAAGCTCTCACAAGGTAGTCAGATTTTTTTTAGCAGCAAAAAAAAAAAAAAAAAAAAAAAAGGAAAAAGTTTAAAAATCACATGTAGAGGGTGCTGACGACCCAAAACACAATGAACAGGACAACAATAGTGTCGTAGAATATTGTGGAGGTCATGTTGAATATTTGTTATTGGAGAACAAATGAATGGAGCGTATCATTGTGTTTCAGGTCGTCAGCGCCCGCTACATGTGGTTTTTTAACTAAATTTCTTTTGCTGCTAAAAAAAATCCGACTACCTTGTGAACCCTTTCTTTCAAACCGCACTCCTTTATCATAATTTCTTCCTTTTTATGAGTTTTTAAAGTTTGAATGAACTTTTGGCTCACCCAGTATTTTGATTGGCCCTGTAAATGAACCGAAAATGGTACACACTTCATTTTCAATACTGAACATGCCATAGTAAACCCCAATAGCATATATCCATTTCATGGCAATCGCACTATATTTACTAGAGTCAGAGCACGGACAGACAAACCGAACAGTTGGAAAGTGTTAAAAATCTCGGTGACGCCACTCGTGTACATGTACAGAAAGTAAATAAATACATATATGTAAATTTCTGACACAATGGAAATGAGTTTGGGTGGATTCGAACGTTGGACCTCCGTTTTGAAATTAGAGACGTTACCTCTGCGCTCTTAAACGATGTTTACATGACATTACATTACATATTTATCACTTATTCACTGTCACATTTCCATTGCGATGTTCCCTATAGAAATATTTGATAATGGTTTGAAACAGGATTAAATGCCTAATTCATTTTCCGATTTGTACGAAAATCTATACATTTCTTGTGACATTAGTTTATAAAATATTCTAAAAATGGGAGCTCAATCGGAAGTACTGGCTGGGTGTTATTATTTTCATTCACACATGTAAACAAAAGTCATGATTTAAATAACTTCCTGACGCTATGTGTTCGGAAACTAATAAGAAGTAAACAGTCACAGATATTGAAGTTATTTTTGCAGGAGACTAACGTGCGAAGTTAGAAATTTCTGTACTCTTCTCTTTTGTTTCAGTTCCAGATATCACCGATAGGGGTGCTGCACCGTCTTAAACTGTAATACTGCTCAAAATAACCTTGCAATTTGAAATTACAAAGCACTATTTTTGTGTGTTTGAACAATCGCTAGAATGAAGGTTAATGTCTTAGATGTTTGCTGATGAAATTTAATCCTATTTTATACGCTAGTTTGAGCGTTGTAACAGTTTAAGACAACGTAGCGCCATATACCGATGACATTTAGAACTAAAACAAGGAAGCGTAATCTTCTCGTTAATCTCCTTAGGGACACAATATCTTAGAAATGGTCAAAATATCGATTTTGTTTTTATATTGCATTAAAGTATAATTATTAATAAAGTATAATTATATCATTTGAACTTATCCTCTGAGGCGCAGACGTTTCAAACACTTCATAAATGAGGTCCTTCGTGGTTTGGAATTTTGCTTTCCTTATCTCGATGACATCTTAATTGCGAGTGAAACTCACGCGGAGTACATGCAGCATTTGGAGGAAGTTTTTAAACGATTTCAAGATTACGGGGTTATAATTAACGAATCAAAATGTGAGTTTGGTAAAGAAACGATAGATTTTCTGGGCCACACTATAAATAGTCAGGGATACACAAAAAGAGTTCCACACAAAGATAAAGTAAAATCGATTGTTGATTTTCCAAAACCAAAGACTGTTAGCGATCTGAGGAGATTTTTGGGTATGGTAAATTATTATCATCGTTTTGTACCTCATATAGCAGCAATTTTGGGATCGCTGAATAGGTTCTTAAATGGGGCAGAAAAAGGAGATAAAAGAGAAATACAATGGGATGTGGATGCAAGAAAGAAGTTTTGAGCAAGTTAAAGAGGCTATGGCTAACGCGACTTTACTTTATCACCCTTCTCAAAATGCGGAGCTTGCACTTATAACTGATTGCAGTAAATTTTGCTATGGGTGGCGTGTTGCAAGAAGTTTCCTCCGATGGTCCAAAACCACTTGGATTTTTCTCTCGTAAGTTATCAGCTGTGCAGTACAAGTATTCAACATATGACCGGGAATTGTTAGCGGCATATTCAGCGATCCAGTATTTTAGGCGTATGCTGTGGACTCGTGTATTTGCGTTGTAAGTGGATCACGTCCGGGTCACCAGTTTTTGTAATGAAGCATAGCAGAAGAAGATATGCGCTGAACATTATGAAAAATGTATTTTAAATAAAACTTTTAAAATTAAATTATTTACAAAGTAGCAAAAACATCTTAGCGCTGACAGCATTCGAATGTACACCAACTCTCTCTGTCGATCTCCAAAACCTCGGAGAAGAGTTGTTTTGGTTCGTTTCAAAAATCGCCAACCGATTAAAACGATCAGATAAATAAAAATAAATATTGTCTGTCGCTTTGCCACACAACTCCCCTGCCAGTCTCACACAACCAGTGGGAGACGAAAATGAACTTTTCGTCCAGCTCTCGTATTATAGGTCGAAGAAGCAAGTTCTTTTTCTGACAAAACAAAAGCAGGATTTAGCCTATCAATATTTATAAGTTTTTCTTGACCATGAATGATAGGTATAAAGTCCTTTTACAGTCTTTTTACAACCTGGAACGGTCCCTCATAAGTAGGTTGTAAGCTCTCTCAAAACTCTCCCAGTCATTCATATTTAAAGTAAGGAGTGAACTGAAAGCTTGCCAGGTTGATATAGCAACCCTTTCATACAGGAAACGACATTATCAGTGACATGACATTATCAAGAAGCCAGGATTCGTCAGTCATGTCAATGAAAATCTTAGGAAGTCTATGAGGGCACTCGCTAGGGAGATGCAGATTGACGAGGCCACCATCCGATTCATGATATTCATTAGAAGTGGTGAATTTATTTAACAAACTTTACTATGAGTAAAATACATATATATATATATATATTGTCTGTCGCTTTGTCACACATCTTTTAAAAATATACTGGTGAAATTTCAAAGGTGAATCTTTAATAATAAAGGCGTTATTAAAGGTTTTATGCGCGATGACAGAATTTAAAGGGACGCCACGACCACTCAGCAATACTGATTAATTTAGATCACTAGTGAACAAACCCAAGGACATAGCGAATTATTTTTTTTCCTCTATGATGAAAAGAATTTAACCGTAACTGTTTAAATTAATACGGCCATGTGAAAAGACTATAGACGCGTGTACCAAAAAAGGAGGAAAACAAATGCAGTTTATGAATTAGTACCAGAAAAAATTAAGCTTGATCGCTCCTAAACGCAGAGATTCCTCATAAATGAATAATGAGGAGCTTACACAGAAGGCTGGCTATTTTTGAATTTTTATGTTAAATATATATGAAACTTAACACATTGCTGACGGGGAATTGTTATAAAATCAGAATTTTAAAGCAGTAGAAGCCTTTCCCTGTTCTGAAAGTCTTTTTATAAATTGGTGTTCTAGATAGGTTTCTCGTGAAGAAACATGTTTTAGAATAGCAATTTGGAGTTGGAAATGAAAAGTTTTGGCGAAAAACGAAAAAATCGAAGGAAATGAAAACATGGAGTGTATTGGCATAACAGTAACAGTAAGTGCTCAGATGTTCCACCAACAACATCGATACAGGCCTGAAGCAAGTGACAGGCGTACCATTTCGAAGATTCTAGATACATCACGAACAGTTGCAGCAGCTACTGAAAGTCTGCAATGCGGTCCTCATAAGAGTCAACTGGTGTCTCGGAGATAATTTTGGTTTCTCCAAATTCAATTCTTCTACTTGTGTTTTCTGCATGGAATTATTTAGGTTATATATTTAAACTTTGTGGCTATCTATACAAATCTCTATAATGTATTTTAGCCATCTCTTTACATGGAGACTTTTGCATAAGCTTTCGATGACGTTCTTCGTATGAATTCTATTATTATAACTTTCACTATTTACTTATTTCAGCAAATTGTTGTAATACAGGACTTAATTTTGAACTGTTACGTAGAGCTCTAAAGTTGAATTTTTGTGTTCTTACTTAAGAATTTGCGCTTGTTCTACATTATGTTAATTTTTTTTTCATGCAGCTATTCATATGTTTTTAATTTCCCCCCCTTAATTTACATTTTTCTTATGTATTCGCCAACGGCGAGAAAAATTCTGTTTATTTTATCATGCTCTGCGAAGCATGTACGGCATGTTGCGTTCCTTTAGTGATTTGTTTTAAAGTAATGCCCGTTTTTCGAGCTCGTTTCTGCGGCTTGGGCTTGCTATAGATGACGAAGGGGATCTTACCACAGGAGCATTAATTCATAAACCGAATAGTTGGAGCTCCGGTTAGGTGGTTACTGGTGTCTCGTAGAGGAGAAACCTAAAATTTACGAAAGGTTACGCCAATCGTTACACGCTGACAGGCCTGTATCGATGGTAGTGGTTTCACTTTCGAGCACTTACTGTAATTGTTATGTCAATAAAATGCTTCTTAAATAGATTTCGTATGAAATACTACCTATTGCGATCTACCCTATGTTGGAGTTTCTGAAAAAAATTTGCAGATCTACACTGATCATGACCCCTAGAACCCAAAACCACCCTCAGTAAAAGAAATTTATCTATCTATATTTCTATAATATATATATATAACTTTTTATGGACACGGTAACTTCCATAATTCTGCACAAATCTTTTCCAAACTGATACATAAAATCAAGGGGCATAAAATCTCGGTCAAGTTCGTTAATGGGCAAAATCGGACAAAGGGGGTGTAAATAGGGAGGGCTTTTTTTGATAACCGAAAATCCCCATAACGCTTAATTATAATACATATAGAATCAGTTTAAAGTTATTATTACTTCTATAAAAAGGGCCAAAAATGTATGGCAAATTTTTGATAAAATAAACAAGTAAGAAAAATCATGCGTTAAGCATAGATTATGAAACACTTTCCAACACTTCCTGAATGCTTTAACAAAACTTCGTTATTTAGAGAAATAAGGTATATAAGAGAACTAAGTAAACATTTTAGAAAACGCATGAAACATTTGAAAAACTGATTTCTGCAGTTACCGTCTGTAGCCAAATATGTATTCCAATTCTTTCGAACAGCCCTCACTGTAAAAACAAGTGGGTAAGTGTGATCACAGATCGCACAGAGGGTTTCGTTTAATATTCTTTCAAAACACTTTATCCTTTTGAAAAATCTGTTAGTTCCACATTTCACAACTAGGGGGCGACTTGATTCTAAACAAATCTGTATCCGAACGAAAATCCGTTTTACATACTATTCGTAGATATATTAATTGAGGGGATTGGGCCCATAGCACCCGAGATAAGTAGGCGCACCTGGCGGGAAAAAATGGAGCTGAAATATGTAAGGCTATGGTGCATAATATGAAAGAATGGTCACATTTCCAAACAACATTTTCAAAATTTTATGATTTGTCGTTTGATTTGAGGTATTCAGCTATAAGTATGCAAAATTTCACGCCTCCAACCTAATTAGGGGCTCACTTAGAAAGAATTGTTTAAAATACACATGTGGGACCCCAAAGGGTTAAATGCACGACATTTTCAAATTTTTCAAAATTTTATAATTTGTCGTTTGATGTGAGGTATTCAGCTATAAGTATGCAAAATTCCACGCCTCCAACCTAATTAGGGACTCACGTAGAAAGAATTGTTTAAAATACACATGTGAGACCCCAAAGGGTTAAACGTACGACATTTTCAATTTTTTTCAAAATTTTATGATTTGTCATTTGATGCGAGGTATTCAGCTATAAGTATGCAAAATTCCACGCCTCCAACCTAATTAGGGGCTCACTTAGAAAGAATTGTTTAAAATACACATGTGGGACCCCAAAGAGTTAAACGTACGACATTTTCAAAATTTTATGATTTATCGTTTGATGTGAGATGTTCAGCTATAAGTATGCAAAATTTCACGCCTCCAAACTAATTAGGAGCTCACTTAGAAAGGATTGTTTAAAATACACATGCTATAGCCCAAAGGGTTAAATGTACGACTTTTTCAAAATTTTATCATTTGTCGTATGATGTGAGGTGTTCAGCTATAAGTACCCAAAATTTCATGTCTCCAACATGTATAGTTTCTGAGAACGGGCTCTGTGACAGACGGACAGACAGACACAGGAGCGAGACGAATAGGGTTTCGTCAGATGGACGAAACCCTAAAAAACGGAAATACTACTGGCAATCTAGACGCCAGTACTACTTCTGTTTTTTTACGGGAATTTCTACCCATAAATTACAGAAAAATTTCCGTTTTTAATCAGAAAAACGGAAAAATTTCTGTAATTTATGGGTAAAAATTCCCGTAAAAAAACGGAAATAGTACTGGCGTCTAGATTGCCAGTAGTATTTCCGTTTTTTTTTACAGAGCTGTATTTGATCTGCAGGTTGATGTATATACTATATAATGGGAAATTTAGTTTAGCAAGAAAACGCATAACAGTTTGAAATTTCTCTTTCAGCAATTTATACTAATGGATCAAAACATACTTGTATACATTTGTACAGCCCTGTAGTTCACCTAGTACCTTTATTACACGCCACTATTTAGCTAAAGTTTAATTAAAAATAAAGCACTTTTAAAACTACTAAAATCACATTTCCAGAAATTTCCAATTATAGACGGCCATGTATCCAATTCTTTGCGTACAACTGTATATCCTATTATCTATATTCTACAAACATTTCTTAGTAAACCAAATGCAGTTCCGCTTAAAAATGCATAACTCATTTAAAAACCACCTTTAAGAAATTTGCACTCATACCGAGTAACAATTACGAATTTTTTTGTGTAGCCCTGTATATGAATTACAACATTTATACACACCATATACTATGCATAAATGTAGTGAAACTTAAAAACACATAACATAATTAAAAATGCATTTGCAGCAATCATCGCTACTGTACAGTACTTCGGATACAGTATAGTATCTGAAATGTTTTGTGTGTCCCTGTAAATGCTATGCACTTCGTATTATACATGAAATAAGTTATAGTAAACCTCAGCGACGTACTATATCAATTTCATTCCACATGAAATAATTTAACATAATTAAAATACGCCGCAAACAATTCCCTCCACCCCTATATCGTTCTGTAACGGAATTATTCTGTGTGGCACTGTAAATGACTAATAACTATTCTTTGCACCGTACATTCTACAGCATGCGTATTTTAATGCGCTGGATAAATGCATATCAATTTTATTACATTTGAAAGCATGTAACATCATTAAAAATCATTTTAAACGATTTTTCCCATAGGCCGTAATGTAACGGAAAACTTTTGACTGTCCCTGTAAATGAACTAAACAGGCTAGAAACTTTATTTGAAATAGGGATCGTGCTATGGTAGAGGTCACTAACATCCAAAAATTTCAGAACTATCCGAGTATATTTACGAGAGTTAGAGCGTGGAGAGACGGACAGACGAAGAGACAAACCGAAGTCATAAACACTCTTGAACTTTGTTGGAAAGTGTTAAAAATGGGTTCAAGGGGCGAAAAAATAGGATTTTAGGGAGAAAAAATTCATAACTTTGTCAGTTCTCAAGATATAAATTCCAATTAAATTTATTATAAATCTTTTTAATATTTTCTACAACTTTTATAGTGACAAGTTTTAGTGACCGCAAAAAAAAAAATTAAAAACGAAAAAAAAAAAAAAAAGGGGGGGGGGTGAAGACGAAAAAAATCCATAACTTCGTCAATTCACAAGATATAAAATCCGCATGTTTTTATTATATATCTTCTTAATATTATCTACAACTTTTATACTGACAAGTTTTTGATAGGACCAATTCTTACAGAAAAAACAAATTAAAAATATATAACTGTTGAAGAAAAAATCATTGTATTAAGGGTGTACTCAAATCCAAACTGCTTATTTTTTGACTCATTTTTAAATTAATCTTTGCTTTCAAACGCATTCAATTGGTAGGTTTTCTTATTCAGAAACTATATCATGTACCGTAATGGTCAATTTTTTGATAGAGGCAGAATATTTTTCAAAAATCGATGTCAAATTGGGCATTTTGAACAGAATTTCCCGAAACGATTTTGTTGGAAACGAAAAATATTGTCTTACTGAGAAAATGAAAATAATTGTTTTAAATCAAGTTCTAATTAATTGAACGAAAAAAAAAAAAAAAAAGAAACAGGTCGCTTATAAATCTCTTCAAAAATCACGTCAGCAAGTTTCATGTTTTTTCTTTTAAAAATGAATCTGAAAATGTGTCAGAAAATTTCGAGTTTTTGAGCGGGGAAAAATATTTTTTTTGAAAATGAAATTAAAAATTCGTCAAAAGCGGCCAGATAAAACTGCTAAAGTGGTCTCTCTCTAATCATGATTTAGTTTTTGTTGTTGAAATTAGTACTTAACTTCGAAATCTACCTGCGCCTGTAAGGCGAGTAGGCAGGTTTTTTTTCATTTACTCCGCATTTCTTAATTTTCGCCAACACTTTTCATTTTCGACTCCACATTGCTTTACCAAACTTGCTTCTTTATGCGTACTTTACCTTCCCTTGCAGTTTAGTCCATGAGTACAAGGACACACTGTATAACCTACATTAGTCCATTTCTCCTCCTAAATGAATCAACCGCGCAAAGAAATCAACGTTTCTAGATTCACAAGTGCAAAATTCTTTTCTGGAATTATGCTACAATATTCAAATCCATTAATGTCTTGAGAGCTTAAAGATTTCAAACGGAATTTAGTGACTTTATATCCCAAGTGGAAACGCTCGAAAATCGGAAAAATTCTTTGAATGCGTTTTGAATAACCAGAGTACCTTTCTATGCTATTTAAGCTTCGGGAAATGTTCGTGCTTTACTCGAGATTCTTTCCAACTCAACAATATTTGGTATTTTATTTAAGTGAGTTCTACGCTACTATGTGCACTCTAATATACAGAATTTGAAATTAGACATGCTCTGAATATTTCAAATGCATTATCGTATGCAGTTCCTCCTTAATAAATTGGTTTTCCATGTCTAAGCGTTTAAAAAATATTTTAGAAAAATACGTGAGGCATAGTACAATCTGGTCATAAGTTTGGAACATAGGACATCATAGTTGCCAACTTTTACGATTTTTTCTTATTATTTTTATCATATTACTTTGACTTATTATATCGCGAAAATTTGGCAATGAACTAAGGCAAAATTTTCAATTCGGAAAAAGTGGTATCACAAAAGCATAAAAGTTGGCAGGTATGAGATTATGTTCATACATGTTTTTCTCTTGTTTGTTTATCTGTTAATTTTTATTGTTTGCTTAACCAGCAACTTGAAAGACGTTGAATTCATAGCTTATTTTTTGGTTATTAAGTATTTTTGCAGATTTTGATTTGATTACTAAATCGCTTGAAAATTTCAGTTTAATCAGAGCAGGACTTGCGTAGCGGCAAATTTCTACCAGTATTTCTGAATAGTAATGTCACAAATATCACCGCCACTAATTGCCGGAAGAGTCGATCGCGTGTGATCCCTCTACCTTTTTTACGCTTGATCGGCACGATAGCGGCAGGCCCGATCACGGAAGTTGTCAACGGAAAAATTCAAAAGTTAAATTCAACAAGTTTAATGCATAGACCAGCGGAAGGCTATGGCCGGGGCGTTCAATAATTTTGACGACCGCTGCGACTTCGAGATCATTACAGTTCTTGGCGGCGGTCGGGGCTGGGTTGGAGGGTTTGATCGACGATGCTTTGCCGAAAAGGCGGCCGCTTCCTAATTGGAAGTCCCCTGTACCCTTTTCAAAACTTGACACGGTAGCGGCAGGCCCGATCGTAAAAGATGTCACCTGAATAATTGAAAAGCTAAATTCAACAAGTTTAATGCGCCGACCTGCGGGATGGGTTGGGCCTGAGCGTTTAACCCTCTCGCTGCGTAATTGTTTTATCAAAGTAGCTTCAAAAATTGCGCATTTAACTCCCTCGCGACGAGTTTCTTTTAAGAATTTTTATTCTTTTGTCACCGGTTTTTCAAAACAAAAATTTTTGTCTATTTTAATTGGTAAAATGCTTCGATTAAATAAGGCAAAATTTACAATAAAATGTAACTGGTGGGAATGATCAAGGAGGATTAATTAGACGGAAAAAATGCATCCCTGATGAAATCTTGAGTTGCGCAAATTTTGCTACTTTTACGTTGCCCGAGGAACTCTCTGGTTGTGCAGCGAGAGGATTAATACTTCGGACGATCACTGCGGCTTAGGGATCATTAATGCTCTTTGACTAAAAATCAGAATTTCTGTCACAAATATCACTAAAATTCGTATTCGTAAAAAATGCGAGGAGTTAGCTGCTTTGGTAAATAGGCTTTGAGTTTTACATATTGATTTTTGTTCTACTAAAAAAAGAATAACTATTTTTTAGTCTGTTATCATATCTAGATTATCCTTTTAACAAGTTTTTATGTGTTCTGCTTTAATCTGTGCTGCACATTTAAGCTTCTTAAGATAGATAACTTAAAAAAAAGCATAGTTCAAATGCATTATGGCATGTAGTTCTTATTGAATTGACTGTATATGTATAAGCAATAGATTATTTTAAGGATTTTAAAGAGTGTTATTGGAAAATATGAACGTAAAAAATGTTGTCTGTTCACAAGTTCATCCTGAAACATATCATACATGCATCTGTTTTAATTTTTCACGTTTGTTTGTTTATTTTGTAATTTTAGCTGTTTTGAATTTGGATTTCTATTGTTTTCTTATCATGTAACTTTAAAGATGATGAACCGATATTTTATTATTTGTTTATCAAGTAATTTCCATGTTTTTAAGTACATTTCTAATCTGATAATATATTGATCGATTTAAAAATACATTGGTCGTTTAATATGTATATCGGTTAATATTTCGGTTTAATATATTGATTTCTATTCTAATAAAAGAAATATTTATAATCTTTTATCGTACGTAGTTCATCTTTACTAAACATGTTTAAAAATCATTTAAATAACAAAAAAAAATGCTATTAAAAACTGCGTATACTATAATGTGATACCTCATCTTAGAAAATGTTACATGTGTATAAATCAAAAATTTTCATTTATTCTTTGTTCATCTATACATTACTGACCATCTTCTAGTTTCTCTTTTATTCGAAAAATTTGAATCTATGAAATTAACTATATACAAATTAAATGCTGAAACGTTAAATAATGTTTACATATTCTATAGCTTTATTTACTTTTAGGAAAAATAATCAAAATATATGTTTTCTTACAAAAGTGCCGTTACAAAGACAGAAATTAACGAAATTCATCAATTTATTCACCTGTATTTTATTAATCATCTTCTAATTTCCTGTTTATTCGAAATTGTTCATGACTTCAAGTATTACGAGTGTTATTTGATGTTATGAAAGGACTAAATCCTTAAATGTCATTCTAATTAATGTCTCTCAGACTTAGCTCTATAAAGAACTGTACTTTTTAGATAAATTTTGTACCTAAAGACAATTTATTTTATTCACTGTGAAAAAAATGTCTCACTACTTTATTAAAACTTTATATTTCCAGAAATTGTACCCGATTTCTTTACAATAAAGATAATAGTAACATGTTAGTCGTAATGGTATCGAAACATCTGATTCGACTGTGTTCTCTGCAGCTTTATAAAACTTCTTCATTTGAACTATATGACCTATTTAAATATTTTTGGTATTTAATTTATATAACTATATAATTATTTTTTCTTTATTTATATTTTATTTTCCTTTTCGGACTGTCTTTTTATTCCACTAACTTCAGATTTCTTCTGCTGATCATTTGTGTCTTCTTTGATTGGCTGTTGCCATCTATCTGGTTGGCTTATGCCTTTTGCTTTCATATTGGTTTTCTTCAACCTGTCCCTTTCTCTTCTTTTTACTTTCCATCTTGAATCTGCTTTTAACGTGGTAGCACAGTCTTCTTTGCGACTGATAAAGAAAGTCAAAGCTCTTTCGAAACGTGTTCAGCAGTTCTTATTTCTATATAGTGTTATTAAGAAAATTTTGCGTTTAATTCCGATTTCCTTACTCTTATCATTTCGAGTCATTGTCTGCAATAATTTATGTTCTAAGAAATAAATAAATACTTTTTTAAATGTATTAAATTATATACTCATAAACCAGAAACATTCACATACTATAGATTTATTTCTTTCTACGGAAAAAAATGAAAATATCTGTTATCACAACAAAAATCACCCAGAACTGAAATTACGAAAACTCTCCACTCAATTTATCTTTACTTTATTGACCATCCTCTAATTTCCTGACTTCAGATGCTACAAATGTTATTTGACGTTATGAAAGAACGAAACCTTTGAATAGCATTATAATAATTCAAGAGCTCAGATGATAAACGTGGTATATGACGAAATAAAGGAAATGAGTTAATCATAGAAAGGCTGTATGATACGTACCTGGCCTTGACATGAAAAACACATTTTTATGTCTAAAATGTACAGTCATGAAAAAAAAAGTAAACACCCCGACTAACTCCTCAACAAATTATAGTAGAAGAAAGTTACTAGTACCGAACGATTGGAAACAAAGTCTACTTTTAAATGATGTATATAAAATTTGCTTAGACATATTAAATTGCATCTACATATTAAAACAAACCCAAACTTCAATTTTTTCAATGGCAATACCCATTTTTAACAAGATATTTCAAATCTTCGGAATACCGAACTTCAATCTGGATACAGCCCCTAAAATACGCTCGTTTTAAAATAATTAATTTCTCGGAATCTTATCGTACGAATTGCATAAAATTTTGTTTTCAGACTAATTGAAGGGTGTAGAGTTCATTTATGCTGTCAGAAATGTGTACTGCTATTGAAAAAAAAAACAAAGTTATGGTTCCTTTTAATATGTAGATGTTCCCCTAAGTAAATTTTATATACATCATTTAAAAGTAGACTTTATTAATAATCGTGTGGTACCAGTAACTTTCTCCTAAGATATTTTTTTGCAAAGTTAGTAAGGGGTGTTTACTTTTTTTCCCACGACTGTACTTTATTTTTCAACATAATCTCTTTTTAGTTCGATACACTTAGCCTAACGATTTCCTATTTTTTGTATCCCCTCTAAAAATACGATTTCACAAACCCTTCAAAATAGGTGTTTCTTTCAGCAATAATCTCATCGTTAGAGCTATTTTTTTCCCCACCGATTCATTTTTTCATACTTGAAAATAAAAAATAATCGCTAAGGGCTAAATCTGGCGAATATGGTGGATGTTGAAGCAGTTCTGATCCTAATTCATGGAATTTTGACATGGGGACGACACAGGTGTGCTCGCGTGCATTGTCTGGATGAAAAAGAATTTTTCCCTTAGCCAAATGCGGATGTTTTTCTTTCACAACATGGTTGAAACGATCCAATAAGTGTCCATAATATTCTCCATTGATCGTTTCACCCGTTTCAAGGTAATCGACTAAAATCATGTCGCATACTTCCAATAACACTGTAGCCATGATTTTCTTTGCAGATAAAGTAGCCTTAGCCTCTTTTGGCCCAGGTTGGCCACGAAAAATCCACTGTTTGGACTGTTCTTTAGTTTCTGGTGTACTATGATGAACTCATGTTTGCTCAATTGTTATGAATCGATGCCAGAAATCGTTTGGATTGCACTTTAATTTCGACAAACTTTCTTTTGAAATTGACACATGAGTGTGTTTAATGTCAATAGTGAGCAATCGTGGCGCCCATCTTACGGTAAGCTTTTTCATATCCAAATGAGTTATTAAAATATTTTGCACCCATTCAGTTGAGATGCCCACAGTCTTAGCAATTTTGCGCAATTTCACTCTCCGAACATTTATCAGAATATCGTGGATTTTCTCAATCATTTCTGATGTCGTAACCTCAGCTGGACGACTTGGACGTTCTTCATCAAAAAGGTTTGCGCAGCTACGTTTAAATTCAGCTGTCCAATATTTTATGGTTGATAATGAAGAGGCAGAGTCCCGTAAACGTCTCTGAGTTCCCCTTTAATCTCATCATTTTTTTTCGTTTTCAAAAACAGGTATTTTATCAGTGCTCGATATTCGAGATTATCCATTGGTGAAATATCACCTAAGTTGTTCTATTCAAATGGCTTCCACTCACAAACTAAACCACGACTTGGCAATTTGCCAGTTGTTGTGAAAGGTCAGCTTTGCAAAATAAACATTTTTTAAATTCTAGTAGCGCCCTCTCTGACCGAGGCCAGGTACTTATCAACTGCCCATGATTGAAGATAATCAATGGTCCTCTACCATCTGTTAAATTACAATTTGAAAAAAACCTAATACTCAGAGAGATTTTAATTGATAAAGGAGGTACTTGTCAATAAACGCATTTAGATATTTTGAATTTTACAGCTCATTTCCTCAAAATGATGAAAGTGTAAAAATTTCCAATACCATTTATTTGGAAACTCTATCTCTCCAGGATTAATTTAAGAATGATTTCGACAAATTTATTGCCCAACTGAAATTTTCGAGTACTTTCCACTGAATTCTCTGATCCTTTGCTAAACACCCCGTTGCATCTACGTCGGTAATCCCCCCCCCCCCCCCATTTTAAAAATTCTATCTTTCTCGCGACCACACAAAACGCATGCAAGCTACCAAACATCTCCTGATGGTCCAACAAGTATGTTTTGTTTTTATCTTTTTTCCTTCTCTCCCTTACTCATCTCATGTATGAGGGTGGTTCAATAATTATTGTCCCGAGTGTGTATTGAATATTTGTACTGTGATGGTTGATATGGAATATTGAAGCCTATTGTCTTAGATGCCAATATGCAAAATTTCAGAACTGTAACTGCTATATTAACAATTTTTTTTCGTTTTTGGTGAGAGAGGTCGCACCTAACTTGAAAGGGGGTGGGGGAGTAAAGATGACAGTGAATGAGACGTGGCTACTGTCGTTTGGACTCGGGATCATAGTGATGTAGCCACGTCTCATCCACTCTCACAAATCTATCACAGAACTGCTTCAAGTCTGGCCCCATAAGCTCTAAATCAGTGTTTCCCCAATCCCCCCCTTTCGAGCTAGGTGCCATCTCTCTCACCTAAAACGAAAAAAAAATATTAATATAGCAGCTACGGGTTTGAAATTGAGCATATATTCATATAAGACCCTAGGCTTCAACATTCCGCATCAACCATCGCAGTACAAATATTTTTATACACACTCCGGACAATAATTTTTGAACCACCCTCGTACAGTTATTTAACAGATCCAACCAACTACCCAGCTGTAATATGGTGGGATGTATACCGATAACCCTTATCACCGGAATTCTTCAATTATCTCACAAATTATAAAAAAACTTCATGGCAGAGTTCTGCAGATACATTTCGAAACATTGCCTGTTTCTATTAATTTCTATTATATTAAATAATAATCTATCACATTATATCCACATAAATTAAAAGAACACGTGTTAAATAAATATTCACATACTATAGCTTTATTTCTTTGTAGGAAAATAACCAAAATCTCTTTTTTCTCAACAAAAAATGTTTAACCGATACTAAAATAACCAAAACTCTTCAATCTATTCATCTATACTTTATGGACCATACTCTAGTGTCCTTTTATTCGAAATTATTCGTGACTTCAGATGTTAGGAGTATTATTTGATATTACGAAGGGACGAAACCCTTAAATTACATTCTAATTAATATCTCTCTATAAAAGACTGCATGGAGGAGTTCTGGATATAAATTGTGATATATTGCCTGTTTCTGTTTTCTCGTCAAAGTCACGGCTCCAATATTGTTTGTGGAAGAATGAACATAGCTTAATGGGTTTTCTCTTTAGGCTTATTATGTAGGGTGGCAATCATCACCTCCTAGAAATGCTAGAGATGATGGAGAAAAGAGATAAAATGCATCTTGATTAGTTGAAGAGGAACGCCGGAAAGATTTATCACAGAACCTTGATAGTAATATCTTTTCTTTATCTTGAAAATATTTTCCCTGAATTCCAAATTTTTCTCAATTGCTATAGTTCTTCATTTATCGATTTTAAAGATTAATTTATAAATACGCACGCAAGTATGTAGTTATGCTTTTCGAAGAAGGGGAACATTTTACCCAGTTTACTTAATATGAACGAATTTCAAAAATTATAATCTTTCATAAATAATGATGTCTCTGAAGAATTGATGGAAAGTGCATCTACATAACAATTTAATTAGAGGTTTATAATTAATTTAAAACTTAAAAAGAAAATAATAGAAAATTGTTTTTCGAATGGATCATAGTAAAAGAAGAAAAATATATTTTTTTCAAATTTTCAATTATATTTTAACGTTTCAGAATATCTACTCCTAATTAAAATATATAAATGTACGAATGAAAATTTTATTACTGGGGACCGTACATCTCATTTGGAAAACAGCTTAACAAATTTAGGATAAAATCCACATTTAATTAAAATGAAATCCTCTTGACAATAAGATTGGTACGATAAAAAATAATGTAACTATTCACCGGAAATAAAGCTTATTAAATTGATATTTTACACTTGCATATTAAAGTTCAATAAGGGGATTTCTAACTCGTTGCAGGTTTAAAAAATACCCTCCCGTTTCTTGTTAGTAATAACTTTATTTTAATACATGTAAAATGTTTAATGTTTTAGTTTTTATGAAATAAAGCATTAAATTTTAATTGAGATATAATAGAAGGTGATTTAGTATAAAAACTATTTTAATCAGAAATGTCTTACTTACTGCAATGTAATATAAACCACTAAATTAAATACGTGCAAAATGCGATGCACGAATACTCCAAAAACAATTGATGGTCTGGCATTAGTATCAGTAGAGGAGAAGTGACACAGAAATTATAGTGGAATGCTAAATGCTCGCCAAGTCCAGCTATTTACTTAACAATGCAGCTGCAGTTCCTGTTTTAAACAATTTATGTAAACAGAGTTTAATATCACAATGACGACAGGGATGGTATTATTTCGAAGCAAGTATCTCATGCATTCAACTGCTTATTGCGCCACTTGCAGAAAGTTTATGAATGCGATGATTACAGAGGAAATTCGCCACATGTATTAACTATTGAGGAAAATTCAACGGCAGTAATAATGGGATTTTAGAAGAAAGCTCTTCCAAAATACTTAACACGTTGACTTCGAAAAGAAATTCAACAACGCTATTATTCATACAGATTGAATACTTAATTAGTCATTAGTGATCCATGTTTTAAATTGCTTAATATAACAGCATTACAATTATTGTGATCTAAATGAGGCCGGAACCAGTCGACAAAGTCAGAGCGAGCTTTCAAATTTTTGGTTGAGTTAATTCATGGCGTATTTTCCCCTCTATATTACTGATATATAAATATAGACAGAAATAGGGTGTACACCCCTCCTGTCACGTAACTTAAAATTACAAAAAAAAAAAAAAAAAATGTTATATATATGACTAGGTAGTGACGTAGCGTCAAGGAGTAGGCTCGATCATTTTACTACCAGCACTATTATATCGAAAATTTTGCTTTATTTAATCGTTGAATGTTATACGATTAATGAAATCAAAATTTAGCATACAATAATACTAGTAATAAAATGCTTCAGCCCGCCCCCCCCCTCCTGATGCTACGCCACTGTGACTAAGGGCCTCCTCCTGCTCGCTGATGCTCGTCAACGCCAATGAATTGAAACGCAAGTCATATTGGGACAGCTATGCGGTCCCATCTAGCTTATCTTGCCACTTTTTGCAACAACTCCAGACAGAATGAATACAATCATAAATCATTTAAACATATGAAATTAACAAATATGTATAGTTTAAAAAAGTAATTGTGAACTAAGGTGAAACCTCTTTCCAAACACTATTACAAATTTTGAATGAATTTTATACTTATCATTCGACGAAATTTTGAAAGCTTATGCGTTCTGTTATTAAAAATTATTTTTTCATAAATATGGCCAATAACTTCAGTAACTGACGCCAACCCTATTTGAAAAACCAATAATTGACACAAAGCGTCTGACACTTTATTTGCACAGATTAAAAAAATTATTTTATAATTAAAGGAATTTATGCATTAAAAATACTTTAATCTTTATTATAAAAACAAAATGCTTAAAAAATATTTATATATGATAACATACTACAGATGTGTCTTTTTTATCATGTTTTAAATTATTATTAATGCAGATATCCAATGACTGACATTTATGAACCAGTAACTGACAATTGGTTTCAGACGCTGGTAGAGCAATTTAACACTAGAACGACCGGAAATTTTACTCAACTTTCATAAAAAATATTTTATATCAGAATTTTTATTTAAAATTATTTGACTGATTTATTTAACGTGAATCTGCGTTTTTAAAATTTAACTTATTTTGTGAAAGAAATTCTGGTTTGAATTGACATTTAATCATATGGTCGGAGTCGAATCGACTCCTTTCGGGCGTTCTAGTGTTAAATTGTAAAGGTGTTTGCTACAAGATAAATTACATTTATTATTACGGTATTTTTAAACAGTTCAAATAATACATTTCAATTTTTTTCAATATAACGTATATCTGACTCCTCTGTCAGAGACCGGAGAAATCCAGTTCTTGGAACCAATAGCTAGCACCCCCATTAAGCTAGATTAAATACATTTTAACTACAAATCATGACCCTAATGTATCATAAGCATGTTTTAACTAATTTTTACAATTATAACTTTCAGAAAAAGTTTAAAACGGTTGCTTTACAAAAAGATAAAAAAATACTACCATAATTCAGAAATAAGATGGTTGCCACAAAATGCCATTTTTTGTGTTCTCAAAAGCTCCTTCCTCATTCAAAATGTTGTTCTTGGCTTACTAGTGGTGAGTACATTGACTCAAAAATAAGTGTTTAAGTTACCCCTAGATGACATTACTTTATAGAATTTTACAAGAAAACCCTTATTTGAGTTAGATTTTTGCCGAAGTTTCAGTTACTGGTTAAGTTTCAATAACTGGGGATTTCACGCTACAATGCATTTAGTTGCTGCTACCAATGTACATAAATCATTTTAACATTATTAAGTGTACATATTTTTGAAATGTAAAAGAACTAACTGAAGACATTCCCTTGGAAACACAATTAATTAAAAACTTTTTAGAAACCACAATTGAAAATATTTATGCGTTCAGCCCTTCTCCGTTCCTTCCGCCTATAATATTGTACAAAAAATTCATTTGGAAAACTCTTGGAAAAACACTACGTTATAGCAAAAGAGTTCAATAAAAGAAAAAAAAAAAAAAAAAAACAATCATCAAAATATATATTTCGATAAAAATACAATATTTCTCAGACGCTAGGAATATTAAACAATATGTTGTTTTTTTTCTGAATCTAAATTAAACTCCTGATAAAAAAGCTCTCCGTAAAACGAACTAATGAGAAACATCGCTCCGGAAACTACGGTTGTTGCCAAACGGTAAGCTACAAATTCAACTTTATTTTCGCGACGCAAAGAGAAATATAGAGATAATAGTATTGAAAGATTACGAATTCTAGAGAGGGCTGGCCGAGAAACTATTGTTTGTTTCTCCCGCCTTAGAACGGAGTGCATTGCGTGAAGTCCTAGGGTGGCAAAAAGGTACCCTTGGTCGGTAGAAATTACGTGATCTAATGTCATGAAATCCGTCTGAAGCCACCACCCTAACAAACAAGAGCTTTCTTGGCCGGTACTGGCTCAGCACACCCTGCCCCTGTCTGGTTACGACCCTGGATTTAAACGTGTGTTTCTGGTGTTTGAACGTTGTATTAGACTAAAAAAACTCAAGTCATACATCTCAATTCTTAAGATTTTTTTGTATGGAATTATATACTGGGTGGTCCAAAAGTCGCTGACACACTTTGGAATTTAATATAAAATCAAGTAACTGTCGTACGGCAATGCAGTTTGGTTGGTAAGTTGATTTTTGACGGCCAGTTATCTGCACGAGGGATATAGACCCAGGGAGGAGTGCCATTCGTGGGGGTCTTTCTAAGGGAACCTAACCCGTATTTACGCATGGAAATCCATGGCTCGAAGAAAACCACGAAAACTCCGAACGATTAGGTCGACGGGCGCGATTGGTTTTGAACCCAGCACCTCCCGTCTACCAGCTTCGAGAGCAAAATCTCTCAGCCACTGGTGGGGCGCAATGCGGTTTGGAGAAAAATGCTTCTCACGATGAAAAGATTTTTTGAAGCGAATAAAAAAAATAGTTCCAAACTTCATTCATAGATGGCGTTGTGCCTTGAATTATCAGAAAGAAGCATAAAAAATTGAAGACAATCAGTTACAGATCATTTATTGTGTCACAAGCTGTTACAGAGCATTTATTTTGCTTAAGCTATAAAAGGTGTTCACAGTGAAACATGGTAACGGATTACACAAAATAAATGCTCTATAACTAACTACTTGTCTTGAGTTTTTGAGGCCTCTTTTTGATAATTTAAGGTACAGTGCCATCTATGGACGAAATATGAAACTTTTTTTAATTCGCTTCAAGAAAACTTTTCGTCGTCATTTTAGTGCAAACCGCACTCCCGTACGACAATTAAATTATTAAATTTTAAAATGTGTCAGAGGCTTTTGGAATACCCTATTTATTATTAATTTACAATTACCCTTTTTTAGGTGCGTTCGTAATTATATAAATACGTAGCACCTATAGTCGTCGTTCAGTCCGTCTGTCTGTCCGTCTGTCCGTCCGTCTGTCTGTCCGTCCGCATATAACAGAGCAAAAACTACCCGACCGAATGATCTGAAATTTTTAATATATAATTGCTGCAAAATTTTGTCGAGCCATTTCCAATTTTATGAAAATCGCATGTATAGTTTAATTACAGGGACAGTCAAAAGTTTTTCTTTACATTACGGCCAATGGGAAAAATTATTGCAAGTGAATTTTAATGATGTTATAGACTTCCGAATGGTCTGAAATTTTTAATATATAATTGCTGCAAAATTTTTTCGAGCCATTTCTAATTTTATGAAAATCGGATGTATAGTTTAATTACAGGGACACCCAAAAGTTTTCAGTTACATTACGGCCAATGGGGAAAAATTATAGCAAATGCATTTTAATGATTTTACAGCCTTCCGAATGGTCTGAAATTTTTAATATATAATTGCTGCAAAATTTTGTTGGGCCATTTCCAATTTTATGAAAATCGGATGTATAGTTTAATTACAGGGACACCCAAAAGTTTTCCGTTACATTATGGCCAATGGGAAAAAATTATTGCAAATGCATTTTAATGATTTTACAGCCTTCCGAATGGTCTGAAATTTTAAATATATAATTGCTGCAAAAGTTTGTCGAGCCATTTCAATTTTTATGGAAATCGAATGTATAGTTTAATTACAGGGATCGTCAAAAGTTTTCCGTTACATTACGGGGAATGGGGAAAAAATTATTGTAAGTGCATTTTAATGATGTTACAGACTATGCACTTATGAAGCGCAAAAAAATATACATTCAGTACAATATGGGGTGCAAAAAATAATTATAAAACTAGTTATAGTACGAACGCACCTCATTTGCCACGTTTGACGAGCAATTTCCAACTTGTTTAAGTATTGGAATATTTTTCTTTCTTTGAAATGAGGTTTTCTTATAAGTTACGGCATACATACATATTGCCAAGATCCTTCCTTTTTTTTTTTTTTTTCTGAGTGAAACAAACAGAATTTGAATAAGAAATGTTATTTAACGAAATGCTTCCTGTTTCTGTGTGGATATAAATAAACTTATTAATATTATTTAACAAATATTTTGTTCTTATTTCAATTGGAAAAACAAATAACATACCTGCATATTTACAGTGGCTGTCAAAAAAAGATTTTTAATTGCTAATTGTCGTAAACAAACAAGATCTATTGGGAATTATGTTTTCTTTTCATTTATGTTTAAAAATATAAGTTTATGAAAACCTATGGCACGGCATAGATTCAGGTTCTTCATCAAAATATAGTAGAATTTCACAATATACATTATTTAATTTAGATGTTATCTCTATCTGAATTGGATTAGTTTGGCTGGTTGTCATTGTCATACAGATTGAAGAAACTGAAACATAACTAATGTACCCCACTCTAGCTCATTATTGGCTCACAAAATTTTAAGAATAAGATAGAATTAGGAGATTATCGCTAAAAACAGATTAAAAGGCATTATAAGCAAAAATGCCGATGGTAAAATTATAACAATTTGGAATTCAATTCCGCACACTAAAAGCTCTAGATTCTGGCGCTTGCTAATTTGACAAATTTTTCTGCGAAACATTCTTTTCGGGAAAAAATAATATGAAAAATTCAAGTGAAAACCTCTTGTCAAATGAGACCAATTCAACTTGCATTCTCTTAAAAATAAATAAGTAGGAAACTGATATAAATTATTTGGCATCTAAGATGAGACAACATGTGTTGTTGTTTATGACAGCCAATTATCTACACGAGCGATATGGGCCCGAAGAGGGGGGTGACATCCTTGGGGGTCTTTCTAAAGGAACTTGACCCGTATTTACGCAAGGAAATCCAAGGTTCGAAGAAAACCACGGAAAACACCGAACGATTAAACCAGGGCCGACCAAGGGCGTGTGCGAAGTGTGCCATCGCACAGGGCGTCAACCAGATGAAAAAAGGCGCCTACAAGAGCACCGATAAAAATTATTTTATATTCTGCGTTTTTTTTTTCTTTTACATTTTCTATAGCTAGTCTGGGAAAGTATTCTTTGTTGTGTTTAAAAAAGTATTTAAAGGCACTGACTATTCGCATGCAGACGGCGGTTTCTGTTTTTTATCTGAATGGAATTGCCTTTAAGCTTTTAATGCTCAAATTGCTTTGTCATACTGAGAAGAGAAAAGAAACATAATCACGGACCCCAGGAACCACCCGATTCAAATCTACCCCCCTTGCTGGATGCTAATTAATTTTGACTTTAGCAGATTTATGGTCAACTCTATCATTTCCGGCTATTTAAGCGCATTCAAGAGTCCTCTGACTGGCCCCCAGATGACCGGAAAAAAGAAACCATTAGGAGCTTGAGGGTGCAGAAATCTTAAAATGAAAGACAGACGTCGTTGAAAAAAAATTTTTCCCAGCACTAGCTGTGTCTTCTGGATAAGAGCTCATCTTCTGCTAATAGTCAATAGTATTAGTGTTAGAAATTTTGTCGAAAAGGAAAAACGAAAAAAGGGCATGTAACCAAAGATATGTATGTAAATAATTCTTATTAAAATGACAGTAGTGCCGAGACAATACGATTCGGTTGTTGACTAATTATTTTATTAAACTGCTGTAAATGGAATATTTAGTAGGTAGAAATGAATCAAAGCAAAGATTTTTCAAGTAACTTCATTTATTTATTTCGTTTGAATGATTAATTTTCATGCGAATGTGAAACATAGTAGAATATTTAAAGTTACAATGCATCCTTGTAATATTTGAAAGTTGTCAGTTCTTGAAATTACGAAGGGCGTTACGCCCTAAACTAAGGACGGTGGAACTAGGGCCCGACTAATCCGATATGACGCCCTGTTAAGTGGGACAAAGATTCAGATGGAACCTCTTTAACATGCTTTTAGCCAGAATTTATAGTCATCAAGGGGAAGGGGGAGGGGTTGCATGTAGAAGGCCTAAAAAAGGTGTTTTTAGTCTTTTTTCTCTTTTTTTCTGTAATAGGAATGAAGATTTTAGCGCTGGGTTTTTTGCATTTTATATGTTATCATTGGAAGAACATTAAAAAATTTTTAAAATACAAAATTGATGATATGGCTCCAGTTGCGTAGAATGATGCTCTAGCATTCGCGCCATGTACTTCCAATTGGGAGGGATCTGATAAATCACCAGAGTCACTTGCAATCAATTTCCATTAAGGCTGCTCGTCACTGTTTCCGAATCCCCCTCGATAATTTTAAGCCTATGGGCATTTGATGCATTCTTATGTTTAAAATATCTCCTCGGGAATTTAATATTTGCTATTTCTGTTTTCTGTGTACTCTTCTTAAATGATGTCTCTTTTTTTCTTAGTTCTCAAAATATTTCTAAAATCTATCCTTAATTTTATATGAAATGTTAAAATCTTATTCGCAGTTTGTCAACTTTTAACACATAAAATATTATATTAAGCATAGACTTTAGAAATATTTTGAGAACTAAGAAAAAAAGAGACTTCCTTTAAGAAGAGTACACAGAAAACAAAAATAACAAATATTAATATCCTGAGGAGATATTTTAACCCTAGATCTACCGGGAATTTTATTCAAGTTTTAATAAAACGTTCTACACCAGAATTTTTATTTAAAACTATTTAACTTATTTATTTACCTTATTTTTGTCTGGTTTATATACTTAGTTTATTTTAAAGAAATTTCTGGTTTGAATGAATATTTTGTATGTACCTGTCGGGTCCAATGGACCCGTCTGGTAGACGGAGGGTTAAATATAAGAATGCATCAAACCCCCATAGACATAACATTACTGAGAGGAATTCGGAAACTGAGTGACGAGCAGTCTTAAAAATTATGAAAGTAGATAATATTGCTTGGAGTTCCAACCACTTTGAAATAAAAAAGGTTTAAAATCGACAAAGTGTCAGCGATTTGAAAAAAAATATCTATTTCTGGCCCTTTTTCTCACACTTTGGTGCGGTTTTAAAAATATTTATTTTTTATAAAAATGGTTGAAAGTGGTACAAGCTCCAATAAATTAATCACCTTTAATTAAAAAAAAAAAAAAAAAAATAGCAAGATCGATTTAGTAGTTTTTGCGTTCTGATGCCGCACAGTTTGAAAAAAGTCATTTTGCATAAAATGCGTTTATAGTGCTCTAAAACAGTGTAAGGCTACAGACGTGTTGCGTTAAAATTCTAAATAACTAAGAAAGGTCTTCAGCCAAATTACTGTACACGGATAATCTACAGACTATACGAAATAGAAAAATGTAAAAAAAGGAAAATCGATTTTTTTCAACCGAAAAAAGTACCCCCCCCCCTTGAAAAACAGTTTTTTTGGAGGGGGGGGGTATTTTAGAGTTGAGAGCCTGGGCAGCTGCCTCGTTTGCCCTTGCAATAATCAGGATCTGCTCGGGAAAAAAGTGAGGATTTTTTAGGCATATATCATGGCCGGCGCAGCCCACCCCCCTACCTGGGAAATTTTTCGAGCAACTATACTAGTAATGAAGTGCATTTTAAAACTTTAGCTTCTTTTTCTTTTAATGTTTAATTATTCCAATATTTATTATCCTAAACGGGGGGAAGTCGGAGATCCCTTGACGAAAAAAAGGTTAAACTATTTCGATCCTTACTATAGGAACATATTTGTTCCAAACTCTCCCACCTTCAGGGATTTCGTTCAGCGGGCGCCCATGTTATATTCTTTGAATTTAACCTCTTCGGACCTGGAGTATCCTATAGGATACACATCTTTATATTTTTTTTTTCCTGTATATAAATAAGAATTACAAAAAAAGGAAAATGGTGTGAATGGAATCTTCAAAGATAGCCAAACTAAAGCAAAATAGCAATTTGTTTCTTATAGTTCTTTTTTCGGACATAAAATGGGATTTGAAAATGACTCGCAGCAAAAATGGGGGAAATATACAAAAACGAAAAGTAAATTTTTTTATACGTTAAAATACCATATGGAGAGCCCTTTAAAAATAAAAATTTACTAAATGGATAATTATTTCATATTTTTCATTATTTTTTCCATGCAAAACAAAAGAAAATATGATAACAAATTGTCAAAAAATGTACTTATTGAGTGTCATGTGTCATGTATGATACATCAAATTTTATGTACAAAAAATAAATAATTTTTTGTTTGCTTCTCAATCTTTTTTAGTTATCACTTTGCGAATATAAATTCATATCTGAAGTAAAAAAATATATGAAAATAAACCCTGGGGTCTGAAGAGGTTATGTACTGCTCCAGTTTTTTGAAACATATGGTCTGAAAGGAACACCAGTAAAAAATATCGTAAATAAATAAATGAAATTTTATTAACTTTAAAAAAATTGCTAGAAATTTGACTAAAATTTAAGGGAAAAAATGATTTTTTGGAATCAGATTATGTATTTGATACTGAGTCAAACTTTGTCTAAACCGAAAGGGAATTCTATTCAATATTACAGAGATTCGTCATTATTTTGTGAAATAGTTTACATCTTAAGTACTGGAAGAAGAAATAAATCTACTTAGCAGTAAGGTTTCTTTGGGGTAATATTATGCTAAGCTTTTTTATATGCATAAGCGCACTTTTTCACTTAGTGATTTATTATTTAAAATTAAGCGAAAAACTAAATTTTATCGCACCCCCTCCCCCCTAACCCCTCGCCTTTTTAAAAAATCTTTTATGATAACGAATTTTTTTTTTCAAAAGAGTGGGGCAAAGGCCCTTCCTTGCCACCCCCCCCCCCAACATACGCACACACACCGGCAACCTATGGCATGCACTTTATTATTTGCAAATCTAATAAACAGAAAATGAGTAGGACTACTTTATCTTGATTTCTCATTAACAGGAATCAAGAGCTCTAACGTAATGAATAAATCAACACAAGCTTGACAATACTGAATTGTGAAACTGGAGCCTATTTTAAAAAATAATAATTATCTGCATATAAATTTTATTTTGTAATCCTCTTGAGAAAATCTTTCATTTAATACATTTATAGTTAAATAACTTTATTTTCTTCGGCTTTAGTGTGCACTGTGTCGATTTTTTTCTTGATGTCCTACACCAATGTCCTATGATTTAGCTGGATTCGTACAATTAGAATGACCCTTTGCTTATCCAATTTCAGCGCGGCGCTAAGAAGTAAATTCGCAATACTTAAACATATATAGCTTTCTTTGAGATGGTCTGTCTAGTTCTAGCGTGGGCACAGGTAGAACGAAATCCAGGAAAGGACAAACTTTTTTTTTTGGGGGGGGGGGGGGAGCATTTTTTTAACGTATTCCTTATTATTACAAATACAACTCTTATTCTCAATCATAGTATTTTCTTAATGTATAACTATTTTAGGTTACTTACTTAAAAACTGATATTTAAGTATATGAAGTTTATTCATACTTTTTATGTACTAAATAACGAGACAAGATTACAGTTTTCATCTTTCATAGTTGCTACTTACTAGTAGTTTTGCTTCTTCAATTGTCGAAGCATTTCAAACAGTATTCTTCTAACAAAGTTTCTTATATTTTAATTAATTAACTTATTATTATTATTTTCGTCCAACACCATGTGTTGTGTTCTGTGTTTTACTTTCGGATCGTAATGTTACCCATTAATAGTGATAATTACTGTAAAATCTAAATTTCCTTTATGAGAGTTAATTTTACAATTTATCAAATACAAACTGAAAGATGGGATTAAATTTAGAAACTTTTGTCTATTTTTGAAAAACTTTAAATTAATATATTAAATAATTAATAATAGTATGTGTAAAAATTACGAATATTTATAAAAAAAAAAAAAAAGAACATTAAGTCAAGCAATTTTTTTTGTGTTTGGGGAGGGAGGGCGCACGATGGGTGCTCGCACGGGCGTCAAAATGTCCTTGGGCCGGCCCTGGATTAAACCGACGGGCGCGATTGAGTTCGAACCCAGCCCTTACCGTCTACCAGCTTTGAGAGCTGAACCTCTCGGCCACTGGTGGAGCTGATGAATTAAGATTTTTTTTAAAGCTAAAAACAAATTTTTAAGCAATTTTGATTCATTATTATTTGATCGATTAAATTTATTTATTCTTGCCACGTTAAGATCATGTAAAATATATTTTTGGAAAAATTTGGCAGACGATCATGAAAAGGTTCGCAGTCCCTGGCTTTGAGCTACATATCTATATATTGTTACAAAATTTGAAATTTTGGGCAGGAACACACCATTTTGGTATCTTGTTTGGGCTTTTTGGTAATTGTTACCATCAGATAGCAAACGACAACAGACTCGTTGGAGCAGTTTAGGAATTATATGCTGATGTAAAGTTTAGAACTAATATTAAATTATTTTTTAATAGTAGAAAAGCAAACTGCAATATATATAATTTATATTCGAAAAAGTATGTTTTGTAACATATAAAAAAATTAACAGAAATTATTTCCCAGAAGCTTTAAATACGCGAATTTAAAATTACAGTTTCTTATATCAAATAATATTTGATATATGCTTAAAGCTAACGCATTACAGGTCGTTTTACATCTATTAAAAAGTAATTTAACACTAGCAATTCCAAATTTCTCATCAACATAATTCAACCATTTCATCGAATGACTTTCCGTTTTGCATAAGATGATAAAATTTACCAAACAATATAAATGCGATGTCAGCATTCGGTGTTTATATTGAAATTTTCAATTTTTCTTACAATTTTAACATGGAGACGTCCCCTTAAGTTATTACTTTAGCGTAAATATAAAGTAAACATAATTTCCAGTTAAATAGTTATATTTGTTTTCTCTTCGACAATTTAGCGATTAAAATATGTAAGGTGTATCTTTTTTCTTTTTTTACATTGATTCTACATAAGGACACTGATATTTACACCAATATTTATTTTACTTAAGTATACATATACGAATATACCGGGTGTCCCAAAAATGACCGACGATTTTAAATTTCAATAACTTGCAAACGGTGAGAGATATTAAAAAAAAAAAAAATTCTTGCAGGAGGTTTACGTATGTTGTCAGGAATTTTTTTTACTGTGATTCTTGAATTTAGTTCGAATTTCTAACAATAGATAGCACTGACAGCGATTGGCGCTCAGTCGAGGCCGAAATTGACGTCACTCAGCATTGATGAGAATGGAGGAGATTTAGGCTATGGAGTGGGTCTCATTCGCCAGTACAATCTTGCTCATTGGCCCCGTCTCTGAACTCATTCGATATGATTTTAATGGAATGCCTTGTTGCCATGGAAACAACAAATTCTTTGATAGTGAATTACAGGGTTCAGAAATGGTTAAACAAGGCAATTTCTATTATTTGTTTTGAGATAGTTATTTTGGACAAAGATATACTATTAACCTTTTTCACCATTATTTTTCAACATTCATAAAAGTCTACTGACGAACTTCCTTTAAATATCTAAAATTTCTTAGAATGTATCGGGTGTACCAAAAATGACCGTCGATTTGAAAAATCAATTAAAGAAAAACGGATGGCGTTAGAAATGTACGGTTTGCTGCATTCTGCTTAGGTAACCAGTAGGACTGGGCTATATAGAAATTTCTTAAATCGATTTATCATCCATATAACATCGCGATTTAGCACTAAATTGAGATTTAACAGATTGTACCAGTTAGAATATGGAAGCCTATTTTTTAATTTTTAGTAACAAAATGCGGTCTATTTGCATCCCGTCCCCCTCCTGTATTATTTAGTATACTTAGCTTTTAATTTTTCAAATACTTTTGAAAAGAGGTAATATTTTACATATAAAAAAATCTTTGAAGGCCCTAAAACACTCATTTTTTTTCCATTTTAAAAATTAGTGACATATTTTAATACATTTTATAAACTCGTTCTTTAAGAAATATTAAAAAAGACATTTTATGGTCTGACATGTTATGGCCGCTATAATCTAAATTTCTTAATGCGAGGGGGGGGGGGACTTACCCCCGTTTACTCAAATAGCAACTCATTGCTAATAAGACACACACTCTTTTCTTTTTTTACAGACACAAAATTAAAAACTTATTGGGGCAGAAACGATCCATATTCAACAAATACAATGATGAATTTAACTGTGTATTTACCGTGAGAAAAGTGTGAAAAAAAGAAGGAAGAAGAAGTAGGAATATATGAGAAATAAGGTGAACTTTTATTTCTTTTTAACTTTTGGATTATAATAAAATTTGTTTAACATAAATGCTGACATTCGCATAGTGGATGAAGAAGGATTGAAAGAGTGAGCCTCGGAGCACATTTCTAAAATTGCTGATTTTTTCACGAGTGTTGGCACACTGTAAGATTAGTAATAAAATAAAATCTTAAAATATATTTCTTTTTAACCCTTAATTGCATACTGATGTAAATTCCCATCACCATTTTATTTAATTTTTAATACATAAATTAAGTTCTTACAACCACTATACTTATATAGAAATATTAATACTCTAAAAATTACAAAAATATGCTACTAAATAAAGTTAAAAATTTATCTTAAGATTTCTGGTATATAATCCTTAATATAAAAATAAAAAACAATTCTAAAAGAATAATTCATTCAATTAAGGGTTAATGATAACAAAATGTCAAAAAGCAGAAATTCGCAGATCTGCAGGAAAAAGCTAATGAATGCCTCCTCCACCACTCCCCAATTCTGCTGAAAAATCAAGTTACTTGACTCATTACAGAACTCTTTTTAATAAATTAAAACTAAAATATTCCAATATTACCCAAACATATGAAAATTAATTTTTCATCAAAATAATCCATAAAAATACAAACTAAAAATGAATCAATTAAGATTTCAACCTCAAGATTATCTTTCTTTTCAGACATAAATAGTGAATCAATTTCAGCAAGATACTCAATCCACGTGGCTGGCATTGAAATTGGATGTCAAATCAGATGCATGACTATTTAAAAATATTTTAATTGCAGAATAATAGAAAATAAAGAATATATATTAAAATATTACCCAAACATATGAAAAATTAATTTTTCATTAAAAGAATGTATAAAAATAGAAATTGAAATTCGATGAATTTGGATTTTAAATATGAAACTTTATTCTTGTATTTCATCCATAAATACTCAATTTCAGAGAAAAAATCTTTTTTGAAAAATAAAAGTTATTTCATGCGGACCACGGCCAAATCGAAATACACGAAACAATGCAGTTATGAACGCTGTATTCCATTATCAAAGAATTTGTTGTTTCCATGGCAACAAGGCATTCCATTGAAATCATATCGAAAGAGTTCAGAATCGGGGCCAATGGGCAAGATTGTACTGGCGAATGAGACCCCAGCCTTAATCTCCTTCCTTCGTATCAATGCTGAGTGAAGTCAGTTTCGGTATTGACTGAACGCCAATCGCTGTCAGAGCCATCTATTGTTTGAAATTCGAACTAAATTCAAGAATCACAGTGAAAAAAACTCCTGACATCATACCTAATCCTCCTGCAAGAATTTTTTAATATCTGTCACCGTTTGCAAGTTATTGAATTTTAAAATCGTCAGTCATTTTTGGGACACCCGGTATATCCCTCGATAGACAGATACGGAGTATTATCCAAAAGTGCAAATACTAATAAAAGGGAAATATTCCTTAAATGAGACCATTTTGTTGTTAAACAAAAGTAACCATATTCATAACTTATAGGCTGAATATATACTAATATACATAAAATATAAATCTAATATATATAAAATACTTTCAAGCTTCTTTACATATTGCATGATTTGTTATATTCTCTTTATTTGTACGAGTAAACCCAACATTTGGATTTAAAAATAATATTATTTAAAAGAGATAGTTGTTTTAAAAAACCTAAAATTCTATTTGATTTCACAAAACTCAACAGCCTTTGTGTTACTTGTACAAGTTTGTGTGGATCCTAAAATATACAGAAAGTTGCGAAAAGACATACTATTTATATTTCTCAATTTAAATATTTATGTTTTTGATTGTCTTTTAATAATTAATAGTTGTGTTTGCATAAAATGAATTTTGCGTATAATATGATACACAGGTGCTGAGAATTACGGATTTTGAATACCATATGGTATCTAGCACTATAAAATATAGGAAAAACAGTTAATAAAGTTTTAAATTTAAAACAAATTATGTTAATTGTTGTTATTTGTCAAAACAAAAATACATACTTTTTCAGACAGCTCATCTTCTATTTGGGAACTATTTTCCAGACTACTTCGCTGTTGCAATTCATAAAAAGAACTTTCATCACAACTATTTTCTGTATCTTTCGTCTTGGACGATTGACGACTATGGCTTTTATTATCTTGAAAACGTTTAAGTAAAAAATAGTTTCGAAAACTATTTCCCGTGCTAAGGAAAGATTCTTCTCCTTCTACTCGAGCCACGGGGTGAGCTAAAAAACAGCTAAAAGCATCTTCTACTAGTGATTTTTGCATTACTCTAAGATCTGTATCCAATAGTTGGATAGGTCGAACACCCTGGTTATTGGGAATTTCTATCTTAGCACCCCTTTCTAACAATAGGCGGATGCAGGACCAAGACACTTTGTGCTGGCAAGTAGCGATGTGCAGAGGTGTAACTCCGTACTTGTCCTGAGTTTTAGGCGATGCTCCATACTTGAGCAAAAGATGTACCATAGTAGCGTTACCAATTGCCACTGCTAGAAAAATAGGGGCAAGTACGTAGAGGACCTCACGTGTATAATGTTCATCATAAAGCACCTTTTTACCTTCTGGCGTCACGTACACAGTCCGTAAAGCTATGTCCAGGCACTGTCGACTGGTAACATAGACCTTAGCACCAGAAGAGCTGCTGGAGGAGGCTCGGAAAATACCTGGCGATAAGAATTGGCTGCTGCTGTTTGGAGCACCTGAGCAACTTTCTCTTCGCCAATGTTCAAAAGTTGAAGGCGAAATACCCGACTCATTTGGATCAATGCCATATTTCAGAAGCAGCCGTGCTACGTCCAATGCATGACATTCGACGGCCAGGTGAAGCGCATTAGCGAAGATCGGTGGTGGATCATGCTCCGACGAGAGACTACCACGACGGTCTATCCGATCTAGAAAGGTTTGAGAACGACGTAGGAGAATCTCCACTTCATGACTGGCGTCATCGCTAGATTTGTCCAAGAGGCTGCCGTGGAGGTTGAGAGGGAAGTGCCCGTGATGCAATTCGAGCATGCGACGTACAACTGATGTGTCGTTTCCCCGTACCGCTTTATCCAACTGTTCCGCCTCAAAAGACAGGTCATTAATACTGGACGCAAGGCTTCCTAGCAAGGACTGGCAGGATGAGGAACCACCACCTCCACAAGATGGGCTTACTGCCGATGCCGGCTGTACGGCAACAACCGCTGAATTAGTATCGTCATCCTAGGAAAGAAAACAATCTAAAATATCAAAAAAGTCAGAAATTAAAAATATTTAGAAAACATAAGTAAATATATTTTAATAAATATTAACTGAAAAATATTGTCATCATATAGGTCGTGAGCAAAAATGACGTATTTTAGGGTTAATGCACCGCCCCCTGAATACTAGGCCTGAGCGCCGGCACAAAAATCTCGGGTGATGTAGGCGGATATTTTTAAGTGTTTGTACAGTCCCTGAATTTAGGCACCAGTATTTTTCAAAATGTCTCTTTGACTTATTTAATCTGGGAAAAGTACAGTGGAAAAAACTTTTAAAATTTATTGGTGTTCAAACTGAAGGGACCGCACAAACGTTCAAAAGATTCCGCCTACGGCAGACGCCATTTCTGAGTCAGCACTCAGACTGAGTATTCAGGGAGTGGTGGTTAATGTGATCTTATCATTAACATTCCGTATTCAGATCTATAACCAAAGCGCATATTTGAGGAAATGCAACTTTTATCGCAAGACTTATTTAAAGTCTCTAGTGGTATTCCTATTCTCTTTAACCCTTTCAGGTGCAAAGCACTTCTGTTCGTAAAATGCTAAAATGATTGAATGACACCAGAATTTACAAACAATTTTATTTCGAAAAAGGTAAAAGCTCTTCTTCACATACTTAATAAATACAAAATTTTCATTCTAAAATTCTGGTGCCAATGCAGCATTTAGAATTAAAATTCAGTGATCCAAAATAAACCACCGTCCTTGAAGGGGTTAAAGGAATATGGCTTTGAAATGGCACAATTACGGAAGATTATTGTAGGGGGAAAACAAATTATTTTAAAAGCTATAAAAAGTCACTAAATTTAGCTACAGATTTTAAACAAATTTAATTCGAAAGTACATTTTGTTCCTTTTAAATGATGTAATTTTTTTAAAGCAACTTTTATAAGTGACGTATGAGCAATAAAAGCGAAATACAGAGCGCCAGTGATTCCCACCATCTTTATTTACTTCTAAAAATAGCTACTGGTTTTTAGCAGTCGTCCAAAAGTGAACTACGATCTTTTGACGACGATAGAAAAGTAAAGTCCAGAAGGAAAGAAATAGGGCCTTGTCGCAAATTACTCAAACATATTACAATAAGACATTCAGTAGAGAAGTTTTAGAGCATGTTTTAATAAATCATATTCAAATGTCTGATATTTTACAATCTGCTACATGATAACTAGAGTTTTTAGTATCGCTATTTCCCAGATTGGTAAATTGCTACAGCATTTACGATGATTTTTTTGCACAATTCCTTCAGTGACAAATGTTCAAACCTAATGATTCTCTAAGTAAATAAAAAAATTCCTATTCTCCCTCTCTTCCCTTAACCCCTTTAAGCCCTCAGCCGCACAATTGTGAGAGTGATACTAAATTAAAAGAGAATGACTATTTCCTGTTTTTGTGATATTTAAAAACAAATATGCACATTTATATGAGTTAATTGGCTTCAGATGTTTTGATTAGACACAACTAGGGGGCACCAACTATAATATAGGGTTAGATTTTCTGTTTTTAAAAAGACTATATCATCTGACAGCAGTAGACAAAAAGTATGTACTGTCGTAATTTCTTTTAAATATGATTTTTAGTGTTTGCTTAGATTTAATTTTTCTTTAATTAGGCATTACAAAAGTTGAAAAACAAATGACCCACACAATTGTGCGGTCCGTCATTTACCATTTCCAAAATGATACAATTCCTAATATATAAAATTTTTATTTTTAAGTTATTTTTTTTAACTTATGTTTTTAGCAATTTATTTTTTATTAATTACATTTTTAAAGCGGATAAATTTTAAATTAATAGGTTTGTACTATTCATGATTTCTATTTGAAATTGATAGTATTAGATATATAATCTGCACATGTAACAAACTGTATGTTTCTGCTCTGAGTTATAGACGTCATATAAGATTTATAAGTTTTATATGAGTTATATGCATACCACGAGATAGATTTTTAAGTTTGATAAATTCATTCCATTTTGTTGACACAGGAAGTAAATCACCAGGAATAAATAATAAATTATGGAAAGTTCAGCAAATGCTCCACAGATTCTGTAGTGTCTGCTTGAATTTACCAGGAGATCAAGGAAAATTTTCCATAGATGAGCAGACGATTCCTTTTTTAGAACGTGCCTCAGTAAAGCAGTATATAAAAAATAAACCACGCTCTGTTGTAACAGCATTATCTGGGATAGTTTGAAACTATGTAGTATACCAGTGGGAAAGTACAGACCTAGTCCACAAGGATCTAGGCTAAGGACCTGCTGTAGTCCTTACTCTAGTTCAGACCTAGCTTTATGTACTTCGATCGGTATTTCAACAAAATACCGCTGCTGGAAAAAAAAAAAAAAAAAAAAAAAAGAAATTTGAAGGATTAGGCGCAATCCAAACGGAGTGAAGGGCCATTTGTCAACGGCTCTTAAGAGGGGTGCGAGCATTGAGCACATCTCAGAAAATGAAATCATAGTGGAAGAACAAAATTTGTTTCAAACATTTTCATTGTGGCTGATGAAAATTATCTCAATAAACAACGATTTTTTTGCTTAAACTTTTACTTTTAGATATTTGCCCACATAATCCAAAACTACAAAATTGTGTAGATTTAGCCCCAAAACGGCTGCATTAAGGCCAAACCCGCACGATTGTGTGGGTCCTCCCTTGGCATAGCCTGACATCGGGTATTTTTTTTTTTTTAGATATTTTTTTTCAATCAAATACGATCCTATCGATAAGGGGAAACCACCCAAACTTTCAATTTCTACCAAAAAAATAATCCCTGTTTTAAAGGGTTAATGAATTTATTTCACAGAAAATAAATTTTGCGTTTCATATTTCTTAAATTAACCAAATATTATTTCCATTCGATGAATTCTCATTTAATACGAGGGTGTATCAATAAATTTTTGCCCTCACATAGAAATAATTCAGTGAAATTTATGAAATTGCTACATGTATTAGTCTGTTTCTATATAGTCACCGTGCACAATAATACATTTCTGTAAAAATTATTTCAAAGAGAGGGGGAGGATGTATTCCAGGAGGCGCGATAGTAGGCGCAAAGGGGGTCAGTTTTGTAACTTTTGCCGACCCCCACATGTGACATATTGTTGGAAAGGCCTGTGACCATTTATTCACGCTATGCACCTCCCGAGCTCCTCTCCCCAAAATTTCCCCCGGGAGGCGTGAATGATGTACGCAAAATTTAGAAATCGCCCCCGGAGGGCAAATTTGGGGGGGGGGGAGGCTCGGGAGGTGCATAGCATGAATAGGTGGTCACAGGCTTTTTCAACAATATGTCACATGTGGGGGTTGGTAAAAGTTAGACAAATGCTTTCCTTTGGGTCTACTGTCGCGCCTCCTGGAATACATCCTCCCCCCTCTCTTTGAAATACCGCTTGCACAAATGTATGCGCACTGACTATATAGTAAAGGACTCATAAAATGTAGGAATTTCATAAATTTCACTCAATTATTACTATGTGGGGCAAAAACTTAGTGATACACCTCGTATAAAATGAAAAACGCAGTTTCTAATACACAAGGTGTATTTGAACTGATGTTCAGATTTTGTGACCATCAATTCAAATATCAGCGTCTTAGACACCAGCATCTTATTACTCCAAGGAGTAATAAGACGCTTCAAGGCAAACAATTTTAGTATAGGAAACCAGGGTTACAATGCGTTTATTCAGTCAAAATTACAATGCATCTCTTTCCAAATCGAACTCTGATTTTTTTTTTATAATTTTATCAGTAATAAAAATACTGTAATATTTTCAACATGCTTAGTATTCTTTTAGAAAAACGTGGGGGATACACTCGGGTTACAGAATATAGCTGAAAACCCTTTTTTTTAAAATTGATAACTCTAATAGATTTTTTATATTTAATATAAATTTTAGAATGTTGAACAAAAGTACCAAAAATGATATTTATATGAAATATAGCAATAATGTGTTCAAATAAAACTTTAATTTATTAAAAGCAATACTTTTGTATTGGCCTCGCGGCAGGTGTCCTGCCAAAAATCACTATTTACAATCAGCCTTTTTTGATTCTCTTCATTTCAGTTGTTTAAGCGAGTAGTTCGATTACATGTCTTAAATTTGAGTTTTATTTATGTTGTATTGTTTTATTTATTGATTTAGGAATGTTTTAATTTCGTTTGGAGATTAAGCGGAAAACAAATGTTGAGCTATTTATATTATTTTAAGTGCAAACGGATTTATCTTTTGTAACCGTCTGCACACGATAGATTTTTTTTTTTTTAATCATGCTTAAAAGTTATTTTAAAAACAATAAAAATTGAGTAAATAACAATACAATTTTTCAACAAATTGTGATACAGTTTTCAAACAAATTGAATTTGAAAGTACATTTGTTCCCTTATTCGAGGGTGTAAAAATCGAAAATGTGCAATTTTCTGAAGTTCAAAAAATTGCAGTAAAAATTAAATTTAATCGTCTGCTGTTACTGTCGTTGAAATGAAACGCGACAGTAATGAAACGCGACAGTCCGTGTGTCCTTTATAATACAGATATGATCTCGAGGAGGGGCTGAAATTGTCTTCAATTGCATCCAAAAACACTGAACTGGACGCTACATAATTTGGAATGTAGTTCACAACACATACGGTGTTACAGTTCATATTGCAGAGGCCTGCCAACTCTTCCCATGATGTCGCCACATTTCCTACAAAGCAAGCATCAAGAATATTCAGGGTTGCCACGCTACAGGGAATTTCCAGACCAGGAAATTCTTCAACACCAGTACTTTCTTACAGAGAATCTCTCTTTAAATCTGGCGAAATTACGTGCGATTAATCTAGATATATTTTTCTACATAAAAAATACTGTTATTGCGACTGGAAAATTCCTTGAAGCGTGGCAACCCTGATATTGTTAAAGTTGTGAAAGAAAAGTTGCGTTCAGCCACCCCGCCCCTGAATAGTAGGCTTACACGACGACACACACACATAAAAAAAGGCGGCTGTTGTAAGCATCTTTTTTTTCAAAAGTTTGTACAGTCCCTTGGATTTTAATACCAATAATTTCTAAGAGTTTTTTTCCGCCTTCTTTTTCTGAGATCAAACAAGTGAAAAAAAAACTTTTTGGAATCAATGATGTGTAAATTGATGAGACCGTATAAACGCTTAAAAAAAGCCGCTCCATTTTTGTGTCAGCACGTAGGCGTAGTATTCAGGATGCGGTGGTTCAGCTTGTAGCGTGACACTCTATGACTTTGACTCATCAAACGGATTACAACCGTTGTCTCTTATTCAAAGAAATGTTTGTATTGACACGTAATGTTATCCCTGAAAGTACTGATTATAATACTCTGTAATACCTATATATACTGTATCTATGTAGAATGAAATCCACGATTGTAATAAACTAATCAAACTAATTCAGACGCGTTTACAAATAACTGCCAACTTTTACGCCTTTTTATTACCTCTAAAATATAAAAGATATTATTTACTTCATTAATCGCAGATTTCGACAATTAATAAAAAGAAAATTTACTGTTAAATTTTAGTGGTAAGGAAAAAGAGTAAAAGTTGGCAGCTATAGTTTATATATTCATATGAATAAGCACATTAGGAGCTCTGTTTCTTATGCAGAAATTGTTCTTCTTGACACGAAATATCACCCTTAAAAGTACTGACTATCAGATATAGCATGTACGCGGCATACAATATAAAATGATTTCCACTTCTGTAACTTTGAATAAATTATAACTAATTGAGATACATTTACATGTTCGTAATGAAAAGGCTTCACAGATTGACAAATTAGCAATGTAGAAGCTACTGTGAACAGTAATTAGAGTGATGGGAACTCTTAATTTACAAGCAAGTTGCACGTAACGTATCTTACCGTAGAAGATTTTAAATAAAGAACATTCTTCCTATTTAACCCATTTATGCCTGAATTTTTGTTTCCCCAAATTTATTGGTAAAATCATTTTTAATGTTGCAAAATAAACTGAAAGAATACTACAAAAAAAAAAAAAAAAAACTAAATTATTTTTGTATTTATTTTATAAAATGTAAATTACTAAATATGGGAATATCCATATGCGGAAAAATGCATAATTATATGTTTTGTCTAAATTTATATAAATTAAGCTTTTCAATTGTATATTATATGCTATAATTGGTATTTTTATGAACTATTAAAAATATATATTTATTCCTTTACAAAGACTAATAACATTATAAGTATTATTAATAATAAATTAAGAATAATAGTATTTGAGGCTAAAAAAAATTTATTTCAAAATTATCTTGAAAAGGACTCTACATAAATAACTGCCCCCTAAATGTCTAATAGAAATATGTATCCATTTGCCATAGCTGCCAACATATTACGCTTTTTTGTACCACAAAAATTTTATAGTAAATTTTACCTTTTTAAATCGCTGTAATCTGGCAATTAAATAAGGTAAACATTTCTGTTAAATTTTTGTGATACAAAAAAGTGGAAAAGTGGACAGCTATGCCATTTGCGCCTTCAGCCCTATATTTCGTATGTTACAAACATACATAAAAAGTAGGCTTGAACATATAATTTCGCAATTTAAAAAAATACGTATTTCAAAGAAGTCTACACTGCAAATAGAAGCGTCTTAAATTTAGACACATATGTGACTGAAAAAGAATTTTAGACACTTAAGTGTCTTAATCTGAAAATTAAGACACTATAGATGTCTTAATTTAAGATACATAAGCGTCTTACTATGACCATGGTGTAAACGAACTGAGAATAATGTCTAAAATATCCGCAAACGTCTTATTTTAAGACACTTCATTGCTTTAAACGTGTCTTAATTTAAGACGTTTTGATTCTTCCGACGCAATAACCACCAGGGGGCACTAGCACTCCCAGTTGCGCATGCGTTTTAGATGTCTTCGTTCGAAGTGGTATACGTTGTAATTCAAACAAAGTTTGTTTTTATGTACGCGTGTATTTTAATTCGTTTTTTGCGAAATGTGAAGTACTGTGATTTTAATTCGTATTAACTTGGAGTATTTATTTATTGAATACATACATCTGACGTGTGTGCTCGACATCAAATGTCTCTTAGAAGCTGTCGTCGGTACAAGGGCGGGATAGACACAGAACAGAAGTAGACGACGGTTGAAGATTACACCCGGAAATTCTACAAAGCGTGTGCAATGGGCTTAGTGTTAACTCGTATCAATTTATATCAATAATATTGTGTTATTCATCTTCGTCCTGTCGAAGCTGGCAAAAAAAAAAGAAACTTTTGTCTGGCGGGTCCTGTTTTTAGGATGAAACATCTCATTCTTTAAATATGGCTAGTCGGATGTATTATGGGATTACCTTTTAAACTGATGAAAGTCTTTCTCCCTCACTGTGGTTGTGGTAGTTTTTAAAATATCAAATCGAGGAATATTTCTTTCCTCTTGCAGCAACTCAAGTAAGTTTCTTTATAGTAGTAAAATTAGTGTATTTTATGATTTTATTTATTGTACTAAACAAAATCCTGCATGAAATTTAATTAGTTTTGAATCTGTTCGCAAAAAACCCCACTAATTCTAGAAGTATATATTTTTAAACATATGACGTTCTTTTTTATTACGAATTATATATTCAATGTCAGTTCTTAGTTTCAATGAATAATTTTTATCTCGCAGTAAATGACGGCCACAAGGAAGTAAAGAAAAAAAAAACTTTGAAAGATGACCTAATGCTTTCTTACTTCCTGGCATAAAACCGCAGATTAAAAAAAGATAAATAAAGTAAATGAGACTGGTCTATTATATGAAGCTGCCTGTAAAAATATACATATGTATTTGATTTGCAATCAACTCTAATACTGATTTTTTTATTATTTTTAATAAAAAAGTAATTTGAAATTTATAATGGGAAAAAGTAAAAACCTCTAACTAGATTTCGTATTTAAAATTGTGGTAACTTTATTTATATGCACTTATACGAAAAATACAAAAATGACATATGTTACTGTATATATTTAAGACGAAAGAAGTTTGGAAATCATAAGTTATTTTTTCCTCATGTTTTTAATATAGAATATGTACTTATTTGTTTTTATTGATAGTTGAATAGCTTTTGTGAGTACCCTCTGATCTACATAAAAACTTGCCCATGTGGAAATATAAATTTTTTTAAAACATAATTTTTAAATAAGTATTTTCATTTCTTTTTTTTTTGGGGGGGGGGGGGGGATTTTGCATGAATTTTTGTAAAGCTGATATCTTAAATCTTGCACTGATTATAATGAAAGTTTTGAACTTTTAGAGTAGGACAAGTTTAAAAACGCAAATATATTTTACAAAATACCAAAGTCATTTTTTCCCCAATGTTATTAAAGTAGAATATTTATTTATTTATTTTCATTATTCATAGTTAAATGGCTGTTGTGATTATCAAGTGATGTATATGTAAAATTGCCTATGTGGCAATATATTTTTTTATATTTTCATTTTTTTTTCTGGGGGGGGGGGGGGGGGGATTTTTGCAATTTTCGTACATCTGATATTTTAAATCTTTTTCCACATTCAACCGAGTATAATAAATATTTTGAACTTTTAGAGTAGGACAAGATTATAAAATATATATATATATTTATCTATGTACCTTAAAAGCACTTAATAGCGAACACTTCGGGACCGCGGAATTTGTCCGATAATTGGAGATGTCTACTTTTTTGAGGTAAAAATATACAAATATGTATGTCTGCTGATTAAAAAAGTATTCGTTAAATAGAGGTGTTCGCTATTCGAGAATGTCCATTAACCTCCACAACGGATACTCCCGAATACCGGACATCTCAATTTAGACAACTATAATGCAGGGTTGCGTTTTTTGCAAAAGTACTTCTTGATTAAAGGAAGGGCAAACTGGGAAGTGCCCCGTCCCCCTACGACTGTAGTGCCCCCAAATTTGATGTGCAATATTTGTAAAGCTTATATTTTAAATCTGTTTCGAAATTCTACTGATTATAATCAATATTTTGAACTTTTAAAGTAAAATAAGGTTAAAAACAAAATAAATTTAAAAAAATCTAATATTTAGATAAATATTTTTTGTTTTTTAATCTTGTTCTACTCCTGAAGTTCAAGATATTGATTATAATCAGTACAATGTCGTAAAAGATTTAAATTATCAACGTAACGAAAATTGTATACCAAAACTGAGAGCACCAAAAAAATCAGGCTGTATTGGGGGAGGGGGGGGAGGGGCAGGACCACAGCAAATATTTTTCAAGGATTCAACGTGGTCAAACATGGCTACGTATGATGCTTACAAAAAAATGGATGCGATTCAGACGTTTGAAGTGTCTGAAAAAATTCAGACATTTTAAAATGTCTGAAAATTGAACACTCCATTTCAGACACTTAAGTGTCTGAATTTCAGACATTTTAATTTAGAGTGTACAAGCTAAGATTATGACTTATTTATTTGGATCCTCGATAAAAAAAATACAAATAAACTTACTTTTTACATTTTGCTACCTTGATAAATGAAAAATCTATAAACACCGAAAAAAGGCCTTCATTTTAGCAAATAAATATCAATCTTATGCTGTCATCTCTCGGTAATAGATAAAGACATTTATAGACAATTACGTACTTCATACAATTTTCATGTTATAAAGAAGGATAAAATGTAAAAAAAAAAAATTATTAAAATTCGAAATGTCCGAAAAATGGGATACTAGGCATAAATGGGTTAAAAATAAACTAATGTAATAAACTAATTAAACTAATTCAGACACGTTTCCAAATAACTGCCAACTTTTACGCTTTTTTGTTACCTCTAAAATATAAAAGATATTATTTACTTCATTAATCGCAGATTTCGACGATTAATAAAAGGAAAATTTACTGTTAAATTTTAGTGGTAAGGAAAAAGAGTAAAAGTTGGCAGCTATGGTTTATATATTCATATGAATAAGCACATTAGTAGCTCTGTTTCTTATGCAGAAATTGTTCTTCTTGACACGAAATATCACCCTTAAAAGTACTGACTATCAGATATAGCCTGTACGCGGCATACAATATAAAATGATTTCCACTTCTGTAACTTTGAATAAATTATAACTAATTGAGATACATTTACATGTTCGTAATGAAAATGCTTCACAGATTGACAAATTAGCAATCTAGCAGCTACTGTGAATAGTAATTAGAGTGATGGGAACTCTTAATTTACAAGCAAGTTGCACGTAACGTATCTTACCGTAGGAGATTTTAAATAAAGAACATTCTTCCTATTTCACAATAATTTTACCTTTAAAACAGTGAATTAATATCAGTTGAAATAGCAATTACACAACAAAAAGCACGAGGAACACGAATAAAATAATAGTATATCTCAAAAATGGGAAAAACATTAAAATAAGTTGGCATTTTCATCGCGTCACAGTATTTATGTGTCACCCTGTACTTCATACAATTTTCATGTTATAAAGAAGGATAAAATTTAAAAAAAAATTATTAAAATTCGAAATGTCCCAAAAATGGGATACTAGGCATAAATGGGTTAAAAATAAATCTTCAGGATATACGACGTGCCTGTTCTTATCACTACGCTGTTCAGTAGATAAAACCTAAACCGGCAATTTTAGCGGTATACATCCAAATAATGTATTGGGAAGCTCAAGTTGAACCCGATCTGAACCTGAAAATCCCATTTGAATTAAACCGAATTCCTTCCTCTGCTGATGATTACTTACCTTTTTGGTAAAATTGACAATTTTTTATTAATTTTATAATTCTTAATTCTTTTGCATTTTCTCTTACTTATTCCAAATTTATTATTATTTTATCTTTACGTAAAATGATTCTACAGGTAAAATCATAGTTGAAAGGTATTTTGTATAATAATTTCTAATTGTCAATTTAAGAATAAATAATTTAACTTTTCTTTTATAAAATTCAATTATTTATACAGTCTAATGTTATCATTATTCCATTATAATATGTTTTATCGAATTTCATTATATTACATATAATTTTTACTTTTTTTACATAATATATTTTTGGTTATTCGGATATTGGAATTTGGTTATTTGGTGTTTATATTTTTGGTTATTTCATGGGTTAGTTGTATTAACTGCAATCTATTAACTGTTAACATGTAATTTTTCAATGTTTCCAACACTCATTATTCCAGTGTGGATTCAGAGTACGTGTGAGTACGTAAATTTTTTCTCTTGTTTCTTTTCTGACATTATGATAATTTTTAATAATTTCTTTTCCATTCATCATGTGCAAATATTTTGTAACATGAATGTTTTCAACTTAGCATTGCATTTGCATTTTTTTTCTAATGTGGAATTTATTTATCCAAATTTCATTGCTGTTATTTTAATATGGTTCACTCTGTCGAGCGGCCATTGTTAAATAAGGTAATTTCGCTTAAACGTAGTCTATTGTTATGAGAAAATCATCCCGACTTCTTTTTTATATCGTCGAATATTTCCCTCGATAAAGCGTTTCACAATATAAGGCTCTTTTTTTTATATTGTATTTTTTCTGTTATTTTTAGTACTTTTATCGATACATTTCATTTATCATATTTGGATTGAAGTTATTTCTAAAACAATTTAATACACGATCATATTTTTCCTGTGTCAATTTTATCTTGTGATTTAATAGTCATTGTATTTACAAAACATTTTATTACACACATATATATATATATATATATATATATATATATAGTTCTTCAATTGTAAATGACTTCTTTAATAAAAAATAAAATAAATAAAATAAAATTTATTAATCTATTGATATGTTTGGCTTTTTTTCAAGAATGTATTGTGTACAATAGCCCAAATATTGTATTTTATAGCTTGTTATGGCTTATGCAAGGATGAAACCATACATGTTATTTGCGGCACTCAAGATAATATGGGAATGAGGATTCTGCCTTGGTTTCACAAATATTTCCATTTTTCTAATGTTTACTGTATTTTCAATTCCTTGTCTCACTTGTTATGGTGATCTGTTTAAAAAATATATACATACATATATATATATATATATATATATATATATATATATATATATATATATATACAGGGTGTCCGGTCTCAACGGTGTCCAATGGCTAATTCCTAAACCGTTAGTCATAGACATATAGTTCCAATTACAAAAATGTTTTAAATCAGGTAAAGAAGCATTTTAAAAGAGATTAGGTCTCAATAAAGACATTTCTTAAAAAATTACGAAATTTAAATTTTTATACGGTCCCCCGGTCCTATAAGTTATATTTAGTAATTTTTTCCTATTACACTGACAAGTAAGACAAAAAAAGTCCCATTCATATAACGCTAAAATTAAGCGAGTTATGAAACTTTAAAAATGCATGACTTATGTCACTTTTCTACACTGAAAACAAATGAGTTCGGCTTGGCTTTGAGGGATCATATACCAAGTATTCAAAGTATTCGAAGATCTTACTTCATGTGTATCTGCGCTTTGAAAAAAAATCCTACAAGCATTATGATTAATTCTCAAATTGGCTAAAATAACATATGTTTTATTTTGTCAGGATTTGGGACTGTTTCTCTTATGATTTCTTTTAACAAAAATTATGTTTTTTTTATAAGTTTTTATGTTACTTCAACAATCGTATATATGTTTTTCCAGTTCAAAATTTGTACTCGAACTTTAACCCACTTTTAAATATCCAATCGAGATTGCATTTTACATGAGGGCGCAAATCTGATAACAATCTAATATTATTAAGATTTTCGGTGGTTACCATTTATACTTATTTTACAGGATAACACAAAAAAATTTCGGATAGATTTCTGCCGAGGAGTTTAAGAAAAAGTTCTAGATTAGATAATACAAGACTGCAATTGTTGTTTTTTTTTAACTTTTATGGATTTTTTAGCACTGAATCCGAAAATTACCTTAATTTTTAACCATCATGTCAGGATATTTCGCAAATCATAAATTTTCAAATTTAAAGAATAACAAAAATCGAATATTATAAAGTAAAGGAGATGGTTGTGTGTTTTTAACTTTTGATAATTGATTTTTACACACTTTTTAGCACTGAATCTGAAAATGACCTTCATTTTTAACTATCAGGTTAGAATTTTTTTGCAAATCGCAAATGTGTAAGTTAAAATATAGCGAAAATCTCATACTATAAAACATATGTAAAACATTTCTTATTTTATTTTATTTTATTAAAATAATATTCGATATTTTTGCTTATCCTGGGATTCTTACAGCTAAACTGCTGAGTGGTCCGATGAGATGGGGGAGGAAATTCAATTTTAACATTAAACTTCTTAACTTTGAAATTTGCAATTTGCGAAAAATCCTGATATGATAGTTAAAAATGAAGGTCAATTTCGGATTCAGCGGTACAGAATATATAAGAATCAATTATCAAAAGCTAAAAAAACATGACATAACCCAACTTTTGCAGGCTTGTGCAATCTAATAATTTTTTTAAAAACGTATCATTTTGTAAAGAATTGAGGCTGTTAATTTAGAATCCTTTTATTTAACAAAAATTCTGTTTTTTCTTTCTTCATAAATGTTTATTACAAATTGTATATTTTCCATTAATATGCCAGAATGATTAAAGATTTCAAATTTATATTGCAATGTTAATTTTACTCCGCAACATTTTTTTATATCTGACGAAATTATATTTCGACTAAATTTGTGAATGACCCCCAATTTGTAGCAAAAAATTTGCTCCAACTTTAAACAGCTATTACTCGGTTAATTTTAATCGTAGAATAACGGGACTTTTTTTGTATTACTTGTCAGTGTAAAAGGAAAATTTCACTAAATGTAACTTATAGGACCGGGGGACCGTATAAAAATTTAAATTTTGTAATTTTTTAAGAAATGTTTTATGGACCCAAATCGCTTTTAAAATATTTTTTTTACCTGATTTAAAACATTTTTGTAATTGGAACTATATGTCTATGACTAACGGTTTAGGAATTAGCCATTGGACACCGTTGAGACCGGTCACCCTGTATATATATATATATAAAGGTTAATATTTATTTAATTTGCATAAAAATTCATTTATAATATGTATATTCAAATCGTTGGTGATAATTTGTATTGGTTTATAATGGATATATATATATATATATATATATAACTCCAGAGAGACGTTATATTTTCTAAATTGCTATTTAAACAATTTAAACTTCTTTACGCTGCAGAAAGTCTAAGCTTTCTTAAAGGGAATCTCTCATAATACCTTTCCTTCAAACAAGATTATAATCATTCATTGATTTTTTCTGATTAATGTCCAAAGTAATTACGACCTAATGAAAATGGGTATTAGACTGATTTTTTGTCACAAATTTCTTGAGAAGCGTATTTTTAGACAGATAAATGTATTCTCTTCTGAAATCGTGGAAGCCTATAAGTTTCGTATAATGTTTTGAATAGGGTCGAAGTGTTTTCTTTTTGTGGATAAAAATTATGTCTTACATTTTATTTTTTGCTGAAAGTTTTCACGATTTTCACAATTGCTCTTTCTCAAAAACTAATGCACGCATTTTCATCAAACTTCAGATTCAGTTAGACGTTCACATAATTTGTTGCTGATTAGTTTTTAGTGTAAATCACACAACAGGTGGCACTGCTGCTGCATTTTGTAGGATTTACACGATTTTACTGATTGTCATACCTCAAGAACTAATGCACGGATTTTCATATCTTTATAATTCTCATGATGGGTATAGACTGCCATTTATTTTTGACACTGTTATACCGAATTTTGAAGTATTCATATGAATGAGATAGAAAAACTTTTTCGGATTGGCACATCCAACTAGTTATACTATGGCAGTTAACAAAAAAAGGGTTTAATAGACTCAAATCACATCTTTTGTACGTTCATTTTAATAGATTTAGATAAACAGGTTTAAGATATTATAAATGGAGAAAAAAATAAAATATATAAAAGGTGTTAATTCATCAAACATTTTGCTAAAATAAAAATAATAATTTTTTGCCTCAAAGTAATATTATCTGGACTGGAAAGTAACATGATTGTTTTCTTTATTATGTCTAAAGCAAGTTTAAAATGAATAGGGGTTGATTGTTGACGGCCGATTATCTACTCGAGGGATATAGGGCCTAGGGGGAGTGCCCTTCGTGGGGGTCTTTCTAAGGGAACCTAACCCGTATTTACGCATGGAAAATCCAAGGCTTCGAAGAAAACCACGAAAACTCCGAAACGGTTAGGCCGACGGGCGCGATTGAGTTCGAACCCAGCACCTCCCGTCTACCAGCTTCGAGAGCAGAACCTCTCAGCCACTGGTGATTAAAATGAATAGTTCTCCCTTAATTTCTTTTTAGATTGGATCATGCTATTTATAAAAATTTTAACCTTAAATGAAAACTTTTTTGATCTCCAATTGTCATCCATATTAACCCTCTGATGTCCATGGTAGCACATATGCTATCATCAGTGTTTCCAATTCAGTGGATTTTTTAATTCAGATATTCCAAACTCATACCAGAAATTTAAAATAGCAATATTTGCTTTATTTAATAAAAGAAATTACTTCATTAAATGAAACGAAATTTTCTGGTGAAAATTCAGATTATCTTAATTTTTGAATTTCTAGGACGTATTCTACCCTGGGAACTAGAGGGTTAATATTAGTAGATCTTTGGATATACCTGTTATAAAACTATACACTATTTGAAGAAATAAATTATAATTGGTAGAGCTTCCCAATCAGCATAAAAAAATTATTTTAATGGCTTCAGTGATATGAAGAAGCAATTCGAGAATATAAATATTAAAAAATTAAATTAAATTTCAAAATTTAAATTCAATATTTAAATTAACAGAAATTTCAAAATTTAAATTCAATATTTATATTAACTGAAATTTCAAAATTTAAATTCAATATTTAAATTAACTGAAATTTCACATTTCGAACGCTTTACTTGAAAAAGAGTTTCCGAGCATAATAATCTCATAAACCAATTGTAGAGTCTTAATGAAATACGATTTTTTAATTCATTTCAAACTAATTTTTGCTGATTTATTTAAATTTAACACTTGAAAGCTTTTCTGAAAAATAATTTCTAAAAATTAAAATTAAATAATTTATTTTTTACATTTTCAATAATTATTTTATTAAAACCTATGTTTATTCCCTAATCTTAAAGATATATTAAGCGGATATGAACTATTCGTTTATAAATTACTTTTATACAAAATGCTTGTTCTGTAATTTACCTGAATTATAACTCACATTATTTTATGTCATTGTTTCTATTAAGTATTTAGTATTTTCCCATATTTTCATATTATTCATCATCATTTCGAAAGACAAATGCTATAATTATACTTTAGTGCACTTCCAGAGAAATGATTTCCGATCTTTCAGAGAAATGAACGAGATATGCATTCCTAAATCGTTATTAGGAAGAAAATTTTTAGATATTAAAAATAACAAATAGAGATATATCATTAATGATATTAAACATTCTATTTTTATAAACAGTTTTTAAAGTACTTTAAATGTCCTGCAAAGCTATATTTTATAACTGTTACATTAATCCGCCATTGTAATACAGCCTGAAATGGTATTGAAAATTTGAAAAATATTACTCTGATAATTTATGGCGAATGATAATGTGTAAAGCAGTTTTAAAACATTAACCCACTGGTCAGAGTTTTCTAAAGTTTGTAAACTAAAATACCTAACTACAATACCTAAGGATAGATAAAAAGAAAATGTAATTTTCGTAAAAATAAAAAAGGTGAAATTTAGAATATACAGAGGGTTGTTTACATATTTTTGTAACGATTTAAAAAAAAAAGAAATATACAAACATGTATAAGAATTTTATTTTCTAGTGTGTTCAAACTGATAGCCCTTTTCTCGAACTATCATATTACATCTTGTCGTATTATATTTCCAAGATAAAAGCGTTTTCTTAAAATATCAAGTTAGATATCTTTCTACACCTCGACAGCAATCTTCCAGAGTACAGTTGTTTTGGGATTCCGCTTAGATGGAACTTGTTTTAAAAGACCGTAGGAGACACCTCGAGGGACTTCCGCGAGATGCATTTAAGGGGGGTACACAAAATAAATATTTTTCCACGCTCAACAACTCGAAATTTTCTGACACATTTTCAGACTGATTTCTAAAAGTAAAAACATGAAACTTACGGACGTGATTTTTAAAGAGATTTATAATCGACCTGTGTAATTTATTTTTCGTTCAATTTATTAGAACTTGATTTATAAACAATTATTTTCTCAGTGCGACCATTTGTTTTCGTTTCTAGCACTACCGCTTCGAGAAATTGGGTTCAAAATGTCCAATTTGACAGCATTTTAAATTATATTCTGCCTTTATAAAAAAATCGACCCATATGACACGTTATATAGTTTCTGAATAAGAGAACCTGTCAATTGGATGCATTTGAGGGAAAAATGAATTAAAAAATGAGTCAGAAAATAAGCAGTTTGGATTTGAGTACACCCTTAAATGTAATAGTGTCAATTCTGGTTTTATTTCTCATTTTGTTTTCTATATACAATAACAGTTGATTTAGAAGTATTGCTGGTAGCTTTATTCTGATGGAACACACACAGTTAAGATTGATTGTGTAAAGTTATGAAATGCCTTCTTTTAAAAAATGTGTTAAAATATATTTCCGATAACAATCCGAGTTACTTTCGACTTTTTTTTCTACTTTCCTTATTTTAAGTTTTCCTTTATAATAAAACTGAGAAATGACCATAAGACCTTTAGTAAAACTTTCCTTGTTTTTCCTAAACCAAGATTTTAGGTATTTTTCTCCCCTAAACATACCATTTTTGGGTACGCATTTTTTATCTTTTTCATATTCAAATGTTAACTTTGACGCTTCTTTAACTTTTTATTAATTATATCACTTATTTTATGTTAGAAATATTAAAACCATGCTTTTCACACCCTTTTTTAATAATCGAATAATTTTTTTAATAATCGAAAATTTCTCTTCGTAAAACACAATTACATAGCTTACGTTCCATTGTTTATTTTCTAGCGACATTTTAAAGCAAAGAATGTTTTTAATGATGCAGACCGAATTGATGCCTTCTTCCGAATTTATGCCAAGTAGGGGAAACTAGGGACGGTTGACCATACGGGAGGCTTGACCCACTCGTCAGTTTTCATATTTAAAAGAATTTCAGAGTTTTATCAATAGGTGTCAACCAAAGCTACTGGAATGCTCAAACAACAGTCTTCGTTTCTTAGAGATAATCGAAATAGGTGTGGAAAAAATCAATTGTGAGGCGTTTTCAACCAAAAAGTTGTGTTTTTTAGAAATATTTTGTAAGTTTTTTTCAGATAAAATGTATCATAGAAATTTAAGTAAGTAGGTTTAAAGTAATGTAGAAATATCGAGCTTTCATTCCAGGCATAAAAACTGTACAGTAAGTTAGGCTTAATATAACAATATGGTATTCTTTAGAAAAGGTCCATGTAGGGAGGCTTGACCCAGTCAATGTGAGGGAGGGTTGACCATCTGTTCAAGTCTCCCTTAATTAAGTGGTTTTGGAAATCTTTTTATTATACACTGTGCATAATGAAAAGTTAATGGTATGTACATAAAAGAATGTAAATTTATTTTGTAAAGCTTCAGTAAAATGGTGTGATGGAAAAGAAAATGTTTAAAACTGACTGTAGAAAAATGTGAAAAATTGCTAGAAAATGGTAAAGTTGATAGGAACTTTTTCCATTTAAATATTGCTTACAATAGGTAAATAGAGACAGTGCGAAAGACTAAGAAGGATGAAAACAGCAGTCCAACCCTTTGAGGGGCAGTGGTATGTTTATACAACCACTTAATTACGAAACATCACGTTGGCACAAGAATTTTGCTTAAGTCTTTTCATTTAATATGTATGTGAAATATAGCCTTTTTCATTTTTCCAAATAAATTTGTTCGTAAATTCCGGTGCCAGTTATTTATTTCAACATTTCAGTACTGAAAGTACTTTGCCCCTTAAAGGTTTTATGTTAACGTATCATGTTAATGATACGTTAAGTACTCATACGATTGCAAAAGAACATAGCATCGATCGAAAAACTTTAAGAAGGTATGTAGAAAAATTTCACAAGGGTGAATACAGTGAGATGAAGCCAAACTATGTGACAACTAGAGTTGTCAGATCGAGTGTCACAAAAAATAGGACACGGAGATAAAAAAAAAAGTGGGACAGTGGCTCCTAAATCCGGACATAATAACATGACACTATGAAAACGGAACCTGTCTCTAACAGAATACTGCCTTAAATGTTAAAATTTCTTTTCCCCTGCTGTAAAATTATACCTGCTCAGACAAAATCCTGTTTAAAACAAAATTATTCTCCTCTGATTTGCGATTGCATCTTAACAGGTTTAAGCCTCATATTTAAAAAAAAATATTTTTTATAATAATTACAGCATGTAGAATAAAGTTATTATGCTTTTTTTTAACTGATTTTATTTCTCTTCACAAATAGTGCAATATAAAACAAACAAGTGGGTCAACCCTCCCATATGTGGCGTGCCTTGACCCATTATTTTTCATGATTAAAATCAATCATTTTTCAAATTTCTTATATGTTACTCTTATGTAGCAATTTTATTTTGATAACTGATTGTATACGGAATAAAATGATATATAAAACTTTATTCTACTTTCAATATTTAAAAAATGAAAAATCATTTTGTAAAAAGTGGGCCAACCCTCCCTAGTCCCCCCTATAGTTAATTTTTTCCTTTAAATTTAAATCAAAGAGAGAGTTAAAATTGTTTCGAAAATATGTTAACACCTCTGTATATATAGCACACGCCCTAAACTACTCGTGTAGTGTGATATAATAAGCAAATTGCCTATGATGATCATGTATAGAAGGCTGAAATTGCAATGATATGATAACATACTGCGTTAAATCATGTGAATCTTTATGGAATGTAACTCTGGGCGTGTTTTATAACAATACTAAACATCACGTGGGTCGAATAATTCTGGCGTTTCTTCATAGTAGGTTAACTTTTCCTTGTCCACCAAGTTTTCAGATCTTTTGCAAATTGTACATGTATAGGGTATGAGGCATTCTCACAAAATTTTAACTTTCAAGAATAAAAATCTGGTAAACTTAAACTTAATAAAATAACATTTTAAACTTATAGGCGAATCCTTTAAGGATTCAAAATAAAGAAAAAGTGGTCAGAAACGGCGATTTTTAGTAGTATTTTATTTAAATGAGGATTAAAATTAAACTTGCGTGTTTAATTTACCTTATCGTCCCTTTGACATTTTACCTCTCTAACTTTTAATTTTCTTCTAAATTTTTACTTATAATGATTTTGCATAGTACGCAAAGCAAGGCCGTAGCCAATGGGAGGATCACCAGGGTTTGATCCCCCTCCGAAATTTCTGTTAAGATTACTATAAATATGCCATTAAATATCACTCAACACAGTCAAGATTCATAGGGACCAAGCTCACCTCGGATAAACCGGATTTACACAAATTGGCACCAAATAAGGAGATGAAATATAAATTTTCACTTAATTCATTCATTTTTATGGTGCTATAGCAACATTTCTTTGATGTACATTTCCGTTACTTTTATAAGAAAAACGGGGAATGAAATTGTTTATTTGAAAAAGCCCTTGATAGTTTTTTGTTTGTTGAATGCCAATTTTACTGCAGTTTTTTTTCTTGCTCCAGTATTACGCTACATCATAGGTATCAATTTCTAATGTTTTTCCGTACCACTAAAACTTACCAGTAAATTTTACATAATTCAATCGCCGAAATTTAACAATTGTCAACGATTAAATATGGCAAAAATTTGTATTCAATTTTAGAGGTAACAAAACCGCGCACATTGGCAGCTATATGTTTCTATTAGTGTCATGAAAATTGCAAGTGTAGCCTCTTCTTACTGCTCAAAGTATCAAATAGCTTTTTGCAATAGTACAGACCAACTTTTTCTAGTCAGAATGGAGAAAAAATTGGCCACAGCCATTATAAATGAAGTTTTAGATGAAGATGAAAGAGCAATCGTAAAAAGTTATATGAGTTCTAAATTTTTTCGACTGCTCTTTCATCTTCACCTAAAACTTAATTTATAATGGCTGTTTCATAATAATGGAAGCCATCGGTCCATCAGAAGAAAATAACAGTTAAAAATAAAAAATCCAAAATGAGATAATAATCAAATCATGATCATATCCCCCTACAAAATATTTTTCTGGCTACGGCCTTGACGCAAAGAACATTTAAATAAGAAATAATAACAATGTAGTTATTTTAGTACAAAATTTTGGCTTAAAGTTGCTTTAAAGGCTAAAATTTAGCAGTTTATATTATTTTATTTTTTTTTATTTATTTACCTGTAACAGACATGTTCCAGACATGTTAATTTATTACATATACATACAAGTGTTCAATTTTTTTTAATCTTTTACTATAAATTTCACGGTTGAAAACAGAAATATAAGTGCAGGGACGGTAAGGACTGTAGCAAATATTTGCAATTAAATACTTAGAACATCGTTTCTAGAACTGTTGGTCGCGAACAGATAACGACAGGCTGCTGTTAAACCGAAAAAATAAAATGTTTATTTACAAGAAATACCTGTTATTAAATAATAATAATCAAATATTACATAACTGGTATTGATGCCAATGTAGTGTGATAAGTAAACGTAAATGTGTATTAATACACGGCTGCATTTATTTATCGCTTGAAAGCTTTAATATATGTGGATAAACATTTGAAACAGACAGAAGAAAATTATTTTCAAATAATTTAGTTTTTGATACTACTATTGAAGAAAATGCTTTCATAGTTAAAAAATATATATATAGGTTCATTGTTTTCAAAGAATTTCATTAAAACAGTATAATAAATTATAAGATTTCATTATAAGATTTCATTAAAACAGTATAATAAAACAAGCTACTTACATTTTTTATTTGAATGTTTAGATGTTCTCAATACTTAAAAGTTTTAAAAACGATGATTTATAACATAATACATGTGAGCCATTCTCCGATAATTTTAACTTTCATGAATAAGAAACATGCGAAATTCACCTTAAAAAGTAAGCAGCATTTTTAAACTTCCAGTTTTAAACTTTCATGTTCTTGTATCTATAATTAGAAAATGTTCTTATTCAGCATTAATGTTTAATTTTGTACTATCCAAGTGAAACTCTTGCCATCCATTTAATAGTGAAATAGAACGGGGATGATAAGGAAAAAAGAGAAGGTAAGGATGGGACGGTAAGGAAAATTTCCACCTATTTTAGGCAAATCATGTTGAGACTAAGTGATAGCCACAATGCTCATTGATTTTTAGCAACAGTTATTTACAAAGTATTAAATAAAATGAAATTTTTTAATTTACCTCTAAAAGTGCAGGAATGAACCTTGGGGATGGTAAGACTACCAATAAAGCCACAATGCTTGAAATTGATATTTAAATTCTGCAGTAAATTCCCTCTCAAAGAATTACAGTCATTTTTCTTCTAACACACTTCTGCATGAGAAAAAAGTTTGAAAAATTCTGTGGCTGCATCTGGAATGTTTTTCTGTATAATTTTACAGGGCTCGCACCGATCCTAAAATTTTCGCACTTTGCTACCACTAAATTAAAACAATAATCTTTGTTGTAAATTTCTATTATAAACGTTAAAAGGTTTCTACCACAAAGAATTCTTATATAAAATACTGGCAGCAAAGTGCGAAAGTTTTAGGAACGGTGCGAGTCCTGAATTTTAGCAAGAGGGAAGGTAAGGAATCTAAAATCCAGGAACAGGATTAAAAAAAATAATAACCATAAAATGGGCGCAGGTTAATTTTATATTACATATTTATATAAAACAATAGTCCCAGTTTCAGAAAAAAATTACATCCAATTACTTTTTTTGAAAGCGATACAGACAGCTCCAAAGTTAAAGATCAGCATCAGGGACACGGAACGGTAAAGAATTTCATGGTATATTTGGACCCCCAACATCATCCAAAACTTATTTATCGTGTTAATATTGTTATACACTTATGCAATGGAATGTTTTCCAATATATATATATATAAAAACCAAGAACATGTTCTAAAATAAAAATTAATATTCAGGGAATTAAAAGTCAAAATTATGTGAGAATGCCTCTAATATTATAACGGGCTCTTAAGTACTGGGGGCACAGAATATTAAAGATATTTAACAGCCTGGAATTTTGAGTTTTGAGAAAATATAAATAGGAAATACGCATAATTGTTACGGAACTTTCTGAATCTTCTTACCATGTTTTCATTTTTATTTTATTTTAATGTATAAAAAAGGGGAAAAAAAATCTATTTAACGTTGAGCTTTATAATGGTTAAAAAGAAACAGCTGCAATAAAACATGAACTTTTAAATTTCTGGATTTTTCGAAACTTTAGTTTATGGCAAAACTTTGGCAGTATATAAAATAAGATCAAATAGTTTTATGCGCTTTCAATATTCTGCTTTATAGCAAGATGTTATTTGCCTATGTGTGTAGTGGGTAGAATGCTGGCTACTAGTGTATAGCTGTCCCTTTCGAATCCCGTTAAGGCTTAGATGTCCAAAATGTGTCGAATTCCCCATAAAATAGAGGCTCCGATACAATTAAGTCTTTCCTTAGAAAGATATATTAACAGCAGTTTATAGTTTAACATTTTACCTGTTCTCAGTTCAACATTTTACTTGGTCATAGTTCAGTATTTTATCAGTTCAAGATTTAACCTATACAAGTTTTTCGCTCAACTGGAGCAACAAATAGTAGAATAAGGCGTTACCATCTTATGGCGGCAACATTTTTTTTATCATGTTTTACGCGTAATCGTAGAGAAGTACACATGATAATATACTAAATGCATAGCTGCCAACTTGTACGGATTATTCTTACCACTAAAATTTAATAGAAAATTTTGACTTATTTAAACGTTAAATTAGCTTGAATTTCGGTGATTCAATTAGTTAAAGTTCACTATAGAGTTTTAGTGGTATGAAAAATCCGTACAAGTTGGCAGCTATGTAAATGATATTACCTAGGTTTTAGATAAAAAATGGAATCGTGTTCATTTAGCACTAAATCATATTACAGTAATATATAAAATATTGTCTATTAATGTATATTTATGTGAAATATAAAGTTTTATTATATGGATAATATTGGGATTTCTGTAGCATTAAATAACCTAACCTGGCAACTCGCTTAATTGAATAAACTTAATCTTTTAGCTTTCCCATCATACAATCGTAGTCGTGAGTTTGATTGTGTTCAAAGGACACCCTCAAAACTATAAAATTTAATTACTAAATACTTATAAGTTAAGTAAAGTTTATCGAATCTCCAAAATCTGTCATTTTTGAGCACGTTCTGGGTTTTTGGTCAGTGCTTGAACATTTTCCAGCAGTGAACAAAGTCGTCAAACCGGACAAATTTAATTGTTCCACTAGCTTTCTATAAATGCCTGGATCTGTGACGTCAGAAAAGTCGACCAAGCCAGATTGCACCACTAACCACCGACTTCTGCAAACTGCGTTAGCTTTTGTAGTTTGAGTCTTAAAGTTAGTTAAAATTTAATATCTGAATGTAATATTTACAAGGCTGAGAAATAAACTTAGACGAACAGTTTCAGAATTAGACATCAAGTGTTGGAAAATATTTAACTGGAAATTAATTGAAATTTTAGATTTAAAAGGGAATTTAATATTTTCATATCTTCTATATATGTTCTTTACTAAATTAAAAATATTCAGGGACACTTCTATATTTTACAATAGGACCAACATTAAAAATTACCTGCATTAGATGAGAGTCTGTCAACTCGCACAGAAATATTATAAGATTGTTTTCTTCTAATCTAAGATTTTTAAATGTTCTGCGAATTTTTCTTTCTATAAAAGTATTTTCAAAAATAAATTCTTTGTTTCAAATGAAAATCAAATTTCAAAGTAATTGTTTAAGAGGCGCAAAGGGCCAACATAGTGAAAAAGATTCTATGTCGGGACTCGAACCCAGGCCATCAGTATATGACGTTCTACCGACTAAACCACATGGAACGATACCCAGCCTGGAAAATTTCTCCCTATTATATGTTGGCAAAGCTACAAACGCAGCACAGGATGGAATAGGATGGAATATCGTTCCATGTGGTTTAGTCAGTAGAACGTCAGTGCGCTATACTGATGGCCTGGATTCGAGTCCACGGATGGAATCTTTTTTACTGTGATGGCCTTTGCGCCTCTTAAGCAATTACTTTGAAATTTCATTTTCATTCGAAATATTGTATGCAAGGCGAACGTTTCTCTCTTGAACAATTTCCATGTTTAATATAAATTCTTTGATTAAAAGTAAAGTTTAATTTTCTGATTAAAATAGAAAAATGCATGCTACTTTTTCTTAATAAATTTAAAACTCCAAAAATCTGAAACTTTTATTCTATTTCATTGCAATACTGGATCAGTCCACATATAAATCTTAGTTTCAAACAAAGCAAAATTTTATTCAGCCGCTCTTAAGAATAAAAATGTTCCAGAAAGAAAGAAATTTCCTCATGTGTAAATATTTAATTTTCTGGGTGGAAGACGTTCTTTGAAATGTTTCTGGATTATTTTAGACGTTTCTTTTATTCAAGAAAATTTGTGGCATGGTTCACTTTGACTGTTTAGTAAAACTAAACGGATTATAACTAACTTTGAAATTATTAACCAGGTTTAGAACAATCTGATTTTGATAAGGATTACGGAAAGTGTATATATTATTAAAAAAATGTTTGCGATGTTAATAAATGCATTAAAAAAGTTCAGTGCTTTCTTTATCATAATAATTTTTCTAGATAGATGAGACAATTGAAAAATAATTATTTTGAATTATACTGTGCGTCCCAAAAGTTTACAGACAACCATGCTTTTGGATTTAAGAGCTAACTAAACGAGTAAGAAAGACGAAATAAATCATGCAAATATATAATAATAAAATAAGAATAATAAAATACACAAACAAATTTATAATCGTCATAGACTTAATATAAAAAAATAAAAACAAAAAAGTGCTGTCCCAAAAATATATAGACAACCGGTGTTAAAAGCAGATTTAAGTACTAATATAAAAAATTTACATATTTCAAGGTCATGTAATTGTGACGTAATAGTTTCCTGAGATAATAGATAATCTGTCTTTCCGTTTCCGACTGACTGCAAAGATGCCCTGCAATATGCAGTTTTCAAAAAAGAAAATTTTGGAAATCTGTCATTTAAAGGCTCGTGGATGAAAAGTTATGGACATTACAAGAAAAATTGGACGCAGCAATGTTGGTAGTCACCAAATTCTATCAAAAGGTGACAATTTTGAAACAAAATCCCTTTCTGGACGATCAAAGAAAGCAACTTAATGGCAAGTGGTCGCAAGGTAGAGGGACTTTTAGATTAGTTTCAACCCAGGATCTCTCTGTACGGTCAGTTTCTTAAGAACTAAGCATTCCGTTATTAAAATCCACGGTGCATCAACGGCTGCAGGGAAGTACATTTCTTGATTATTACAAAATGCGTCGTTCGCCAAAATTTACAAAAAGGCATAAAGACGTTCGTCTTCAGCGAGCCCAAAATCACATGACTTGGACAGATGAATGGTTGATTGTTCTTTTCAGTGAAGAAAAGAAATTAAATTTAGATGGCCCCGATGGTTGGGCATATTACTAGAACGATATTTGCAAGGAAGCACGACTTTTTTCAGTAGACAACAAGGAGGGGTTCACTGATGTTGCTGGCAACACTTTATTATAATGGAACAACCGACATTTCATTTTTTAAAGGTCATCAATGTTCCGAAAATTACGAGAAAATGCTTGAAGTACAGTTACTTCCATTTGGAAAATTGCTGGACGGGGACAAATGGATATACCAGCAAGCCAATGGCTCCATTCATATGTCTAACTCTACAATGCAATGTTTAGGCAAAATCAAGTAACTGTTATGTACTGGCCAACCCTATTTCCTGACCGGAACCCAATACAGAACCTCTGGGAAAGATTAGTTAGAAACGTATATACTAAAGGGGGTCAATTTGCAACGGTTCAAGATCTGAAACTGCAAAATGAACGAAGTTGGTTTTCTTTAAAGCCAGAATTTCTTCAAACTGTATTTTTAGTATGCCTGATCAAGTTTTTAAAATGATTAGAAAAAAAAGTTTTTAAAATTTGAACCTTAAAGGGAAAAAAATGAGTTGTCTATAAACTTTTGGGACAGTAAATATTAAAATTTAATTTTTCTCACAAAGTCTGTGATTGTGTAACATTATTTTTGAATAGTATTATTATTGTCTTGATAGTACTTGTAATTATAAATTGCTTTTGAACTTGTTACTGCTCTTTTTCAATTGTAAAATTCAAAAATCCCCGTTGTCTATAAACTTTTTGCACGGACTGTATAATGTGATATTTCCCTAATAGCACAACCAATTAATTTGACGTCATTGGGGCGCTACAAATGGTCGCAAGCATCATTGTCCCAAAGTTAACTAAAGTATGATATATTTAATTAGTCACATTATAACTCTCAGGACCCTGTGAATCCGTAACTCCACCGTGAAGTCAAGGTGATCATTTTCTGACACATTTGCAATTCGTCCGAAAAGGGGACATACCGACTTCACAGTAATGTCGCATTTTCTACATCATATAAGAACAATGTGGAAAGTTACAATTGCATTTTGGCCATAGTGCGATCAAATTTTGCTCAATTTCGGGTCACGATGCTATTCGAGTTGATGAAATTCAAAACGTCTGAAAAGCTGTGCTTTTCACAGAACTAATGGTACTTCTTCAGGCTATAAAATTTGCTAAGGTATCACTACCGGAGAAGAAGCAAGATATGTGTTATGTGTTTGTTCTTGTATTAGAAGCTCACTTTGGATTTTTAGATTAAAGTGAATTCGTTTATCGTAGATTCCTTTAGCATTTATAGCGATTTTAACTCTTTCCACATCTTTGTGGAGTGTGACTTGACATTTTGGTTTGTACCGCAGAAAGTCCTACGGCGAGTCATATTCGACATTTTTAAATTGCCAGTTTATATATGCGTTATATATTATAATGCAAATTTTTACTTATTTGATGAAAATAAAAATAAATTATTAACTTATTGAAATTGTACCAATTTTGGTTAAAATATGTAAAAATTCCTAAAAGGAAATGTTCTTTAAATTAAAATTCGAATAATACCCCAAAAATTTTCTGGAAGTTAATGGCAACAAAATCGAAACTTACTTATAAGTAAAAAGGGTTAAGATACTTTGAATTATATGCATTTTGATCATTTGCTTTATATTTTTTCTATAAAGTTATTTGGGAACAGTATTAAGCCTTAATTAATTTCAATCACACTTGTTTGAAGGGAACCCTTAAAAAAAAACTTTTGATAGAAAACCGATCCAAAATATAGCTAATTACATAAAAAGTTTGACAATAGCCCCGCTCTGACCGAACGTAATCGAACATATGAACTTCAACTTCCTCTTATGACTGCCGAGCTGAGTTATAACGAAATGTTTACTTATTAAATATGAATGAATACAAGGCCAGATAATAAACGTAACAATTTTTGATTTATAATATGCTCCGTAAAAGTAGAAATTCATGTTGATGATGAAAAAATCCATTGCAAATACAACTAAAGTAAATATTGCACATACTGCTATCTCATTTGAAATTTCAAAATGAATTAATAATAAAAATTAAATAGAAATAAAATAACAGCGTACATTGAAACGTCATTTCAAAATGTACGCCGCAGGCATCATTCCTCTAATTAACATACTTTGTGATTACAATTTTCTTTTTGACAACTTTCAAGGCCAAACATCTTTCAAGAAAATTTAACAACTTTCAAGGCTTTTATACCTCATTTTTATATTTTAACAGAAAATCTCTATTTAATACAAAATTTTTAAAAAGCAATCCCTTTGTTTCACTATAAACTATCATTTTAAATTCCTATTCCATAGATTATCCGGAATTTTAAACACCCTTGGCAACATTCGCATAACAAACAAAATAATTAATTTAACGTTAAAGCTTTTACATTGTTATAACTTCGCTTAATATTTATATATTGATTCAAAAAACGTGTTTTTACACAAGCTTTAACGGATGAAATATAATGCATATTCACGAACTGAAACAAGATAAAGGATAAAAATGAAGATGAGGATTGCGTGAAAAATGAGGTTATTTTTAGAAATTAGTAGCTAGTTCATCACAGATGGAAAGTATTATGAAGATTTCTAGCAGCAAACTAAGAGATTATCTGATAAATGTCTGATAAATATGATAAATGTGATGATGTAACATCCTCAGTACCTTCTTAAAGTCTCATAATCTAAGGATTAAATGCCAAAAGCACTCCAGATCGCCTTCAGATTTTGGTTAGGAAGAGAAGAGAAATTCTTAATCTCACTATTTTAGGATTGTATGTTTAATCACGTCATATGTAAAGCACGATGGTAAGAGCGCGGAAAGAAAGACGATTTACATACACATATGTGCGTATATAAATTATATACATAATGAAAATGAAATTACATGTGTGAAACTCAAAGGAAGGGATAATCTAAAAATTAAACAATTAAAATGAAATTACAAATCTAAAAATAAATGGGAAAAATAATTCAAGGGATGAACACAGGAAGTTAAAAATGCAAAAATAAGAAACTAATCTAGTGGATTTTTCAGAGGAGCTACAATATATATATATATATATATATACTGGGTGTTTTAAAAGTTCGAAGCAAAAGTAAAAAGAGATAATAAAGGGGGAAACCTAAAGGACGGAGAGAGTTGTGGCTTACAGATTAATATTCACCGAGCTACGGGGTTTTGTATAGCATGAAAAAAATAATTATTTCAAGATCCTGAAAATAGAGCGGTTACTGCCCAGAAAACAGTGAAATGTTATAATGTGGTCAATACCACATCCCAGACCCGAGTAAACTCGTGGTATTACAACTAATACAAAATGAAACAGACTGTTAATTACTGTCGTCTGGAGATTTCGAGTGGTGAAAAGGATTGGGAATTTCCACTATAATATCGTTATTTCAGGAAATCTCGCAGCTAGAAATCACGCGTTGCTTTTCCGTGAGCGTGATTATACTTTATTCAGACAATATGCATAATACACTTTCATGAACTACACCAGCCCCCTCTACGGTCGATATTTGGAACTAATTTTCATTTTATATGCCATACAAAATCCCGTATCACGGATAACGTTAATCTACAAATTTTCAGCAAGTTTCTGCGATCCTTAGATTATTCTTTTTTATTTGTGTTGCACTTTGAAAGATGGGATTTTGTTAAGATTTGACCAGTCTTGGACTATTGTTAATGGCGTGTACCTTAACACGTTCACGCCAGCGTGGTGGGACACACTCGATTGTCTCAGAGCTGGCAAGTCTCCGGCCTTTTGGATACCAGTATTTTAATACAGAAAATGTTGTTTAATTTAATTAGAACAATTGAGCGAGTTAAAGGAACAACATTTTCTCTAAAATAACAGTGGTGTGCAAAAAGCCGGACACTTGATAACTCTGAGACAGTCGAGTGTGACCCACCGCGCGGCGTGAACGTGTTAAAGTAGGATTTTGAATTAAAAGTGACCGCAATTATCGCTCCCGCCCAGGAAAAACGTTCAAAATCTTGCACAATCACCTACCCAGACCACAATGGTTTCAAACATTGGCCCAAGCTTCTCATTTAATGGCCAGTATGCTAACCAGATGTATCATGACAGGTTTGAGTTTCATCTTTCATTTATTTCCAATTTGTGTATGATTAATTACAATTTTCGCCCGTATGATGATTATATATATATATATACACTGCTTAAAACAATTAGGGAAGGACACGGTTTTAACATAAATTACTCAAATATTTACACCGATAAGTAACGTAAATTAAACATCCATAATTTAAAGTGTTGTAGAAAACAGATAAAGAAAACTTCACATGTAAATTGAAGTTTATGACGTCAAAAACTAGAAAAAGCCTCAGTTGTAAAATTCAATTGCTCAGCTTGTGTTTTGAGAAAAGGTGTCTTGAAAATGAAACAACAACATGATTTACCGCAATCCATGACTTGGCACGTTATCGGGACAGTTGATTTCGGTGAAACACAACGAAGTGTAGTGGACGCTGTTGGAGATCGCAAGAAGTGTCTATGAAATGCTGTGGAATCGAATCCAAGATACATGGAATGGTACTCATCGACAAGTGCAAGGTCGAAAATGTGCTAACACAGAAACTGATGACCGATATAGCCTATTAACAGCTCGTCGAGACGGAACGGGCAATGCTACTCAGCTGTTCTTGACCACAGGACGAAGGGTGCCCAGCCAAACAGTCCAAAATAGGCTTCATCAGGGGGATCTCTATGCACATAAGCCAATGGTCTGTATACCGTTGATCGCAAGTCACTGTGCGGCACAAAGAAGGCGGGGAACTGAACATCGAGTTTGGAGGCAAAGTTGTTTGAGTCAAATTCTGTTTACAGACGAGTCCCGATTCAGTCTGGATGTGACATCTGATGTGTTTTTGCATGGAGAGAAAGAAGCACTCAAAATAAGCCCTCATTCGTTCGTGAAGGATCACATTACAGACGGAGTGGATTGATGCTATTGGCTGGAATCAGCATAGGTGGACGTACGGCCCTGCATATCATTCGGCATGGCACTTTGACGGTCCGAAGTTATACAGACGAGATACTGAGACCTCACGTCGTATTTTATGTTGCAGCAATTATTTATTTCTTCTTTTCCCTGCATGATAATGCCAGACTTCATACAGTTCATCTTGTGGAAAACATGCTTGAAGCTAAAACAATACAGCGTATGGAATGACCAGTATGCTCTCCTGACCTAAATCCGAGCATGTTTGGGACATACTCAGACGACGCATTGCTGCGAGACCGAGGCCTCCTTTTACTGTCCGGAACTTGGAGATTGCAATTCTTGAGCAGTGTAATAGTATTCCTCAAAGTCTTATCGATAACCTCATCGCATCCATGGAAAACAGGTGTGCAGCAGTCTTTGCTGTTCGAGGAGATCACACGCCATATTAAAAATCTTGCATCATTTCTAAACAATACTTTTTTTATCATTTACATGAAACCAAATTGCTGCTCTAAACCATCTTTTCATGTTCTTTTCACCTTTTCAAAGAATAAAAGCTCCTTATATTTTTTTGCGTCTTTTTTCCTGTATTGCGCATTGATACACGTGTACTATCCATTTTATGCCCATACATGGGTGTCTTGCACTGTTCTCTTCACTTTTTTGCTTGCTCCCGTAATTTTTTTAATATATATATATATATATATATATATATACATACTACGCAAGTCATACATCGGCTGTGTGGTCAGGCGAGTGTTTTTAAAAAATATACGCGACTTTTAGCATATTTCCGAGTTTCGCGGCGATTTTTTGACATTCGTAAAAGAAATTCGGTTTGAATCTTTGAGCCTAATTAGCTGTTTTTACTTTCTTCTATCGTTACAAGAAGAAAGTATTGGATTCGTAAAAATTTTCGACTTCCCGTTTTCGACGGATTTACACGTTTTAGAGGTCAAAGATTCCAAAAAACATGTTTTTACAAAATGTCTGTCTGTCTGTCTGTGTGTATGTGACACAAATTTTGTGGGCGCTCTATCTCAAGAACTAATGCACGGAATTTAATAAAAAATTATATTCAAGTGTCTCTAATATAAATTGGTTCTGATTAGTTTTTGGTGTAAATCGCCCAACAGGTGGCGCTGCTATGCTGCATTTTTCGCGATTTCTGCACTAGCTCTATCTCAAGAACTAATGTACGGATTTTCATCAAACTTCAAATTCAGTTAATCCTTGATATGGATTGGTGCTGGTAACGTTTTGGTGCAAATCGCCCGACAGATGGCGCTGCTATGCTGCATTTACACGATTTTCGTAATAGCTCTATCTCAAGAAAAAATGCACGGATTTTCATCAAACTTCAAATTCTGTTAGTGCTTGACATGAGTTGAAGTTTTGCCCCTTGTGGTGTAAATCGCTCAACAGGTGGCGCTGCTATGCTGCATTTTTGTGATTTCCGTAGTAGCTCTATCTCAAGAATCAATGCTTGGGTTTTCAACAAACTTCAGATTCAGGTATACCTGGATGTGAATTAGTGCTGCTTATGTTTTGCTGTAAATCGTTCAACAGGTGGCGCTGCTATGCAGCGTTTTTCTCGACTTCCACAATAGCTCAATATCCAGAACTAATGCACGGATTTTCATCAAACTTGAGATTCAGTTAGTCCTTGACATGAATTGATGTTTTGTACCTTTTGGTGTAAATTGCTCAGCAGGTGGCACTGCTGTGCTGAATTTTGTGTGATTTCCACAGTAGCTCAAGCTCCAGAACTAATACACGGATTTTCATCAAACTTCAGATTCCCGTATACCTTAATATGAATTAGTGCTGTTTGTGTTTTGGTGCAAATCGCTCAACAGGTGGCGCTGCTATGCTGCATTTTTCTGAATTTCCCCTACAGCTCTATCTCAATAACTAATACACGAATTTTCATCAAACTTCAAATTCAGGTATACTTTTATATGAATAAATTGATGTAATTTTTTTTACTATTTAAATGATTTAATTGACGTGATTTATATAGAAGAAAGTTTTGTGATGGCCAAAACATACTAGTTTTTTTCTTTAATTTAATTGCGTTTCGTATATTTTCGATATGAACATTTACGCGCTTCTCGGCGATTTTTCCACATTTGGTTTAAATTTTTTACCCCAGTATAATAAATTTTATCCTCTTTATTTACAGCGATTTTTTAAGTGATCTTTAACTTCTTTTGCGCTATGTGGCGATATTGTCACACTCTTAAAATGGTTCATGTTTTAGTTTGTTAGTCCAATATAGTAAATTTTGTTTTCTGCGATTTTTGAAGCTTCAATGATTATGTTATACGATTTTCAGCATTTTTAAGGTTTCGTACTTAAAAAGTAAACACGGAACAATTATAAGATCTCTCCTGTGTCTGTCTGTCACAGCCATTTTAATCATAAACTATGGAAGGTGGTAAGTTCAAATTGGGGGAAGTAAAGGCCATTGACCGACGTATTTACAAATTATTAAACATTCATAAATATATTAAGGAAAATGTAGAGGGGCTAAATATGTTACTTAAAAAAAATATTTTCTTTGTATATCGTGAGGGTATCGTGTGAAAGCTTTCGTAATGCAGAACTAAAAAATACATTTCTTTTAATTTTAAGTATTATATTTTCAGACATATAGTTGAAAGTGCAGTGCAAAAATCTCCCCCCCCCTTCTATTTCCGAATCTACTGAAACTATAATTATGAAAAAATTAGAGGGAATAAGCGGTAATTTAAACATTGCAGGAAAATAATAGCGATTACCCTAGGTCACATAGTTTGAGAAAAACGCATTTTCCCGTTACATACACATTTCGATTTGCGGGCATTCAACAAACGTGTTGAGGAGAGCTTGGAGGTACCTATCGTAGCAGAAGTATAAAAGCATTGTTGATAATGATTTTCGAAAAAAATCGTCGGTAATTAGCCGAGATATTAACCCTTAAAGACACGAACGGTTTGGACATACATAATGACAGGGACGGCTTACTCTATGTACCATCGGCTTTTAAAGCCTAGATAACAACTTTTAATGATATATTTTTGTAACGCAATGCCCAGTAGCAGTATAAAAGCAATAAACGTCAAATTGTTAAATACAGACTAATTAATCACACAAATGCTATGCGAATCGCGACTAGTTTGCACTGAATGGCTCTCTGAATACTCCTCCCGTGTCTTTAAAAGTTAATTAAAACCTATCTGGAAAAATGAGGGCACGGACCAAGGCGGCGTTGCAAAATGCGACCTCCTTTCGAAGCGCGCTTAGCACACTCTAAATTTAAACTTTGAACAAGGGTTTTATTTTAGCTACACTATTAAAAGAAATGATTATTACTACACTAAATTTAGTTTTATGAAATGCTAAGTAAAGTTCAAATACGCACTACTTTTATTGTTGGTACTGAATTCAGAGCCTCATAAACAGATTAGGATAAGATTAAAAAAAGAGTTATACTGAATAACAATATTTGATATTATTTAGGCTTCATATTTCTTTGAACTTTTATGGTATACTCATTCACACTTTTCTAGTACACTGTAAAAAAAAAGGGGGGGGGGTGGACATTACAGCTGATTTTGTTGTGAATTGCTTCATTAGCATTAAAATACATTGTTTTTGTACGTTCATTATTGATTTACAGTAAATTGCTGTTATTTCAGCACCGCCAAAACCGCCCTGACAACATTCCAAAAGAAATATCCAAAGGCAACGTCAAGCCAAAGCAAGTTATTATTAGCGTTAGTGCAGTACAATTCTTAGCGTCTTTCTGAATAATATTCTTATTATTGCATCGTGGCGCTTTCGAATACATAAAGCTGAAACTGGATACTATATATTTTAAAAATTCGGGTAAGTTTTATTTTTATATTTATTTGTATCATTGATTTAATAACTATTAAACAGGCAGTTCTCTTATATAATGTAAGATACAAATTTCTTATTTGACCACATGTATTTAAACGTTGAGTAACAATAGCTTTTGAATAATTTGTATAAATATTAAATATTTTGTCTTAAATTATAAGAAAAGAGAACGTAAACAATTTAGATTTTTTTTGTTTTTTTTTTTTTCTTAGGACCTTGTAATTATTTACTTATGTGTCTAAGTACCAGATTAAAAGGAAAATTCTTATTGTATTATTAGATACTAGGGGGCTCAGCCCCCTGCTCGCTAACGCTCGCCAACCCCCGTGAATTGCTACGCAGTTCACGTTGGGATCGCGTAGCGATCCCAGCTAGCTTCGCTCGCTCGCCACTATTTGTGTCAACTCTAGCCTGAATGAGTTCTATCATAAATCTTTATAATGTATTAAATTTACAAATATTTTTATTGTATAAAAAGTAACGGAAAACTTTATTGAAAATATAAATAAAAATTTATTAAAAAACCTTGGAAACAGAATTAATTTAAAAACTTAGTGAAAACACACACACACAAAAAAAATAGTTTTAGTTGGGCCGCTATGCGATCCGAGCAAGCAACATATGAAATTTACAAATATTTTTAATGTATAAAAAGTCATGCAAAACTTAAACTTTAAATATAACTTAAAAGTCGAAAATGTAAATAAAAATGCATTTAGGTGGTGCTGCCAATGGGTATATGAAATTTACAAATTTTTGAAAAGAAAAATAATTCATAAAAAAGTAATTGAAAATTGTTTTGAAAATGTAATGTTTTGGTCAATGTTTTGGAAATGTTTGGCCCAGTGACTTGTTGATCATAATTGAGAAAGCTAAGTGAACTGGAAATGGACGCCGTTTAAATTTAAATGGCATGTTAGTGTCAGATGGGGTCCTTCTCCTTTCATTTTGCCTATAGTATTGAAAATCTTGGCTTAAATTCATTTAAAATTATAATAAGAAGCTATAAAAGACGCTACGTATCACGCTAACGAACTGTAAACGAAACGTTTTCGCCTGTGTCTAAACGCAATCTTGGATCAAAAAGCTGATTTGCTGAATTCCTCAGGTCACCGTAAAACGGGCCAATAGCAATTGTCATTCATACATCGCTCAAATGTTTTTTGTTAAAAGAGAGATTTTGTCTGAATTTTGATTTGCCGAGTTGGTTGGGACATGTGACTGTAACTTAACCACTGAGAAACGTCGCTTTGGCTGTTGCCAAATAGCAAGCTACAAATACAGCCTTTCTTTCGTGCTACGTAAGAGAAATACATATATAGATGTTTTGTTTTGCTATTTATTTTTCAAAATTCCAGTTTATCCGCTCGTATTTTAATATAATTACTAATATAAGTGATATATATATATATATATATATATATATATATATATTATTCTCCAAAAGCTTTAAGTTCACTTTCCGTACTTATTTAAATATTTTTATTTATTTGATATATTTTCATAGCTTATTAGATTTTCAAAATCAATCTTACCACCAATTAATTTTTCCGCCTGAGATATTCAGATTTTATAGATGCTGTTTTTTACGCGCATTTATTTTCATTTTTTATATGTAATTTTCAAATCATTTATTATGTGTAATCTGAATACACTTTTTTATTAATATATAAAATATTTAAAGAGCTTGATGACTATTATCGCAACAGATATCATTTTGCTTTTGTCCATTTTTGAACAATAAAAAATACAAGGTGTCCACTCTCAACGGTGACCAATGGTTAATTCATAAGCCGTTAGTCATTGACGTAAAATTCCAATTACAAAAATGTTTTAAATGAGAGAGAGAAATATTTTGAAAGAGATTTGAGTCAGTAAAAATATTTAAAAAAAATTACTAAATTTAAAATTTTATACGGTCTCCCGTTCCTATAAGTATATAAGATATTTAGCAAAATTTTTCTGTTACACTGACAAGTAAGGCAAAAAAAAAAAAATCCCGTTATTCCACGATTAAAATTGATCGAGTAATAACTGTTTAAAGTTGGAGCATATTTTTTGCTGCAAGTTAGGGGTCATTCACAAATTTAGTAGAAATATAATTTCGCCAGATATATTAAAAAAATGGTTGAGAGTAAAATTAACATTGCAATATAAATTTGTAATCTTTAGTCATTCTGACATATTAATGCAAAATGTACAATTTGTAATAAACATATAAGAAGAAAAAAAAAACAGAATTTTTGTTAAACAAAATGATAAAAATTAACAGCCTCAATTCTTTACAAAATGATATATATTTTTTAATGTTATTAGATTACACTAGTCTGCAAAAGTTGGGTTATGTCATGTTTTTTAGCTTTTGATAATTGATTCTTATGTATTATGTACCGCTGCATCCAAAATTGACCTTCATTTTTTACGACCACGTAAAGATTTTTTGCATATCGTAAATTTTAAAGTTAAACAAACAAACAAACAGAAAATAGCGAAAATTTTATACTATAAAATAGATGTGATTGTTGTGTTTTTAACTTTTGATAATTGATTGTTAGGTATTTTTTACCACTGAATCCGAAAATGACTGTCATTTTTAACCACCACGTCAGGATTTTTCGCAAATTGCAAATTTTAAACCTCCTCCCCCACTTCATCGGACCCCTCAGCCTCTTAGCTCCAAGAATCCCAGTATAAGCCAAAAAATTTAATAAATTAATGAATTAAATTATATAAGAAAAAGATTACATATGTTTTATAGTGTCAGATTTTCGCTATATTTTAACTTTGACATTTACCATTTGCAAAAAAATTCTAACTTGATGGTTAAAAATGAAAGTCATTTTCAAATTCAGTGCTAAAAAATACACAAAAGCAGTTATCGAAAGTTAAAAAACATAGCCATCTCCTCTATTTTATAGTATCCGATTTTTGCTATTTTTTAACTTTGACCATTTATGATTTGCGAAAAATCTTGACATGATGCTTAAAAATTAAGGTAATTTTCGGATTCAGGGCTAAAAAATACTTAAGAGTTAAAAAAACACAACCATCGCAGTCTTGTGTTATCTATTTTAAAACTTTTTTGTAACTTCTTGGCGGCAATCTATCCGACATTTTTTGTATTTCCCTGTAAAATGGTGACCACCGAAAAGCATAGCAATATTAGATTGTCATCGGATTTGCATCAATATGTAAAATTTAATCTCTATTGGATATTTGAAAGTGAGTTGAAGTTAGAGTACAAATTCTGAACTGGAAAAACATGCATACGATCCTTGAAGTTAAATAAAAATTTATAAAAATAACATAATTTTTGTTAAAAGAAATCATGAAAAGAAAGTGTCTCAAATCCTTGCAAAATAAAACATATGTTAAAATACAATTATTTTAGACAATCTGAAACTTAATAAAAGTTCACTCAGACGATTTTTTTCGAAGCGTATATACACATGAAATAAGTTCTACGAATACTTTAAGCACTTGGTATATAACCCCTCAAAGTGTGGCCGAACTCATTTGTGTTCACATGCAGAACAATGGTTATAAGTCATGCCTTTTTAAAGTTTCATAACTCGGTCAGTTTTAGTGTTATAGGACCGGGGAACCGTATAAAAATTTAAATTTCGTAATTTTTTAAGAAATGTATTTATTGACCCAAATCGCTTTTATATTTCTTTACCTCATTTGAAACATTTTTACAATTGGAACTATATGTCTATGACTAACGGTTTAGGAATTAGCCATTGGACACCCTGTATAATTCGCAACTAGATGCTGAAATTAGATATTTTCAACGGTATCAATGTATGTTATACTCAGTATATTTGAAATTGACATGTGTAATATTCTATACAATGCATTACAATAGTTTAAAATTTTCTATTTATTGCTTTGTCGATATCTTTTTTTATTTTATTTGCTATTTTGCTTTATGGTGCTAAATTTGTTTCTTACATATGCACAACAGAAATTATTATATAACAATGCTATTAAAACAATGATATAAGTAGGCATAAAGATAACACTTAGTGCCCTTTAAAAGATGTCTCATAGTATAAAAAAAAAAGAAATAAACGGTCAAGTGTGAGTAAAACTCGCGCTCTGGGGGTTCCGTATAATAAATATGTGAATTATTAACTATATTATTAAAAAAATCGTTTTCTAAAAGAATAATAAGATTATGCAAAAAGCTACACGACGTAGGGTTGGGTATAGCTGTAATGTACTAGGAAAGTATGAATGGGTATACCATAAAAGTTCAAAGAGATATGAAGCCTAAATAATATCAAATATTGCTATTGTATATAATTCTGTTTTCTTTCTTCTATCTTTACAAGAAGAAAGTATTGAATTCGTGAAAACTTTTGAATTCCGGTTTTCGACGGATTTTTAGCGGTCAGAGATAACGAAAGACATGTTTTTATAAAATGTCTGTCTTTTAGTCTGTCTGTCTGTGTGACAAAATTTTGTGAGTGCTCTATCTCTAGAACTAATGAGCGGAAATTAATAAAACTTTAGTTTCAGTTAGTCCCTGATATAAATTAGTGGTGATTAATTTTTGGTGTAAATCGACAAGAAGGTGGCGCATTATTGCTATGCTGCATTATTCATGATTTCCACAATAGCTATATCTCAAGAACTAAAACACGGATTTTCAGAAAGCTTCAGATTCTGTTAGTCCATAATATAATTTGGTGCTGCTAAATTTTTGGTGTAAATCGCCCTATAGATGCCGCTGTTATGCTGCATTATTCATGATTATCGTAATAGCTCTATCTCAGAAACTAATGCACGAATTTTCGTTAAACTTCAGATTCAGTTAGTCCTTGATATAATTTGGTGCTGATAACTTCTTGGTGTAAATCTCCCAATTGGTGGCGCTTTTATGCTGCATTATTCCTGTTTATCGCAATAGCTCTATCTCAGGAACTAATACACAAATTTTCATCAAACTTCAGATTCCGTTAGTCCCTGATATGAATTAGTGCTGTTTAGTTTTTAATGTAAATTGCCCAAAAGGTGGCGCTACTATGTTGTATTTTTCACGATTTCCGCAATAGCTGTATCTCAAGAACTAATATATGAATTTTCAACAAACTTTAGACTCAGTTAGTCCCTAATTGTAAATTGATCCTGATAAGTTTTGGTGTAAATTGCCCAACTGGTGCCATTGCTATGCAGAACTTTTCACGATTTCCGCAGTAGCCCTATCTCAAAAACTAATGCACGGATTTTCATCAAACTTCAAATTCAATTAGAATTGCACATAAGTTGTTGCAGATTACATTTTGCTCTAAATCACCTAACCAGTGGCGCTGCTGTGCTGCATTTATCAAGAAGTATTAACATGCATGAGATAGAAGAAAGTTTTGGATTGCCACATCCGACAAGTTTTAATCTTATCCTAATCTGTTTATAATGAACTTAATTCGGTGCTGACTAAAAAATTAGTGCATATTTAAACTTCATTTGTTATTTCATAAAACTAAATTCAGCGTAGTAATAATCTTTTCTTTTTACAGAAACAGAAATCACCCACTCGTGAACAGCCAACCTTGCGGTATAGGAGAAAAATGTCCACGAGGGGAAAAACCATATCCAACTACCCACGAAACCCCCAGACACCAGACGGGCCCTGAGGGCTCAGCAGATAGGAAGACACCCCCCCCCCCCATTGAAATTTCAATTAAAATTGTACAATCATATCATAAGAGCTACCCAATGTTGCTTAAGCTGGGCGAGCCCAAATAAAACAATATTTTGGATTTTCAAGATATTACAGATATTACAGATCATCAGTCAGTTATTAAACAGTGTATCTAAAACAAAAGCCTTGTTCAAAATTTAAACTTGGCATTGTGCTAAACGCACTTTGAAAGGAGGTCGAAACAACGCCGCCTTAGTTCGTGCCGCGTTTTTCCAGGTTCGTTTCTAATTAACTTTTAAAGACACGGGAGGCGTATTTAGAGATCCACCCAAACTAGACGCGAATCCCTTAGTATTTATGCGATTAATTCTAATTAAATTAGTCTGTTTTTAACAATTTGACGTTTATTGCTTTTATACTGCTACTTGACATTGCACTACACAAATGTATCATTAAAAGTTGTTATATACGCTTTAAATGTCGATGTTATATAGAGTACGCCGCCCCGTCATTATGTATGTCCAAACCGACCGTGTTTTTAAGGGTTAATATCTCGGCTAATTGTCGAAGATTTTTTTTCGAAAATCATTATCAACAATGCTTTTATACTTCTGCTACGAAAGGTACCATCAGCGCTCCTCAACACTTTTGCTGAATGCCCGTAATCTGAAATTTGTGTGTAACGGGAAAATGCTCTTTCCTCAAAAACTATGTTACCTAGGATAATCGCTATAATTTTACTGTAAGGTTTAAGTTATCGCCTACTTTCTCTAATTTTTTCATAATTTTAGTTTGCGTAGATTCGGAAATAGATGGGGGGGAACATATTTTTGCACTATATTTTCAACGATATCTCTACAACTATAATATCTAATATTAAACGAAATGTATTTTTGAGTTCAGCGTTACGAAAGCTTTCACACGATATGCAAAGAAAAGATTTTTTTTTCATGTAGCTTAATTAGCCCCTCTACATTTTCCCTAAATATATTTGTGAATGTTTAATAATCAGTAAATATGTGGATTAGTAGTCTTTATTACTTCCCCCAATTTAACTTTCCACGTTCCATAGTTTACGAGTAAAATGGCTGTGACAGACAAACGGACAGACTGACACAGGAGTGATCTTATAATGGTTTCGTTTTTACTTTTTAAGCGCGGAACCCTAAAAATTAAAATAAATAAACATTACAGTGGAAGGGGGTGAAAATACAAATACATATCTACAAAAAAGAGGGAGGGCAAAAAATTTACAGTTATGTTGCTAAGAGCGCTGTAAAATTAAAAGCAAAAAAGGTTGAAATACAAATTTGTTGTAACATCTGAAAAACAAAATTGCTGTAAAATTAATTGCAAAAAATGCTGTGAATTTACAAATTTGCTGGCACCCAAATTGCAAGCATTTTCTGCTGCAAAGATACAGTGATTTTTTTTTTTTTTTTTTTAGTGTATATACAGTTATACCCAACCATAGGATGTATATTTTTTTACAGAGGCTTATTATTCTTTTAGTAACGATATTTTTTTAATCATACAGTTAATAATTCATATATTTATTGTACTGAACCCTCTGAGCGCGAGTAATACACAACTTGGCCGTTTATTTGGTATTTCACTCCGATTTTTCAACATTGGTAAAAAAATCCGCTTTCATTTTTTTTAGCCCAATATAGTAAATTACATACTCCTTTCAGCAACTTTTATTCCGAATTTTTACAGCGAATTTTGTAATATATTTGATTTTTTTATTAAATTTTTATGCGATTTTTAGTGATTTTTCGCGTTTTGTGGCAATTTTTTGACATTCGTTAAATGAATCTGGTGTCTGATCCAGTCACGAATGAAACAAAACGACAATTATTGTTTTTTTTTTTTTTTGACACAGATTAAATGGAAATTATTATAATCGTCGTCGTTCACTTTGCTGTAAAGATTCCAGTTGGAATTCTTCCAAATTCAATTTATCATTGCTGTAGTAAAATTTATCTGAGAGTTATTTCCGTTTCAGAAAAATTTGCCCAAAAATTCCCGCGAAACGCAAAAATACGCTAAAAATTCTCATAAAAAATACGGCAAAATTTCAAAAATCGCAATGAAAATAGTTTAATATATTAAGCTAAAAGATTAAAATCAGTTTCTAATGAAGTTTATTCTTAATTTATACAGTGACTTATAATTTTTTGCAAATTTTTTAATTATTTTTTATGGTGTTTGTGTTTTTTCGCATTTTGCGGCGATTTTTTGATATTCGTAGTAGAAATTTCGTTACAAGTTTTCAGCCAATAAAGCTCATTTCCATAAATTTTTGGAAATTATACAGCGATTTTTAATTTTTTGCGAAATTTTTATCCGATTTTTAGTGTTTCTTTTGCGTTCTCCGATTTTTAATTATTGTTTCGCGTTCAGCGGAAATTTTTACACGTTGCTGAAAGGAATCCGGTTTCAATCTTTTAGCTAAATTTCGTAAATGTTGTGCTCAGCAATTTTTGAATTTTTTTATGCGATTTTCATCGGTTTATCGAGTTTCGCAGCTTTTTTTCCACATTAGTAAAATGAATCCAGTTCAATCTTTTAGCCAAATATAAAAAATCCCGCCTTGCTTTCAATAAAGTTTATTCGGAATTCGTACAGAAATTTATGGATTTTTTATAAATTTTTTTAATTTTTCATCTGATATTTAGCGGTTTTTACCTTTTCGGTTCAGGTTTTTTTTACATTAGAAGGGGAATCAATTCCGTTTCAGTGTCAAATCCGTAGCTGCCAAATCTTCCGCTTTTTTGTGCCACAAAAATTTAATAGAAATGTTTGCGTTATTTAATGGCCAGGCTACGGCGATTTAAAAGGGCAAAATTTACTATAAAATTTTTGTGGTACAAAAAAGCGTAAGATGTTGACATCTATGCAAATCCAACGAAGCTTCAATTATTGTTCTTTTTTTTTTTGACGCAGATTAAATTAAAATTTTAAGCGTCGACGTTCGCGTTGCTATACGAATTGATTTGGCATTCTCCAAATTGATTTTATTGATTGATTAATAGCAAAATTTACCGGAGAAAAATTCCTGTTTATTTATTTATTTTATTTTATTTATTTATTTAATTATTTATTTCAAAAGTTGTAAAAAATCCCAGTAGAATGCAAAAAAAGCTAAAAATTCATAAAATTTTCAAAATTAGAATTGAACAAAATTCATTATATTGGACTAAGAGATTGAAACTATTTTCCAATAAAGTTTTCCCGGAATTAGTGCACCATTTTAGAATTTTTCACATTTTTTTCTGAACTCTACCTTCATTAAAACGTATGTTATTTACTGTTTCAAAAAATATTTTCTCGTATGTCGATTCGCGTTCCTTTTCTGGTTTTCCGTTTTTTCTCCAGTTTTAAAATGCCATCTCCTTTTTGAAGGATGAAATACAAAAACACAAAAATACCCATTATTTCCGATACTTTTCCAGCTTTAACCATATCTTAGGTTATAAAAAGTATTATTTAAAATTTCAAAAAAATATTTTCTCTCATTCGTTTCACGGATGCGAAGAGATTCGTTTTTCTCTCAGTGTCTTTGAAGATATTGTTTCCCGTTTTTAAACGTAGCACATTTTCAGAGGGATTTTTGTTTTCGCGCATATTCAGGGACACATCTAAGTTTTCAAAACATATTATCAATACATATATCATTTTTCGCATTAAAAGAGTGAGGGCTGGTGCCCGTTTTATATCAGTTATGTTTTCTCGGGAACTTTTGGTCAGAATTTAAAGTTTATTATATCTAAATTTCAGAAATTAAATTCATAACCACTATAAAGAGGCCCTACAGTAAGTTTGGAAAGAGTATCGTTTAATAAATATAAAATCATACAAATCTGAGGGTGTGCCCTGCTGAAGGCAGTGGCTTCCCCAACTCTAGAATCGTTTAAATAGATTTTCGTTTAAAAATATGAAATCATGCAAAATTGAATGTGTAAGCTACAGAATGCAATATGTTCATTCATATTATCTTCGTTTGCAAAGATTTTAGTCTAAAAGTATAAATCATCCAAAACTGATTTAGGAATATTTAAGGTTATTATCTCAGACCCGAGAAACGTCAGGCTGTTCCGCAAGTATAAAAGTAGTCTCAAGTAAATTGTGAAGAAATGTCACAATTTACTTGAGACTCATGAAATTAAATATAGACAAGTAATCTACAAACGTTTTACTATTAATTTAAAAATATCTGTATTGAGACCTGAAAGAGTGAACGACAACAGTAAATTACTATGTTTATCGCAGCGTAATCCATAATATAGCTGATAAAAAAATACGTTGACCTATATTTTTACATAGAAGCGGCTGCGATTTTATGTGTTGAAGCAATGAAACACTTATGACTTCTACTAGAATGTTTTCACATGGCATATAATTTTCATTGCGGTTAAGAGCTTGATTTATTTTTGCAGATATTACAATGTATTTTATATTTTATTTTTCACAATCTATACTAAGAAAAGAAAGTTTCGCTCTGTTTGGCGGCGATGGCTAGATAATACTACCGCGCGCAGAGGTATGAAAATTTGTATGCGGATAGTCCTAGGCAGTTCATGATGCACCCGAGGCTGATTTTTTTCATTTTTGATATTTAGCCGAGATGTTAATTAAAAGCTCATAAAAAGTTATCTCATTTCGAAAATCGGCAGAGGCGTGCATGCGCATGCTCAGTCCCTGCTTTCCGAGGGCGTAGAAAGGAAGAACCAAATGCTGTATTTATTTGGCCATTTGTCTTAATGTCGTACAGTCGAGTCGTACTGAATACGGAAAAAGAAAGACATATTCTTAAATTTCGTACTTTTACACTTTCGACCCAGCAATCAGTTTGAAAAAATATTGATATTAACCCTTTGAAAAAAAATTCAAAAATGGTCGTTTTCGTTATTGACATTTTCTTCTTTACGGCGATGCTCACCTAGGTCTCGATTTCAGAGGAACAGATTCACAAAAACACTCATTTACAGATGAGACCTTCTTTTTTTCGACGGAGTAATAAGTTTTGAGAAATACGAATTTTAATCCTTTTGAAAAAATTCGCAACTGCAGGTCAATTTGCGACACCCGAACACAATTTTTTTTCTACGGTAAAAGCAACTAAACGTCGGTATTTGGATAGAATCATTTTAAAGCATATCGGCGGCAGATCGGATTTAAATCACCTACAAAAATTTTGAAACGTTCCGACCAGTAGAAGTCTAAAACGCTGAAACGCGGTCTGTTTCGAGGCACTTTCGCTCAGTTTCGGTTCATATTTTCATTACTAAATCTGGAAATTTCTTCACGATATTTTACACAGGACTTGGATGCAGTTACTTTTATAATCGATTAAAATTTCAGAGCGTTCGGACGCTAAGAACTTTTATTTTTTCTTTTGTTACGTTAAAGAACTAGACGCGAGGGGGGAAAAAAGAAGAAAATATATTTTGTTTTACAACTAGATACTAATATTTTTTCACGAAATTTTTACTCGGGCCGAAAAACCGTTGTAGTTATAACTGATAAAAATTTCTAAGAGTGCGGACAAGTTTTTTTTTTTTTTTTTTTTTTTTAAATATGAAACAAGCTTACGTGAAAAAACAAGAAAATACCTTCTTACGAGAGCTTTTACAACTAAATATCAATATTCTTTCGCGAATTTTTAATTTAAGAATATATATTTCGACAAAATTGGCTTAAATATTTTAAAACATACAAATTTAGGCTTATTTAAGTTTATTATTACAGGCCCAGGCAACGCCGGGCGGGTCAGCTATTAGTAGATAAAAACTGTTACGATCGCAATAACACTTATTATTAACTTAATATTTTAATGTTATAATTTAACGTAATTCTAGAGTAAGGATCACCGCTGATCATAGTTTTTTCAAAAATTAAAATTCCAATTTTCACAAAGCACAAACAAATATTTTTTATAAACTGGGGCACAAACGTTTTGAGGTGGTGCATATCTGATGAAAATTATCTTACATGGTCATACTGCAAAAAAAGAGAACATTTGTGGGAAAATTTAATCTCTTTGGGAACACACACATCTGGAAAGAGAATATTCGGGGAACATCTCTATCTCTGGAAGAATATTTTGGATGCCAGAAGACGGCTGAAACAAATTCAAGATATCTAATGCAGACAAAGCCCGGAAGATTTTCTTCTTGAAGGCAAGAGGAAGATAATATCAAGATTGCTGAAGCGGAAAAAAAAACTATCCGGAAAAGATCTTTAAGTAAGTTACATGCCTGTGAGTCGGGAGTATTTTTAAAATTCATCATAGGAGTTTAACTAACAGTCGTAGTCATGGGTGGTGAGAGATGTACGGCTTATATGAGGCGTTCAGAAGACAATCCGACTAATTCCATTCTAAGTGGCGATTTTTTAAACAAAGGGACATTGAAAATTTTCTATATATTTATACAGTGATAAAAAGTTACCCTTGATTAAAAGAAAATTAATGAGTTCAATCAAATTATCCCGAGAAAAAATATTATATAGATACAATATTTTTATAGTTACAATAAATTTAACTGTTTATACCGAACATTTTCATTTGATGGAGTTAATCGATTTGTGCACTGAACGGCTCATATGAGATAATATTTTCGTGATTAAAGCGTTTTATTTAAAAATTAAGGAAGTGAAGACTGCATTAATATTTACTATCAACCTTCCAGTAAACTCAGAATTATTTTCAGACCGAGCTCTGTTAGCGAAGGAAGTTAGTTAGAAGAATGATACACGTGGTTCTAGAAGTAGCTAAGAATTCCAAAAAATACTGAACAAATTGCGTTTACGTCACTATATCGTTAGGCAGATGCTTCCATAAGAGATATCGGAAAATTGAAATCTACATCCCTATATGGTGCGAGTGGCTGTAAATTTACAGATTTAATATTCTTATGGTTTGTAGGATTATATATAATATGTAGGATAATATATATAGTATAAGAATAGTTTGTGCAAGGTCATGACATTCAGTCTTATTGGAATGTTGATTGGGACTGGAAGTGTGGGAGAAGGTATGGAAATTAAGCTAATAAAAAAATATACTAATTACATAGTTTGAGCAAAGATAGAACCAAATGTTTAAAATAGAAAATAAAGTTGAAGCAAAATGGACAGTATTCTCGAGATGTCACAGTGGGAATCACGTGGTGTAAAAATGGTGGCCAGCGCGTTTGTTTACCTTATTGCGTCATTTCATGCAGCCTAAATACAGGTAAATGCATTCGTACAATATTGCAGATATATTTTGAACGAATTATTTTCGATGAATATTGATTAATGTACTTATTATTAAATTTTTTTTTTATATAAATAAAATGTAAAATATGCATGCAATTGCATTAAAATAGAGAAAAAAGAATATAGAGATCCATATCTGTCCCAGAAAAGGTCTAAAAATCCATATAAAAATAAAATACAGTTAAACCTCTCTGTAAGGGCCAACTGCCGTTCCATTGAAAATTGGCCTTAATGAGGGGTGGTCCTTGAATAGAGGTGACAAAAAAACCCGACTGAAATAAGGAAATCAAAACCTATATTGGTAAAAAAACTGTTTATTAACATTTTCAAACTCTATACATGATTGAAAAAAATTTTCTCTTGAAGTTTGTTCACTTTTCATAATTTTTTCGCAGACAGTTTTGGTTTCTAATGATTCTTTTACTTTATGTAACAAATTACTTAAATTTGCATCATTTAATAATGCCTTAGAATGAGATATTAGTTTATTTACTTCTGTTAGAGTTTCCTGACAGGTGTAAAAATCGTGTTTCAATATGCACTCACAGTTTTAAGAAATGTGGATTCAGTTTTTCTAGATAACGTGTTATCCTTTGTGTGCCCACAACAAAGGGTCAAGTTTCTCCTCCAACCCAATCCCTATAGGTTGAAAGGTCAAACAAAGTGTGAGGAACACCTGTTTGTCACACTTGTGGAACAGTTTGTAGTCCTTCATTGTGTTACTAAATCCTCCCCATCTCCCTCTGCCTTCTTTGTTGCAAGTACAGTTGTTTGCTGAACTCTTATCTTTTGGTTCACAGATTCAATACACCTGATTAGGGTTTAAGGCACATTTGAAAAAAAATGGCCTTTATGAGAGGTAGATGCGGCTCCTAATAGGAGTAAATTTAACATTATGTCTATGGTGAAAATTTTCGTTCCTAAAAATATTGGCCCTTAATAGAGGTGGCCCTTGAATAGGGATGGCCTTTAAAAGAAGTTTCACTGTATGAGCATAATTTTTTAAAACACAATGCTTTTCAATGCCGAGATTATGAATGTTATTCCCAAGCAGGCAAATTTTTGTAGCCTCGAGCACAAAGGGAGGATATTGTCCATTGCAGTGCATTTAGTAGAACTTCTTAACAATTTTAGAATACACGCACCGCACATACACACACATATATATATGTACAGTCGTGGAAAAAAAGTAAACACCCCCTACTAACTCCTCAACAAATTATCGTAGAAGAAAGTTACTGGTACCGAACGATTGAAAATGAAGTCTACTTTTAAATAATGTATATAAAATTTGCTTAGGGGCCATCTACATATTAAAACGAACCATAACTTCATTTTTTTCAATAGCAATACGCAATTTTGACAGCATAAATGAGCTCTACACCTTTCAATTAGCCCCAAATCAAATTTTTATGCCATTCGTACCATAAGTTTCCAAGAAATTAATTATTTTAAAACGAGCGTATTTTAAGGGCTGTATCCAAATTGAAATTCGGTATTCGATTGTTGACTGAGAGAGGCCCCTTCTTGATCAAGGCACCTTAAGTGCCACTCAATCAGTCAATGAAGCCTGCTAGATTACAGGAGAGCAGAAGAAATTTCAAAATATCTAGTCACTTCTATAATAAACGGCACCTTAAACCATAAATTTTCTGTTTAAGCATAATTTGAAAACTACTTGGAAGAAATATGTGAAATTTTGGATTTCCATAAAGCAGGACTTAATAAATCTAAATCCATCCAAACAATTGTAGGTTGCAATTCATAATTTTTTCGAATATTAATTTCATAATTCATAATTCATATCATAAAATTATAAAAATTGCAAATTCAGCGTATTTATGTTTGGGTATATTAGTATTATTGCTACACAAAATATTAGCACATTAGGAGTATAATTTCAGGAGATATAAATAAAAATACGAAAATATCATTTAACATTAGAAGCACTAAATTTTGAATGTTTATAATTCAAAAAATTATTATTAAAATGACTTGAAATTTGGTGTCTAGGTATGTTTGAACCGAAGTGTTGAAATATCTCGTTAAAATTGGGTACTGCTATTGAAAAAAAAAATGAAGTTTGGATTCGGTTTAATATGTAGATGGCCCCCTAAGCAAATTTTATATACATCATTTAAAAGCAGACATTTTTTCCAATCTTCGGTACCAGTAACTTTCGTCTACGAGAATTTGTTGAGGAGTTAGAAGGGGTGTTTACTTTTTTTTCCACGACTGTACGTATATACAGGATGCAATATGTTATCTATCGCCGACCTTTAATTTCACAACCGTTGGTCGTAGACATATAGTTCCATTTACAAAAACGTTTCAAATGAGGTAAATATTCATGCTGTGGCATTATTTAAAATCAAAAATCAATTTGATAAAAATTACGAAATTTAACTTGTTATACGGTCCCCCAGTCCCTATAGTTATATTTAGTAAAAGTTTACACATATCATAACAGATATAAAACAAAAAGTTTGACATCTGTACTACAAAAATTGACACAGTTATTAAATTTCAAAGTTTGAGATTTTTGCACATGATTTTGTCTTTCATTGAGGGATCTTTTAAAAGACGAATTAACATAATTCTAGATCAAAATCAGGGTGCAATGTCCTTTTTACGGCGGAGCCACTTTTGACCGGTATCGTCAGTACTTTTGAATGTTGTTCGACCCATAAAAGTTAGCTCAAATTTTTAGATGAAATAACCCTATTTGGTGATTCCCCGATTTGGTGATACCAGTTAAAGGCGGTTTCGTCGTAAAAAAGACATTGCACTCTGATTTTGATCTCGAATTACTTTAATTCATCTTTTAACTGATCCCGTAATGAAAGACAAAATCATGTGCAAAAATCTCAAACTTTGAAATTTAATAACTGGGTCAATTTTTGTAGTACAGATGTCAAACATTTTGTATTAGATCTGTTATGATATGAGTAAACTTTTACTAAATATAACTATACAGACTGGGGGACCGTATAAAAAGTTAGTTTTCGTAATTTTTATCAAATTGATTTTTTACTTTAAATAATGCCACTACTTGAATATTTAGCTCATTTGAAACGTTTTTGTAATTGGAACTATATGTCTACGACCAACGGTTGAGAAATTAAAGGTCGGCGATAAATAACATATCGCACCCTGCATATATATATATATATATATCTCTTAGAGAGAAGTTTTTTAAGAATTACCTCTTACAAAGCATTGAATAAGCGCAGTTATTTTTCTCATTTTTCCATTTGTGCTTTTAAATAAAAAGCGTCATGGAAAAGCTAATTAATGTGAAATTAAGAAAAGAAAGTTGAAAAGAGTATTAATATCGATTTCCAATGAGTTTGGATAGCTCGATCCTTTTTATAATTAACGTAGTAAGTAGTCAAAGTTTATTTGTGAACAAACCAATTGCTAGGGATCAATATATTGCCATTTTTCTAGGATGCCATACAAGATTATATGCAAACAAATGGATTTTACTTACAAACCTTTTTAAAGTTTTAGCGTATAAAAATATATGAAACATTATAATTAAAGTCTCCGAATTCTACATTTCGAATAAATCTTCGAAAGTAAAATGCGATCATTGTTGGCAAAAGACAATAAGAATATAAAGCACTAAAAAAAGCAACTAAAAGCCTTTTCGTGTTCTTTCCTGAAACACACCGAACAAAAATATCAGGCACAATTTAAAACAATATGATATTCAAAGTACCGATAATTTTAATATAATAGTGCATTTAGATTTCCAAAAATAGACGAAAATCCCCATTTATACCACTTTCGTTACGAGTAAACCTACTGTATGAAAAATAAGAGTGTTCTTCTGTGAAAAGACGCCCAACCACTATTCAGGGAAATACTCTTCGCAATATGCCACTTATTTAAGCTTTAAATATTGTGCTAATATTAATAATTTTATTTCGATTCGTGGAAATGAAAGAGCTTCAAGGAACTGCGGTGTTTATTGGATTCATTTTAAAATTTTCATTTGACAACATGTAATAGAACACTATTTTTAGAAAGTATATATCAATTCTTAGAACATCAAGATGTATGCAAAATAGATGTATTCATATTTAAGGATAAAATAGTGCGTATACAGAACTTTTAATATCAAAAATCTAACATCCGTATCAAAGAAACATTTTCCTGAAAGAAAAAGAGTAAAATAAGATGCTCCTCATCTTTTGAGATTGTTAAAAAAAAATAAATAAATAAATAAAAATGAAGTTTTAATTGGAAAATAAATTAAAATATAGAGCAGCGATTGATTCATTCGTGCCGTTGCTGGCTGTCATATAGGGTCTGTCCAGAAAGTAATGAGACTGATTCCATAAAATTTGTTTATGATAATTTTACAGACACTTAATATTCTTCAAAATAGCCTTCTCTTGCATTAATATACCGTTGCCAACGACTCTGCCACTCATTTATGCCCGCCTGAAAGTCTTCAACTTGAACACACGTTACGTTTTCTTGCTATTTTTCCAGATTGCCAAAACTATGACATTTTAAGCTGTATTTTAACCGAGGGAATAGAAAAAAGTCCGGCGGTGACAGATTGAGGCTGTACGGTGGTTGGGGCAGCGTTGTGACGCTGTGTTTTGCCAGGAACTAAGTCTCTTTGAAGGATGTGTTGGAAACAATTTGGCACAAATTTTCAGCATTTGAAGTTCTTCCGTGACGATTTGATGCACAATCGATTTTGTAAACCCCAACGGATCTGCAATCATTCGGACACGCATCCGGCGATCACAGTCCAACATAGCTTTAATTTTAGCCACATTGTCTAAAGTTCGAGAACTTGATGGACCCCCAGCTAGTATTTCGTCATCTAAGTCCTCTCTTCCGTCTTTGAAGGCTCTGTGCCACCTAAACATTTGAGCCTTAGACAAAGAATCCTTCCCGTAGGCTTCTTGTAACATGGCAAGCGTTCTAGTAGCCGATTTGTTTAGTAAAATACAAAACTTTATGGCGTATTGCTGCTCGATACTCCGCTGTATTCTGAAAACCTGGCACCACTTTCAAACACGTGTCTGCGACGAGAGACGTCACGAGAGATCCATGCGCTGCAAATGCAAAGGCTCAAGGCACACTCTGTAGTTCAGAGCCCCAACCGCACGTACCGCAAACAAATTTCGCCCCTTTGGCTTTCTGTTTGGCGCAAAAAATTCAGTCTCATTACTTCATGGACAGACCCTGTTTGTTACATTTGAGAGCTAAATACAAGCACTCAAGCTTAAGAGGCTACTTCACTCAAGCGAAAACACCCACTCGTTAATTATAATTCTATACGTGAAAAAGTTTTAAATATCTCGTTTGTATTTCCATATTTTTAAATGATTTTTTTGCATTGGATTGCCGAAGTCGACCTCCATAAAGGACCTTTTTAATTTTTTCGATTTTGTTTACATTTTTTTAGGCCACTTTCACTTTCGTAACAGGTTTCAAAAGTGAAAGTATGCTCAGAAAAACAAATGCGAGAAAATCTAAAAAGTAAAAAATGGCCTTTGCAGGGATCGACATTAGCTACCCAATGCGAAAAAAAAAAAAAAAAAAAAAAAAAAAAAAAAAAAAAAAAAAAAAAAACCTTTAAAAAATATCGAAATGCAAACGAGATATTAAAAAATAATCTTCCTATAAGATTAACATTATCGAGCTTGTGTTCTCGCTTAAGTAAAGTCCCATTTGAAGCCACTGCGTACATAGAAGCCCAAAATATTATTCGAACTCGATATCTCTTGACTTGTGTTCAGTGCTGTAGTTATTAGACTAGAAAGAAGTTTTGACAGGCGGCGGTTATTTTACTTAGAATCCAACTCAACTCAGGGTTTTATATAAGTGTGTAGCATCAAGTATGGCATATACTCAGAATACTACATAACATCCATTGGCATACTGTTCCTTTGCAAAGATGATATGGTTGTATCTGATAATAGTTAATTTTCGTTATTAATGTTCTTCTCGGGCCATCTCTTGATGCTACAAGTGGTACCGTTATAAAAGAAATTTATGTATTAAAAACTCAGAACTATATACAAGGTGCCAGATAAGTCTATTCACATTTTTAAAAATCCCTGCCGGCTTGGCCTATAGGCGCAGGTAGATTTTGAAGTAAAGTACTAATTTCAACAACAAAAACTAAATCATGATTAAAGATAGACCCATTTTAACAATTTAGTCTGGAAGCTTCTGAGGAGTTTTAATTATATATATATATATATAAGAGCTGATTTTATCAGAATCATGTTAAGGCGGTATTTAAAAAAAAAATGCTTAACAACTCGAAATTTTCTGACTCATTTCCAGATTCATTTTTAAAAGAGAAAACATGAATCTTTCTAGCGTGACTTTTGAAGAGATTTATAAACGACTTTTTTTTTTTTTTTTTTCTTCGTTCAATTAACTAGAACTAAAACTAAATCATGATTAGGGATAAATACACTTTAACAATTTTATCTGGAAGCTTCTGGGGAGTTTTAATTTTATTTTTTTTATAAGAGCTGGTTTTATCAGAATCATGTTAAGGCGGTATTAAAAAAAATACTATTCCATGCTCAACAAATCGAAATTTTCTCACAAATTTCCAGATTCATTTTTAAAAGAGAAAACACGAAACTTGCTGGCGTGGTTTTTGAAGAGATTTATAAGAGATCTGTTTTTTCTTTCGTTCAATTAACTAGAATTTGATTTATAAAGAATTATTTTCTCAGTAGGACAATGTTTTTCGTTTCCAGCACAATCGCTTCGGTAAATTCGGTTCAAAATGCCCACTTTGACATCATTTTTTGAAATATATTATTATAGTTATATATATAATTATATGTATAATATTATAAATATATATATAATATCAGGGTTCGTACGGGTACCGTTATTTTCAAGGACAATATCAGAAATTTTTTATAGGAAAATAAATCTAGTGTAAACGGACGAAATTTCGTCTTATTTCAGGAGCGATTTTCCATAAGGAAATACTGGTACCGAAGAATTTCTTAGTCATGAAATTCAAGCACGCGTACGAACCCTGTAATATTATGTATATAATATTATATATATAATATATAGTTTCTGAATAAGAAAACCTACCAATTGGATGCATTTGAGAGCAAAAATGAATTTAAAAATGAGTCACAAAATAAGCAGTTTGGATTTGAGTACATCCTTAATAGGATGATTTTTTTCTTCAACCGCTATGTACTTTTAATTTGTTTTTGCTGTAAGAATTGTTCCTATCAAAAACTTGTCAATATAAACGTTGTAGATAATATTAAGAAGACATATAACAAATTCATGCGGATTTTATATACTGTGAATTGACGAAGTTATAGATTTTTTTCTTTTTCAACACCTCCTTTTTGTTTTTATTTTTAATATTTTTTTCGGTACGAATTGTTCCTATTAAAAACTTGTCAATATAAAAGTTTTAGATAATATTAAGAAGATATATAATAAATTTAATTGGATTTGATATCTTGAGAATTGACGAAGTTATGAATTCTTTTCTCCCCAAATCCCTATTTTTTACGCCCCTTGAGCCCATTTTTTATTTTATCAAAAATTTGTCATACATAGATTTTTGGCACTTTTTTTTTAGAAGTAATAATAACTTTAAACTGATTCGAGATGTATTATAATTAAGAAGTTGTGGGTTTTTTTCGGTTTTCACAAACTCCCTCCCTATTCCCACCCCCTTTGTCCAATTTTGCATACTAACGAACTTGACCGAGATTTTATGCTCCTTGATTTTATGTATCAGTTTGGTAGAGATTTGTGCAGAATCATGAACGTTATCGCGTCCATAAAAAAGGGATTATATATATATGTGTGTGTGTGTGTGTGTGCGTGTGTAGATTTGCATATATATATATATATGTAGATCTGCAAACATTTTCAGCAATTCCAACATAGGGGAGATTGCAATAGGTAGTATTTCATACGAAATCTACCTAAATTCGATAATATTAAGATATTCCCTATCAAAGTGCATTTAGAACCATAAGACTAGCCTAAGTTTCAGATTTTTGTGTCGAAAGACAAAAATAGTTCACGCTTTCTTTTCTTTTCTTTTTGGCTACAGAAAATTGGCCAATTCTTATTGTGCACACCACATCCCGATTCGACAATTTGCTAATTTTTTCAACATTTTTTGTATTTGAAAGAACTTTGATTTTTTTTAACTATTTTGTTTTCTTTTTCTACGAAAATTAAAAAATATTATGGTGGAAACCGCACCCAAATCCAACTATTTGTTAAATTTTCACGAATTTTTGGAAATCTGAACGTACTTTTTAAAGCACTTTGAGCTATTTTTATTTCCATAAAATATGTGGCATTTTAACAAGTATCTTATTATGTAAATTTTACAAGTGTCAACGGTCTTAAGCGTCATTCTGTATTTTTAAATGCTTTATACAAATGAAATGCATAGGATTTATATAGTGGCATTTGTCAGTAATATGCAGTATAACTCCGTTTAAACTTTTTAAAGTTATTGCAAAATCTTCACACACAAAAAAAGTAGCTTCCATAAATATTTAACATTCCTAAATTATAGAAAATGTACTCAAATAAAACTAATTAAATTATATTTCCAATTTCCTTAATTTATTGTTTTAAGAGTCCAACAACAGACACACAGTCTAACATCTATTACCAAAAGTAGTTTTCAGTCTTAAATTAACAAAAAAAAACCCCCTTCAAATAAAGTTATTTATACCATGCTTTCTAATTTCTATAAATTATTGTAGATATTATAATTTATTGTAGCCTGTCAACCGAAACTGAATCTAATACACATTCTTTCTAAAAATCCTTTTAGCTCAAGAAAAGAAAAAATTCTCTTCAACTATTTATTGTCGAATGAACCATTCCACATAAAATAAAAATTCGCATACATAAATATTTAACATTCTTACACGAGGGGTAAAAAATGCTCTCTTGAAGCCACACACACTTAAAAGAAAACCTGTAAGTCTTTGCAATGTGCAGAAGCAAATAAAATCGAGCAGGAAGTTTTTCCACGTGGTTCAGCTCAGCAGAAGCAGTGCTAGTAAATCACTCTTCACCCAATTTTCTGTTCGTTTCATCTAAACTCTACCGAGAAGAACATTTTGGGCTAATATCTTACACATCCTTGGCCTTCGCTACAAGCGAAATGAAACTTGTATTCATATTCTAGTCACTGAAAATTTAATGATCTCTAAAGCGCTAAAGAGCAAAGCTATGAATAAAACAGAGTACCGCTTTTCTTTTACATATTTTTTTCTTTCTTTTTTATTCGTTGGAAGTCTGGCCTCTCATTTTTTATATAATAGAATTACCTTATGGAAAGTAAAATTAATTTATTGGGTTTGTCATGGTATGCATAGTATTACCGTAATTTCCGGCGTATAATCCGCGGATGAAACAATTTTGTTTTGACCCAGAAATTTTATTTAGTAATTGAAGCCAAATATTTACCGCGATCTAAGAAGTTACATTTTATATTTAAAAAATTCTGGGTCGAAAAATGATTGTTTGATCCGCGGATTATACGCCGGAAATTACGGTATATGTAATTTTTCCTTTATTATATTCTACATTATCTGTTATATTCTAGTTTAAATTATTATTTTATTATTAAATATTATAATTTTTTTCATCTTTCGTACTTTTTATTTTCTTTTTTGTTCAGTGAATATCTCTGGCTGGTATCCACATAACCCCGGTTTCTCTCTTTTTTTTCTGATAATAACATTATGTTATAGAAGAAATATTTTATTTATTGATTTTGTTTGGGATAGACGTCTGTTAAAAGATATTGCAAGCTACTAAACAATATTAAATGTATGAAAAAAATTAAAGCTCTATTTAAAGTGTCAAATTTTAAGGCTATTTTGTTTTTCCAGTTAAAATATTTAAAAAGTTATTTTTTGTTAATTTTCTTTTTCATATTTATAAAATATTCGATACTTTTTGACTGGTTTTTCTTACTTCGACGTTTTGGGTAATTAGTACATATCTTTGGCCTCCACTACATACGAAGCGAAACTCGCATTCATATTCTAGCCACTGAAAATTTAATGATCTCCAAAGCGCTAAAGCGCAAAGTGCTGCTCTTCTTTTACGTATTATTTCTTTGCACTTTTTATTCACTAGAAGTCTGGCTTTTCCTTTCTTCTTAGAACAACATTACGTTATGTAAAAGTAACATTACGTAAAAGTTTATTTATTGGATTTGTTTAAGAAAGCTTTTGTCAGGAGAGATTGCAAGGTATGGAATCAGACATTTTTTCCAAAAGAGATTTTTGCTATTTCGGAGAGAAAGGGGTTGTAGGGTTCAGGGGGATTTGTGATTATAGAAAATTAATAAGCATAAAATTAAATATCTGCCAGGGGAGGAGGAGCTTTCGATTCTCCGGCGTTGAATGTCCTCAGGGGCTACCTGGTGAATTCATAATTGTATAAAAGAGTACTAAATGTTTGAAAAAAATTAAGCTACATTAGAATTGTCAACATTTAAGGATTTTTTTTTTAGTATCTAAACTCGCTGAGAACAAAATTTTGAGCCAATATCCCACATAACATTGGCTTTCACCGTATGCGAAGTGAAACTTGCTTTCATATTTTACCCACTGAAAATTTAATGATCTCTAAAGCACTAAAGTGCAAAGTGTTGCTCTTTGTTGACATATTATATCTTTGCCATTTTTATTTGCTTGATGTCTGGTCTTTCTTTTTTTTTATAACATTATGTTATGAGAAGTAAGGGTTTATTTATTAAGTTTATTTCGAAAAAGCCTTTGTCAAGAGAGTTTGCAAGCTACGAAAATTGTTTGAAAACTTCAAGTTACATATAAACTGTGAAACATTTAGGATATTTGTTCTTGTAATAACATTAAAAATGCTAATTTTCTTTTCTTAACTATAAAATAAACATTTTTAAAAAGTTGACTAGTGTTTTTTGGCTTAAGCTAACTTGGATAAATTGTAATTTAAGAATCAACACAAATTGTTTGAGATAAATATAAACAATCAACATGTCTTTTCTACTGCAGGGAAAAAAACTAGTTAAAAGAACAAAAAATAGTTGTGTGAACTAAATTTTTTGGATATAACCCATCCACAATATTTCGTTGGACTGACCAAATGTTGGTTATGCTGACCAAATTATTTTGTTAGCCCAATAAAATTATATTAAACTAAAAAATTCACTTGTCAGTCCAACCAAATATTTGAATTGTCATGGTATGCATAGTATTACCGTAATTTCCGGCGTATAATCCGCGGATCAAACATTTTATTATTCATTGTAATATGTTATTATGTCAATATGTTATATGTTAATTTATTGTCATTGTAATATCTTTCGTTCTTTCAACAGAATTGTTTTTTCCGCGTGAAACGATATTTAAAAGACTTTTTTATTCTCATTTATAAAATAAATGATTTCAAAAGTTGAAACGCGTTTTGATTATACGATAATTTTTGCAGTATTATCATGACGGAACCTTTTTCAAGAAGATTTTTATATGATATGGTGACCAGTATTTTCGTTTTATGTAAAAAAAAATTCTTTGAATAAATGCACAAACAGTGCATAAAAGCAAATTTTTGAACTTCTAATCCAATTTCCTTATTTTTGTTTTAATTTTGGGCAGAAGGAAAAAAAAAAAAAAAAAAAAAACAAACGAACCCTAAATAAAATTTTTGATAATTGTAAGATTATCTGAATAAATATAAAAACAAAGTAAACATTTCATTAAAAATTCATGAGTAACACAAACATTATGTCATTTTTAATTGCTTATTTCATTTCTAAAGTTACGTATGCGCATAAAACCTACTGACATCCTTGCCGGGGCGCGACAGCACTATCCAGCGCCTGTGTGCAAAATTTCAGTTGGCGCCCTATATCGCCGCCCCCCCCCCCAACCCCCGAAAATAAAAATTTATAAAAAAAATTTCATGAATATAAAGTTTTTTGAACCAGAATATTACTTAAAAAAATGTTTCTTGATTTTATAGGGTTTCTATTTTATTTCATATATTAAACAAAATTTCTGGTTCCAAATATTTAAATTATTTGGAAAATAAGGAAGGTTCGCAGATATGTAAATAAAATTTGAAACACAGTAAAGCCTGTGAAAATAAAACCTTTCTGTATCAGAATCCTGCATTAAAGATAAAATTGCATTATCCCTCAGAAAATAATACAATACAATAATAAGAGATTACATCCATACTAATAAAATAAAGTGGTTTGTCATCTCTAATTTGCATATCGATATTAATAAAAGAAAGACGTTTGCATTTATACTGCATGTGTTAGCGATGGGCAAGAAAATCTACCGAACTTAGAGGTCTGAAAATTTGGAAAAGGATAGACGATTGCAGGTTTAAATGCACTTGAGGCTCAGCTTTTTCATTTTTCCGATTCCACTCGTATCTTTCGTTACTCTTTGAAAAAACCTTTTTATTTAGCCATGATTCGAGTCAGTTTTCAATTTTTTCCGTTTTTCTGAAGTTTCAAAATTAAAAAACCCTATTAATACATTCTTGGTATTTTTCCGAAACTAACGATGTCTCTGGTGTGAAAAATATTAATATTTACTATTTTAAAAAAATCTTTAAGTCATTTCAAAGATTCGCCAGAGATGTTTTTTCTCCCAGTGCAAGTTTGCTCAAGATACCGTTTCCCGTCTCAGCGATACGTGCTTGAGCTTTGAATATCATTTCGCGTTATAAAAAAGTGAGGGGTGGTACGCATTTTTATTATTTATGTTTTTCACGAAGATTTTGTCAGAATTGAAAGTTTTAGATATTTAAATGCCAGAAATTAAATACAAATTCGAGGTTCGCTTGAAAAATCAGAGCATGGATATCACCCCTGGTGTATGCTGCAGCAGGTAATAGAGCCCTCAACTTAGCTACGTTTGGATAAATTTTCATTTAAAAATGAAAAACCATACAAATCCGAGCTTGTACCCTACCGACGGCAGTGCAGCTGACAATATTAAGCTCGTTTGGAAAGATTTTTGTTTAAAAAATTTAAAATCAAAACAAACCGGACAGTGCATTGCACGTCCGGTGTATATACTGCTGAAGTCACTGCGCCCCCTCCGTATTTCTGAGTTCGTTTGGAAAAAATTTCGTTTTAAAATATAAAATCAGCCAACATTTAATTTTAGACTATTTAAGGTTATTATAATTTGCAATGCCGGCAGATCGGTTAGTAGAGTATAAGCACGGAAATTCAAAACTCTTTTTTTACAAGTCTATATTTTCCGTTCATAATACAGCGATCATGGTAGTTCCTAACTTATTTATGGCTAAATTGGACTTTTCTTTTTGCCTCTCTAGTCTATGAAGCGTGTAAGGTTATATGTAAAGCTAATAAGTGCTCATATTTCAATACTTTCAACTTCATGTTTTGTATTAAAATGAACAAATTGCAGTTCTTTTCATTCAGAATTATCACAGTCTTTTATTCAGTATGTGATTAGACACACGAGCGTACGAAGGGTGTGCAGGAAAGGCCGCTTCTCTCAATCTTTGAAAAGTATGAATTTATGGCCAAATTCAGCCAATTTTCACCATACCCTCCCCATTAACAAAAATTCTATTGCCGCCATGATGATGGATCCAGAGTACACAATAATTATATGGATAAAAAGTATTTGTTCTGCTCGGAGGCCTATGGTCCGAAAACCCCACACAATTTTTGCCCAATACATAATAGTTTTTACAGAAGTGATCATTTGTAGGAGCGCCGAGAAAGTATATTGATTCGACCGCCTAAAGTAGACCTTACTCTAGGAGCGCAAAACTCACAGAGTGTTAAACCTACGAAACGGAATGCCAAAACTTTCACAAACGGCTGATGCTTCCTTTTACCAATTAAAATTTTCTCCATAGCTGACGTCACTCTCTCCAATCTAAAATCTCTACATTGAACAGCACACTCATACAAGCTCTGGTTTTATATTGTTTTTGTATTCAGGGTAAAGGTCTACGCGGCCCGGAAAAATGAAGACAAACTTTCAAACGTGTCGAGCCGAGACGGCAGAATAAAGACAAATTTTTTAACAGCCAGGCCGATAAAAAAAAAAAAGAAAAAAAACGGGCCGGGCCGAAAAAAAATTAAACGGGCCAGCCGAGCCGATAGAAAAAAATAAGCGAGCCGAACGGCCCGATAGATAATTTAAACGAAGCCGATAAAATATGAATTTTTCAAATGGATATGACTATGAATAAGTATAATGATGCTGATTTGACATAACATGTGCAGCGTAGAGATCGGCATCGGACAGCTACATCGTACCTGACACCGGGCTTAATTTTTTAGCTGACTCGGGCCGGTTTGAGGCTTACATTTTTCTTCTACATACTTGAGCCGGGCATGAATTGGACTTACTTGTTTCCAGGATGTGTGGGCAAGCAATATATTTTGTAAAAATAGTAATAGGGATAATGAACTTCTGTTAACGGAATCATTGCAAATAACCTTAATAAATGACAGAGAAATATTTTCAAAAATCTACATTTTATAATGCAACTTCAAAAGTTATGATGCTTTTAACCCTCTTTTTTTTTAGGGTTTCGTTCATCTGACGAAACCCTATTCGTCTCGCTCCTTTGTCTGTCTGTCTGTCTGTCTGTCCGTCCGTCTGTCCGTCACAGAGCCCGTTCTCAGAAACTATACATGTTGGAGACTTGAAATTTTGAGTACTTATAGCTGAACACCTCATATGAAACGACAAATCCTAAAATTTTGAAAAAGTCTTAAGTTTAACCCCTTGGGCTCCCACATGTGTATTTCAAACAATTCTTTCTAAGTCAGCCCGTAATAAGGTTGGAGCCATGAAATTCCGCATACTTATAGCTGAATACCTGAGACAACAAGACAAATCATATAATTTTGAAAAAAGTTTTATATTTAACCCTTTGGGCTCCAACTTGTGTTTTTTAAGCAATTTTTTTCTAACAGAGACCCTAATTAAGTTAGAGACATGGAATTTTGAGTTATTATAGTTAAACACATGAGCCCACACAACAAATCATAAAACTTTGAAAAAGTGCTATATTTAACACTTTGGGCTCAAATTTGTGTATTTTCAGCAATCCTTTATAACAGAATTCTTAATCAAATTGAAGGAATGCAATTTTGTATTCTGATAGCTAAACTCCTCAGATGCCACGGCAAATAATAAATTTCGAAAAAGTTTTTTGTTTAACCCTTTGGAGTCCAGCTTGTGTATTTTAAGCAATTCATTTTAACAGAGTCCCTAAGTGAATTGGGGAGTTGAAATTTCGCATACTTTTAGCTGAACGCCTCAGATCACACTCCAAATAATAATTTCGAAAAAGTTTTACATTTAACCCTTTGGACTCCAGCTTGTGTGTTTTAAGCAATTCTTTCTAAATGAGCCCCATAATTAAGTTGGTGACATGAAATTTTGCATACTTATAGCTGAACACTTCAGATCACACGACAAATAATAAACTTCGAAAAACGTTTTATATTTAACCCTTTGGACTCCAGCTTGTGTATTTGAAGCAATTCTTTCAAACTGAGCCCATAATTAAATTGGAGATTTGAAATTTTGCATACTTATAGCAGAACAACTGAGGCCAGGCGACAGATCATAAAATCTTGAAAAAGTCTTACATTTAACCCTTTGAGCTCCCACATATATATTTTAAGCAATTCTTTCTAAATGAGCGCCATAATTAAGTTGGAGACATGAAATTTTGCATACTTATAGCTGAACACTTCAGATCACACGACAAATAATAAACTTCGAAAACGTTTTATATTTAACCCTTTGGACTCCAGCTTGTGTTTTTTAGTCAATTCTTTCTAACTGAGCCCCTAATTAAATTGGAGACATGAAATTTTGCATACTTATAGCTGAACGCGTCAGATCATAAGACAAAATATGAATTTTTGAGAAAGTCTTATAATTAACCCTTTGGGCTTCAACTTCTGTATTATAAGCAATTATTTGTAACTGAGCCCTAATTAAGCTGGGGATATGAAATTTTGCATACTTATAGTTGAACACTTGTGATCACACGGAAATGATAATTTTTTCAAAAAGTCTTATATTATTGACTCCTCTGGGCTCTAACTTGTGTTTTTTAAGCATTTTTTCTAATTTAGCAGCTAATTAAGCTACAGCGAGCTAGTTTCAGTTGAAGGCTCCGGGAGGGGGTGGGGTCAATTGTTCCCCAAGCCCCTCATCTGATATATCATTTGACGAACCTTCGGCCACTCTTTCATTTTATGCACAATAGCCTTTCATATTTTATTTCCACTTGGCCAGGAGGGCTTTCCTATTTTAAGTTTTATGGGTCCAATTTCCTCGACTAATATAAGTGCGAACAGGTTCTAAAATGGAGTTTTGTCGGGCAGACGTTTGTTTAGAATAGAATGCACTCTCTATTTGCGAATTGTGGAGCTAACAGATTTTGCAAAAGGATAGTGTTTTGAAAGAAATATTAAACGAAACCCTCTGTGCGATCTGTGATCACACTTACCCACTTGTTTTCTTTTCTTAACTATAAAATAAACATTTTTAAAAAGTTGACTTGTGTTTTTTGGCTTAAGCTAACTTGGATAAATTGTAATTTAAGAATCAACACAAATTGTTTGAGATAAATATAAACAATCAACATGTCTTTTCTACTGCAGGGAAAAAAACTAGTTAAAAGAACAAAAAATAGTTGTGTGAACTAAATTTTTTGGATATAACCCATCCACAATATTTCGTTGGGCTGACCAAATGTTGGTTATGCTGACAAAATTATTTTGTTAGCCCAATAAAATTATATTAAACTAAAAAATTCACTTGTCAGTCCAACGAAATATTTGATTGGGTCTATCTTTCGTTCTTTCAACCGAATGGTTTTTTCCGCGTGAAACGATATTTAAAAGACTTTTTTATTCTCATCTATAAAATAAATAATTTCAAAAGTTGAAACGCGTTTTGAGTATACGATAATTTTTGCAGTATTATCATGGCGGAAACTTTTTCAAGAAGATTTTTATATGATATGGTGACCAGGATTTTCGTTTTAAGTAAAAAAAAAAATCTTTGAATAAATGCACAAACAGTGCGTAAAAGCAAATTTTTGAACTTCTAATCCAATTTTCTTATTTTTGTTTTAATTTTGGGCAGAAGGAAAAAAAAACCCAGAGGAACCCTAAATAAAATTTTTGATAATTGTAAGATTATCTGAATAAATATAAAAACAATGTAAACATTTCATTAAAAATTCATGAGTAGCACAAACATTATGTCAGTTTTAATTGCTTATTTCATTTCTAAAGTAACGTATGCGCATAAAACCTACTGACATCCTTGCAGGGGCGCGCCAGCACTATCCAGCGCCTGTGTGCAGAATTTCAGTTGGCGCCCTATATCGCCCCCCCCCCCCCCCGAAAATAAAACTTTATAAAAAAAAATTTCATGAATATAAATTTTTTTGAACCAGAATATTAATTACAAGAAAATCTACCGAACTTAGAGGTCTGAAAATTTGGAAAAGGACAGACGATTGCAGGTTCAAATGCACTTGAGGCTCAGCTTTTTCATTTTTCCGATTCCACTCGTATCTTTCGTTACTCTTTCAAAAAATCTTTTTATTTAGCCATGATTCGGGACAGTTTTCAAGTTTTTCCGTTTTTCTGAAGTTTCAAAATTAAAAAAAAAAAACCCCTATTAATGCATTCTTGGTATTTTTCCGAATCTAACGATGTCTCTGGTGTGAAAAATATTAATATTTACTATTTAAAAAAAATCTTTAAGTCATTTCAAGGATTCGCCAGAGATGATTTTTCTGTCAGTGCAAGTTTGCTCAAGATACCGTTTCCCGTCTCAGCGATACGTGCTTGAGCTTTGAATATCATTTCGCGTTATAAAAAAGTGAGGGGGTGGTACGCATTTTTATTATTTATGTTTTTCACGAAGATTTTGTCAGAATTGAAAGTTTTAGATATTTAAATGCCAGAAATTAAATACAAATTCGAGGTTCGCTTGAAAAATCAGACCGGAGCATGGATATAACCCCCCGTGTATGCTGCAGCAGGTTTTAGAGCCCTCAACTTGAGTTACGTTTGGATAAATTTTCATTTAAAAATGAAAAACCATGCAAATCCGAGCTTGTACCCTACCGACGGCAGTGCAGCTGACAATATTAAGCTCGTTTGGAAAGATTTTCGTTTAAAAATTTAAAATCAAAACAAACCGGACAGTGCATTGCACGTCCGGTGTATATACTGCTGAATTCACTGCGCCCCCTCCGTATTTCTGAGTTCGTTTGGAAAAAATTTCGTTTAAAAATATAAAATCAGCCAGCATTTGATTTTAGACTATTTAAGGTTATTATAATTTGCAATGCCGGCGGATCGGTTAGTAGAGTATAAGCACGGAAATTCAAAACTCTTTTTTTACGAGTTTTTTAACAGCCAGGCCGATAAAAAAAAAAAAAGAAAAAAAAAACGGGCCGGGCCGAAAAAAAATGAAACGGGCCAGCCGAGCCGATAGAAAAAAATAAGCCATCCGAACGGCCCGATAGATAATTTAAACGAAGCCGATAAAATATGACTTTTTCCAATGGATATGACTATGAATAAGTATAAAAATGCTGATTTGACATAACATGTGCAGCGTAGAGATCGGCATCGGACAGCTACATCGTACCTGACACCGGGCTTAATTTTTCAGCTGACTCGGGCCGGTTTGAGGCTTACATTTTTCTTTTACATACTTGAGCCGGGCATGAATTGGAGTTAATTGTTTCCAGGATGTGTCCGGCAAGCAATATATTTTGTAAAAATAGTAATAGGGATAATGAACTTCTGTTAACGGAATCATTGTAAATAACCTTAATAAATGACAGAGAAATATTTTCAAAAATCTACTTTTTATAATGCAACTTCAAAAGTTATGATGCTTTTAACCCTCTTTTTTTTTAAATTCTAAACTACATTAATTTTTTCAATGAATATTTATTTGAATGTTGAAAAGTCTAAGAGCCTAATGTTACTATGGTGTAATTTCTCTCTTGGGAACACATAGAAATCTAACATTTCTTCAAAATATGTATGTCGTATTCTTTAAAAATATTTTAATTGTATGTTAAGAAAAATTGGAATATTTGTAGACATTGTATCGGGCCGGGCCTGGCCTGATTTAATTTATTTTTGAACAGGCTAGGCCGGGCCTGTTTTCACTGATTTTTGTGCAGACCGGGTCACAAACTGCGAAAATATAAACGGATCGGGTCCTGTCCTGGAAATTCCGGGCTGTAATTCAAGGCTGTCCAACGCGTCTCCCGCGGGCGCTATGGTGACGCACTTTGAAGGTTTTCTTGGCGCCCATTCGAATCTTTCCTCTTAGTAGGTATTTTCTAAATTAAACATGCCCTTTAAAGTATACTTTGTTTAAAATCAATAATATATGAATGGGGTTCTTTTAATTGTTACCAATGACCGTTAATATTTATTGTTAATTATATTATTTTATTAATTTGTTATTTAGTGATTATAAGTTTTATGACCCTTTCATTTTCAAAACTTTTGAGATAGGTTGGCTTTCTGAAAAATGTAATTTTAAATTTACTATACTTTATATTATTTCTACAAATTATTTTTAAATAGCGTTTCTAAGTCGTAGGGGACTTATGGCTATCACTGTGAGATGTACATTGCATCATATAAGACGCTTGTGACGTGTAAGCCTACCACTATTCGTGACCTGATTATCACAGGGGACATTTTTACCAGTATTTTTCGAATAGTAATTGTCATCTTATTTACGACAGGTAACTCTGCAATAAGGAGAAGATTGCTATTTAAAAATGGAAAAGAAGCCAGCAGAATTTACCCTCTCTGGTAATAAAACTGTACTATAATTTACCACTGCTACAGTGAGATAATGGTATTGCATGTTTTCAGCCATGTGAATTTTGGCGCCTTTCATTGTTTGCAACTACATGAGGTGTGCCTCACTTTATTGAAAGGTTGGACATGTCTACGTCTAAATCCCTTATTAGGTGACTCAAAAGCAGAATAAAACGAAATAAATAAATAATAAAAAGAATTAAATATCTATTAAAAAAAAAAAAAGTTTGTCTCTGGTAAATCTATATAACATAATTAAGATGTCAAGAAAATTTAATACATTTTAGTTTAATTAAATTAAGGATTTTTTTAAAGAATTTGCTTCTCAACTGAAATCTCTGGCGCGTTTATTCCTTCGGCGCCTGTGTGCGCCGCACACTTTGCACACTGGGTCGGGGCGCCTCTGCATCCTTGCAGTGAAGAGAACGTTTAAAACATTAACTTTTATGTAGACAGTGGGATTGAGTACGATATAGGTATTTCATTATATTATAAATATACAGGGTGTTTCATAAAAGATGGTCAAAACTTTTAGAGGTAATAGCACCCATCAAAACAAACAATTTTCACCAAAGAATATATGGTCGGAATTAAAGTGCAAAGGTGCTAGAGGTACCCAAAGGAGTCATTCAGTCATTAAATAAGATAAATTTTAAAATTTCAAAAAGGTGGTGCTAAACAAGAAATATGAATTTTAAAATAGTAGCCCACTGGCAACACTGGAAAAGTTGTTATGCGAGGCAAAAACAAGTAAAGAACGAATAAGTGACAAAAGCAAGGTGGGAAACCCCTCTCCGTACAATCGTTGAGTTTCTGAGCCATTCCCATTTACAATTTCATAAATGAAACGCATATCATCTTTTTCCCTATTAGTGAAGGGCAACATCTTCCATTATATTCCTTAATGCGATTGACAGTTGCACACTCTGATCAGCAGCTTTTATGTATCAATCGAGGCGAAATTTTGATTACGCGTTCTTCTTCTTCGCCATATCACATTTTCATACTATTAATGTCATTCTTCTCCCGATAACTCCCAATAGGAATGAGCTTTAACGTTTGCGTGGTCCAAGTCAGTGTTGAGAGTGGACTACTTTTTTTAACCCTTAAATGCGTGAATTTTTATTTTGCTTCGAAAAAATTATATATGATTCTCTGAAAGGTTTATTACAGAGGAAAAATAATCGAAAAAAATCAGAGATACATTTTTCATATAATACGTCAATCTTTTCTTCTGCTGCACATTTGCAATACAAGTATAAACAACTGTCGTGTGACTGTTTTATGCTAAAATATTGCAAATTAGTAAATATTTTAATAAGTATGTCTCCAAATACCTTATTTTAAATTGTTATTTATTTTATAAAACTTAACCTTTAACCCTTTCATTCCCATGACATAAAACTTTCTATAAATTACATAGTTCAGAGAATCTGACATTACACCAGAGAGTTTCAATGGTTAATTTCGCTTTATTTAAATACGGAATGTTTGTTATTAATTAAAGCAAATATTGCTATTTTAAATTTCTGGTGTTAATTAAGTATATGCGAATAAAAAAATCTATTAAATTCAAAACACTGTTGTTTGCATATATGCAAAGCTGCGCACTAAAGGGTTAAATTCAAATTTTTTGATTGCCACCAGTTTTTTAAAATTTATAATCCGGCTTGTTTGCACCTTATTTAATCTGTAATTAAATAAGGCGAATTTTGCTATTTAAAAAAAAAATGGTGGCAATCAATAAATCTGAATTTTAAAAAAGTATCTCACTGGCAACACTGGACCAAGTTTCCAAATGAGCCAGCACCTTGTCGTTTTATTTCCGACCATGCATTATTTGATGAAAGTTGGTTGTTTGGATGTGTACTATCACCTCTTAAAGTTTTGCTCATCTTTTATGAAATACCCCGTATAATAAACAACCTTTTGCTTGTGTCACTATTCAGCGTTTGCTTCATCTCCCACTTCAATTTTACTTGTATTAAACCCTTGAAGGACGGTGGGATATTTTATCTTAATTTTAATACCCAAATGACACAGTGGCATCATAATTTTGATATAAAATTTTCCTTTTGTAAAGTTCGACAAAAAATGCTTTTACTTATTTGTGAATAAATTTGTCCGTAAATCCTAGAGCCATTCTATCACTTTACATGTGAACAACATTGCTACTGAAAGGGTTAAGGTGATCCGGAACAAATCTTCTTTTTAATCTGTAATTTTGTACTTATTTTTCCCCTTTCAAATTTATATTCATATGTACTATAGTCTTTTTTAACCCCTGAATTCTCGCTCCTGTGATATTCACGGGCTGTGTCTTTTACTCAGATTGTTTTACTCCCACCAGTTTTATAAAATAGTGCAATTGGCTTTATTCTGGTATCATTTTACCAGTCATTAAATAATGGGAATATTTCTTTTTTAAAATAATGGTGCCAATGAGCATTTTGAACTTTTAAACCGTAATTTAAAGCGACCGTTAAGGGGTTAAATGTAAATTCTTTTCATACAATTTAAATTAATTTTTTTAAATGAAAAAAATATTCTTTTCAGGCATATTTAAGAATTGATATATCTTGAGAAAACATAAATTTTTTTTGTATATATTTTTCTCTTTTGATACGGAAATTAAAATTCCGCAAAATATTTACTCAAACAAATCCAGTTTTTAGAGAAGAAATAAGTTATTTTTTACGAGTACTTTTACTACGAAAATAGTATTTTCAAAGTTTTCTTTAACAAAAAATAACCTACTAGGAATTTTTTAAATTTTGAATCGTCAATTTAACGTTCAAAGGAAAGAGATAAGGAGAGACTATTGTTGTATTTATTTTATAAATTTTATATTGATTTATTAATAATTTGTACTACATAGCAATTCTATGATTTCACTATATGGTCTTTAATTATTGTACTAATTTGTATGCTTAGGTAATAATAAATATGTAGCATTTTAACAACTTATTTTCCATAAGAATACAGACAATTTCATAATTTGAAAATTCTATTACATATTTGTTCGTACCCTATTTGTTAATCAGTGTTAAATGGAATGTAATACAAAATCAATACAAAAAACCCTTAACGGGTTAAAAGTTTGTGACGCAGCACTTTATCTTATTGCTATAAGAATTTTAAATATCAAACTTAAAAATAATGATATCAAATTTTAAGTGATGCTATGCTATTAATTAATGTATATGTATACATGCATTTATATTATTTATTTCATAATTTTATTTTTGTTTTATTTATAACTGCATGTGTAAGAATTATGTTAAATTTAAAAGGATGTATAAAAATTTATTCATTGATGCTTTATCATTCACATCTTTCATAAATTCAAAATACGAGTTTTAAAAGATATAATATCAAAATTTAAATGACGCCCTGATGTAGCTTTAAACAATGTTTTAAAATTCAATTTCAGTTGTTTTCGGTTTGGCTAAATATATATACACATGTAACCAAAACTTTTAATTTACCAATACACTGTTAAAAATATCACTCTCACTGAACCTATACAATGCACTGCAATGTATTTATATGAAAAAAAATTGATTTATCTTTTGTGCCACGCTATCCAAAATCAAAAGTAAAATTTATGTAAATGATTTTTGTGCGTCATATTATCCATTTGCATACATTTCTTTTAGTTTGGATACAATGACGCACAGAAATCATTTACATAAATTTTACTTTTGATTTTAGATAGCGTGGCGCAAAAGATAAATCAATTTTTTTCATATAAATACATTGCAGTGCATTGTAATATAGGTTCAGTGAGAGTGATATTTTTAACAGTGTATATATATACATATATACACTGAATTTTATTGGACTACCTGGTGTACATATGTATATATATATATATATATATTACGTTTAACATATTTTTTCTGATTATACACTAATAAAACAAAAAACCAATTTTATATTTAAAAAAATATATCAATTCTATCAATTATATATCAAATATCTAAGACAGTTTTGAAATATATTAAAAACGGTACTTATTCGTATCATCGGCACGGGTTAATCTAGGGCTCACATTCAATCCGTTTTTAAAAACCACTTTTTTTCAAAGCAAAATCTTCTTTTATGAATTCCGTAGAAACTGACTTGGAAGCGTGTTTTTCTTGCAATTGTTGGGAAAGCCTACCAGGAATTTTTTTAATAAAATATACTGCTTTTCAAAAAACGGACCAGTGTGAGCTCTGTTAATAGCTAAAGATTTTATTAACCCTCCTGCCGCGGGCGACTATTTCAGTGGATTACTTTTTTAAATTAAGATTGTTTGATTTCCACCACTTTTTTTGAAGTAGAAATAGTCACTTTGTTTAATTACAGATTAAATAATGCAAGAATAAGCCAAATTATACGTATTTAAAAAAGTGGTGGGATCAAGCAATCTCAATTTTTAAAAAGTAGCCCCCTGGAACTCTAAAATAGCGTTTCCCGCAGCTGGAGTTAATTATTGAAGCCTTTTGTATTCTGATTATTTCAGTGTTGGTTCGATCTGTTAAATTTATGTTTTATGTATCTATTTATTTATTTAATATAATTAAGTTATAATTTCATTTAGGAAAAACAGAAATCCAGTGCTGAAATTCTTACATTGTTTTCAGTGCAAAATGTTTAATCTTCAGTGATCGAACTGCACGCGATACAGATATATATATTTAAAAAAAAATCATGTCTAAAAATTATTTTAAAAGTCGTAAAAAATTACAGATTGAGGTACACTTTTCAAACGACCTGTATTTTAAATTAATTTTTCTCGGTATTTGGAAGTGTCAATATTGAAATTGTTAGATGTTCAGAAATTAATTTGTTTCAGAATAGCGAAATATTATTCGTTAGGTCGTTGCCATCGTCAATATGATTTCAGTGTTACTCACGGACAGATTTTTGCTTTATAATATAGAATTTTAGGAATGTCAATGTTCGTGAACAGAACTTAAGCAATATTACATTTAGGAAAATGCCAACCAAAAACTTAATGTAGCAAAATACAAACATTCTTTACTAATTTTATCATTTGTTTCATTTTTTAACACTACAGTACATGACATTTAATAATATGAAAAATAAATAATATGATTCGAAAAATGAAACGCCTTCCAAGTTGTTCCAGCTTTACTTATATTTGCCAGTTTATCACGATTTGCATGCGCGGTAGAAAACAGAAATGGTTCTTGATCTAGCAAGAAAGCTTACAAAATATAACGTTTTTCAACTTATCAACGATTTCGTAATGCGTTCATTTATCCTCGAAAACCGATAGATTTGCGAGATTTAAAGAGGCATTTCTGGAATAATTTTGCTTTACTGTCCGTAATTATTGAACACGTTTCCAAGTTGTTTTTATCGTGTATTAATCGGTTTTCTCCACCCAGAATATCAGTTTTCGGGATGTTATCAAATCTCAAGTAAACATTTTAATAAAAAACACAGAAACATGCTAAGTTACCAACATTTACATGAGCAATAAATTTAATATTGTTTTTTCACTCTTCCATATATAAATTCTGTTACAGAACAGAAACATTTACATGAGAATTTATAGCATACGCAAAAAAAAAAAAAAAAAAAAAAAAAAAAAAAAAAAAGATATTTGGGGCTAAGGCAAGTGATTATGAACACAATCTGTAAATATTTCTCAGAAACTTTTCCCAAAAATTACTGGTATAAAAAGGGACTTTTGTTTCAGAAATGTGTCTTTATATCTCGGAAATCTACTGGTTTCTGTGGTTTCGATGGATAAAAACAATCGCTTTTCTGAATCGTGGGTATCTCGAACAGTGTATATTATAGATGAAACAGCACCGAAAAACTTTCGAGCAAACACAATTAAATAAGAAAACTTTGTATAAATCCCCATAAAAATATAAAAACATACAGGATGCGTTTCGCGCTGGAACCCATAACAGCCCGTTATAAGCCAAAGTAAACCGCTGCCATCGAAATACTCAAGGCCAGAGGACACGAGTGTGACGTCATCACTAATCGATCGACCTCACTAGTGTTGGAATTCACAGAGGAAAATTTTGAATAGCAATTTTCTTTTATTTTATTTGTGGAATATATATCATCTTATAAAACAATAATAACTATTTAAACTTACTGGTGAGAATTTGGAATCCCTAAATAAAAATTCAGCCAGATGCGGTACACTGTGCATTCCGCATGTGGCTGAATTTTTATTAAGGGATTCCGAATTCTCACCAGTATAGTAGTTATTTTTGTGTTATAAAATTATATATATTCCACCAAAAAAAAAAAAAAAAAAAAATTGCTATTCAAAAAATTCTGGTTTGCGTTCTAACACTAGAGAGAAGTCGGTCGATTAGTGATGACGTCACAGTCGTGTCCTCTGGCCTTGAGTATTTCGATGGCAGCTAGTAAACATGTGTCCGTAAGGGGACAAGGTCACAAATGAACTGAAAGGTAGAGAGTAGAGCTTATAAAGAATGCGTCAGGCGTCGCTAGCTGAAACGTAAACACCAATCACGAAGGAGCACATGCAGAAGAGAAAAGTGTTTCCAAAAGACAAAAATAAAATAATATAAAAGATGTAAATTAAAATAAATAAATAAGTAAGTAAAGTAAGAAAATCAAAAGAAAGAAAAGATATATATATATATTTGAACAAAATAAAATGAAAAGAGAGCCTTGTCCCCTCACGGGCACGTGTTTACATCGGTTGATGACGGGCTGTTATAGTTTTCAGCAGGAAACGCGTTCTGTGTGATTTTATATTTTTATGGTGATTGATAAAATGTTTTCATAGTTAATAATGCATAAAATATATTTTCATACACCTTCTTTCTAAATTAAGAAACATTTGTCGTCTTTTTTGCAATATATTTTTCTTAAAATATGTATATGCTTAATCAACCATCTATACGACCTCCCTCCCCCCTCACCACACACACACATACATTAAAATATATGGAGATCTGTGAAAATCGATGGAAAAGAAAATTCTTACTTACACGTATTAAAATTTACAGTCTTATAAGAATTTTTTTGCGTTGTGTACATATCGTCGCTACCATTTCAAACTATCCAATATGAAAACAGTGTTGCCAGTGAGCTACTTTTTTAAAATTCAGACTTCTTGATTGGCCCCACTTTTTTGAAATAGTAAAATTCACCTTTTTTAATTACAATTAAGGCGAAAACAGGGATAATTTTACCATTTCAGAAAAGTGGTGCCAATCAAGAAATCTGAATTTTAAAAAGTAGCCCAGTGGCAACACTGTTTTCATATTGGATAGTTTGACATTGTATCGACTACATAGTTAGTGATTTTTGTATTAGTTATATATTTGATGTTAGTGATATATCATGGAAGACGATAGTAGTCCAGTGACGCAGCCTTAAGCCTAAAATCGTATCGTGTGGTATCGTAGAATTCGTAGATGGCGGAACTCATATATACACCTAACTCGACTTCAAAGAAAACCCGAAAAGCCGCCTTTCAATAACTCAACAAATATAGCTCTTATTATTCAGATTTTTTTTTTAAACAGCCTTATATCTGCAGTCTAATCTTAGTCTGAAATTTTTAGATTTCTACGTGCAGTATATTTTGAGATCTAAATATTCATTTTTAAAGCAAAAGTGATGTCAGAAATTCCTAATTTCGATTACGCGAAAACGGCCCGGGCTATTTTCTTTAAATTGATATGTAATATAAATCTGTTTTATGTGAAGAGAATAACATAACAGTTGTTTCCGGGAAAATCCATTTTTTTTTTTTTTTTTTTTTTTTTTTTTTTTTTTTTTTATATAATTCACATTTTTTTCCCTCCGAAAATGACATGGGCGATCTTATTAAAATTAATATATAATATGAATCTATTTTAGATGAGCCGAATAAGACTATGTTTGTTTCCAGGAAGACCCTTATTCGTTATATAATAAGCATGACAAATCGGACTATATTTTTCCGCCATTTATTGCAATTTCACCGAAGATGCGCCACTGTATCCCTTTAAGACCCGGTGTATTTGTAAACAAAAATAGTCATGCCTGTAGAAAGTAAAACGTGGACTGCAACCGCTACCTGTTGATAAAAAATGATACTTTACTCTATCTGCAAACCGGAACGATCGTTGAATTCGAGTTTTTATTATAAACGACTCAGAAGCAAACAATTAAATGAATGTCTAACCCTCACGATCGTGCGGGTTGGGTCTTAAAGGGGTATTCGTGTGCTTAATTTCTTCTGATCAACTTTTAGCGGAAAATTTACGTACCGTCTGTAGCTCAGTCGGTTAAGCGCTGTCCTTGCAATACACAGTTTGCGAGGTCTGTCCTCTTTGAAGCAGTAAGCACTTTTTTTTTTCTTTTTTATCCCTTTTAAGCCAGTTAATAAAGTAAATTTATTTTATGTTTCTATAAAAATGCACTGGTTTATTTTGATTTTTTTCTTTAAGAGAAATCTATTTCGTGACAATTTTTTAGACAGTAAAAATACTGTAAAATCTGTCTAAGGCGGACTCTGTGTAAGCCGGAAATCTGCCTACCGCGCAAAGAGTTTCAAGTCCCGGTGAATCCATTGAAAATAACATTAATACGTGCTCCATAAGCCGAAATCTGCCTAATGCGGAAACGGAAAGGTTTTTAAGGTCTGCCGAAAGCCAATTTTTACATGAGACGGAAAAAAAATATTTTAAAACCGAAAATCATTCGGTAAATGGAACTTTAAAACTGATAGACATATCAAATACATATAATAAATAAATACTTATAATATACAAATATAAATAAAAGCACATTTTTACGCATTCATTTGTTTACAGAGAGAGAATTTTAATTTTGAAAATTTTCAGATTTAATTATAAGGAAAAGAAAATACGCAGTTTGCATTTGTTCAGTCCAAAACAGTTTCTTTTTATTTACAATTTTTAACACAAATAAATTTCTGTTTTTCTACGGTACATAAATTTAAATTATGCGTTTTTATTTTTTCCATTACCCTTATAATGAAAAAAGAAAAAAAACAGGCCGTTATTCTTCCATTACCTTTATAACAGAAAAAAAAAGAAACATGCCGTTATTCTAAGTGTAAATGGAAGACTACGAGATTTAAAAAAAAAAATGCCATACATTCAAAATTTTAAAAAGTAGATTTTTAAAAATCATGTATATATTTTTAATTTTTAGAATAATTGAAAAAAAAATAAAAATTGTATAGTTTATTTATATGTATCGTATTTCAATCCATTTCGCAGAGGAAAATACGAATTTTTCTGTAAAAAACTGTAAATAAAACGAAAATGTCGATTGAACAAATAAAAATGCGCACATTTTTCCCTTTTACTTTTCATTAAATTCATAAAATGGAAACATCATACTTTGAACTCTCACTATGTGTAAAAAAATTATAAATAAATGCACAAGCTCATGTTTTTTTTTTTTTTTTTTTTTTTTTTGTTACAAACTTAAGAAGTATTACTAATTAATATTTCACTTTAAAAAACGGTACTGAAGATTACAAACGCAAAAAATACCCGTCAATCTTTTTTTACCAATTTGCATGTTTTATTTTGTTATATATTTAGCAAATAATTAATAACCTTCAAATTTTTTAGTTACATATATACTGTATATATATATATATATATATATATATATATATATATATATATATATATATATATATGTACACCAGGTAGTCCGTTCAATAACCTAGGAAACCCGGGTTGATACCATTGTTTTTAAATAATCTAAAGATTTAGTTTCTAGAATCAACTATATTACTATGCGCTTTAAACATTAATTATTTCATGTAAATTCTGTGCAATGACAAAAAATGGTTTATAATTTTATGTTTCCCGATTTAGAAGACGCTCTTTTGCCTTTTTTATCTCTTGTCCCGGTATTTCCAACATTAAACCTGGCAACACTATTGATAACTTACATTCCTACTAATACACGCCTCCCGCTCGCTGACAGATTCCTGCTGTATTCTCTCATTTCCGTTACTCGCTGCTAGTTTCCAAATACTTGCCTAACTCAATCGATTTACGGTTGATAGCTTATTTGCTCTATATATTTGCTAATTGCAGAACATAATTTGATCCAATGCGTCTGTACTATCTCCCTTTACTCGATGTATGCTTTATCTCTGCGATTCGTGTCAGTTTTATTTTATTAATTACTTTCTAAAATAAATTATGCATACTAATTTGAGTCCAAATACCAGTACTTTTTCATTAACCCATTAAGGACTTGCGTTACTGTAAGTTCACAGCATAGCTCCCAACCCTTTTGCTGTTTGAATACCAGTAATTTAGAACAAAACTTTTAATTTTCTTTATTGACAGAAACTCTGCTATAAAATAAGATAAACACTGCCTTTCTGAAAAAGCGGTACGAAAGGCAATTTTTGTATTTTAAGAAGAAAAAACAATTCCGTCTTTAATGGGTTAAAAAACAATAGGGTATAGCAGCCCAATACGTTACATTTGCACGGTATGAGATCTTTCGATTTCATGGGGAAAATAGAAAATACTTTAATTCTACATTTAAAAAATATTTATAACACTAATTTTCTTAAAGTTCGGATTATAAGAAAGAAGTCATGTTTACAATGTAAATGAATCGAAAATTAGGAAAATTAGATTTTGCAAGTTACATAATTTTTATGCAATTCACCGTCTCCTCAATGGTTGCTATCGAAATACTCAAGGCCTGAGGACAAGAGTTGTGACGTAATCTCTAATCGACCGACTTCTCACTAGCGTTGGAATTCACAACGGGAAATTTTGAATAGCAATTTTCTTTTATTTTATTTGTGGAATATCTATTATCTTATAAAACAATAATAACCATTTAAACTTACTGGTGAGAATTTCGAATCCCCCAATAAAAAATCAGCCAGATGCGGCAACACTGTGGAATTCCGCATGTGGCTGAATTTTTATTTTTCGATTCCGACTTGTCACCAGTAAGTTTAAATAGATAGTATTGTTTTATATGATGATATATACTCCACAAATAAAATAAAAGAAAATTACTATTCAAAATTTTCCGGTGTGAATTCCAACACTAGTGAGAAGTCGGTCGATTAGTGATGGCGTCACAACTCTCGTCTTCAGGCCTTGAGTATTTCGATGTCAACGCCTGAATACTAGGCCTGGGAGACGACACAAAAATGGCGGCTCTCGCAGGTAGCTTTTTTCAGCGTTTACACCGTCTCTTGAATTTGAATACCAATATTTTTTTAAAATTTTCTCAGCCATATTTTTCGGAGATAAAATAATTTAAAGAAAACTTTTAGAAAAATTCTGGTGTCTAAATTTAGAAGATCATACAACTGATTAAAAAAATCTACCTTCGACAGCCGCTATTTTTGTATCAGCGTGGATGCCTAATATTTAGGGGATTATAATTATAGAAGATAGTGCAATTATAGAATAATGCCTTTATAAGAAAATGGCTATAGATCGGGGGCCGGCAGCACAGACAACCACCTCATCGAGTTGGAGGCTGAAATTCCAGAATTAGCTAAAACTCGATTCCCATATTAAAACGCAATCGGTCTGCCAAGTCATATCTTGGTGGAAAACACCTAAAAGCTAGATTTTAGCGGTCGATTCGTAGGTTTACCGTTGCGTTTTTCTGCACCCAAAGGTATGAAACTCAAAGGTAGGTTGGCCTGGGAGAAGGAAAACACAATGGTAAACCTACGAGTCAACCGGTAAAATCGGGTTTTTATGTGTTTTCCACCAAGATATGACTTGGCAGATCGATTGCGTTTTAATATGGGAATCGAGTTTTAGCTAATTCTGGAATTTCATGCCCCAACTCGATGAGGTGGTTGTCTCATGGTTCGTACGACTCCTTGAATTTTCGAGACCAGAAAAATTTTCTACACGAGTATTATCTTAACAGAAAATCTGTTCTTAAAAGAAGACGAAATTTTGCGCGTTTAACCTAGATTTCTTTTTCTATAAAAAGATACTGGTAGTTTTCCTAGAGAAATAACGGTATCCGTACGATGGACAGTAAAATTCCATTGGTCGAGACTACTTTCGATAAAAATATGGAGATATTTCCGTTATTGTCAAGCTGAGGAGTTTTTCTTGTCTAACTCGTCTGAGTAAATTTTTCTATTTGAGTATCATACAGTTGCGTAGTGTAGGTTGCGATAATTTGGACAAAAACTTTTAATCTGAATATATGCCCTGTTCGTATGTTCAGTCTCCATGCGCAAAACTCCATGTTCTATCACAGTCCATCTAATTATGTTTTAAACAAGCTTTGTAAAAATTTTATACGGTTCAATAATAAGAAAGTTTTTCAGCTTTTTTATAATAATTTTAGTACATGTGAAAATAAGTCATATTGATATTCTTTACAGAACATATATTTAACTTCTCGAAGGGTGGTGGAATATAATACATCCCACTTAATTTTAATTGCAAAATGCGACTTTGACGCCAGAATTTTGGAATGAAAATTTTAATTTTATTAAGTATGTAAAGAAAAGCTGTTATCTATTTTGAAATAAATTTGTTTTTTAAATTCTGGTGTCATTCAATAATTTCAGCATTTGACGAATCGGAGTACTTTGCCCCTGAAAGAGTAAAGAAAATGTAATCTAAAAATTATTATACGTCGCCGTAATCTATTCCTAAATATTTATATTTATTTGTGCGTTGAATGCGTAATTAATTTAGCTAGATGCTCGTAAGCCGAGGTACTTCGAAAGCGCACAACGCAAACCGCAATCGATTTAATTCTTTTAGTTTTAATTAGAAATTTTTATAAGACTGCATCATTTTCACCTATCTCTGCTAGAGAAATATTTAATTACAATCACATCCTTTAACTTAATTGTTGTGATTTTATAACACCAGAGCCAAAAGGTTTGGCTGAATGTTTTTAATTGTTCTCCTGAAACGTAACCGTTTCTTAACCTACAGGAAACTTTTCAAAACCACACCCTTATTGAAATTGAAACAATAAAGGGAAAAGTTCTTTGTTTACACATAATTCGAAGAATAATGTATTTACTTAAGTATTTATTTTATTTGGTGTGTGTGTGTGTGTGTGTGCGTTAGGGGGGGGGGGGGGAGTATTTGAGCATTCTAAGCGGCAAGGCTGTTGGCTCGATTGATCCAATAAACTAGAGAAGCACATAAGGCAGAGTGATAAGAAGTTAAAACCTATCTATACTATGCCAACTGACAGTAAATTTCCGATTTAAAGCTGTTTGTTTTGATTTGTACAGGAGCAGAAACTAAAAATTATGAAACTACATTAGAATTGCGTGGACGACAACTGACATGTGGAAATGTTTTGACAATAAAACTTCAGTACTTTTGTTTTATATGATATTTTATGAAAACCAAAACATAACGCGCATGCATATTTTGCATTAAAATGTTTTTTAAATCTTAAATCTTAATCAATAATGCGATTATTAAAATTTATCAAATAGAAACAAATACTTTTTTGTCACTATAAAATTTCGCACGGTCGACCCCACCCCACCAACACCACCCCTCCATTTCCTAAATATACTTTTTTAAATTTCTGACTATTAGTTACCAAGTTATCAACAAGTATGAAAAACCCAGCGGCCATACATTTAACTGAATTTGGAAAGATATTTAATGCCATTTAATGTATGCTACATTCCAGCAAATCACCGATATAGTTATGTATTTTCTAATCACCATCGTTACTTTCGTTAACAAATAACTGTTATATCGTCTAATATGTATAACTCTTAATCTTTAAAATATGTTTCTCAATATTAACATTGTTTATTGGCCCTACCAATGTGGACTGGGTAAAATTTTTAACTATAAATTCGACTAATTCATTTTTAACTATAACAAATTTTTATTAACAAAGATTTTTTACGGAGCTCCCGATGGAGACTACAGTACGAAGCGAACTGGACAACAAACTGCAACTGGCGTTACATTTTCGCCAAGCAATAGTAGACGCCAAGATTGATTCCAACATACCGACCACTAATGAAATATTTATCAGAAACATATCTTCGACAATATCCTTAGTTGTAAACAATTGAATTTTAAAATTAAATCTTCAATGTTAAATATAAGTTTCAATTCAAATCAAGAATATAAAATATAAATATAAAGTCAATTCAATTCAGTTATCAATAATATTTAGATAGATAATTACTACAAATTTTTGAAATATAAATGCACAAGAAAATACAAGAAAAATAAATATTAACATTATAATAAAGAATCATTTATGCGTAAAATACACATATTCGATAGGCTCCGTTTGAAAACACCCGTTGGCGTTTTGACGACCCTAACTTTACCATCATGGCCGTAAATTACATCTTGAATGCGACCTACTGACCATGTACACATGGGTAAATTACTATATAATACTGCAATAAAACCATAGAACCAATTTCAACGGGTTTTTTCTCAATTAACCGTTTACCGTGTTGCTGTAGATTATTCAGATAGTCTCTATTCCAGTTTTTCAAAATTAATTGATTAGTAATTTTTGTAACTCGTTGCCATTGGCTAAGTTTATTATCTGCAAGGCCAGTTAAACTTGGTTCACAAATAATATTTATAGGGCGGCTAATTAAGAAATGCCCTGAATTAAAGATTCATAATTGCCAGGATCCGAAAATAAAGGTATTAGAGGCCTACTGTTTAAAATATTTTCTACCTGATTAACAACGGTTAAAAATTACTAAAAAGTTAAATCACCCCAAAACAACGTTTAAACACACAATAAAATACATAAGGTTTGAACAGACGTATACGTTTCGTGAGTTCCAGGACTCACATCATCAGTGTATAAAATCTATAAAAACAATATCCCCCCAACTACATGTACGGTGATAACCCAAATGTTAAAACAATACCAAAAGACCATTAAGTTCCAACAGCCAATGAAATTAAAGCGGAAGTGAAGTGCCGTGACACAGCAAATCCACCCAGAAAGTTGAGATGTGTGGTACACTAGACAAATCATTAACCAAGGAGTTTTTAAATCTATGGATATGAACAGCTAAAAAAAATCTAGAGGAGTCATGCATTTCTTGATAATGGTAGCTGAGTCAAAATTACAACGCTTAGAATATCTAGTGTGGAAATATGCTATCCAAACAGTGCTAAAAATTTGTATTCCTTAAATGTGCGACGATACTGCTAAAATTTCAAGTGTCGATCGCAGCGACATCTGCGGGATTTTCGTATTACTAGTATTACATTGTATAGACTAGCAATTTCTTGCAGTTGTAGAAAATATCCTGCAGATGTCGCTGCGATCTGCATATTGCAGCAGTATCATTACACATTTAAGGGATAGAATATTTTAGTGCTTTTTAAAGTATTACAGGGATAGCCGATTTCCACACTATATATTCTAGGCGCTATAGTCAAAATTGAAATTATGTCTCTTGTCCCTGCCCCTAGCAATGAGAGGCGATAGAGGATTTTTGCAATTCATTTTTCTTTACATAGTTTATGTGTTCTTTGACTCTGTAACGAAGTTTTCGTTTAGTTTGTCCAATATAGGACAAACCACATTGGTATTGAATGTTATAAACACCCCAATAATTTTAAGGAGGAATTTGATCCTTAAGCTGTGAAAAAGTTAATTTATTAACTGGTTTAAAAACCACGTTAAAATCATAATGTCTAAAGATATTAGCTATTTTAAAGTTAATACTATTATAAAATGGTTAAATGATAAGGTTAGAAAAAGAAACCGCAATAACTGAAGAATCAAGATTATTAACACATTTATTAAGACTATGAGAAATTAAATTATTGATATAAGATAAACTAAAACCACGATCGATAGCAACAGATCTAATTTAAAGCTAATACTATTATAAAATGGTGAAATGTTGAGGTTAGAAAAGGAAACCGCAGTAAATGATGAATCAAGATTATTAACACATTTATTAAGACTATGAGGAATTAAATTATTGATATAAGATAAACTAAAACCACGATCGACAGCAACAGATCTAATGTAATTTAATTCTGTAACAAGTGAATTGTTATCTGAACAAATTAAGCGAGCTCTATTAATCAAATAAAGAAAATCCGAAGCTTTTTGGGAAGAGGGGTGACATGAATTGAAATGGGGGGGGGGTGACAGCAAAAGTTTACGGTAAACGCAAGTGTCAAAGGTGTTAAGCTGACGAGTAAAAAAACACCTCAAGAAATGACAATTTATTATCTGTTTCAACTTCATAAGTACATTGAATAACTCAATCTATTGAATTCAATTCAAAATAGTTAATATATTTTCAACAGAAAAAAAAGAAAGGTCCAAGAGCTCAAAAGAATCATCTACATATCTAAACTAAAATAGGAAGTTTATAAGGTTAAACAATTTAACCTCAGAGTAATGCATATATAAATCTGCTAGGAATGGACTAAGGGGATTACACATTGCTAAATCATCTGTCATAGAATAATATTGATTTGAAATTTGAAATGAATTTTGTTTTAAACAAGTACTGAATAACTCCATAATGTGATTGATTTCATAATCTGTGTAATGAAACTCTTTTAATCTAACAGTGAGACATTGTAGCGCACCTTGAACTGGAACATGGGTGAACAGATAAGAAACATCAAACGAAACCATGCGTTAAAGAGGTGGAGAGGGTGAAGTTTTTAATACGACTTACAAAAGAACTAGAATTTTTAATAATGCAAATATTGGAACTTGAAAGGAATGAAAAGCGTTTAACTAAATATTTAGTGAGAGGGTATGAGGCAGAACCGATATTGGATACAATAGGACGGAGGGAACACCAATTTTATGAATTTTAGGCAGAGCGTAAAAGCGACTACAGTTAGCTATAGAATGAATTAATGACATTTTAATATTGTCACCAATACAAGGAGAGGTTTTTATAAATTTTCTAGTACTTATTAGATCACTGTCGGAAAGATCGCAATTTGATTTAACTCGGGAGAACGCGCGCATACCCAGGGTATGAGTGGTTTTTATTTTGTCACCAATAAAAACAAACAATAATCGTCACCTTATTTAATCAGAGAGAATTTTGCGATAAAAGAAGTTGAAGATTACTTTTAAAAACATAGTGGTGACAATTGTAAAAACCGTACGCACTCCGGGCCTATCAGGCCCGGCACGCGTCCTCCCTCGTTAACATATGGGCCGGATTGTAAAAGATTCTGCACTTTATCCAAATAAACTGTTTTATCCTGTAATACTATTTGACCTCCCTTATCAGCTTTAGAGATATTTATTATTAGATCTGTTGCTATCGATCGTGGTTTTAGTTTATCTTATATCAATATTTTAATTTCTCATAGTCTTAATAAATGTGTTAATAACCTTGATTCTTCAGTTACTGCAGTTTCCTTTTCTAACCTTATCATTTCACCATTTTATAACAGTAATAGCTTTAAATTAGATCTGTTGCTATCGATCGTGGTTTTAGTTTATCTTATATCAATATTTTAATTTCTCATAGTCTTAATAAATGTGTTAATAATCTTGATTCTAAAGTTACTGCGGTTTCTTTTTCAAACCTTATCATTTTACCATTTTATAATAGTATTAGCTTTAAAATAGCTAATATCTTAAGACATTATGATTTTAACGTGGTTTTTAAACCAGTTAATAAATTAACTTTTTCACAGCTTAAAGATCCAATTCCTCCTCAAAATTATTGGAGCGTTTATAACATTCAATGCCAATGTGGTTTGTCCTATACTGGACAAACTAAACGAAAACTTCGTTACAGAGTCAAAGAACACAAACTATGTAAATAAAAATGAATTGCGAAAATCCTCTATAGCCTCTCATTGCTGGGGGGGGGGGGGCATAATTTCAATTTTGACTCGGCTACAATTATCAAGAAATGCATTACTCCTCTAGACTTATACTTTTTTGAAGCTGTTCATATCCATAGATTTAAAAATACCTTGGTTAATGATTTGTCTAGTGTACCACACATCTCAACTTTCTGGGTGGATTTGTTGTGTCACGGCACTTCACTTCCGATTTAATTTCATTGGCTGTTGGAACTTGATAGCCTTTTGGTATTGTTTTGACATTTGGGTTTTCACCGTACATGTAGTTAGGGGATATTGTTTTTATAGATTTTATACACTGATGATGTGAGTCCTGGAACTCACGAAACGCATACGTCTGTTCAAACATTATGTATTTTATTGTGTGTTTAAACGTTGTTCTTAGGCGATTTATATTTCCACACAAGTTTTGTATTTACCTACTTAAAAGTTAGTTTTAAATCTCCAATTATTCTTTTTAAATGGTCCTCAAAGTATTTGACTCCTGCCTTCCACAAGACATCAAAATTAGGCGATGTAGGAGGCAAGAATTTGCAAGAAATTGAGTTAAATAAGCAGTCAATTCATCAGATTGGTTTTTTAGAAGATTATGTAATTTTTTTAATGCTCAATTTGCACCAACAAAATTAGGGTTATTATCAGAAATGTTTGTCGAGCAAATTCCACGCATAGCTACAATTTTTTTAATCCCTTGAGGGGCGTTGCGATATATTATATCACACCTAATTTTAACTAAGATTTGCACCAGAAGCTTTTAATTAAGTTTTACTTTTATAACATTTGTGAAAAAGAGCTGAAAAATTGATTTTCCCTATTTTGAAAAAGATTTTTTCCAAATTTCCGTTGGGAATTCAGCATTGCAGAAACACAATTCCTTGCCCTCAAAGGTTTAATGTAGCTATTAACCCTTTCAGGGATAAGGTACTTCTATTCGCCAGATGCTGAAATGAGTGATCGACACCAGAATTTACAAACAAATTTATTTCAAAATAAGCAATAGCTTTTGTTCACGTACTTAATACAACGAAATTTTTCATTCCAATATTCTGGTGCCAATGTGTCATTTAAGAATTAAACTTAAGTGGTCCAAAAACGAATCACCGCCCTTGAAGGTGTTAAGGCTTCAGAACGTAAATCTGTTATTACTTCCAAATGATCTGCACGAGTAGCTAAACAGGCGGAAATTACGACATTTTTGTTAAACTCCTTTACGTGGATATTTAAGTTTTATGAAGAATGGGCCACATTGATCAACACCTGAATTTGTAAATGGGGGATTGATTTTTACCATTTCTTTAGGTTGGTTGTGTTTATGACGGCCAATTATCAGCACGAGGGATATAGGCCCTAAGAGGGGAATGCCCTCCATGGGGGTCTTTCTAATGGAATCTAACCCGTATTTACGCTTGGAAATCCAAGGTTAGAAGAAAACTACGAAAACTCCAAACGATTAGGCCGATGGGCGCAATTGGGATCAAACCCAGTTTCTAGAGCAGAACCTCTCGGCCACTGGTGGTAACGAAATTGATGGAACGAACACTGGTGGTAACACTGGTGGAACGAACGAATTCTTTAGGTAACAAAGCCATTATTTATTCTACAATTTTAGGCTTATTTTTATAGCAAACTAAACAATTATGAACTAGTTTTCTGGATATATTTCTGTCATTTAAAAGCCAGAATTCTTGTGTAACAAATTCAAGCAGTGTTTGAGCACCTACATGCAAATTGTTTAGGTGAAAATAGTGAAATATTAAAAAAGTAAGTCTATGGTCTTTAGGCAGAATAATTGCAAATTTCTTATCAGACTTTCCTCGCTGTCAAGAAAACGATTTAAATTACTTATACGACTCTTCTTTGGGTTGCTCACCTTTCTTGAGTGATTTCATTTACCTAGAAAAAATACATTACCGGAACTAATTAATTTGATTCTTGCATGATCATATTCTTTTTTTTTTTTTTTTTTTTTAACCCTCCGTCTACCAGACGGGTCCATTGGACCCGACAGGTACATACAAAATATTCATTCAAACCAGAAATTTCTTTAAAATAAACTAAGTATATAAACCAGACAAAAATAAGGTAAATAAATAAGTTAAATAGTTTTAAATAAAAATTCTGGTGTAGAACGTTTTATTAAAACTTGAATAAAATTCCCGGTAGATCTAGGGTTAAATAGGCCCTACAATTTTTTCTTTGCTTTTACAATTATTAAAAACCTGTAAATATAACTTAGAATACAAATTAACTTGAAATAACTATTACTTTAATTACAAAGTTTGTTAAGAAATTCGCTATGCACAGTAAAAAATTAATGTTCGAAACAGACTTGAGTTCATTTAAACATACATCATTATTTTGCAGATCACTTTTTTAAATTTCTGGTGAGTCAAGGAAATTATTAAGCATTAACGGACCATGCCACCAGAGTTCCAAGTCTATAAGTTCCTGAGGATTTGTTCCACGGGATATAATGTCAGCAGGATTATGACTTGACGAAATATGTCTCCACTTAAATTGTTCAGTGAGAGACTGAATTTTTGACACTATTTCCTATAAACGATTTTAATAGTAAACTGATATTTTTATCCAGGCCAAGGTTATGGTTGAATCCGAACACAAAATTAGTGGCTGAATGTCCAAGTTCAAAGAAGGAAAATCTTTAAACACAAGTTGTGAAAAAGTAAATAGGAGGGTAATTCCAGTCTAAGAACTGAAATTGTCTTTAGAGCTGCAGTTTTAGATTTGCTTGCTACGAGGTTCGATGAGGGTGAATTGTATGAATTTGCGCTATATACATAGATAGCAGCACCGTAGGCTCTTATAGAAGCGTCAGCTAATCCAAGAACAAAGATTGCTTCAGTGAAAGGTGCTAAAATATATCTACTGATTTTTATATTCTCGATATTCTTTTATTGATTTACGAAGTTACACCAATCTAGCAAGAGCTTCTGGAATATTCTCGTCCCATGCACTTTTAGAAAGCTACAAGTTTTGAAGATAACACTTGCCCTTGCAAATAATCGGGCCAATGTGTCGTAGAGGGTCATACAATTTTGCAATGACAGAAAGAACTTGCCTTTTGGTATACGATTCTTGTTTTTCCACCGAAACTCGGAATAAGAATTGATCTTTATTAGATTGCCAAACCATACCCAAGGTTTAAACTGAAGTTTCAGCTTCAGAGCTAAAGGAAACATCTTTAATTTCGTTATAGTTTAGAAGCTCATTTAAATTTGAATTCCACTTGTGCAAGGTCATTCCACAAGAATTAAATATGTTAATTCAGGGATGAGAGCGTTCCGACCCAAATGACTGATTGCAACCACTAAATTCTAAAAGTATTTCTCACCGTATTTAATGACAGAATTTCTGAGATTTCATAAAGCAAAGAATACTATCAAAATTTAGTAGTGAAGACCAGCCATTTGGGTCGGAGCGCTCTCATCCCTGTAATTAACTGATATTTTAATTCAATAGCTGATTCATAATCATAGGATCCAGTAACCATATTATCCATATAACTATCAGGAAAAAAGTCATTTGCCGCTAATGGAAATCTATACTTTTCATCTAAGGCTAATTGCTTTATAACATCTTATGGCTAAAAAAGAAGCAAATTGTGTTCCATCGGCAACTGTAATGCTATTGTGGAATTATTTTCATAATCTTTCCAGAGAATATGTAAAAGATTCCTTTGCAAAGGATCTATTAATATCAGACGAAACATTTTTGGTAATATCGCCAGTCAAAGCAACTTTATTTTTTCGAAATCTTATCAAAATATCAAAAAGATCTTCTATAACTTCACCGGAAAGCAATATGTGATTCAGACATTTTACACTTGTGATAGGACAAGAGGCATTAAATACCACACTTAATTTAGTAGAGGACTTACCCTGTTTGAAAATGCCATGATAAGACATGTAATAAACTACTGCGTGAGAGTCTTCGACTGGTATTCTCTTCATGTAATTTAAATTTTCATATTCATTTAAAAATTGAAATAAAGTTGTTTCATAGCAAAATTGTTTTCTAATACTTTTACAGTTTGACATAAACGTTTCTCTGCTAATGTCCTCGAATCTCCCAATGTATCTAATTGTTCTATTTTAATAGGCATTTCCACAATAAATCTTCCGGTTTCATCCCGTTTATACGTTTTTTGAATATGAGTTTCGCAAAACTCTTCTTCTTTACTTAGAAGACGATCAGGTGAAATATTTTCGATTTCCCAAAAATTTTGAGGAATATTTTCAATATTCTCATGGTCCGAGTTAAATATCAACCCGCAAAAGGAATTAGAATTGTTTATTGAAAAAGTACCACTAGCAATCAATCCACATACAGAATTTTGAAATATTATATTTGGCGAAATACGATTTTTTCCTTGCTTTATTATTTCATAAAAATGTATAGCTCCAATTATTAAGTGGATTGTTCCTGGTTTGTCAAAAGTAGGATTTGCTAACAGCGAACGATTAGGTAAAATGTTCTTGTTTATTTTAATGTTTGTAAAAGGTACACAATCAGTAATTTTTGGAACTACGAAGAAATCAGTAGTTGACAAAAATGAAGAATTCTTATTACGAAAAATTGTACTAACTTTCGAATTCACATTAAATGAATTTCCACCTAACACAGAAACGGGAATATTTATTTATTTCTTTTTTCAAATCCAATTCGGAAGTCATTTAAGAAGTAATATAAGTAGCATGAGAAGCAGTATCTAATATTACACGAGCTTGAATGAAATTCTTATGTTTCGGGCTATAAATAGATACAAAAGCAATAGAGAAAAAATTGCTTTTTTATTTTCATTGCAATGAGCAGAAAAGCTATGCGATACTTCAGAAATATTTTGTTTATTAGAATCATAAAACACGCACCTGTCTTCATTACTGGCGCGACGGGCTAGCAGCTTGGAAGTTAAATAATTTAGGAATCAGTCTTTTTTAATTGAACTTTATTAGCAGATTGGAAAGCCTTATTTTGTTCTCAATGGAGTAATATAGACCGGGAGCCGGCAGCACAGACAATCACCTCACCGAATTCATGGATGAAATTCTAGGATTAATCAAATCTCGATTAATTAAATCCCGATATCAAAACGCAATCGGTCTGCCAAATCCTATCTTGGTGAAAAAGATCTGAAAACCAATTTTAGAGGTTGACTCGTATGTTTATATTGTGTTTTCATGCTCTCAGTCCTCCATGCTTTCATACCTTTGTATGCAAGAAAACACAATGTTAAACCTACGAGTCAACCGAGAAAATCGGCTTTTCAGGTGTTTTCCACCGAGATATGACTTGGTATACCGATTGCGTTAAAATATGCGAATCGAGATTTAACGAATCCTAGAATTTCATCCGTGAACTCGATGATGTAATTGTCTGTGCTGCCGGCTCTCGGTCTAATACGTTATGTCTCGAATTACAAATTTGGCAGTTATTTTTAGAACTGCATTTAGAAAGATGACGCAAATTAGAAAAACAGTTTATTATTATTTTTTTTTTTTTTGCACAGTTTATTACTTTTTTGATCAAATCGCTGAATTGAGTCATTTTTAATAAAACTGGAAATTAATGTAAACCATGCGATTGCTTGCATAGTATGCATTGATTAGATTTTAGAATAAAGGTTATGTTTTTAATTTGACCTTTAAATTTTTGGGAATTTACTTGTGTTTCCTGTAAATTTTCCAGAATTTGAAGACGATTTTGCAAGAATTCGATGAAAGTGGATGTTAAACACATTTCAAATTCTTTACATGTTGTTCTATCTAATTTCATCAAAATAATGTTAATCAGTAAATTTTCACTAAAATTGTTCATTTCAACGTTTAAAACCTTTAAAGCTCTCAGATGCTTTAGAATACAATCCAACAGTATTCTTAATTTTTCAGCTGATTCAACACAAATATTGTCTAACAATAATAAACATTTAAGATGGCTGTTGATGTCGGTTTTCCTCTAAGTCCACACAATTTTAAAGAAATCCTTTACTATTTATATGCTGCCACCACCAATATGATTACGTGATATCGGTCACGCTATGAGAGGATTGTTGAAAATAAAACCAACTCTTTCAATTAAATTTAATTAACAGTTTATTTACACACTATTTACGAATCATAAAACACTATTTACACTTACGAACTCGGATATGGGAGATCCGGCTCAACATTAAATTAAATACAGTAAATACTTGTTGTGTACTGTTAAACTACTTTATATTCCTCTCCCCCTACGCTAGGTAAATTAGATTTATCGGAGAACACTAATAATATCCCAACACTTTAGCTCTATACTCTCAGAGCTTCACTGCCTAATCAAGCTCTATCCACGAGCTACTCTCGAATGAACTCACACCTTGAGTTCCAGGCATCAACTCTGCTCTGCGAGAAAGCGACTATACACTTTCCGTCCGATCCCTTAACTGATCGCCCTCAGCTATATCGCCCCTCTCCCAAAAACATAAACAGGGTTTCCCTTCTGACCCCAAGGTCCGCTATTTCGCTCTCTGGTGAAATCCTTTTGTCTGCCTTATCTTAGGTATGCATTTGATAAGCAGGGAAAACCCCTCTCTATTGATAACTACATTCCTTTATCTACTCTGTATAACTCACTAGCCCGGGTTAAGTTTTAGATAAGAAAAAGAGTGTTACTTTAAAATTCCCAATACACAGACAATATACAAGCAAGAAAAATAATATATAATCATAGTTCTAGTAGTAGATGTTTCTCAGAACCTGACAGTTGACAATTAGCCTTTTATTGTCAAATCTATTCTTAAGTGCGTGAAATAATGACTCATAAGTGTCAACATACTTTGGATTTATTTTGCCGTACCCACAAGAGAAGACTGCAAATAAGAGTTTTTGATCATTCGATAATACAACAAAATTGAGTCATAAAATTATTCCAGTTTTCGTGAGAGCCTCAAATTTTGGTAAAGGAATTTCGCGTAACTTAAGAGATAATTTTTGCATATTATGAGAAACGCCATTATTTCCATTTACTACTTCAACATCTTTATTTTTCTTATGATCTAGAAAACGTTTTAAGCTTAAGTTTTTGGAGCTCTTGGTCGATTTCTTCGAATTCGGCTTCACATTTTTCAACTTCTCCGTCTTTCAGAATTTTATAATATGCCATTTTTAATTCATCAAGCTTATCTTCTAATTTATTCAGGTTTTCAATTTTGTTAGAAATATCCAATTGATCAGTTCCGTCTGCCTCATCGACTGTGAAGATTGATAATGTAATTATCTAAGCTTTTATGTTGCCCCGTCGACAGTTTAAAACCTTGACTTCTCTGTCAATAGTTTTTTTTTTTTTTTTTTTTTGCTAATAACACAAAACAGTTCCAATGGTCGAAAATTTTCACTCCGACGAGCGGTACCAGATGTTTATTGGCAGGAGCACTGTGGACTATGTAGATATTTTAACTATAAATTCGACTAATTAATTTTTAACCATAACAAATTTTTATTAACAAAGCTTTTTTACGGAGCTCCCGATGGAGCGAAGAACGACACCGCACAAAGCCAACGACAAACTGCAACTGGCATTACATTTCCGCTAAGTGATAGTAGACACCAAGATTGGCGCTAACAAACACAGCTCCCGAATGAATTTTTTTCATATACATCGTGTTTTGCATGATAGAGTAATGAAAATTTGTGTAAATGGGATCGACGAATTGAGTAACAAAAAATACATTTACATATTGAGGAGTTCATACTGAGATTTTAAAATGTCGTATAAAATTAAATATGTATACGCCTCCCCCCTCCCTCCCCACAAAAACAACAACAACATAGAAATCATAATTAGAATTATAGAAAATCATAAAAAAATGAGGTCAACTTTTAAGTTAAAATTTAATAGATTTTTTTTGCTTGTTTAATACAAGATTTTGGTAAAGCGAGTCAAAATTTACTATTAAATGTTAGCGGCAAGAAAAGAGCATAAAAGTTGGCAGCTATGAAGTGTTGCAAACATATCTATTAACACATTGTTGACCGGCAATCTCATATGAAATCTACGTTTCGAGACAATTAGAAGCCCTTTTCTGCGAATCGGTTGCCTAAAAAGATTTTTTGAGTTTATCGATTAATAAATATTTTGAAAATGTTTGGATTTTATATGAAATTTCGGGTAATCCTGCAAAAAATGGCCATTTGGTATAAAGATGTAATCCTTCTGATAAAAGCTTGCTGATATTTTATTCAAGGAAAATGGCGTAGGCAGAACTAAGTATTCAGCACACGACTTTAGTCAACAACATATCGTTTTAGAAAAACATGTATACTCGTGACCGGTCAACAAAATTCTATTAAATATTGCTCGAGGTTTTTATTTATTTATTTTTTGGTAAAAATTAACACATAATTTCAAACAATATTAATTGAGCAGAGTTATTTATTTATTGATCATACTCTGAGTAATTCATTATTTAGTTATTATTTGCATCGTTTAGTTTGTTATTTATTTCTTTAAGGATTATTTGTGCAAAATGTTTCATAATAATATAAATGGCACAGTTTTCTTTATTTTATATTATTTTCTTACCTTTCTTAACCAAGCGAAATAAATATTAAAGTATTTAATAACAAAACAAGTACTTACAGGTGGCAAATTCTTAAAATTATCACTATTACTTTGCATAAATCCAGCGCTCAAAGCTGGCATAATCGATTATTTTTTTCAAAAGCCGATTTTTTTCCGAAGTTAAAAAAATAGTACTTAAGTAGTAATATTGTTAAAGGCGGAAAATCACAAAATGAAATATATAGTCAAGAAAGCGTAAAATAAACTCTTTCGTAGAGGTTCGGTTAAACGAGAAAAAAAGGCTCTTTTCAAATCGGATATTTTTTCATTCTTTTTACTAGTAATTCTATTGCGCTCTCTTGATAAAATTGAACCGAATAGTGTTCGAGCTGTGTACTTTTCATCAGAAAATCCATAAAGCTACTTTATTCAAAAGACATCTTAAAATAAATCAGACAAAAAAGTGTGTTTTGATGTTCATACGTGTTTTTTGTGAATAGAAAAAAAAATAGTCGAAATATACTGAGTTACTTCTCAGAATTCAATATAAGCATTGTTTATTAAAATTGCTTTTTTACGAGGAATTAATGTAATTTAAAAAAAGAAATACAAGAACTTTTCTTTGAAAACCAAATAGTATTTCAGCTGTGAAACTTTCATAAGAAAATGTATAAAGTTAGTTTATTCAAAAAGCATCTTAAAATAAACGAGACAGGAAAGCTGTCCATTCGAGTTTTCTATGAAAAGGAAAAAAATAATAGTCTTTCGTTGTTGGAAATATAACGAATTATCGTCTGTAAGCATTGTTTATTAAATTACAGTAACTTTTTGAAGAAAATACAAGATAATACAATTTGTTGCTTTTCTTAATCTTTTCCTTTTCTTCAAAATTTCCATATGATTTCACACATGGACACATTAATTGATCACGCTATAAGAAATTGGTTATTCAGTTATTATTTATACATTAACTTTATTTTGTCAATTTATTTCTTATAAATTTGTCTGCGTAAAATGCATTAAAATTACGTAAATTCCCAAATTGTCTTTTTTTTTTTACATTATACAGGTTGCAATATGTTATCTATCGCCGGCCTTTAATTTCTCAACCGTTGATCGTAGACATATAGTTCCAATTACAAAAACGTTTCAAATGAGGTAAATATTCATATTGTGGCATTATTTAAAGTCAAAAATCAATTTTATAAAAATTACGAAAATTAACTTTTTATACGGTCCCCCAGTCCCTATAGTTATATTTAGTAAATTTTTTTACATATCATAACAGATATAACACAAAAAGTTTGACATCTGTACTACAAAAATTGACACAGTTATTGAATTTCAAAGTTTGAGATTTTTGCACATGATTTTGTCTTTCATTGAGGGATGAGTTAAAAGATGAATTAAAGTAATTCGAGATCAAAATCAGGGTGGAATGTCCTTTTTACGGAGAAGCTACTTTTAGCCGGTATCGTCGGTAATTTTGAATGTTGTTCAACCCATAAAAGTTTGAGAATTAAATTTTTAGATGAAATAACCCTGTTTGGTGATTTCCCGATTTGGTGATACCGGCTAAATATGGTTTCGCCGTAAAAAGGACATGGCACTCTGATTTTGATCTCGAATTACTTTAATTCATCTTTTAACTGATCCCTTAATGAAAGACAAAATCATGTGCAAAAATCTCAAACTTTGAAATTTAATAACTGGGTCAATTTTTGTAGTACAGATGTCAAACTTTTTGCGTTATATCTGTTATGATATGAGTAAACTTTTACTAAATATAACTAAAGGGACTGGGGGACCGTATAAAAAGTTAGTTTTCTTATTTTTTTTTAATTGATTTTTTACTTTAAATAATGCCACAACATGAATATTTAACTCATTTCAAACGTTTTTGTAATTGGAACTATATGTCTACGACCAACGGTTGAGAAATTAAAGGTCGGCGATAGATAACATATTGCACCCTGTATATTGTTCTCTTAATAGAACGATATCAATATTCAAATAATTAATAACGGAACAAGTACTTATAAGTGGAGCACAGTTCTTAATAGTGGCAGTGGCCCCAAGTTCTTTTACAGTGGTTTAACGTTCATGTGAGTTTTCTGTGAATGGAAAAAATAAAAACTTTTCGTCTTTGGAAATGCAACAAGTAAATTTTTGAGAATATTTGGAAGCATTGTTTATTAAAAATTTCAATTAGGAAGAACTGTTGTAACTTTTATGGGAAATACGAGGATTTCTTTTTCAAGATATAGGGCTCCAACTGGCCCGTTTTTTTAATATCAGTATTTCTTAAGATATTTTTTGTGCTTGGTTAAAAATTACCTTCCGTGTAAGAAAAATCCAAGAAAAATGTGCAAGAAAAATCCAAAAAGAAAGTTTTCTTTGGAAAACATTAGTGGTCAAAAAATGGACCATATGGAAGGCCTGAAGTTATGTGATTAGTATTGACTACAAAATGTTTAACCCTTTCAGGGGCAAAGTACTTGTATTCGTAAAATGTTCAAATAATTTATTGACACCAGTATTAACAAGAGATTTTATTTGTAAACGAGTAAAAGTAAATTTTCGCGTACTTAATAAAAGGTGACATTTTAAGCATAAAATTCCGGTGGCAATTTGGGATTAAAATTATGTGATGCCGTGACGGCATCACCGCCCTTCAAGGGGTTAATTTATTTGAGTTATCAAATATTCAATAGCAACTGTGATATCTAATGAAAGTGCTTTTAATTAAATGCTAATGTTATGCATAAAAACTTTTATGAACAATAAAAACTTCAAAAGACCTGAGTTACAACAGTGAAAATTGCGTTAAAAGTTTCTTATCTGAAAATCTAAAATTTATTCGATTTAAACAGTCATAATTGTTACACATTAAGACATAACTGGTACATAAGAAAAACATGTGCATAAATTGTTCCTTTCAACTTGTAATGATATGTGACGGTAGTTTTACTTAAAATATCATTACTGTGAATAAATAAGTATCTTTATAAATGATAATAACTGAAAACTGTTTGAATTATGACTATTGATAATTAGGATAACCTTTTCCCAACTGAAACCTCAAAAGTTTGTTGATTTCAAATAAAAAATATGTAGAAACATTATGCATAGTATTTGCATAGTATTAGAAAATTGACACCAACGAGTAACCTCCATTTTTTTTGCCACTGACGTAAACTATATATTGTTTCAGTTATCTCAAATACACGATTAAAAATATAAACTTGTGCATTGGTAAAACCATCGAGTTTTAGTTTATGTTCACCGGATTCAATTTAGTTGGAGACTTGTGTAAATGCTTTTAACTGGAGGATTTGGAATGTATAGTCATCCTGTACAAAAAAGGAATACAATTCCACAAAAACAAAATCAACAGCTAAAAATTACTTCGGAACAGATCTATGCTTTTTTTTTTTTTTTTTTTTTTTTTTTTGTTATTTATTGTTATTAGCTGATTTCCCAAACATCTCTACTTTATTATAATGCAAAATATTTAATTCAATGTTGTATAGAATTTATCTATGGGAGATTAATTCAAACTACATTTTTCTGTTACTGAATACTTGACGCCACTTTGTACATATTGCAGAATTATAGGGACAT